>CAMZMU010000016.1:1724853-2924853 GCA_947311845.1 Poa pratensis
CCTCTGCTCGTCCTCAAGTGCAACTCCACCAAGAACAGCGTCCTTAATTTGGCCTGGCGAAGAAAAGAAGAAACGCTATTACAAGCAAAGCAGGAAAAGAAACGCGATAAAACAGTACTGACACCCAGCAACGTTTCTTAACAGCAATGTCATTGATTCGGTGTGGCGGCTGTGGCTACATAGAAGGAAAGTTACCTTCTACGACACGCTTGCGAGCATCGCTGAGGCTGTCCCAATCTGAAGAATTCCTGATGGCGTTGAAGGCCTCGTATATGGGCTTGCTCTGCCCCAGCCTCAGATAGAACTTCACCTTCTCGGGCTGTTCAGATTCAAGATCGATTCGGTCAGTTGGTATGCAGCGTAGTATACAAAACAATTATTTATTGAACAATTCAAACGGGAGAAATCAGCAGCCTCTATCCCTCTAGTGCGGTGTGATGCATAACTAGTTGGTGCTTGACTTATTTCACATGGTGGCAGTCTCCTAAATTTGGGCAAGCAGCCTGGCAGCCCAATTCAGATACTTGGTGCAGAGAAGGTGAGTTCACGATATGCGTAATCATGTACATATTCAGCCCATATTTCATCCGCTCTCCCAAATTGTATCTGGCTTGAATTGTTTTAGACGGATGGATTTGTCACATAGAAAACAGGGAAGACGCTACACCTAACCTAAGTAGGGTCTCATCTACCACGCATCCTGCAGTACATCAATACAAGGAAACCGAACCTAACAAGCACTGAGCGCGGGAGCAGGTTACATCCTTCCAGGATCTATGGTGATCTCTATGTGTGCCAGATGATTCGACAGGATGGTGATACGGGGGCAGGGGATGAGGAGGAGGGTAACCTGGACGTCCTCTACGGCGGCGCGGAGGTCGGCGGAGTCCTTGACGGCCTTGAGGTGGTCGACGACGTTCCATACAACATCAAGCCTATCGACGATGCGCTCGAGCGGGACGACGAGCTTGCCCCACGCCGGCTCCACGCCCTTCTCCAGCGCCTCCAGCTCGCCCTCCTGCGGTAGTCAAAGCCAAATCCAGTGAGATCCACAACGATCGAGTGTCAGTCAGTCAGTCAGTCAAAATCAATCGATGGATCGCGTACGAGGTGGGCGAGGAGGGCGCGGATCCCGGGGCGGACGTGCGCGGGCTGGACGGCGTCGAAGGGCGGGAACTCGAAGTCGGCGAGGAGCGGGTTGCTGCTGGTGTCGACGACGGCGGCGTCCGCCATGGCGGAGTAGGCGGCGGAGCAGGTGGCGCGGGAGGAGGGGCGGGGGCAGAAGGCGCGGAGCGGGGAGGATGGAGGGAGGACGGAGAGGAGGAGGAGGCGGTGCGCCGCTCGGCTGCTATTAGGGTTTCGGGCGAGAGCGGGGAGGAGGTGGGAGACGGTGGAGGTGAGGAGGGGGAGCATGGTGGCCGCGACGAAGAAGAAGATGACGGTGGTCTGACGGCGTGGGCCCACCATCGCTCTTGTGGGCTTTGGATCGGATCGGATGGGCCGAGAGATGTTGTTATCCTTTGGAAGGATTTTGCTCGGCGCACGGCGCACCACGCTGCCGACTTTCTCATCTCAAAAGAAAACACAAAATTTGGATGTGCTTTGTAATAATAAATCCTCAAAAACACAAACAAACGTCCATCTAAGGCTGGGAAAATGATCGCAGACAAGTATTCCTTATAATTAGAATTCCTCCCACACGTCGGATACTTATTTATTCGAATGACCGGAATCAACAAACAAAAGTGATGGAGTCGTATATTTGCAATCTCCGATTGGCGTATAATGGTGATCGAGATTACATGCTCGGATTTTTGGGTGTTTGAATGACCAAGAAAGTTGTATGCAACACCGATAATAGAGAGAAGTGCATGTGGTGTCAGATGACTAAGAAAGGTATATGTCGTGCGGGATGACAAGAGAGGTGTACGTGTGAAAAGATGACCGAGAGAGGTGTACGTATGAAAAGATGACTAAGAGAGTTATACGTGCGTCCGGATGACCGATAGAATTACAATTGACAATCGAGAGATAGGTGTATGAGGGATCATATTGTTGCGGGTCGGGTATCAATGCTACCAAATGACCAAGAGAAGTGCATGTGGTCCAAATTACCGAAATAGGTGTATGTGGGCCACATGAACAATAAATATGTGCATGGTTCAGATGAGCGAGGGATGTTTGAATGACCTAAAGATTGTATGCGAGACCGATAACAGAGAGAAGTCCATGTGTGATGCCGGATTACCGAGAAATGTGTATGTCGGGCAACATGACAAGAGAGGTGTACATGGGAATAGATGACTGAGAGAGTTATACATGGGTTCGGAAGACCGATAAAGGTGCATGCATGTGACAACCACGAGATAGGTGTATGAGCTATGAGGTATCAGATGGCCGTGGGGTATCCACGCATGACCAAATGATAAAGAGAAATGCACATGGGCCCAGATGAATGAGAAAGGTGTTTGTGGATTCGGTTGACCGAGATAGGTGTATATGGGACTCAACCATTGAGAGATTTGTTTATGTGTCAAGATGGCCAAGAGAATTATATATGTGACTGAATGTCCAATAAATGTCTAAAAGGGTCCGAATGGGTGAGAGATACGTGCCTAGACCTAGATATGCTCCTTACTTGAAATTTTTGTGCTCTCGACGTTTCACCCATACGCGCGCACATTTTAGGGCATGCACGTAAAAATCTAGCCCCAAAAAAGGTCGTCTAGGTCACCGAACGGGCACTAGTGTTTCTTTAAGTGAAAAACTAATCATAATCACAATTCGCTCAAAATTATGGTGTGTTTCTGGTCCTTATTTAATCATTCATTTCCTTGACCTGCACTATTATTTTGTGTGTATCATTTCATGTGCCATCTTGTTGTGACTCGTTATTATTTTATCATAAAATGGTAGCGTAAGACACGTCATTGCATCATATGTGTCTCTTTGTAGTGTGTTACGATTGACCTCATTTTTTGCACCGAGATAGCAATACCTATAATTTCATGCCCTCTTCCGCCATCGTGCATCCTTATTTAACGTTAGAAGATATATATGATTTATGATTTTATGTGTCGCTCAGTTGTCACACACTATTATTTCATGCATGAAATGATAGCTTGTCATCTCGTCGCCAGGGGCGGACCCAGGTACAACCTTGTGGGGGCCTTGGACCCCACTCAAATATTGAAATTTTAATAGTATTTGTTCAATTTTTAGAGAAAAATCTTCAAATTTTGTGAAGTTATATAAGAAATGCCCCGCAGTCTTGCCCCCTCTCAAAATATTTTTTGGGTCCGCCACTGCTCGTCGCTAGGGCGACGTGCTAGGGTACTAAGGCATCCCCATTATTTCACCATCACTGCTCAAAATTAGGTATCCACGGTACAAAGTTATAGAGAGATGCCATGGGAAATCACTGTTTTTGGTATTTTCTCGCCTATTTTGGGGGCTATGGCACACTATTATGGTTTGACGTTTCTCAGTACGTTTTCATTTGTCGCCTCCCCGTCGTGGAGGCATGCTAGAATACTAGTTGTCCGAACCTCTCACCTTGATAAGTGTAAATTTCGGTGAGCGGTGCCCTTTGCATGTGAGCTTCGATCAAGGCTCCTTTGGGAGGCGTTAGAAAGACATTTCTCCATATGCACATGCCTTTGTGGGCGCGCATGGAGCGTACCTGAATGTAGTACGCCATAAAAAGTGCCGACCCGTTTTAATAAAAAAATTCACGTGGGCTCTTCGCGGTCCTTTTGTTTGTGATAAAGAAAAGTGGGCGATAATTTGATTGTTCGTCGCACCGTTTTGTATTTTCTCAACAGACCGACTCGATGGTGGAGCCGCTGCATGGATGGAGCCCGTCGGCGCTGCCCTATTCCTCTCCCGCGACGGCACCATGAGCTTGCCCACGTTGCCGGCGCCGGCGCCACAGAGCGGTACGGTGTCGTGGAGGTCTCCGTTCACGTCGATTGAGTCAGTTACGATGGAATAGGCACGTTGACATCCATGCGTCATGCATGCATGTTCACGTGGGCATGCACCTGTGGCCCATGCAACACGCACCGATCCTCCCATGCATGCAACTGGTGCCGCTCGTTGATCATTCTTTTTACTGTTAGAAAAGAGCTAATTTTACTGATTACCTACTGGATCAGTCATCTCTGCCGAAAGGTTGTCGCAGTGACTGGAAGCACGCAATACGACGGCAGCGATGGCGTTCAACTTGGCATGACACGCTGCTCGCTGCAGGAGGTGATCAACGGCTCTCCCATACGAGCACATGCTCATGGACGGCCCTTCCGCCGAACCATGGCCGGTAATGAGAGGACCAAGTTGTTGCTTCTGACGAACCAACGCCGATACCTGCGAAACATGTGTGGTATGCACCAATACTGTCTATGTCATGCTTCTTTGATAATCACTTGTCTCGTACTGGTAACCATGTGTGGCATGCGCCTAATGTTTAATGTGCATCATAATCATTGGTGTGCAGATATATCAGTATTTCATCCATGGTAAACACTATATATTCTCTGCTCACAAACTAGTTGTTGCTTATTTTGATGATCGTGGCCCCACATATTAGGGGAGAAACCCCCAAATTAGTGTGTTGTAGCCCCTGAAAATGGGCGGGAAAAACGAAAAATGAAAACAGTATAACCCCGTAAACAAGCGGTAAAGAACCAAAAATGATATAAGTGTATTATAGCACGTGAAGACAAGAGAGACACAAAAATTGAGCAAGCATAATAGGAGGGATACAATAGTGAATGTGCATCTCTATTATTTGCTGCCATGTCCTTGGATGATAATTCTTCTCTTACCGGTGAACACATGTGGTGTTTATGTCTATTATTTAATGTGCATCACAATCAATGGTATGCATGTAGATTCATGCATTTCAAGGAACTTGATATTTATGTTTCCAAATTAGCTTATGTCGATGTAGATACGACATCCGGCAAGTCTCCATGTCGTAGTCTCCATGTCGTCCATCTTACCATTTAAAATCAATACGTTGGACCTGAAACTCGTTCTGTAAATCCCAAATAGGTTAATTAACCTGAGAAATGATTTTAGTGAACCCTGGTTAACTGTTTGACCCGTGGGATCCGAGTATCGTCTTGAGACCCCATGTCACACCATAAAGACGCTCGACGATGTGTCGGCAAATTAAATTATTGGAAATAACTATCTTGGACGTGCTTGGAGGTCTCTTTCAGTTTCAAGCCATGGAGACTCAAAGAATTTTCAACAATTTATATTCCTATTGGTTTGAGAGCTCTCGTTCTTCCTCGGCGCCGACATAAAAATGGTAACACGTGACATAGAAAAGGCGCATGGAAACATTGGCAATATATCTCCAAGGATAAAACAATTGGCGTGGCAACAAATTGGCACATAAAATAATAAACAACTCCTACCTCATAGGATGAAATATGGGCCCCGGTAACGTGTGGCCACGATATAACACATGAAATGGTAGGTAATAGCTATCATTTCCTGCATAAAAAAGTTAACACATGACAGCTGAACTACAAGTGAAATCGTGAATAGTAGTTGTCCTAGGCCTCTCCGTCTTGATGCACCTCGTCAACCCAAAGCAGCACACGCTTTCCACCGTTCTTTCACCATGTCGTCGCCGACACCATCCCCACATATCCCAAGCACTCTCATATCTTGTCGCCCCCAACCCACACACGCCGGGGAACCCAGACACACGCATCCTTATTCGTCTAGATCAGGAAGAGGGAAAGGAAAAAGAACCAAGCGAACCATCAGATGGGGAGCCGACCTTCACGCTGCTGCCTGCGTCAAGATGTAGAATGAGCAGGAGAATCATGCATGTTGCCCCCGAGCAGGAAGTCAACGACGATATAAGCAAGCTAAATGACTTGTCCACCTTGGTCTGCGTCAAGATGTAGAATGAATTTGAACCGCGGTTAAAATGGTGACATGATGTGTAAAAGATAGATTAATTCGTTATGGAGGAGGGGAGGGAGGAGGAGAGGTCGGATCCCGCGGCCGCTGGTGTGAGGAAGTTGGCGGCGTCGATGAACGTACGTGACCGGCAGCCTGCGCAAGGCTTTCGGCTCTCCGGTCCGGCGGTGAGGCGACTTGGACGGAGTAGACGCCGGAGAGTGATTGGGATTGGGTTTTGCTGCGATCGAGTTGAGCACGTGCATGCATGGTTTCTCATGCATGCAGTCCTACTAGCTAGCTAGGGGTCCTACGTGCATGAGGCCGGCCTGAACCCATAGCAAAGCTACTACTCCAAACTGTGCACGTACGTGCATGGATTCTTCGGCGACCGAGCGTGGTCACATGGCCACGATCATGTGCATGCAGTACAACGGCTATCTCGATTTCGATTTGGAGGAGCATTTGTGTGTGGCAAAGGACAAAAGCCATCCCCTCCATCGATCTAGCCACTTAGGCGACGGCGTCCCCTCCATCTCCACTTATGCAACGGCGTCGTCAGGGGTGCTGGCGCCGTCTACGCCTCAATGACGACATCATCGGAGCTGCCGTTATGCAGCTCGTTGTAATCTTTACCTCCTGACGGAGTCGGGGCTGTGGTCAGCCGGCGTGTAGCTCAACGCTTTCTCCACCGTCCATACCGATGCCTATATGTACGCAGTCGTGACTTCAGACCACGACAAGGTGGTTGGAATCTACAACGTCTACACCGCCAAGCTCTTTAGGTTATTATGTACAAGCTATGTTGCCGCTAGAAAGGTGGTGTCATTGAGTCTACTCCGACATCAACACCAACATACTATCAATATCGTGCATGCACCTATGAGTCGAAGTCATACTCCACTGACATGTCTTCTCTGATGAATCAAAATATCACTTGATAAGCCGACGACGCAAAGGCAAGTCACCCAGTCCGACACCAACAAGGCAACAAGGCATACACCACCAGTTCGGGCACTGACGAGACAAAGGTTGCCCACATCTTCGTCATTGGATATCGACAAGCCGAAGGGATACGGCTAAGCATCGCCTGAGCGATGGGCACTCCCAAGACGTCCTCACTCGAGGTAAGGTAGCACCCGAAACACCGTCATCAATCGAGAGGTCGCCAAAAATGGCTCGTCACATGTCCTTTTTCCCGCCCGTCGTACGGCGGTATGGAATCTTAAAACTTTTCTGGCCAGAATGGACGGGGGACAAACAGAATAATGTCCAGTCTGCATGGGTCCTCTCGAGGGATCGATGTTCTCAAAATAAACTGTGATGCTTCGATCATTTATAAAGGAGACATGAGCAGGAGGTTGAGGATTCGTCGTCCGGGATAATGATAGGATTATCCGACACTCGGTAGCGGAACATATTTCACATGCTTCAGGCGTTGCGCTCGAGAGGGGCGACGGCATACAGTGAAGCTTTGCATGTTGTGGCTTAATGGGGGTATGGGCCATCTGGAGTCTGACCCCCAGGTCGTCATCACTGCCTTTCGGGGCAACTGACGTGACCTCTCCCCAGAAATCATTGTTTATCGTGAGATCCCTGTCTTCAGTCGTTTAAACTTTTTTTCTACGGAGTATATGTTTTTCGTTTCTCCACGTGATTGTAAAAGGCTAGCAGCACTTGGTGAGAGGCCAGGAAGCAAAGTCGCGGGGGGCAGTATTAATTAACGGTATTACGGTATCATGTGTTCCAGGTCCAAAAAAAAGTACCTCTAGTTGTACTACTCACTGCCTTCCTCTAGTAGCACGTCACGTCACAACTTCCTGGCCAACCTCTCGTCCTTTAGTAGCACGCCACGTCACAACTATCTCACGTAGTGCATGCATGGTTAATGGTCAAAGCATACGTGAATGCATGTACTACTTTCCTATTCTTCTCTCACGTACGTACAAATTTGAAACTTCAGTTAAATCTAGGATGAAATGAAAGAACCAAAATTTGAAACTTACAAGGAAAAAAACCGAAGAAATAATTTTCGAGCAAATTTCAACTAAACTTTAAATTTTCGAATTTATTTTACCAAAATTTCCTAAAATTCAAAAGTTTTCGTCCGGTAAATACTTTTACCGGTTCTGACCGAAATGGCCAAAATTCGACGACGCTGGAGTAAACAAGATGTTGTCGTCAAGTTATGGTCTCTTGACGACGGAATCCATGGCGGCCGTTGCGGCATCAACTTCCTTGTCTATCCACCTCCTAACGCCATCAGCCTTGGTTTCTCTTATCTACACAAGCAGGTCGGACCGGGTATGGCACGGCCATATATCGGACTTTACTGCTCCGACGAGGCGTACACGTGACATTACGACGGGTTGCCGAAAGACCGACAGCAGGACCGTGCCGTGCTTTGTGCTGACCCGACACGGCACAAGTCACAACACTACTCGCCGCTCTTAGTTGTCAAGTTGTCGGGAGAGTTATGGTGGCATCGTTGTGGACTAGTCACTAGTGGGTCACCTATGCGTCGTCCCCAAGCTAGAGAATGGCGTCCTCGACTCTTTGTGGAGTCAACACCGTCTCCATGTTCATGGAAGAGCCGAAAGGTTCTCATCCCCTACTACGACGCTCAGCCATCACCGCACTTGTCAACGTTGCCCTCGCCGGTCCCAACATCGTCATGGAGAGTTACGTGGGCTTCATTGTGGACGAGTTGGTCACCTACGCCAAAACGCACCGCCCCGAGCTTTAGCTCGCCGCCGCTGATGACCCAGGAGAATCATGTTGCCCCAGTGGAGGAAGTCGACAACGATATCAACGAGATGACTTGTCTACCTTGGTCCACGTCAACATGTAGAAATAATTTGTACTGTAGTTAAAATGGTGACATCGTGTGCATGACGATAGATTCGTTATGGAGGAGTGTGGAGGAGGAAGAGGGAGGGGCCTCAACGGAGGCGGCGTCGGTTCGCGCGCTGAATAGCTCCTTGCGGCCGGTCGTGCGGCCTGGAAAGAAAAGGAATTATTTCCGACTGCGACCGGCCATGCAGCCTTGTCTTACTAGCTAGGGGTCCTACGTGCATGCATGTTGCCTGAAGCCATTGCAAAGCTACTAGTACTACTAGCTTGGTCACAAGGCCACGATCATGTGCATGCAGATGCAGATACACGATCATGGTATCGAGAGCCGGCCAGGCTGGCACCAGCAGGCAGGCAGGCGGGCTCTTCTTCTTCCGAGCAGCCCGGTGTACGTACGTGCAGCGGATGAGGACGAGGTCATACAGCATAAAATTTGAACTAGTTGGAACTTGGAACACTTGTACTGTTTCACCGGAGTCGTAAAATAAAATCCCTACAGATTATTGGCGCGGAAAATAAATCTGACTACGCAGCCACAGGGAGCAGGCCATTGTGCCTGAGCAGTGGTTCAGGCGAAGGCTCGCGTCCTCGGAAAGAAACGAAAACCTGCAATCGCTTTCCAGAGTCAGTTGTTTTCGACAAATCAAAGGCACTTAGTACTGGAAAGGATCGCGGCTACCTCGAGCGGAGATCTTCCGCCTCCAAGCGCAAGAACCGTGTCTCTGAATCGTCTGCCAGTCTCCTCAATGGCCTACAAACAGGCATTCATCACCAGTTTAGGCATAGAAAAATGCAATTAGCACAAAATCTGTTTCTGTCATATGCTAGTACGTGCTTGTTTGGCAAGCATGGCAGCAACAGAGGACTAGATGCGGTTGGTGAAATCATCAGATAAAGTTATATGAATGAACAAGTGGTTGGATAGCAACTAGCAAGCTAGCTTTGGTTTTCTCTAGATGAAAAACCTACCTTCTCATTGTCAAGACCGGCATCTTCAAATGCGGAGAATGCGTCGGCTGATAGGACTTCAGCCCACTGTAAGGACACGAAAAGTTACAAGTTTTAGTCGTATTCGCATGCCATATCAAATGTACCCAAGGTCATGACAAAAAAACAGATTGTGATGATTTACCTTGTAGCTGTAGTACCCGGCCGCATAGCCACCTGCACAGCGTCCACAGTGTTAATGACGAGAAATCTATGTGTGATGAACTGCATTTATACATGTTTGTTTAAGCATAGCAAACCTGAAAAAATATGGCTAAATCCACACAGGAATCTGTCCTCTGGCAAAGGAGCAAGAACCTGGGTACGTTCTGCAACTCTCCGGTCAACATCATATACCGACACAGATCCACTGGGATCGTAAGTTGTATGCAGCTCCATATCTACACTTGCAAAACGTATCTGCAGGAAATTTTAAAATAAGACTAATGAGCAACAAAGATCGGTAATAAAAAAAATAGTCGGCATAAACAAACCAGATTACAGCATTCACGTGTTTATGCTACAGCACTGTGCTTCCATTGCTCTTTGACAAGCAAGAAATATAATCAATAACTGAAGGAGAAGAAGGCAGATGGCTTAAAAAACATGTGCATACAACAAGCCACCTCTCTTACCAACAACAATTTTCAAGCTATAAAACTTTTTCTCCCATCTTACAATTTCTGGACAAATTTAAATCACTCATACAGGTTTGAGTACATATATGTTTCAGTTATCAAGTTGATGGACCTACTTGACCCAAGCACGCACGTTTAAGGACAGACAGTGCAATTTACTCTGAAGAATAGTAAGATGTCCGGAAAGTACCAAATAATGATGACAGCATGCACAGGGGAAGCAAGAGAGACCAAGCCAACATACCTGACGGAGACTGAAGGAGCCAGCACGGAAATTCTTTGCAGCGACAAGCTTGGCATAAATTTCCTCCGGAAGAACTTCGCCGGTTTCATAGTGCTTTGCAATGCTCAGAAGAGTTTCCCTGTTACACCAATTCAACAACTCATTAAGTTACCAGAATCAGGCGAGCTTGAAGCTATAAACCACACTAGATGAATCCATCATACTTGTGATAGCACCAGTTTTCCATAAACTGAGAGGGTAACTCTACGGCATCCCATTCTATCCCACTGATGCCAGCAACAAAGGCTTCATCTTGTGTGGTAAGCATGTGCTGCAGCGCGTGACCAAATTCATGGAACACGGTTTCGACCTACAAAAGCCATGTGCAAAGGAATCTTTTTTTTTTTTTTTGAAACAAGGCAAAAGCTTTGCCTTTTATATTGATAAAGTAGGAGCAAACATAAAGGACAAGGCCTAAAAAGAAAAAAAAAATTACAACTCGATCCACACCGGCCCCGAGGCCGCGCCCCACACGGGTCGACGACCAAGTTGCCCACACAACCAAGGCCGACACCAAAACCCCCCAACGCAACGCGGTGGAGGCGAGAGTCCGGAGCCGCCGCTCCGACATCCACACCGGCCCCAAGGCCACGCCCCAAAAACGAGTCGACGACCATGTTGCCCTAGCAACCATAGCCGACACCCAACACGGCGGAGACGATCTCAACGCAAGACGAAATCCGGAGCCGCCGCTCCGACATCCACACCGGTCCGATTGCCGCGCACCCCCTAGCCGAAGACGAAGGCTCGCCGCCGCCAACCACCATCTGAATCCACTGGTCCCCCTGGCCGGTTGAACATCCAAGGCGAGGCCCCAAGAGGTAAGCGACGCAGGAGCGCCGCCCTCGCCCGATCCCGCGTGCGATCAAGGGTTTCCCCCGGAGAACCCGGCATGGGGAAGCGAGGGCACCACCTCGACGACGCCTTCAAGAAGGAAGCGGCGCCCGAGGGCGTCGCCGTCGTCGGCCCCGGCCGACAACCGGGGCAGGGCTTTCGCCCGGCGATGTGTCACAAACCCGCATCCGCTCGACGGAGACCGGCCAGACCACCGACACCCGCATGCCGCAGCCACCGTGGCACCTCACGCCACGGCAGGAAGCATGACGCCACCCGCCCGGGGCCGCCGCCCCGGCATCCTCTCGACCGGCTGGAGAACGAGCTCACAGCCGGAGGTGCAGCACGGCCACCTCATGCCGGCCACATGGCCGGGGCAACCCCGACCGCACCGATGCGCCAAAGCCCCGTCCTCGCGTGGCGCCATCGATCCGGGGCCGCCGCCCCGGCATCCTTCCGCCTCCGGGCCGCCTCAAACAGCCACGCCGTCGCGGCCGTTTGACGTTGCCAACAGGCCGACCACCTCCGTGAGGGAGAGGCCGCCACCGCCGCGTCCCGGGGCCGCCGCCCCGACGTCCAGCCGCACCAGCCGGCCACGGCCCCCCTGGCACTCGGGCCGAGGACGGGCCCAGACCGCCGCTGCCGTCGCCACTCGACCTCGCGCCACCGCGAACAGCAGAGAGCGCCGCGCCGTCGCCACCTCTCCGGGGCCGCCGCCCCGGCCTCCAGGCTCCACCGCGCCGAGCGCAGCCAGAGGTCCCCGCCCACCATTTTTGGGGACGAGGCCCGCCGCCACCGCGGCCAGAGCCGGCGGCAGCGGCGGAGGAGAGCAGCACGGAGAGGGCCGCGGTCGGGGCAAGGGGGGACGCCCCCGGGCCGCCAGGGAGGCGGCACGGGAGCCGCGCGTGCTCGAGGTCGGGGAACCTGCGCGGAGGACGGCGCTGCTGCTGCGAACCCCGGCGAGGACGGCGCTGGGCTTCGGTGTGGGTGGAAAGAGGAAGCTGGGAGGGTGCCGGATCTGTGCTTGGCTAAGCTGGAGGTGGACTGAGGTGGGAGATCGGCCGCCGGCGGCGGCGGCGGCTCCTGCGCGCGCGTCGTTTACCTTTTTTTAGTTATCTATCGATATCCCCCCTCGTCTTCTTCACCCAGCCCCCACCTAGGAATCTTTCTTACCAACCATAATAAGGCCATAACAAGGATAGATGGTACTTTATCTTACATAAATATCATAAGTTTCCAAAACATATAAAGAGTGGTTTATTTGCTAAAAATAACCAGAAAAATATACCATAGCAAGTGTATTGCTAAAAATAATCAGTTTAGCATGTCCTGTACAAATTTTACAGCATAATATACAGAAATAACTCAATCAAAAAATACTCAAATCAGAGAAACATTTCAGAAAATATGTGAATTGGATGAACGATTACTTATATGTGAATTGGATGTCAACACACTCGAATGCTAAAGCAACACCAGGGTCTAGCATTTCATAGTTTTCACCAGCATGTTAACATTGGAGCAAGTCCAGTGTGTCAATCTTAGCTAAACTGATTCTGCAATTATTTTTAGGTACAATGAAAAGGGCACACCACTACCTTCGACTTGATGATGCCAAGCAAGCAAAGCCTAACACTGGACCCAAATGGGGTCGATGCTGGATTTTTTAAGATGAAAATCCTTAGAACTGGAGCTCCAAAACAAACCGGCAGCATGCCTAGAAAAAGCCAAATCGTCAGTTACTTAAGGTTTCTCTTAAAAACACAACGACCAACATCGGAAAAGTTGTAGACATCAAAACAGCTACATCATATGGAGGTAAATGGTTCCAGTCACTTCTGAACACTCATGGCATTTTTCTTCCGTTGGCAACTGTGTTATCCTTGTCAGCAATCACCTGATAAAATAAAAAAGGACCTTTTAAGAAGAAGAAGAAGAAGAAGAAGAAGAAGAAGAAATCTTGAAAAGTATTGGCATGGAAATCTGACATTCTCAACCGGTTAAATCATTAATTAATTAATTATCCTTGTCAGCAATCACCTGATAAAATAAAAAAGGACCTTTTAAGAAGAAGAAGAAGAAGAAGAAGAAGAAGAAATCTTGAAAAGTATTGGCATGGAAATCTGACATTCTCAACCGGTTAAATCATTAATTAATTAATTAATTAGTAGAATGCACTAGCAGTTACTCCCTCCGTTCCAAATTAGATGACTTCTATTTGTCTACATGCGGCTGTATTTAGACATGTTACATGTATAGATACATCGACATGTGCACGAATGGAAAGTCATCTAATTTAGAACGGAGGGATGGAAAGAAGTCGTCACTCACAAGAAAAGAAAGAAAGAAAGGTGTCTGATTGTGCAGCTAAAGACTAGGAGTAATTCCTAGAGAAAGAGATAGGTTCAGTAAGCAGATGGGGGAGGATTGGAGCGGGGAAAAGAACCTTTTCTTGCGTGAACGGCGGCGGGGCGTTGAGGGACTGAGCGAATACTCGTCCCGTACGTACGTCGAACTCCCCCACCCTTGGAGGCGGGCTGGTGGAGGAGAGCGCCGGCAGCAGGGACTAGGCGGCGGTCCTGCCTCCGGCGGGTAGAGGCCCTCCTCCATGGCGGCCAGGATCGATCTGGTGGAAAATCTTGGCCGGCGGGAAGAAGCTAGGGGGAGGATGTGCGGCGGCGCAGGCAGAGAGAGAGAGAGAGAGGACGCGTGCGTTTGGTGTTCCCGAGCGAGCGAGCGAGAGTGCGTTTGGTGTTTGTTCCGAATATGAAGACGAATCGATCGTAGCTAGCGAGCCAGCGCCGTTTGAGCTGTACTCATCCGTCGTCATCAGTGCCGGACACAAGTATCAAGAAAATATGCCAAGTTCCAAAGCACACCCACGTATTAATTAATATACAAGAGTGTATTTATACTGCAGTATCATCCGATCGAGGAGTATGCATGTATTCTCTCTATGTTTAGCAAGCAATTAATTGAATTTAAACCTTATTTGCTACAGCTTCAAGTTAACGTGCATGCATGCATGTGTAACCAATGCTTGAATCTTATTTGGACCTGTCTCAGCATTATTAAATCACATACGTCAACACATGTAGTAAATATGAGAAGAGCGACGCAATGCTAGCTAACGTGTCAAGCATATATAGCTGAGATGATCAGAATTAATTAGCTAGATTAATATTAAATCAGTTCGGTTTTCCTCATATATCGATACGTGCGTGCATGCATAGAGTTTTGTTTAGCTAGCTAGCCACTCACGCGTACTTAGCCAGCGTGTCGATCGATGGTGGCAGCAGCAAAAAAGAATGATATTGGCTCAGATAGGTAGACCTATATATATAGGGTATGTCGCGCGGGTTGTGGCATACTCTAAGGCCATGGCGCCTCCACCACCCAATTAGCACCATCCGCCTACATATCTGTCGGGTCTACGCGACCAACTATAAGGGGGTCTGGGATGAAGATGACGGCGGCGAGGTTTAAAACCGACGTTGACAGATAGAAGCTACCTGGCCTCTCCTAGGCTGGTGCAGCTCCGCAGCCGGCGTGCGTGCGTGAATATGGGATCAAGAGGAGGAAGAAGATAATGGAGAGGCAAGAGGAGAGGGATCCGGATAAGGAGGTGCATTATATTTTTCAACGAGCATCCTGATTTCTAACCACCATCATAATTCACAGTAGCACGTAGTGCCATGATATTAGGTTATACTGATACACCATACGTATTATTTATAAACCCTGCCCAAGTTCACTTGGTCGTGTCCCGCCCCACCACCACGACGGAGGCTGTGTAACCAAACTCACACTCATCGTCAAATCGCCCAACCCACCCCCACTCCTAAAATCTTTGGGTACCATGACCACAAGACCGATAACTTCATCGCCAACGACTGTTGGGACAGCGTCTCCAGGATCTGCTCTCATCTCCACACGCGATGAATGTCCTATGTGTTTCA
This sequence comes from Poa pratensis, assembly GCA_947311845.1. Classification (NCBI taxonomy): domain Eukaryota; kingdom Viridiplantae; phylum Streptophyta; class Magnoliopsida; order Poales; family Poaceae; genus Poa; species Poa pratensis. Next base: position 1,740,330 of record CAMZMU010000016.1, read on the forward strand.
CACTGTCGACTCGATGGCATAGATAAGCCTCGGCGTATGGAACTTATTTTTGTGCTTGCTTATCCCGCCGACTGCCCTCATGATGCCATCCGCTTCTATTTACGTTAAAATGCATCCATAACTATCTTTCAGACTAAATTTGTGCTTGTAATCAGTAACACTATTATTAAATATGTGTGTGTGATCACTCAGATTGTTATTAAGTATAAGTACTCATGACCACTCGTCTAGATCTTCCATGCATGTGCTCCTATCAAGTCATATATTCAAATCCCTTTTTTTGGTTCGCACTACACGATGTATCCTATTGGTACGTGATGGTATTAGAATTTACAACAACTCTACCTCACATAGGTATAATAGCACGTCGAGTGCATGCAAAATTGGATCCATATCATTTCAAGCATAAAATAATAGCCCATGACAACGGACGACACATTAAATTATATACACTAGTTGCCTACTAACAGAAAATAAATGTGACCAACAACATAACGACACATGAAATGATTTGCATTGACCATTACCTAGCATAAAATAAGGCCCCTAAAACATGCGACTGTTTGTAGTGAAAATGATTATTTTACAACAATGTTGGATCGCAACAATAGTGGCGATTACCAACCCACTCGGCCTCCAAGTGAAGAGTTGAAGTAGGCGGCCTTCTTCCCATGATGTAACTCATGGTTTAATACTAGACACAAAGAAGGATATGAAGTGGCCTACTCCGTCCAACTACTTATAAAAGAACAAAGGTTTGCTTGATATCCCCAACTCTAACGAAGTGTAAGTTTTAGTTACAATTGTTGTGAAAGAAAGTAAGAAAACTACTTTATAACACAAACAAAAGAATTTATACATTTTAATAAAAAAATAATTTTATAAATCAAATTACTAGTAAACCAAAGTAAAAGGTGCTTCTTATTGAGATATTCACCGCGGTTGATAGCTTCATTGGATCTCTCTGTCGAAAACATGGTTGTGCAAAACAACAAGTATAGATATGAGAAAAGACGATAAGTGCAAGTGAGATAGTTTGTGGGAAATACAAAAGTGAAGAATCACAAAAAAACATTTCATGGTGAAATCTGGGATAACGAGGTATCGTACCACTGCGCCATGAAAATGAGAACATTAAATCATGCGTAATGGTAAGATGAAACATGAAACATAGCCAATATATATGCACTAGCATACGATAAGGACGCGCAGTGTCAACACTTCATAAGTAATTCTAGGTAGTAGTTGTCTCCAAGCTTGAAATAAGGATCCTAATAACATGTCATGATGGAATGGCACATATGAAATGATAGGTTTTATGCTACCATTACATGCATAAAATAATAACACCCGAAGATGAAATGGCACATGAAGTGATAAGAATCCATACAATAACACGCGGCAATGAAACTTCACATGATTTATAGGTACAAACCACATCCTTACTCAATAAGGACACTCAGAATGTGCTGCTATGATTGTGAAGGAACAATATGTTGCCTTATTAATTATTTATTAATATTGGTGTGATAGCTATTTATTTCTCCATTTTTTATATTTTATGTTCAGACAAATATGATATCTATTGTTTCCTGCGTAGTTGTTAATGTAACATGGAATGATATAGTTTATCACTACTATAATTTTAGCGGACAAAAATATATTATCATAAGCAAGACTATTTGGCTCGGTTCCGCCACCGCCTTGTCTAGAGGATGATGTGATCAAAATCAAGGAGCTTGGTTACGGTGACAGAGCGTACCATATATGGGTGTTGAGAAATTACAAGCAAAGAGAATGGGAGAAGCTCTGTAGCAAAGAGACAACAAATATATTATCATAAGCAAGAATATTTGGCTCCCAATATCAACATGATCTGATGATATGTAACAATCTGAGGGCATCATGATATCTAGCTACCATCATAATTCAATGCATCACATTGCCATGATGTAGTTATGAAAAATTGATACATTAAAGGTGTTCTCATCGACACTGACCTGGTCACTTGATCTTGTCCTGCACCACCACAACGATGGCAGCCTAATTGAGCTCACACTCGTCGGCATGTCTGCCTGGACCTAGACCGCATCCACTCCTGCACCATGACCTTAAGCCAAAAAACTTCATCGCGACGACTGTAGTTAAGTCAAGATCGACGACTTCGGTCTCTTCGGAATCTTCTCGAACTTGGAGAAGCCCTAGACAAACCTCGATGTCTAGGACTTCTCCGTATGGCTATTGATCGTGTCGGTCACATGCTTGATGTCATCGGATACTATCTCCTTTAAAATGCATCCATAAGTATTCTTCATATTAACTATGTGCTTGCGATACCTCTCACTTTAATGTATATAAGTGATCGTGATCACACGTCTCGATTGCTATAAGTACTTGTCTTAACTGTATTAATATCAATAGACCTTCCATGTAATTCTATCACTTAATCGACCCGTCTCCTCGTTTCCCATTCTCACTTGTAGGATGCATCCTTTTCATATGCCGCTATCATGTTAAAATATATAGGACAATTATACCTCATAGGGTATCCTAACCTGTTGAGACACATGAAATGATAATTCTTCTCTTACAATTATACCTCACATAGAGCATCATTTTTGCATATAATAATAGCCCACAACAACGAAGAGATACATGAAATCATAGGCAATAGTTTCCGCCTTGGAAAAAAATAAGGACGCACATAACGAAACAATACATGAAATGATATGCACTTTCCATCTCCTTTCTTAAAATTGGGACCATGAAACGGTTGACTTCTTGTAGTGGACATGATTCTAGATAACTCGTTGGCAGTGCAGGTGCAGAGTGTTGCAGTAGAGCCTCTATTACCCATAAAGTAACAGGGCCTTCTAATAGCAAACATGAAGAAGATATGTACAGGCCTACTGAAAGAATAGTACTAATATAACTTGATAACAAGAAAAAATTACTCCCTCTGTTCTTACTTACTTTGTGTTGTAATTTTAGCAAAATTCAAACTTTTGTCAAGTTTGACCAGTAATACATGAAAAATATCAATATTTATAATGCCAAATGCGTATAATATAAAAATATACTTTATGACGATTCTAATACTATAGGTTTTACATTGTAGATGTTGATATGTTTTCCTAAATATTTGGTCAGTGTTAACAAAGTTTGACCTTGACTAAATCCATAATGCAAAGTAATTGTGAATGGAGGGAGTATTTTTACATTTCCACACTAATTTATAATAGTAATTAATGATTGGTAATAATCGCCGCCTACCTTGAAATAAGGACCTTAATAACACGGATGAATAAATGGAACATGATATGACAGGTTTTATGTCATAATTCCATTCATAAAATAATAGTGTGTGCAACAACTGATACATGAAATGATAGGTAATGTAACAGGCGTCGATGAAGCGAACCACATAAAATGGTACCTAGAAACCACATAAAATAGACCCAGAGAGTGTGTGCCAATGAGTGCAAATGATTTTTTTTTGTCTTCTAAATTCTTATAAAATTTGTGTGAGTGGTGAGATCATTGTTATTTCCTGTTCAAAAAATATACTCTCTCTTATTACATGGGCTTGGCCATACATCTATTAATAGGGATGTGCTCTACCAAATATGCAATACAATTTCACATATATGTATCATCTGAATAGCTAGTAGCACTTGAACTTTGACACATTTATCCAACCAAATTGGATAAGCGAGGTGGTGAGGCGGTTTAAGGTTAGATGAAGCGGGTCACGGGACGGTGCCGCGGGGTGCTTTATTGTCGCTCCTCCCCATGACCGAACCATAAGCCGAGGCCAATGATGCGGGCCGAGATGGCGTCGGCAACGATAAGACTTGACAAGGACAAAGCCTCAAGGGCTGACGCACAAAGTCGCAACGGTGCTGATGTCGCTGACACTTGATCATCGAGCAAGGCAGAGAACTCGTAGTGGTCTTCGCAATCTTCCGTTCTTGAGTATGAGCCACACGTCACGGCCTCTGACGGGTTATACTTTCTTAGTAGAAGAAGGAACACCTGGTGCCGATGGAGGAAGATGCATCAATATTCCTAATGGGACAGTGTCCGTGAGATATGACGGGCTGACTTGGTCGGTGTCCGTGAGATGAATGGCGTGGTATGTCGATGGGACAGCCGGCGCTGCGATTGTTCTTAGACTACTCATAGTGGGAAGTAACATAAAGTAGTATCATGCATATGACACATCAGCATTTTGCATGCATGGATTGCATGATACTAGTTATGATACCACCGCTACTATGGCTAGTCTTATACGGACGACACGTACGAGTGGTTAGAAGATATCATGGTTATAAAAACTCGGTGTAGAAGTTCTCTCAAACTGAAATCGATTATTGAATCACTTATTCTGGGAGGAAAGAGAAACAGGTACGTACGTGCATGCAGTGATTTATTATACTACTAATTGAATTGATGTCGAAGGCTAATTAATGAGCCCGGGCATAAAAACAGACGCACGCGTACGTGTAGTACGGTAGCGTGGTGCCAGGCTGGCAGCAGCAAGCTAGCAGGGTCGCGCACGCAAACCTCCGATCCATCGATCCATCGAGAGCCGGCCAGGCTGGCACCAGCAGGTGGGCTCTTCTTCTTCCGAGCAGCCCGGTGGTAGCCGGTGTACGTACGTGCAGCGGATGAGGACGAGGTCATACAGCATAAAATTTGAACTAGTTGGAACACTTGTACTGTTTCACCGACGTCGTAAAATAAAATCTCTACAGATTATTGGTGCGGAAAATAAATCTGACTATGCAGCCATGGGGAGCAGGCCATTGTGCCTGAGCAGTGGTTCAGGCGAAGGCTCGCGTCCTCGGAAAGAAACGAAAACCTGCAATCGCTTTCCAGAGTCAGTTGTTTTCGACAAATCAAAGGCACTTAGTACTGGAAAGGATCGCGGCTACCTCGAGCGGAGATCTTCCGCCTCCAAGCGCAAGAACCGTGTCTCTGAATCGTCTGCCAGTCTCCTCAATGGCCTACAAACAGGCATTCATCACCAGTTTAGGCATAGAAAAATGCAATTAGCACAAAATCTGTTTCTGTCATATGCTAGTACGTGCTTGTTTGGCAAGCATGGCAGCAACAGAGGACTAGATGCGGTTGGTGAAATCATCAGATAAAGTTATATGAATGAACAAGTGGTTGGATAGCAACTAGCAAGCTAGCTTTGGTTTTCTCTAGATGAAAAACCTACCTTCTCATTGTCAAGACCGGCATCTTCAAATGCGGAGAATGCGTCGGCTGATAGGACTTCAGCCCACTGTAAGGACACGAAAAGTTACAAGTTTTAGTCGTATTCGCATGCCATATCAAATGTACCCAAGGTCATGACAAAAAAACAGATTGTGATGATTTACCTTGTAGCTGTAGTACCCGGCCGCATAGCCACCTGCACAGCGTCCACAGTGTTAATGACAAGAGAAATCTATGTGTGATGAACTGCATTTATACATGTTTGTTTAAGCATAGCAAACCTGAAAAAATATGGCTAAATCCACACAGGAATCTGTCCTCTGGCAAAGGAGCAAGAACCTGGGTACGTTCTGCAACTCTCCGGTCAACATCATATACCGACACTGGTCCACTGGGATCGTAAGTTGTATGCAGCTCCATATCTACACTTGCAAAACGTATCTGCAGGAAATTTTAAAAGAAGACTAATGAGCAACAAAGATCGGTAATAAAAAAATAGTCGGCATAAACAAACCAGATTACAGCATTCACATGTTTATGCTACAGCACTGTGCTTCCATTGCTCTTTGACAAGCAAGAAATATAATCAATAACTGAAGGAGAAGAAGGCAGATGGCTTAAATACATGTGCATACAACAAGCCACCTCTCTTACCAACAACAATTTTCAAGCTATAAAACTTTTTCTCCCATCTTACAATTTCTGGATAAATTTAAATCACTCATACAGGTTTGAGTACATATATGTCTCAGTTATCAAGTTCATGGACCTACTTGACCCAAGCACGCACGTTTAAGGACAGACAGTGCAATTTACTCTGAAGAATAGTAAGATGTCCGGACAGTACCAAATAATGATGACAGCATGCACAGGGGAAGCAAGAGAGACCAAGCCAACATACCTGACGGAGACTGAAGGAGCCAGCACGGAAATTCTTTGCAGCGACAAGCTTGGCATAAATTTCCTCCGGAAGAATTTCGCCGGTTTCATAGTGCTTTGCAATGCTCAGAAGAGTTTCCCTGTTACACCAATTCAACAACTCGTTAAGTTACCAGAATCAGGCGAGCTTCAAGCTATAAACCACACAAGATGAATCCATCATACTTGTGATAGCACCAGTTTTCCATAAACTGAGAGGGTAACTCTACGGCATCCCATTCTATCCCACTGATGCCAGCAACAAAGGCTTCATCTTGTGTGGTAAGCATGTGCTGCAGCGCGTGACCAAATTCATGGAACACGGTTTCGACCTACAAAAGCCATGTGCAGAGGAATCTTTCTTACCAACCATAATAAGGCCATAGCAAGGATAGATGGTACTTTATCTTACATAAATATCATAAGTTTCCAAAACATATAAAGAGTGGTTTATTTGCTAAAAATAACCAGAAAAATATACCATAGCAAGTGTATTGCTTACCTCACGAAAGGTCATGAGACTGGGCTTATCGCCAACTGGTGGCATCTGATTACACACCATATGGGCAACAGGCAACCTTACAGGCGATCCATTGCGAGCTAGCACACGACTACGAGAAAAAACGACATTCATCCAAGCCCCGCCACGTTTTTCAGATGGTCTTGAATATGGATCAAAGTAAAAGTAAGCAACAGGGCTATTGGAAGAATCTTTGACACAATAAAATTTGACGTCACTGTTCCAAACCTGAAAATGTAGTCACCAGTCAACATTTGCAGACCATTAACTTATGTTAAGAGAAGTGAATTGATACTTACAGGAGCCAGTCCATCTGCAGGTTCAACGTTAATACCAAATAGCTTATTTGCAAGACTGAAGAGGCCATCCATAACCTTGGGCAGTGCAAAGTACGGACGCAGTGATTCCTGAAATGGCAGTACTCAAGTCAGCTCAATGGAGTATCATCATGATGTGCAGTATTTTCTTTCAAGCAGAGTACATTTAATTCAGCAAAAATATATGGATAAGTTTTAGTATTACATATTGTACGCAAAGAAATGTAATCAAAACAAGCTTGCAGACTAAGAGCAAGTTCAATAGTAGAGCCAGCAACCGGCTATATGAAACTGCTATGTCATCAAAAGTTAGCCTTATAGTTAGCTCATACAATAGAGTTGGCTATAAGGTTGGCTATTAGGTTAGTATTTTCCTAACTTTGTGTCTTTATCTCTCCTCACATTTAATGCTTTTGCCTAGGAGCACGCGTAGAGGCTGGCTCTTGCATGAGAGCCCACTCCATCACTTTTTCCTTGTCTCTCTCCTCCACATAGGCAAAAGTGTCATGTAGGCGGGCTATAAGCCCACTACTGTACTTGCTCTAAAGAGAAACCTATCGACTTGCAGGTTTTTTTTTTTTTGAAAAATGCTTATGTAAAGCGAAGAAAGAACCTCATCAATGTCATATTTAGATTCCCGTAGTCGTTCACTCCAGAAGTTAAGGTCCCAGTGTGACAGATCATGGGCTTCGGCAGAACCAGAATCTTTCACAAAGGCTTTTAGATCTTCCATATCTGCAGTAAGAAAAGCAGCAATTAAGATATTTTTGGTATTTCAGCCTAGTCTTTAGTCTTCATAAGAAAATATATGAGGAAATATTTGATGATAGAGATATAATGTTGACAGGTAGTTGCTTGTTTTGTTTGGGAACTCTCAAGAGAGTTACATTAGAGGTAGCGGTCAAGAACAAGAAACACAACGTCAAACATAAATAACAGATGAACTCTGGCTAGAAACTTATGTAAAGAATCTCAAAGAAAATGAATAGGATGGTTGTACCTTGAACAGCATGATCCCAGGAAGCAGAGCGGATTTTCTCAAGAAGCTCTTGCACCCGGTCAACAGTTGCCATTTTCCGAGCCAAGCTTACCTTCATGATTATCATAGTTAGCTAAAACGCAATAGTACTTGGCACTGTTTTTAATTAAATGCAGTGGGGACAAAGGCAAGCATGCGCACCTCAGCGTAATTTTTGTACCCCAGTAATTTAGCCTTCTCTTGCCTCAACTGTAGAATCTGAGTAATGATATCGGTGTTATCAAGATCACCACTCGAGGCACGGGTTAGATAGGCACGATAAACTTCTTCACGCAGAGCTCTGTTCTTAGCATGTTGCATAACAGCCATAAAGCTTGGTGCGTCCAGTGTGATGACCCAAGGTCCAGTTTCAGCTGAAGCGTTTTCATGACACTACAAAACCTGTTTGTCAGAACAAATTATCATGGGGGGAAATTTCTAAGGTTCCATATTAGTGCACTACACACCTTTGACACAGCTGTTTGTGCTGCTAAGCCAAGGGCTGAAGCAGGCAAGCCATCAAGTTCTTTCTTATCAGTAACCAATTTCTCGAACTTCTTTGTTGCATCCAGCACATTCTCACTGAACTTCTCTGTCAGTTTTTCAAGGTCCTGAAAGAAATTCAGCACTGGGTTAACTGTTATGCATCAGCAAAAACTGAATGTGATTGGGAACGAGGTTAGTTTTTGTCAACAAAAAAAAAGGCTACAACAACTAGAATCTGTCAACATCTTGTTCTGCTAAAAAGACAAATAACCTACTTGCTGGATTTGATTAAATTTCTCCCTCTGCTCGTCCTCAAGTGCAACTCCACCAAGAACAGCGTCCTTAATTTGGCCTGGCGAAGAAAAGAAGAAACGCTATTACAAGCAAAGCAGGAAAAGAAACGCGATAAAACAGTACTGACACCCAGCAACGTTTCTTAACAGCAATGTCATTGATTCGGTGTGGCGGCTGTGGCTACATAGAAGGAAAGTTACCTTCTACGACACGCTTGCGAGCATCGCTGAGGCTGTCCCAATCTGAAGAATTCCTGATGGCGTTGAAGGCCTCGTATATGGGCTTGCTCTGCCCCAGCCTCAGATAGAACTTCACCTTCTCGGGCTGTTCAGATTCAAGATCGATTCGGTCAGTTGGTATGCAGCGTAGTATACAAAACAATTATTTATTGAACAATTCAAACGGGAGAAATCAGCAGCCTCTATCCCTCTAGTGCGGTGTGATGCATAACTAGTTGGTGCTTGACTTATTTCACATGGTGGCAGTCTCCTAAATTTGGGCAAGCAGCCTGGCAGCCCAATTCAGATACTTGGTGCAGAGAAGGTGAGTTCACGATATGCGTAATCATGTACATATTCAGCCCATATTTCATCCGCTCTCCCAAATTGTATCTGGCTTGAATTGTTTTAGACGGATGGATTTGTCACATAGAAAACAGGGAAGACGCTACACCTAACCTAAGTAGGGTCTCATCTACCACGCATCCTGCAGTACATCAATACAAGGAAACCGAACCTAACAAGCACTGAGCGCGGGAGCAGGTTACATCCTTCCAGGATCTATGGTGATCTCTATGTGTGCCAGATGATTCGACAGGATGGTGATACGGGGGCAGGGGATGAGGAGGAGGGTAACCTGGACGTCCTCTACGGCGGCGCGGAGGTCGGCGGAGTCCTTGACGGCCTTGAGGTGGTCGACGACGTTCCATACAACATCAAGCCTATCGACGATGCGCTCGAGCGGGACGACGAGCTTGCCCCACGCCGGCTCCACGCCCTTCTCCAGCGCCTCCAGCTCGCCCTCCTGCGGTAGTCAAAGCCAAATCCAGTGAGATCCACAACGATCGAGTGTCAGTCAGTCAGTCAGTCAAAATCAATCGATGGATCGCGTACGAGGTGGGCGAGGAGGGCGCGGATCCCGGGGCGGACGTGCGCGGGCTGGACGGCGTCGAAGGGCGGGAACTCGAAGTCGGCGAGGAGCGGGTTGCTGCTGGTGTCGACGACGGCGGCGTCCGCCATGGCGGAGTAGGCGGCGGAGCAGGTGGCGCGGGAGGAGGGGCGGGGGCAGAAGGCGCGGAGCGGGGAGGATGGAGGGAGGACGGAGAGGAGGAGGAGGCGGTGCGCCGCTCGGCTGCTATTAGGGTTTCGGGCGAGAGCGGGGAGGAGGTGGGAGACGGTGGAGGTGAGGAGGGGGAGCATGGTGGCCGCGACGAAGAAGAAGATGACGGTGGTCTGACGGCGTGGGCCCACCATCGCTCTTGTGGGCTTTGGATCGGATCGGATGGGCCGAGAGATGTTGTTATCCTTTGGAAGGATTTTGCTCGGCGCACGGCGCACCACGCTGCCGACTTTCTCATCTCAAAAGAAAACACAAAATTTGGATGTGCTTTGTAATAATAAATCCTCAAAAACACAAACAAACGTCCATCTAAGGCTGGGAAAATGATCGCAGACAAGTATTCCTTATAATTAGAATTCCTCCCACACGTCGGATACTTATTTATTCGAATGACCGGAATCAACAAACAAAAGTGATGGAGTCGTATATTTGCAATCTCCGATTGGCGTATAATGGTGATCGAGATTACATGCTCGGATTTTTGGGTGTTTATATTTGAAGGAAACCTCTGCTCGGTCATTTGAAGATAGTTTGGTCTTCATACGAGGAATGTTTCAGGAATTTAGCCGCCGCCCAGATACTTGTTCGGGCTCCCGGACCTACAGCATTTCCGAGATGCTTGTTTTCATTCCCTCTATTTGATTTCTGATTTTAGTAGTAGGAACTTGGTAGCATGCCATGGAATTCATTCGAGGGACTGACAGGCTTGATGAGTTTGAAACTTTTCAGATGTATGAACTGGTCTTACTTGCAGTGCATTCAGATATGGGATGAAGCGGTATACCTCGGTACTTGGAACTAGATAGAGTGAAAGGGCAGGAAGTCGCAGTCGGCGGGAAGCAGGTTGTTGGCACTGGGGGAGCAGGTCGCGCGGATTGAGGGGCGGGGGCAAGTAAGAAGGTGCAGGGCGGGGAGGAGGCGGGAAGTGCAGAGAGAAGAACGAGATTGTACACCGCTCGGGTAGGGTTTTGGGAAGAGAGAGCGGGGTCGGGGCAACGAGTAGGGATAGTTCGCTATGAGAGGTTAAATCCGGATGAACAAACAAATCCATCTTAGCCAAACAAAAAGCAAAAATCGAAAAGAGGAAATATAATTCTAAAAACATGTGCTCGTCCATATCTACAAACTGTTTGTGCTCAAAAAATCTCAACTGCGGACACGACCGATCCAACACAAATCAAACACTCCTCCAACTAGTTCACCTTATTCCCTTGCTGTTGGCATATCGCCTTGTCCCCTTACCCCTGACATTTGTTCATTTGCTCCATCTGCAGTGATTGTTGACAATCTCTTGTAATATCAATCGAACCAGACAGAGTGGGTTCACAAGAGGTGTGCTTGATTTTTTTTACTTATTTATAATTCACTCTCTCAACATACGATATTAAAAATACAGTACATGTTTCGATTAATCTTGTTAAATTTAACATATTACAATGTTGATATTGATATCCAATGACATGTGTTAATTTTATTCTACGGGTATAGCATGGCAAGTAAATCACACAAACTTTGAGCTATATTTTTTGCAAGGAAAAGTGATGTTGATTGCTCTGTTTTGAGATAACATCTTCCATTTGTTTTTTTACTAAACTATAATTAAGCATGAAAATAAAGATACAATGTCGCATGCTTCAGCTCTAATTCGTGCTACCTAGACTGAATATTGATGCACGCATGTCTTCGTTTCTATCTTAATATCATTAGACATCCTGGCAAAGATATAGACAACCTAACAAATATCATGATAGATATTTCCACTATGCAAGATGGTCTACTGATCCTGTCATATGCAAGTGAGTGGAGAATCACAAAAGTATATTTTACGAGAAAATTCTAGAGCGTAGATTTTTTTTTTCTTGAGGGTTTATTCTAGAATCTAGAGTATAGATGACGACAGTCTCAAAGAGAGAGGTGGGGCAGGAGGGACGGAGGCGGAGGGATGGAAGGGGAGATAGAGAGGAGTAACCCAACTTGCGCGTGGATACCAGCGCACACCTTTTTCAAAACATCATGTTGCGTTGTCCATCGTATATAATCCAAAATGTAAAACAGATCGGCGGTTCTCGAACTTGTCGACCGAGCTTGCTGTGGTCATTGTACTCAACAATACGTTTTTCTCAAAAAAAAAAACAATACGTTATTATTGCGCTTAATTATGGTTTAGTGTTCCATCCACGGTCACTGGAATCAGTAGGCATGTGTATTTTTAGACGTCACTGGAATCCGTAGGCATACACATATAATGTGTTCCATCTACGGTCAATGGAATCAGTTGGCATGCGTCTTTCCATACCGTTATACCAACACAAGATCCCGATAGTACTACCTCCGATTTACTATGCTAGTACAAACAGATATACAGTCTCCCGACAATTATTTTGGATCGGAGTAGTAGTATATATTGATTTGGTAGGATCACCTTACAAAATAGGCATATGCTTATTTCACTTTCATCGATCATTTGTATGGAAGGAAGAAGGACACTCTAACGGGCAACCTATAGTACCTAACAAACAGTAGCTGCCCAAAACCATCCACGTCGCTAAGAGTGAACAAATTCTGAAACACTACATACATATGTATTTAATCATGCACGAACTTTTGCTCTCAAAAAAATTGCATCAACTGCAAACATTCAGCATACATACAACCAAAGATGGAATCTTTTGGATGGATATTATTATTTTTTATGCACGGCAACTACTACTCCCGCACTTCTCTACAATTGAATTGGCAGAAGCATGCAATAATTCACGGGCAACAAAAAATATAGAGATTCCGAAGCATGATGTCTGACCTGAAGCTGGATGGAGGATGGAGGAAGCCCTTTGTTTAGACTCAGTTCCTCTGCATCTGGACTTCCATTCAGAAAGCCCACATCCAGGCTCCAGCGAACGGCTCGTGGTACATCAACGTGTTCTGGTCGCGGAAGGATGATCCTACCGCTCGTCGATCTTGGGAGCTGCACAGTGTTTTTATTTATATTGAATTGTTTGCTGCAAAGTGCCCAAGTGTTATCTGTGCAAGCGTGCATGAGCTGCTGCTCTTGAGTAAACATCAAAGATCAGAAGCAGCAAGGTCAAACTCGAGAAAAATAGTATTGGGAAACACAAGAACTAACAAGGTTACTAATGTCAACCAAGTGATATATTACTTTCGTGTGGGCTACCATCCAAATTTGCTAGCAAATGGGAAAATTAGTATTACTCGGTACAAATCGAGTATGGTTTAAAATTTTGGTTGAGGTGAAACGTTTTCCTTCTTTCCTACACCTAAAATTCCAATTATTTCATGAGCCACAATACATAGGGTCTGCATTACACATCATATATTTTATGGCATATAGAGCACATAGGGTCCCTCACTTCAGGCTAAAGAAGCAAGAGTTCAGATGATCACATCAAGTATTAGAATTTTGGTGTGTCATCCAAAAAATTAAATGGTTGACATACACTTAACCACATCACTACTGGAGATTGACAAGGTTAAAATATGGGATCGATGCTTTATGCAAGTCAACCATGTCACTGTGATCTGAACCATCTGGCAGCATGATCTGCCGACCAGTGACCACAGGATTGTAACAGTTCATTTACAGCTCGCAGCATGAATACAACGTACCGAGCGGCTAATTAAAGTGCGGTATAAGAGACAAGTACTAACTAATGAGATAAGCCTCGTAAAACATGGCTTGTCTAGACGCCCAATTCAGTATATGACAAGTAGATGACCGTAGAACATCAAGAATGAAGTTAGGATCAATTTCAACTGAGATACAATTCTGCATTAGTACTGGACCATATCAGAGACAAAAAAAAGTACCACACACATCTTGTAGCATGAGATGTAACTATTTTGAGTTACCAAAAGTTAGTATCTCCCGCTTCGATGGGATTGTCCTAGGTCATGGATGGAAGAGTCTTTACAGAGAATGCCGTAGTTTCACTTTTAAAGAACTGTACCACAATGGTTATGAATGAGTATGATAGCTGCAGGATAAAGATCAGCCCATAATTAATACTCGGAACAATGAGAGGCAGTAAGAGAAAATAGTACTAAAGATTGCAGAGAAAAATAAAAAAAAGGAAATTACAACGGTTACGAGTATATGGCAGAAGTGGGGTTTTGTTCGGCGCACAGCGCATCACGCTACTGCCTCTCGGTAATAAAAAACGGCGAACATTTCAACCGATTTTCACATCCATCGCGGATTATCTCAAATTTGAACATTCTAAATTTTGAGCCCAGTTTTGATTTCACCATGTAATTCTTATTACATGTACATCGTCATTCGTCAGTGAGTCAGTAGTAGTAGAGGAGAGAAGACGACTAGTCAGAGCACCAGCTAGCTAGCTAAGCTAAGCTACCATCTGTCCATCAGTGGAGGCGGCTGCAGAGGCGGGAGAGGTCCGACGGCCGGACGGGCTTGATGAGGAACTCCTCAGCACCCTCCTCCAAGCAGCGGCGGATCCTGGCAGGGTAGTTCTCCGACGACATGATCACCACGGGGATGCCCCGCAGCTCCGCCGACTCCTTGACCCGCTTCAGCAGCTCGTACCCGTTCATCTCCGGCATGCAGTAGTCGGTGATGATCATGTGCACGCTCTGGTCCTGTAACAGATGAATTCATGTTTAAATATTTAAAAACCTCGTCATCATCATGAACTGCGGTGACAATTTGCAGTGGCATGTTTCGTACCAGGCTGAGGACCTCCAGGGCTCTCCTGCCACTGTCCACCGTCGTGACTGCCAATCCCAGCAAAGCAAAACTTGGATCAATCTTCAGATATGTAAAATGGTCTCAGTTGCAGGACATTCAGTCATGGGATGAAGTGTGGTACCTCGGTATTTGGAGCTGCGAAGGAGTCTGGAGATGACGGCGCGGTCGACCAGGCTGTCATCCACAGCTAGGACGTGCGGCTCCATCGACATTGCCTAGATAGCGGCCGCAGCGGTACAGAAAGAATGGAGCTGCGTTGTTGATGATTGACAAGTAGATTAGTTGGGCAAAGTGAGAACAGGAATGCAGCATTTTATACAGGTAGTGAGGGGCCGTCCACAGGGAGTAGAATACCAGAAACAAAAATATAGAAAATAAGCAAGTACAAACAAAGAGAGAAAGGAGATCTAACCAAATCTGGAGAGCAGGTGGCGCAGCGCTGGCCGCATTGAGGCGCCTACCCAAACACTATCCAAATAACTATAATAGTACATGTTGCACATGCTGCAATTGATGAGTTCCCTCCTCGTCTAATTAAAAACAAGCTAGCTTTAGGAAGTCAACACAAAGTGTGAGCAAATTATATAGGGGCTGATTAGGGTCGATCTCATCTGTTTCCCGCACCCATATGGTTTTCTTATACCCGTACAAGATCCAGATCCTGAGTAGCAACTTGATTTGGGAAGACTAAGCTCTAGATAATATGTATCTTGTTCTTGCCAGCGGGAACTATTCTCCCAATCACCAAATTTTGAGTCGGCAGCCAGACCAAACAAACAAGGTTCCACAAAGGCAAATGTTTTCTCTTCACCGAGAAGTTATTCAGCAGTGCAAGGCACTCAAACTGGAGAGAAGTTCAAGATGAATTTTAATGGAAGGAAGGCCACTCTAATGGGCAACCTATGGTACCTAACAAACAGTAGGTGTCCCTAAACCATCCACGTATCTGAGAGTTAACAAATTCCGAAACACCACATCCATATCTTTAATCATGCACGAACTATGCACACTCAGCATGCATACATACAGCCAAGAGGGTATCATTTTGGATATTGTATTTTTTATGCGCGGGAACTACTTACTTCTGCGCCACCGCTCTACAATTGAGTTGGCAGAAGCATGCAATAATTTGCAGCTAACCATAAATATAAGAACCCAGAAATTTCGAAGAATGACATCTGACCTGAAGCTGGAAGGAGAGGAAGCCCTTTGTTTAACTCCTGGAGTCAGTTCCTCTGCATCTGGACTTCCATGCAGAAAGCCCACATCCTCAGGCTCCAGCGAATGGCTCGTGGTACAGCAACGTGGCTGGTCGCAGAAGGGGGATCGCTACTGCTCGTCGATCTTGGGAGATACACAATGTTTTTAAAATTTATGGAATAGTTTGCTGCTCTATTGAGTAAACATCAAAGGTCAGAAGCTAGTAACAAATGCAATCCGGCTATTGCTTTTTGGGAACACAGGAATTACAAGGCTAGTAATGTATACCATGTGATACAGTAGTTTCCTTTGGGCTTCCAGTCAAATTTGCTAGGAAATGCGAACATATGAATTCAGAGTAAACAATGTGCATAACATATGACTGGATCTATATAACTCCCTTACAAGAATTGAAGGACACACCTCTCCTCTCCTCTCGTAACCCCCCTCTCGCCCCCGCGTGGCGGCAGGGGGGAACCCTAGCGCCGCCGCCGCCGCAGCCCCCCACCGTTCCTCCCTCCTCCCTTCCCCGCTGACAACATGGGCGCGGCCAGACAAAGCCTGGGCACGGCCGGCGGCAGGGGGGAATTGGCCGTCCTCGAGATTGACGGGCCGGCGCGGGTGGGCGCCGCCGATCCTCGGGCGTGGCGCGGCCGCCGGTCGCCACGGCGACGTCGACGCCCTGCATCGACGGCGTGGCGGACGGCGTAGATCCCGGCCCTCCAGGCGCAGAGCGACGGCTTCCGGTGTTCCGATCCTTGTGAGCGGGGCGTGGGGCGGATCTGACCAGCAGGGTGATTCGGGTGTGCCGCTCACTCCGGTGGCGTGTCATGCCCAGATCTTGCCTCTGCTCGCGTAGATCTGAAGGTGTTGATGATGGCCGGTGAGATCTGGGCTCCGAGGTCAGAGCCGACGATGGCGGCGCCCGTGGGCGTTGTTACCTTGCTGAAGGCGTCGTCGCCGTGATTCTTCTACCTTCCGCCATGATGTTCCGGGGGAAACCCAAGATCTGGTGCTACTGGATCGGACGATGGCGGCACTTTCGGCGTCGCTTCTCCCTCTTGAGGGCATCGTTTTGGAACACGTGCTGCCTGGAGTGGTCTACCGGTGGAGTGGAGCTTCACCTTCCATGACGAAGACGGCTGGTCTTGGCGGCGTGGTGCAGCGGGGACTCGGCGACGGTCATGTTATGATGGACTTGCACAGGGAGGGGGCATAGCCAGGTGTCATGGTGGCATCGGCGGCAGGCCTGGCGAGAGTCTTTGCTCCGATCGGCATGCTGAATTGGGTTGGAGGAAGAGGATGGAGGCGATTTCCGGAGCGTGTGCACAAGGCGCTATCTCTGTGTTGGCCAGGGAGCCGGCGATGGTTGTAGCCGGGGCACAAGGCCCCGTTTCACTCTGTCGTTTGTGCTAGTTGTGGTACTGATGGTGGATTCAGCTTGTATTCGTTCATTGTAATGCTTTTGCCAGCTATGTTAAATAAAATAAATAAAGCGGCCAGAGGCTAGGGTGACCCTTTTCAAAAAAAAAAAGTGCATAACATATCTTTCACCGGACAGATGGCATTATGGAGCACATAGGATCCATTATTTCAGGATCAAGAAAAGTTCACAACAAGCATTAGAGACTTGTCATGTTATCTAATTTTTTTACTAGGTTGACATACACTTAACCAAAGCACTACTTGAGATTGACAGGATTAAAATATGGGATCAATACTTAATGCAAGTCAACTATGTCACTGTGATCGGAAGCATCTGGCATGATCTGCCGACCAATGACCACGGGATTGTAACAGTTCATTGACAGCCGCAACATGAATACAACGTACCGAGAGGTTAATTAAGGTACAATATAGAGCGAGCAGTAGCAGACTGATCATGCTTAATAGACAAGAACTGACTAATGAGATAATCCACAACAAACATGGTTCATCTAGAGCGAGCAGTGGCAGACTGTTAGTTCTCAGGATATCCTATCACAAAATCACAGGAATATAACCCAAATTTCATACATTTAACAGGTAGATGACCGTACAACAGCAAAAGGGGAGTGGTAGGATTATAAGTTATGTACTACAGTACTAGTAACACAAATTTTGTAACATGAGATGTGCTATTTGTGTTACCAAATTTATATCTCTGTCTCCGATTGGATTGTCTCAGTCCATGGATGGAACAGTCTTCACTGAGAATGCCATAGTTTGACTAGTAAACAACTGTACCACAATAGTGATGTATGAGTATGATAGCTACAGGATAAAGATTAGCACATAATAAATACTTGGAATGATGAGAGAATTGGTGATTCAGAATCCACAAAAGATACAGTATTAGTCATTGCGGAGAAAATAAAAGAAAATTATAACGGATACGAGTATATAAAAACCATAGGAATTTTTTGACAAGATATATGACGTATGAACTTGAAGTGCACTACCAGATGATGATGTCTCTTCTGTACTCATTACCAAAATGGAAACTTCTGTTGTTTCTGTGTATTACATACAAAAATTACAAAGGCTCAACACCTTTCAACTCATACAAAAAAGGGCAAAAATGAGGCACTCATGTAAAGTACTACTGCCTAAAAGAATAATATAAGGCACCGTAACAGATTATACAGGGGTTATTGATGGCAGTATATTTACCCAGATATACAGAACTATACTTGTGTATGCACAACCAACTTCAACCCAAAATGTAAAAGAAAAGAAAAAATACTAAGAAAGATAGCCTTATCTTCCTTAAATCCTAGATTCTCGATGGCAAAAAGCAAGAACTAGGACAGTTCCACTCCAAGCGCAAGCAAACTCATTCGAGAGGCAATTTTCATTTTTTCACCTCTTGATCACTCTCATATCACTCTGTACATAAACTCCACGTATCAGACTCCTTTCCCTCGTTCTCTGACCACGCAAAACTAATAATAACAGTGCATGCTCAAACTTTGATATTGCACCTCTCCAATCTCTAGCATTATATGCTTTACCAAAAGCACAACATAACCAGCTCCAGTTGCAAGCGTGTAGATGCTCTCGTAAGGTTATTCAGTAGCAACTGACAAAAGTAGAGGAGCACCAAGAGTTTCATCATCATCATCATCATCATCATCCAATAAGGTGTACTGCACGTCAGCTAGCTCGGACACAGTACTGCTCCCATTGCTATTACTGATTGTGACTACTGGTTTCCTCACTGCAAGAGCACCTGTAGTTTCATCTACCCCAAAAGTGCCAATGGGATTATTCTGCACGAAAGCAAATCATATCATGCCAGTGAGTAGAGTTCAGTATACCTTGTTAAACCAAGTTACAAGAAAATCATACAACTCACCTTAAATAAGAAGATAGATGTTCAAAGCATCGGAGGGGGTGTGACTCACCTCATGGTCGTCCTCCAAGTCTTCGACATCCTCTTTCATGTCCTTAGATTCATCGTCTTCTTTTGGTTTGAAAACTGAAGAACAGGTTGTTTCTTCGGTACCAACCTCATATGGGGAGACAGAATTAATTGCCTTTTCATCTTCTGGCTTGAAAGATCCTTCTTGAAGACCAAGGATACTTGCTGTGTTGCTCTGTGCAGTATGCATAACAGAATCTGAATTGTTAGGAGAATCCTCCTCAGCATTGTCGTTGTCATCTAGAGATATTAACGTACCCTCAAAACTAAACATGCCATCGTAAAGTATCTCAGATGATATTATCTCTGGCCTTTGATGACTATCTGCCATATTGACATCTGGAACATCTAGGGACCCTGAATTGTTACCAAGATTTTCAGAATTGACTTCCTGGTCAACCATGTAAATATCCTCAGAACCCAGCATGGTTTCATCACGTTGCTGATCAATACTCCAAGGTTCAGCCGAGTTGACCTCTGTAGAACACAAAGGTGAGTATGCAGTGCCTAAATCATTTTCAGCGGTGGAACCCTCGTCAGGATAAAACAAATCCTGAGAACTTAAGGGGTCCTGAGATTTAGGTGATAATTTTTCGCTGACGCAATGACTCTCCACCATGTGAGGAAGATCTGAGGAATAATCATCAGCCAAAGAATCTTCAACGTCCCTAATATCTTCAGGAGACACGTAAGCCCTGTGAAGAGTTGAATCTTCATCTTCGCGATCTTTAGGAACGCCCGAAGGTTCAGCATTGGAACCCTCGTCTAGATAAACCAAAATCTCCTCAGAACTTAAAGGGTCCTGAGATTCAGGTGACAACTTTTTGCTGATGCGATGACTCTTCACCATCTGAGAAAGATCTGAAGCATAATCATCAGCCAAAGAATTTTGAACATCACTTACATCTTCAGGAGAAATGTAAGCCCTGTGAACAGTTAAATCTTCATCTAGCAAAGCTACAAATGTTGTTCTCTCGCTATCTTGTGGATCACCAATTGTATCGGTAAAACAATTTTCAGCATTGTTGACCTCCTTAGGGGACATCGAAGTCTCCTGAACAGTAAAATCAATTTCAGATTGCAGCTCAGAGAAACCCTGACCAGTTTCCAATGATTCAAATGCATCAATCACTGGAGCAAATGAAGAGGACAACAAGTCAAGGTGTTTATCTGATTCAGTCAAGTCATTGATTACATCTGGAGCAACAAAGGTGCCCAGAAAGTTTGAAGAAACTTCATGTGGTGAACCAGCATTAGCTTCCTCAGCAGCATTAAGAGTTTCGATCATGTTGGTCTCAAGAACAAATTCAGCAGTCACTGGGTGGTTTGTATTACTTTCTGTACTATCCATGCTGGAAAATGTCACAGGGTTCCTCTCATCAAAGCTTAAATCACTATCATTTGGTGGTTCAGAAGATGTGCCGCCTCTGAGAGTTTCCAGCATGATGATCTCTGAAACACATGAAGATGACCTGGAATAGAGCGAAAATATTTCAGAGTTTATGCCCTCATCTGAAGATGTGTGACTTCCCTCGAGAAAAAAAGTAACTTCCTGTGATGCTTTTCCATGATCTTGAAGAGATTGAATTCCATTGCTGTCTGGGATAGATAGAGATGATGCAGAGTTGTCTGTCAAAGTTTCTGCACTTCTAACCTCATCTAGAAAGATGGAAATATCTAGAGGAGTCAAAGCCATTTCATCATCAGAATTAGTAAGTCCTTCCTGACCAGCTAATGGTGCTTCGGCTTTCACTTCATCGATCTCACCTGAGGATGAGAATGCCCCTTCAGATTGACAAGTGCTTTCGTGTGGTGGCTCAAGCAATGCTTCGTAGCCAGCTTGAGAAGCTTCCTTTACACTGGCATCTGGAATGAATTGGTCAGATAATGAATTACTTACTAAATTTTGAGCGGTACTATCATCATCTGGAGAAGAGAGAACAAGCTTTGGATGGTCAAATGCTCCTTCATCTTCTGATTCAGACAAAACTTCCTTGACAACTCCATGAACTTCGGTCATCTTGACCTCTTCACTGCATATCAAAAGTTCTGATGTAACTAATGCATCTTCAGCAGTATCAACTACAAGCGGGTCCAAAAAAGGCTCCTCCAAATTTATAAGTAGGCCCTTCTGCTCATGTAGGTGCAACTCAGACGTTTCATCCTCCTTCAAGTCCTCGTCAACCTCTGCAAGTAGCTCTGGAAATGTAGGGTAGCTCAATTCAGGACTGACTGTAATAGAGCTGACAATTCCTGGAACTTCCTTCATCTTGGCACCTTGACTGGATAAAGAAAACTCTGAAGTTTCCAAGGAATAATCAGCAGTACTGACCAGAAGCTCACCTTGCAAAGCTTCATCCTCCAAACTGATTAGTTTCACATTCTCTTCCCCGGTGTTTAATCCACCTGCTTCTTTCTCTTTGGCATCCTCACCTCCCTTCGCAACTAACTCTAGAGGCGATAAGAAGCTCAACTCAGGACTCGCCTCAATAAATCTGTCGCTTTCAGCAACCTCCATTTCCTCACTCTCTTGATTGCATGAAGGTAACTCTGGGGTCCCCGCAGATTGGCATATGAATTTGAGTTGGTTGAACAGACTTCCATCATTGACTGCAAGTGGGGATAGTAAAACCTCCTCCTCCAAAATGAAGGGCGTTCTGATTTCATCTGGTACATGGTACTCGGATGATTCATTCTCCTCAACTCCCCCACCATGCAGGTCTGTTTGAAGGCTCAGTTTTGGACTGGCTGCATCACTGTCAACAATAGCGGCACTTCTAAACTCATCCAGAAAGATGGGACTATCTGAAAAAGTAATAGGCATTTCCTCTTGAAACTTAGAAAGTCCTTCCAGCAATTTGGCATATGAATTTGAGCCGCTTGAATAGATTTCATCATTACTGTTCTCCCCTGAAGATAAGAATATTTCTTCAGCGTAAGTGCTTTCGTGTAGTGGCTCGGAAGATGCTTCCTGACCACCTTCAAGAGCTTCTATGTCGGTGTTTGGAATGAATTGCACAGCAATTGAATCACTTGTCAAATTTCGAGTGTTACTATCATCATTGGAAGGGGTGACAGCAAGCTTTTGATATTTAAATGCTTCCTCGCCTTCTGGTTCAAAAATATCTTCCTGGACAACATCATGAACCTCTGTTATCTCAACCTCCTCAGTATATAATGGTGTAACCAGCAAATGTTGAGCAGTATCAGATTCACACACGCCATTATGCAAACCGGACGTTTTATCCTCCCGGAGTTCTTCATCATCTTCTACAAGTACCTTTGGAGATGGTGTGTACATTAATTCAGGATTGGCTGTAACAATGTTTATGATTCCAGGAACTTCCCTCGCCTTGGCATCTTGAATGCATGAAGAGACATCAGAATCTTCCAGGCACTGTTCACGAGTACTGGTTCTGACTATAAGTGGATCTTGCAAATCCTCCTCCTCCATATTGATGAGTATAGCATTTTCCTCCTTTGTGTTTAATTCACATAATTCTTTCTCACCGCCCTCCACGACTAACTTTGGAGAGGATAAGAAGCTAAACTCCTGACTGTCATCAATAAAGCTGACATTCCCAGCGACTTCCAGCTGTTTGGTCTCTTGGCTGCAAAAGGAGAACTCTGGAGTCCCCAAGCAGCTTTTTGGTCTCGTGCTTTCCTCCGGTATATGGAATTTGGACAGTTTTGTCTCCTCGACTTCGTTACCATATAACTTTAGAAGAAGGTTCCATTTAGGATTGACTGTATCAGTGTTCACAACAGCTGCATAGTCTTGGACATCACTACAGATGGGTGGCAACAGATAAGTCTCCACATCAGAATTAATTTTCAGTCCTTTGTCATCGGCTGCACACGAAGTTGGGTTCTCTTCAGCTGATTTGTGTGGTTCAAGCAATGCTTTCTCCTTGACACCCTCAGAAGGCAACTCTTTTAAGGTTTCTGACGCAAGTGGTGTTGGATCAGACATGTGAGAAACAAGAGACGCGGCGGCTTCCTTAATAAAAACAGGAGATGATTCAAGCTTTTCTGGTAGAGACAGCGAATTTTCCTCATTAACTTTGACAAGCAATTCCTGGAAGGCAGTTGACGAGGATGAAAATGCATATTCACTTGAGCGTGAATTGTCTCTGTTACAAAAACTGTTATGAGGCCCGGCTGGACATACCAGATTCTCCTTGCTGGAACTGGAGCAGGTGCCCGTGATGTCCCACAATCCATCAAACTCTTCTCTCTCACCATCTCCTGCAGGCACTTTTTGAGGGATATTTGCAGGTTGAGCAAGCATGCTGGATACAGCAGATCCTGAATGATCATCAGAAGGATGCGAAACAGTATCTTCACTGGAAACAGGGACGTGGACATGCTGGTCTGAATAAACAGAGACAGATGGTGCCTTCTGTGTAATCTCCTCACTGCTTTCAGTGGCACTGCTATTGGTCATGTATGTCTTTCCACTTGAGAATGTTCTGTGTCTTAGGCCATCCGAGGGCATTGGCTGGAAGTCCTTGCTGTGACCCCACGCCATATCTGCTCCGCCATCATCTCTCTTGTTAATGCTCGACTGGCGCCGTTTCCTAAGCCTAGGTGTGTGTGGCACTGAATCAGGCGCGACAGAAGAACTACTAGCATCATCCACACCATCACAGTTCTGTGCCAACAAACAAACACCGATTATTATGTTGAGCACATACTGATAACTGAGACAATAAAAGGTAAAAGTCTTCTGCAGAAAATTAGGTTGAAAGAAGCAAATAAACCTGGGCATCATTATGGTTGTCCTGGTCAAGCTCCCTTGGTTCACCATCAGTTTGCTGCTTGTCCTCTTGAAGCCTTTCAAGCCTCTTCTTGTCCTTGAGGTCGACTGCACAGCAATATTAGCAGCGGTCACTTGGGAGATAGTTGCCAGGACTGCATCCTCAGAGTATGAGAGGAATTTCATATATTTTCTAAGCACTCAATTTTAAAAGTTTGGAAAGTTTTTGCTACTGAAACTTTTATAAGAAAAAAGGTAAAGAGTCTAGGTTGCCTTAGATGTAGCAACAGCATTCATATATGATATTTCGGGTGTGTGCACGTGCAGTAAAGGCGGCGATAATGCAGGAAGATACTACAAAGCAAGAGATGAAATGGGCTGTGAGAATTATTACGCGTCCGGGTGAATCGTACGAACGCGGCGTAGATGAGCGTGGCTAGAGCGGGGACCACGAGGATCGGCAGCGCCTGGGTGGGAAGCCTCCAGCTGAGGCTCCGTCTCCTCGCCCTCCAGAACGCGTACACGAATACCAGCACCTGCGCAAGAGACGATCAATCCCTGTGAACCCTGATCCAAACCGACAGACAGATATATCCCTGCAACCTGCAAGTATCCCTGTGAACATTTACTTATGTTAAGAGAAGTGAATTGATACTTACAGGAGCCAGTCCATCTGCAGGTTCAACGTTAATACCAAATAGCTTATTTGCAAGACTGAAGAGGCCATCCATAACCTTGGGCAGTGCAAAGTAAGGACGCAGTGATTCCTGAAATGGCAGTACTCTAGTCAGCTCAATGGAATATCATCATGATGTGCAGTATTTTCTTTCAAGCAGAGTACATTTAATTCAGCAAAAATATATGGATAAGTTTTAGTATTAGATATTGTATGCAAAGAAATGTAATCAAAAAAAGCTTGCAGACTAAAGAGAAACCTATCGACTTGCAGCAAAAACTTTGAAAAATGCTTCTGTAAAGCGAAGAAAGAACCTCATCGATGTCATATTTAGATTCCCGTAGTCGTTCACTCCAGAAGTTAAGGTCCCAGTGTGACAGATCATTGGAGAAGCGACACTGGTCCACTGGGATCGTAAGTTGTATGCAGCTCCATATCTACACTTGCAAAACGTATCTGCACGAAATTTTAAAAGAAGACTAATGAGCAACAAAGATCGGTAATAAAAAAAAATAGTCGGCATAAACAAACCAGATTACAGCATTCACGTGTTTATGCTACAGCACTGTGCTTCCATCGCTCTTTGACAAGCAAGAAATAAAGGAGAAAGAAAAGGCAGCTCGGCCAAAGAGTAAGGGTAAGCGGGTGATGCGAGAGGAGGCTGAGAAGAAGCGAGAGGAGGCTGAGGAGAAGCAAAAAATGAAAAAGATTTTTAATATTCCGCGATCACTTGCCAAAGAAAAGGCAGCTCGGCCAAAGAGTAAGGGTAAGCGGGTGACTTAGCACTGCTCTCACTTGCCAACTCACTCAAGTGGACTATGTGAGCTCCCCTTATAAGGTGGTGCAAATCTTCCTCCATTGGCAAGGTGGGACTAAACCCCACATGCTACTCCACCTCTTGCCACTGCTCACAAAGGCAAGCATGCGCACCTCAGCGTAATTTTTGTACCCCAGTAATTTAGCCTTCTCTTGCCTCAACTGTAGAATCTGAGTAATGATATCGGTGTTATCAAGATCACCACTCGAGGCACGGGTTAGATAGGCACGATAAACTTCTTCACGCAGAGCTCTGTTCTTAGCATGTTGCATAACAGCCATAAAGCTTGGTGCGTCCAGTGTGATGACCCAAGGTCCAGTTTCAGCTGAAGCGTTTTCATGACCCTACAAAACCTGTTTGTCAGAACAAAGTATCATGGGGGGAAATTTCTAAGGTTCCATATTAGTGCACTACACACCTTTGACACAGCTGTTTGTGCTGCTAAGCCAAGGGCTGAAGCAGGCAAGCCATCAAGTTCTTTCTTATCAGTAACCAATTTCTCGAACTTCTTTGTTGCATCCAGCACATTCTCACTGAACTTCTCTGTCAGTTTTTCAAGCTCCTGAAAGAAATTCAGCACTGGGTTAACTGTTATGCATCAGCAAAAACTGAATGTGATTGGGAACGAGGTTAGTTTTTGTCAACAAAAAAAAAGGCTACAACAACTAGAATCTGTCAACATCTTCTTCTGCTAAAAGGACAAATAACCTACTTGCTGGATTTGATTAAATTTCTCCCTCTGCTCGTCCTCAAGTGCAACTCCACCAAGAACAGCGTCCTTAATTTGGCCTGGTGAAGAAAAGAAGAAACGCGATTACAAGCAAAGCAGGAAAAGAAACGCGATAAAACAGTACTGACACCCAGCAACGTTTCTTAACAGCAATGTCATTGATTCGGTGTGGCGGCTGTGGCTACATAGAAGGAAAGTTACCTTCTACGACACGCTTGCGAGCATCGCTGAGGCTGTCCCACTCTGAAGAATTCCTGATGGCGTTGAAGGCCTCGTATATGGGCTTGCTCTGCCCCAGCCTCAGATAGAACTTCACCTTCTCGGGCTGTTCAGATTCAAGATCGATTCGGTCAGTTGGTATGCAGCGTAGTATACAAAACAATTATTTATTGAACAATTCAAACGGGAGAAATCAGCAGCCTCTATCCCTCTAGTGCGGTGTGATGCATAACTAGTTGGTGCTTGACTTATTTCACATGGTGGCAGTCTCCTAAGTTTGGGCAAGCAGTCTGGCAGCCCAATTCAGATACTTGGTGCAGAGAATGTGAGTTCACGATATGCGTAATCATGTACATATTCAGCCCATATTTCATCCGCTCTCCCAAATTGTATCTGGCTCGAGTTGTTTTAGACGGATGGATTTGTTATATAGAAAACTGGGAAGAGGCTACACCTAACCTAAGCACGGTCTCATCTACCACGCATCCTTAGCAGTTCATCCATACAAGGAAACCGAAACTAACAAGCACTGAGCGACGGGAGCAGGTTACATCCATCCAGAATCTATGGTGATCTCTATGACTCTATGTGTGCCAGATGGTTCGACAAGATGGTGATACGGGGTCAGGGGAGGAGTAGGAGGAGAGGGTAACCTGGACGTCCTCTACGGCTGCGCGTAGGTCGGCGGAGTCCTTGACGGCCTTGAGGTGGTCGACGACGTTCCATACAACATCAAGCCTATCAACGATGCGCTCGAGCGGGACGACGAGCTTGCCCCACGCCGGCTCCACGCCTCTAAGAAGGAGGAAGCCGGGGAAGAAGAGAAAAAACCGGCCGTCCGGCCATGTCGAGTGGACCGGCGAGCTCAACACCACACCACACCTCGCCTCGCCTCGCCAAGCCCAAGTCACAAGTCACGCGCGATACCCGCGCGCGGCTCCAGTGGCCATGGGCTTATACTTATAGAAGAGATAGGGTTGGCTTGGCTGGGAGGGAAGGAGAAGAATATGAGAGGGTGGGGTGTTTCGTCTCTGTTTGTTGCTTACAAGGAGAGATCGATGGAGATGATGGACGGACGAGATGTCCTGTGCCACGGATTGGGGACTTGGCACTGGGAACCAAAACGCCGCACTGGAAACCAAAACGCCCCACTTAATTGCTGAGGTATGTAATTACCGAGGTGGGGAGATCCAATCCTAGTGTATTTTATTGGTAACCAAACGGGTGTGCAGTCAATCCGGAATAAATGTGCTCAGCTGTATCTCTCTATTCTGTGTGGCAAAGTTTGTTATTAATTGTGTTTTGAACGGGGCACGGTCCTGAAGGACGGAGAGATCTCGTTGATGCTGAACAGTGGAGTTGACTGCGTAACAACAATGACAACCTTTCAAGGGCGTTCTATCGCTTCCGGAAGATAACAACAATGACAGCGAAAATTCATATGACAAAACACTCTAACTCACATCGTCCAACGACTGAAACTTTGGGCATGCCAATGGTTGGAAACATACATAGACAACCAAAGCGATTCAGGAACACCCGCTCCGAATTTCAATCTCATTGAATCAGTGACATACAAACCTAGGTCTCTTACAAACATAGACAACGGCTTCCAGCGAGTCACACAAGAGTTCACTGCCTACAGTGTTATAAGAGCTTATGAACTCTAACCACACATCTCGCAGAATCACGATATAAAACTCAACTTTTATAACTAGTAAGAACATAAAAACAGAATGAAATATATGAAAACAACTCTAGGCTCCACCATGCACCTTGTCCATCATCAGGCAAAACATGGAAGTGATCAACTATTGTCCAGTCTCGGCGCACCACCAGGGCCCAACCTTTTTGCTCTAACCGAATAACTCAGCCGCCACCACTAGCAACAACTTCGCTCCGGGTATTTTTTTCCTTCGCACGCCTATCTTCTTCTGCAAACAAGCCCCTGGACAAAGATAGTGTGACAAGCAAGTAGTAACAGAGTTAGGATCAATAAGTAAAAATACCAGGTATCAATAGTAGGGTTTCACGTAATTGTAAGCAACTCTGGCATGTGGAGATGACTCCCAGGTTTCAGTTGTGGTGTAATTCAGCAAAGTTTACACGACCAAAGTTGCTTTACAACCTGGGAGACCACCAGTTTCACGCAATTGTACATCATGACTAGAATCTGCTGCCACGATGTCATTGACCTGCAAAACACAAACGAGCGAATTAGCTCTTCGGTTCATACTTCAGAGCGACAGACATGAGCAGATGTGTGAGTTAATTCAGCCAACACTGTCAAGTTAGGGTCCAGACTCACCTATGTCCTAACTGTTGTCTATCCTAAGGTCACCCGACACCACAAACTCCTCCTCGTCGTCTCTCCGCTAACCGTCGTCGGATCCTCTCCGCCTTGTCGCGGTGCACCTCCCACACCAGCTTGGCATGCTCCCACAACAGCTCGCCAAGGAGGTAGCCGAAGCTGGGGCGCAGGCGAGCCTACCACCGCACGCCAGACGCGGGAGGCCACGGCTACGAGAAAAAGATCCATAAACAAGGTACACGACGCCTAATAGCAGAATGAGGATGCTCCAGACGATTTAGTCGTCCCTGCCATACACACACATGCACATTACTTATAGCTGATAGCAAAGAGATGTAAACAACTTCATTATAATTTGTCCTTATTGATAAAATATACAACTCAGTGGCATTCAACTAAGCACCCATTTACAAAAATGTAGCCAAAAAAGGTTTAACAAAGGAGACGTGTATTGTTCCAGCATAAATAAAATGATGTGTGTTTGGCATAACAAAATATTAAAAACAATTTAGCTTAGGTAGGGCAAATTATGTTCTTATCAGTTTTGACATAATAGAAAAGAACGGAACAAAAGAAATAGACAATCAAGTACTAGATTAAGATCGCATGGACTCAGGTATGAAGCCAAAATAGTAGACAATAAACAGATTCAGAGCCAACATAACAACACGATCAATCAACAAATTAAACATTCACTCTGCAGGAACCTTGGTTTCTTTCATCTGTATTAACGGGAACAAAATCGTGATTCTAAAAGGTGCAAATCCATGTTTTAGCAATGTCGCTGCTGGATGAATCAGATCATATAGCCTAGACAGACTATCAACTATCACTCCAAACATTAATAAAGAGTGATGCATGTTGAATGGTTCCGGTACACAGAATGGGCTATAAGAGTATATCCAATCCCCACTGCACTAGGTAGCTTAATCATACCAAGCTGGTGCGTATATATTAATGCATACAAAAAGCACTTGCAACCCATATGCAATTATCCAATCTCAACCAGATCGAGCTTGCATTCTCAAACTACAAGACCACAAGTGGAAGAATTTGAGTAACAAACATACAGTGGAAGAGGTGATTGGTGTCGTGCAGCATGAACTTGGTGACGAGCAGCTGCTCACCGCCCTCACAGCAGCACCCGATCAGGTTGGCAGCATCCTCGATCAGGTGGTCCCAAGCAGCAGGGCAGTGGCGGCCTCTCCAGATCCATGAGAGTGAGATGGCCAGCGTTGTGGTGTCTGGCGGCAGCAGCAGCTTCGGGTGCTGTTCGAGACCACCGCAAGTGGTTGACTTGACCTGAAAAACACGTGGACAGCAGATGAGGTTGTTAACCATCTGGGTATATAAGATAAGAATTAAGCTATTAATCCATCCAGCATAGTAAATATTAGTATTTCCAACAAGTATTGAAAAGATGAACAAGACATGCTTTTTTTACTAT
This sequence comes from Poa pratensis, assembly GCA_947311845.1. Classification (NCBI taxonomy): domain Eukaryota; kingdom Viridiplantae; phylum Streptophyta; class Magnoliopsida; order Poales; family Poaceae; genus Poa; species Poa pratensis. The sequence continues at coordinate 1,770,732 of CAMZMU010000016.1, forward strand.
AAGTTCACTAGAAGAAACAACGGTTCTAGAATTGTAGCAAATAAGTGTGTAAGCAGGTTAAACTGATGGACATAATTCAGGAAGTTGTGAACTTGTATATTCAACAATACAGATACATAAGACAGCTAAATACATCAAACTGATACAATCAGTGATCTCATCTAGCAAGGTACAATGCATAATACATCAAAGAATGAAATCATAGGTCAAAAGTCGGGCACACAAACTATGCAACCATAAACAATAATCGATTGGAGCAAAGGTAATTCAAAAAATCTGTAAATGGGCTCTTGTGCGGATAAGACCTGGTAATTAAACAAATCCTCGTCCTGGTGCACCTCCACACCATCTTCAAGTACTCCGACAGCAGCTCGCCGTCTTTCTGGTCAGCCATGTTGTGTCCTCTTTCACGCTAAAAATAGCAGGCTAGGTAACCTTCACACGCCCCCACTTGACGACTTCAAACCTCATTCACCCCTTGAAAATATCAATTCTCGCATTCCTTAAAAGGATGCTAGTGCCTGGCTTCAGCAAGTCAACTTCTAAAATAACAGAGAGTAGCACATCAGGTATACACAGAAATATACACTAGTGCTCATGCAACATGTAAATAAGGAATGCATGGACATCTGGAAGGGATCAAATAATCCATGGTCAAGCAAAAGAGAGAGTAACATCAGTTTAGCATGTCTTGTACAAATTTTACAGCATAATAGACAGAAATAACTCAATCAAAAAATCACTCAACTCAGAGAAACATTTCAGAAAATATGTGAATTGGATGAACGATTACTTATATGTGAATTGGATGTCAACACACTCGAATGCTAAAGCAACACCAGGGTCTAGCATTTCATGGTTTTCACCAGCATGTTAACATTGGAGCAAGTCCAGTGTGTCAATCTTAGCTAAACTGATTCTGCAATTATTTTTAGGTACAATGAAAAGGGCACACCACTACCTTCGACTTGATGATGCCAAGCAAGCAAAGCCTAACACTGGACCCAAATGGGGTCGATGCTGGATTTTTGAAGATGAAAATCCTCAGAACTGGAGCTCCAAAACAAACCGGCAGCATGCCTAGAAAAAGCCAAATCGTCAGTTACTTAAGGTTTCCCTTAAAAACACAACGACCAACATCGGAAAAGTTGTAGACATCAAAACAGCTACATCATATGGAGGTAAATGGTTCCAGTCACTTCTGAACACTCATGGCATTTTTCTTCCGTTGGCAACTGTGTTATCCTTGTCAGCAATCACCTGATAAAATAAAAAAGGACCTTTTAAGAAGAAGAAGAAGAAGAACAAATCTTGAAAAGTATTGGCATGGAAAGCTGACATTCTCAACCGGTTAAATCATTAATTAATTAGTAGAATGCACTGGCAGCTACTCCCTCCGTTCCAAATTAGACGACTTCTATTTGTCTACATGCGGCTATATCTAGACATGCTACATGTATAGATACATCGACATGTGCACGAATGGAAAGTCATCTAATTTAGAACGGAGGGAGTACTACTTTGCATGGAAAGAAGTCGTCACTCACAAGAAAAGAAAGAAAGAAAGAAAGGTGTCTGATTGTGCAGCTAAAGACTAGGAGTAATTCCTAGAGAAAGAGATAGGTTCAGTAAGCAGATGGGGGAGGATTGGAGCGGGGAAAAGAACCTTTTCTTGCGTGAACGGCGGCGGGGCGTTGAGGGACTGAGCGAATACTCGTCCCGTACGTCGAACTCCCCCACCCTTGGAGGCGGGCTGGTGGAGGAGAGCGCCGGCAGCAGGGACTAGGCGGCGGTCCTGCCTCCGGCGGGTAGAGGCCCTCCTCCATGGCGGCCAGGATCGATCTGGTGGAAAATCTTGGCCGGCGGGAAGAAGCTAGGGGGAGGATGTGCGGCGGCGCAGGCAGAGAGAGAGAGAAGAGGACGCGTGCGTTTGGTGTTCCCGAGCGAGCGAGCGAGAGTGCGTTTGGTGTTTGTTCCGAATATGAAGACGAATCGATCGTAGCTAGCGAGCCAGCGCCGTTTGAGCTGTACTCATCCGTCGTCATCAGTGCCGGACACAAGTATCAAGAAAATATGCCAAGTTCCAAAGCACACCCACGTATTAATTAATATACAAGAGTGTATTTATACTGCAGTATCATCCGATCGAGGAGTATGCATGTATTCTCTCTATGTTTAGCAAGCAATTGAATTTAAACCTTATTTGCCACAGCTTCAAACGTGCATGCATGCATGTGTAACCAATGCTTGAATCTTATTTGGACCTGTCTCAGCATTATTAAATCACATAGTACGTCAACACATGTAAATATGAGAAGAGCGACGCAATGCATGCATGGAAAAGAAAGGGATGAGCAAGCTAGCTAACGTGTCAAGCATATATAGCTGAGATGATCAGAATTAATTAGCTAGATTAATATTAAATCAGTTCGGTTTTCCTCATATATCGATACGTGCGTGCATGCATAGAGTTTTGTTTAGCTAGCCACTCACGCGTACTTAGCCAGCGTGTCGTTCGATGGTGCCAGCAGCAAAAAAGAATGATATTGGCTCAGATAGGTAGACCTATATATAGGGTATGTCGCGCGGGTTGTGGCATACTCTAAGACTACCCATAGTGGGAGTAACTTCACTAGTAACATAGATGCCACCTAAGAAAAAAATCCTACGTGGCATGTAATTAATGAGGAGAGATACAAATAGAGTAACTTAGCTAGTTACTTGTAACACTAGTAACATCACACTTTTCAAGAAAAAATGAGTCTATAGAGTAATAAATGAGACAATATATGACACCACATCTATGTTACTTTGCACTATGAGGGCAGTAACATAGTCTAATAATATGTGTATGTTACTACTTGAAGTTACTCCCCACTATGGCTAGTCTAAGGCCATGGCGCCTCCACCACCCAATTAGCACCATCCGCCTACATATCTGTCGGGTCTACGCGACCAACTATAAGGAGGTCTGGGATGAAGATGACGGCGGCGAGGTTTAAGACCGACGTTGACAGCATAGAAGCTACCTGGCCTCTCCTTGGCTGGTGCAGCTCCGCAGCGGGCGTGCATGCGTGAATATGGGATCAAGAGGAGGAAGAAGATAATGGAGAGGCAAGAGGAGAGGGATCCGGATAAGGAGGTGCATTATATTTTTCAACGAGCATCCTGATTTCTAACCACCATCATAATTCACAGTAGCACGTAGTGCCATGATATTAGGTTATACTGATACACCATACATATTATTTATAAACCCTGCCCAAGTTCACTTGGTCGTGTCCCGCCCCACCACCACGACGGAGGCGGTGTAACCAAACTCACACTCATCGTCAAATCCCCACGAGCCCAACCCACCCCCCCTCCTAAATCTTTGGGTACCATGACCACAAGACCAATAACTTCATCGCCAACGACTGTTGGGACAGCGTCTCCAGGATCTGCTCTCATCTCCGCACGCGATGAATGTCCCATGTGTTTCACACTATCGACTTGATGGCATAGATAAGCCTCGGCGTATGGAACTTATTTTTGTGCTTGCTTATCCCGCCGACTGCCCTCATGATGTCATCCGCTTCTATCTACGTTAAAATGCATCCATAACTATCTTTCAGACTAAATTTGTGCTTGTAATCAGTAACACTATTATTAAATATGTGTGTGTGATCACTCAGATTGTTATTAAGTATAAGTACTCATGACCACTCGTCTAGATCTTCCATGTGCTCCTATCAAGTCATATATTCAAATCCCTTTTTTTGGTTCGCACTACACGATGTATCCTATTGGTACGTGATGGTATTAGAATTTACAACAACTCTACCTCACATAGGTACAATAGCACGTCGAGTGCATGCAAAATTGGATCCATATCATTTCAAGCATAAAATAATAGCCCATGACAACGGATGACACATGAAATTATATACACCAGTTGCCTACTAACAGAAAATAAATGCGACCAACAACATAACGACACATGAAATGATATGCATTGACCATTACCTAGCATAAAATAAGGCCCCTAAAACATGCGACTGTTTGTAGTGAAAATGATTATTTTACAACAATGTTGGATCGCAACAATAGTGGCGATTACCAACCCACTCGGCCTCCATGTGAAGAGTTGAAGTAGGCGGCCTTCTTCCCATGATGTAACTCATGGTTTAATACTAGACACAAAGAAGGATATGAAGTGGCCTACTCCGTCCAACTACTTATAAAAGAACAAAGGTTTGCTTGATATCCCCAACTCTAACGAAGTGTAAGTTTTAGTTACAATTGTTGTGAAAGAAAGTAAGAAAACTACTTTATAACACAAACAAAAGAATTTATACATTTTAATAAAAAATAATTTTATAAATCAAATTACTAGTAAACCTAAGTAAAAGGTGCTTCTTATTGAGATATTCACCGCGGTTGATGGCTTCATTGGATCTCTCTGTCGAAAACATGGTGATGCAAAACAACAAGTATAGATATGAGAAAAGATGATAAGTGCAAGTGAGATAGTTTGTGGGAAATACAAAAGTGAAGAATCACAAAAAAACATTTCATGGTGAAATCTGGGATAACGAGGTATCGTACCACTGCGCCATGAAAATGAGAACATTAAATCATGCGTAATGGTAAGATGAAACATGAAACATAGCCAATATATATGCACTAGCATACGATAAGGACGCGCAATGTCAACACTTCATAAGTAATTCTAGGTAGTAGTTGTCTCCAAGCTTGAAATAAGGATCCTAATAACATGTCATGATGGAATGGCACATATGAAATGATAGGTTTTATGCTACCATTACATGCATAAAATAATAACACCCGAAGATGAAATGGCACATGAAGTGATAAGAATCCATACAATAACACGCGGCAATGAAACTTCACATGATTTATAGGTACAAACCACATCCTTACTCAATAAGGACACTCAGAATGTGCTGCTATGATTGTGAAGGAACAATATGTTGCCTTATTAATTATTTATTAATATTGGTGTGATAGCTATTTATTTCTCCATTTTTTATATTTTATGTTCAGACAAATATGATATCTATTGTTTCCTGCGTAGTTGTTAATGTAACATGGAATGATATAGTTTATCACTAGTATAATTTTAGCGGACAAAAATATATTATCATAAGCAAGACTATTTGGCTCGGTTCCGCCACTACCTTGTCTAGAGGATGATGTGATCCAAATCACGGAGCTTGGTTACGGTGACAGAGCGTACCATATATGGGTGTTGAGAAATTACAAGCAAAGAGAATGGGAGAAGCTCTGTAGCAAAGAGACAACAAATATATTATCATAAGCAAGAATATTTGGCTCCCAATATCAACATGATCTGATGATATGTAACAATCTGAGGGCATCATGATATCTAGCTACCATCATAATTCAATGCATCACATTGCCATGATGCAGGTATGAAAAATCGATACATTAAAGGTGTTCTCATCGACACTGACCTGGTCACTTGATCTTGTCCTGCACCACCACAACGATGGCAGCCTAATTGAGCTCACACTCGTCGGCATGTCTGCCTGGACCTAGACCGCCTCCACTCCTGCACCATGACCTTAAGCCAAAAAACTTCATCGCGACGACTGTAGTTAAGTCAAGATCGACGACTTCGGTCTCTTTGGAATCTTCTCGCACTTGGAGAAGCCCTAGACAAACCTCGATGTCTAGGACTTCTCCGTATGGCTATTGATCGTGTCGGTCACATGCTTGATGTCATCGGATACTATCTCCTTTAAAATGCATCCATAAGTATTCTTCATATTAACTATGTGCTTGTGATACCTGTCACTTTAATGTATATAAGTGATCGTGATCACATGTCTCGATTGCTATAAGTGATTGTGATAACTGTATTAATATCAATAGACCTTCCATGTAATTCTATCACTTAATCGACCCGTCTCCTCGTTTCCCATTCTCACTTGTAGGATGCATCCTTTTCATATGCCGCTATCATGTTAAAATATATAGAACAATTATACCAAATAGGGTATCCTAACCTGTTGAGACACATGAAATGATAATTCTTACTCACAATTATACCTCACATAGAGTATCATTTTTGCATATAATAATAGCCCACAACAACGAAGAGATACATGAAATCATAGGCAATAGTTTCCGCCTTGCAAAAAAATAAGGACGCACATAACGAAACAATACATGAAATGATACGCACTTTCCATCTCCTTTCTTAAAATTGGGACCATGAAACGCTCGACTTCTTGTAGTGGACATGATTCTAGATAACTCGTTGGCAGTGCAGGTGCGGAGTGTTGCAGTAGAGCCTCTATTACCCATAAAGTAACAGGGCCTTTTAATAGCAAACATGAAGAAGATATGCACAGGCCTACTGAAAGAAAAGTACTAATATAACTTGATAACAAGAAAAAATTACTCCCTCTGTTCTTACTTACTTTGTGTTGTAATTTTAGTAAAATTCAAACTTTTGTCAAGTTTGACCAATAATACATGAAAAATATCAATATTTATAATACTAAATGCGTATAATATAAAAATGTACTTTATGACGATTCTAATACTATAGGTTTTACATTGTAGATGTTGATATGTTTTCCTAAATATTTGGTCAGTGTTAACAAAGTTTGACCTTGACTAAATCCATAATGCAAAGTAATTGTGAATGGAGGGAGTATTTTTACATTTCCACACTAATTTATAATAGTAATTAATGATTGGTAATAATCACCGCCTACCTTGAAATAAGGACCTTAATAACACGGATGAATAAATGGCACATGAAATGACAGGTTTTATGTCATAATTCCATTCATAAAATAATAGTGTGTGCAACAACTGATACATGAAATGATAGGTAATGCAACAGGCGTCGATGAAGCGAACCACATAAAATGGTACCTAGAAACCACATAAAATAGACCCAGAGAGTGTGTGCCAATGAGTGCAAATGAATTTTTTTTGTCTTCTAAATTCTTATAAAATTTGTGTGAGAAGTGAGATCATTGTTATTTCCTGTTCAAAAAATATACTCTCTCTTATTACATGGGCTTGGCCTTACATCTATTAAAATGGGGATGTGCTCTACCAAATATGCAATACAATTTCACATATATATATCATCTTAATAGCTAGTAGCACTTGAACTTTGACACATTTATCCAACCAAATTGGATAAGCGAGGTGGTGAGGCAGTTTAAGGTTAGATGAAGCGGGTCACGGGACGGTGCCGCGGGGTGCTTTATTGTCGCTCCTCCCCATGACCGAGCCATAAGCCGAGGCCAATGATGCGGGCCGAGATGGCGTCGGCAACGATGAGACTTGACAAGGACAAAGCCTCAAGGGCTGACGCACAAAGTCGCAACGGTGCTGATGTCGCTGACACTTGATCATCGAGCAAGGCAGAGAACTCGTAGTGGTCTTTGCAATCTTCCGTTCTTGAGTATGAGCCGCATATCACGTACGGCCTCTGACGGGCTATACTTTCTTAGTAGAAGGAACACCTGGTGCCGATGGAGGAAGATGCATCAATATTCCTAATGGGACAGTGTCCGTGAGATATGACGGGCTGACTTGGTCGGTGTCCGTGAGATGAATGGCGTGGTATGTCAATGAGACAGCCGGCGCTGCGATTGTTCTTAGACTACTCATGGTGGGAAGTAACATAGAGTAGTATCATGCTAGTCTACTCCCTCCATTCCACAATACTCTACATCGTAGAAAGTTTAAGACAAATTAGCATTCTCTCTAATAATACTACTCAATCCAAGTCAGATCAGCATTAATGATACCCAATAGAAAAAGAGAGAGGTTGCTTAGTTTTTTGTTGTTGCTAATTACCGAGGAGATAATTAATGTTCAGAACCCAGAATGTAGATTAATATGGAACAAAATACTAGTCCAGAATGTAGACTATTATGGAATGGAGGGAGTGTGTTACTATCTTCATAGTGGATAGTAACATATATGTGGTATCATGTTATGATCTATTTATTAGTTTGTAGACTCATTTTGCCTCGAAATTTGTTATGTTACGGTATCTGCCTATAATACTAGTATCGTCCCTCTCATCATTAATTGCAGTGACACATCAGCATTTTGCATGCATGGATTGCATGATACTACTTATTCCCACTATGAGTATTGAATTATACTACTCCCTCCGTCCCAAAATAAGTGTCTCAACTTTGCATAAAAGTGGATGTATCTAGACATGTTTCATGTATAGATACATCTAATTTTGAACAAACTTGAGACACTTATTTTTTTACAGAGGGAGTACTAATTCTGGAGGAAAGAGAAACAGGTACGTGCATGCAGTGATTTATTATACTACTAATTGAATTGATGTCGAAGGCTAATTAATGAGCCCATGCATGCATAGGTAGGGAGGCATGTGTGGCTGCATAATAACTACTGCTAGCTCGATATCGCGCGTCACCATGAAAGTTGTGAAAGCTTGTGTATCAATCGCTTTTATTCCAACAAAAGCTGCGCGCCGTCGTTTTCCAGTAGTGTTTATAATTGTGTCGTAAGAATTTGTTGCTCGGATGCTTGCGCGGCAGGAATACGTACGTACGCGCATCTTCTTTTTTTCTTTTTTTGAGACATAAAAACAGACGCACGGTACGTACGAAACCAGCGTGGTGCCAGGCTGGCAGCAGCAAACCACCGATCCATCGATCCATCGAGAGCCGGCCAGGCTGGCACCAGCAGGTGGGCTCTTCTTCTTCCGAGCAGCCCGGTGGTAGCCGGTGTACGTACGTGCAGCGGATGAGGACGAGGCCATGGAGTGCAGCGGATGAGGACGAGGTCATATAGCATACAAATTGAACTAGTTGGAACACTTGTACTGTTTCACCGAAGTCGTAAAATAAAATCTCTACAGATTATTGGTGCGGAAAATAAATCTGACTATGCAGCCACAGGGAGCAGGCCATTGTGCCTGAGCAGTGGTTCAGGCGAAGGCTCGCGTCCTCGGAAAGAAACGAAAACCTGCAATTGCTTTCCAGAGTCAGTTGTTTTCGACAAATCAAAGGTACTTCGTACTGGAAAGGATCGCGGCTACCTCGAGCGGAGATTTTCCGCCTCCAAGCGCAAGAACCGTGTCTCTGAATCGTCTGCCAGTCTCCTCAATGGCCTACAAACAGGCATTCATCACCAGTTTAGGCATAGAGAAATGCAATTAGCACAAAATCTGTTTCGTCATATGCTAGTACGTGCTTGTTTGGCAAGCATGGCAGCAACAGAGAACTAGATGTGGTTGGTGAAATCATCAGATAAAGTTATATGAATGAACAAGTGGTTGGATAGCAACTAGCAAGCTATCTTTGGTTTTCTCGAGATGAAAAACCTACCTTCTCATTGTCAAGACCGGCATCTTCAAATGCGGAGAATGCGTCGGCTGATAGGACTTCAGCCCACTGTAAGGACACGAAAAGTTACAAGTTTTAGTCGTATTCGCATGCCATATCAAATGGACCCAAGGTCATGACAAAAAAACAGATTGTGATGATTTACCTTGTAGCTGTAGTACCCGGCCGCATAGCCACCTGCACAGCGTCCACAGTGTTAATGACGAGAAATCTATGTGTGATGAACTGCATTTATACATGTTTGTTTAAGCATAGCAAACCTGAAAAAATATGGCTAAATCCACACAGGAATCTGTCCTCTGGCAAAGGAGCAAGAACCTGGGTACGTTCTGCAACTCTCCGGTCAACATCATATACCGACACTGGTCCACTGGGATCGTAAGTTGTATGCAGCTCCATATCTACACTTGCAAAACGTATCTGCAGGAAATTTTAAAAGAAGACTAATGAGCAACAAAGATCGGTAATAAAAAAAATAGCCGGCATAAACAAACCAGATTACAGCATTCACGTGTTTATGCTACAGCACTGTGCTTCCATTGCTCTTTGACAAGCAAGAAATATAATCAATAACTGAAGGAGAATAAGGCAGATGGCTTCAAAAACATGTGCATACAACAAGCCACCTCTCTTACAAACAACAATTTTCAAGCTATAAAACTTTTTCTCCCATCTTACAATTTCTGGATAAATTTAAATCACTCATACAGGTTTAAGTACATATGTCTCAGTTATCAAGTTCATGGACCTACTTGACCCAAGCACGCACGTTTAAGGACAGACAGTGCAATTTACGCTGAAGAATAGTAAGATGTCCGGACAGTACCAAATAATGATGACAGCATGCACAGGGGAAGCAAGAGAGACCAAGCCAACATACCTGACGGAGACTGAAGGAGCCAGCACGGAAATTCTTTGCAGCGACAAGCTTGGCATAAATTTCCTCGGGAAGAACTTTGCCGGTTTCATAGTGCTTTGCAATGCTCAGAAGAGTTTCCCTGTTACACCAATTCAACAACTCGTTAAGTTACCAGAATCAGACGAGCTTCAAGCTATAAACCACACAAGATGAATCCATCATACTTGTGATAGCACCAGTTTTCCATAAACTGAGAGGGTAACTCTACGGCATCCCATTCTATCCCACTGATGCCAGCAACAAAGGCTTCATCTTGTGTGGTAAGCATGTGCTGCAGCGCGTGACCAAATTCATGGAACACGGTTTCGACCTACAAAAGCCATGTGCAGAGGAATCTTTCTTACCAACCATAATAAGGCCATAACAAGGATAGATGGTACTTTATCTTACATAAATATCATAAGTTTCCAAAACATATAAAGAGTGGTTTATTTGCTAAAAATAACCAGAAAAATATACCATAGCAAGTGTATTGCTTACCTCACGAAAGGTCATGAGACTGGGCTTGTCGCCAACTGGTGGCATCTGATTACACACCATATGGGCAACAGGCAACCTTACAGACGATCCATTGCGAGCTAGCACACGACTACGAGAAAAAACCACATTCATCCAAGCCCCGCCACGTTTTTCAGATGGTCTTGAATATGGATCAAAGTAAAAGTAAGCAACAGGGCTATTGGAAGAATCTTTGACACAATAAAATTTGACGTCACTGTTCCAAACCTGAAAATGTAGTCACCGGTCAACATTTGCAGAACATTTACTTATGTTAAGAGAAGTGAATTGATACTTACAGGAGCCAGTCCATCTGCAGGTTCAACGTTAATACCAAATAGCTTATTTGCAAGACTGAAGAGGCCATCCATAACCTTGGGCAGTGCAAAGTAAGGACGCAGTGATTCCTGAAATGGCAGTACTCTAGTCAGCTCAATGGAATATCATCATGATGTGCAGTATTTTCTTTCAAGCAGAGTACATTTAATTCAGCAAAAATATATGGATAAGTTTTAGTATTAGATATTGTATGCAAAGAAATGTAATCAAAAAAAGCTTGCAGACTAAAGAGAAACCTATCGACTTGCAGCAAAAACTTTGAAAAATGCTTCTGTAAAGCGAAGAAAGAACCTCATCGATGTCATATTTAGATTCCCGTAGTCGTTCACTCCAGAAGTTAAGGTCCCAGTGTGACAGATCATTGGAGAAGCGACACTGGTCCACTGGGATCGTAAGTTGTATGCAGCTCCATATCTACACTTGCAAAACGTATCTGCACGAAATTTTAAAAGAAGACTAATGAGCAACAAAGATCGGTAATAAAAAAAAATAGTCGGCATAAACAAACCAGATTACAGCATTCACGTGTTTATGCTACAGCACTGTGCTTCCATCGCTCTTTGACAAGCAAGAAATAAAGGAGAAAGAAAAGGCAGCTCGGCCAAAGAGTAAGGGTAAGCGGGTGATGCGAGAGGAGGCTGAGAAGAAGCGAGAGGAGGCTGAGGAGAAGCAAAAAATGAAAAAGATTTTTAATATTCCGCGATCACTTGCCAAAGAAAAGGCAGCTCGGCCAAAGAGTAAGGGTAAGCGGGTGACTTAGCACTGCTCTCACTTGCCAACTCACTCAAGTGGACTATGTGAGCTCCCCTTATAAGGTGGTGCAAATCTTCCTCCATTGGCAAGGTGGGACTAAACCCCACATGCTACTCCACCTCTTGCCACTGCTCACAGTTTCTGAAATTTTTGGTGGGCCTCATGCACATGGGCCAACTCATTATTGGACTCTCACACACAGCTAGCAGCCAGCAGGTGTGGCGCTCCCAGTATTCCACACGTAGTAGAGTACTGATTCACGATCCCTTGTCGCAGCCACTCTCAAGTCTCAAGATGCGAGCTGCGCCACGCTTTGCATTGGAAAGCTAGTACGTTCAGCTCGACTTTTTTTCCTCGAAGCAGTAGCAACGTACGTATCCATTCATATATTCGCCATGCCATGCACGTAAAATAGAAATCAGACATCAATCTAGAGTTCTAGACATCGTGCTGCTAGCTTTGCATGTCGCACATGTGTATGTACGATCCAGGAGGTATCCATCCACTAACGGCCTCACGTGTACTGACGACCTAGCCCTAGCTCTAGTCGATCTATTCCAAGCTATACTAGCCGTGAAATCGTTCCCTATAAGCTATTATTCCCTTCGTTTTATATTAACTGTTGTGCTAAATCAGCTACACTTAATATGTAACGGAGGGGTACCACGTGCTTCAAGTAATATTCAATTGACACGATCGGTTGGGCGAGGCTACTCTTCTCGCGTGACCGTATCGCGCAGTTTTCGGACCGCTAAAAGACAAAGCTATAGGAGAAAGAAGAAAGCGCATCCATCTCGTCGCCTGCCTCTACCGCCCGTGACCGGCGGTGCTCCCCTACCCGCCTCGCCACTCCGACCTCCTCCGTCAGCTCACCGCCAGCCATCCCTCTAATTAAATGCCCCCACATACGGATCTCATCGCCAACGAGCACCCCCACCCCTCACCAAGAAGTCTAGTCTCGACAACCGCCTTCTACGCAACGACATCGCCGCGACATCTTGAGGAAGGTTGGGGCAGGGGGGGGGGGCGAGAAACTGGGGAGAGAAAGACGGGGCTACATGAGACAGGGAAGTCCAGACGACCAACAGAAGTGCATGCGAGACCGAACGACCGAGAGAAGTGCATGTGGGGCCGAATCACCGAAAGAGGTTTATGTCGGGCCACATGACCAATAAACGTGTATATGGTTCAGATGAGCGAGGGGAGTTTGAATGACCAAGAAAGTTGTATGCAACACCGATAATAGAGAGAAGTGCATGTGGTGTCAGATGACTAAGAAAGGTATATGTCGTGCGGGATGACAAGAGAGGTGTACGTGTGAAAAGATGACCGAGAGAGGTGTACGTATGAAAAGATGACTGAGAGAGTTATACGTGCGTCCGGATGACCGATAGAGGTACAATTGACAATCGAGAGATAGGTGTATGAGGGATCATATTGTTGCGGGTCGGGTATCAATGCTACCAAATGACCAAGAGAAGTGCATGTGGTCCAAATTACCGAAATAGGTGTATGTGGGCCACATGAACAATAAATATGTGCATGGTTCAGATGAGCGAGGGATGTTTGAATGACCTAGAGATTGTATGCGAGACCGATAACAGAGAGAAGCCCATGTGTGATGCCGGATTACCGAGAAATGTGTATGTCGGGCAACATGACAAGAGAGGTGTACATGGGAATAGATGACTGAGAGAGTTATACATGGGTTCGGAAGACCGATAAAGGTGCATGCATGTGACAACCACGAGATAGGTGTATGAGCTATCAGGTATCAGATGGCCGTGGGGTATCCGCATGACCAAATGATAAAGACAAATGCACATGGGCCCAGATGAATGAGAAAGGTGTTTGTGGATGCGGTTGACCGAGATAGGTGTATATGGGACTCAACCATTGAGAGATTTGTTTATGTGTCAAGATGGCCAAGAGAATTATATATGTGACTGGATGTCCAATAAATGTCTAAAAGGGTCCGAATGGGTGAGAGATACGTGCCTAGACCTAGATATGCTCCTTACTTGAAATTTTTGTGCTCTCGACGTTTCACCCATACGCGCGCACATTTTAGGGCATGCACGTAAAAATCTAGCCCCAAAAAAGGTCGTCTAGGTCACCGAACGGGCACTAGTGTTTCTTTAAGACAAAAACTAATCATAATCACAATTCGCTCAAAATTGTGGTGTGTTTCTGGTCCTTATTTAATCATTCATTTCCTTGACCTGCACTATTATTTTGTGTGTATCATTTCATGTGCCATCTTGTTGTGACTCATTATTTTATCATAAAATGGTAGCGTAAGACATGTCATTGCATCATCTGTGTCTCTTTGTAGTGTGTTACGATTGACCTCATTTTTTGCACCGAGATAGCAATACCTATAATTTCATGCCCTCTTCCGCCATCGTGCATCCTTATTTAACGTTAGAAGATATATATGATTTATGATTTTATGTGTCGCTCAGTTGTCACACACTATTATTTTATGCATGAAATGATAGCTTGTCATCTCGTCGCCAGGGGCGGACCCAGGTACAACCTTGTGGGGGCCTTGGACCCCACTCAAATATTGAAATTTTAATAGTATTTGTTCAATTTTTAGAGAAAAATCTTCAAATTTTGTGAAGTTATATAAGAAATGCCCCCCAGTCTTGCCCCCTCTCAAAATATTTTCTGGGTCCGCCACTGTCGTCGCTAGGGCGACGTGCTAGGGTACTAAGGCAACCCCATTATTTCACCATCACTGCTCAAAATTAGGTATCCACGGTACAAAGTTATAGAGAGATGCCATGGGAAATCACGGTTTTTGTATTTTCTCGCCTATTTTGGGGGCTATGGCACACTATTATGGTTTGACGTTTCTCAGTACGTTTTCATTTTTCGCCTCCCCGTCGTGGAGGCATGCTAGAATACTAGTTGTCCGAACCTCTCACCTTGATAAGTGTAAATTTCGGTGAGCGGTACCCTTTGCATGTGAGCTTCGATCGAGGCTCCTTTGGGAGGCGTTAGAAAGACATTTCTCCATATGCACATGCCTTTGTGGGCGCGCATGGAGCGTACCTGAATGTAGTACGCCATAAAAAGTTCCGACCCGTTTTAATAAAAAAATTCACGTGGGCTCTTCGCGGTCCTTTTGTTTGTGATAAAGAAAAGTGGGCGATAATTTGATTGTTGGTCGCACCGTTTTGTATTTTCTCAACAGACCGACTCGATGGTGGAGCCGCTGCATGGATGGAGCCCGTCGGCGCTGCCCTATTCCTCTCCCGCAACGGCACCATGAGCTTGCCCACGTTGCCGGCGCCGGCGCCACAGAGCGGTACGGTGTCGTGGAGGTCTCCGTTCACGTCGATTGAGTCAGTTACGATGGAATAGGCACGTTGACATCCATGCATCATGCATGCATGTTCACGTGGGCATGCACCTGTGGCCCATGCAACACGCACCGATCCTCCCATGCATGCAACTGGTGCCGCTCGTTGATCATTCTTTTTACTGTTAGAAAAGAGCTAATTTTACTGATTACCTACTGGATCAGTCATCTCTGCCGAAAGGTTGTCGCAGTGACTGGAAGCACGCAATACGACGGCAGCGATGGCGTTCAACTTGGCATGACGCGCTGCTCGCTGCAGGAGGTGATCAACGGCTCTCCCCTACGAGCACATGCTCATGGACGGCCCTTCCGCCGAACCATGGCCGGTAATGAGAGGACCAAGTTGTTGCTTCTGACGAACCAACGCCGACACCTGCGAAACATGTGTGGTATGCACCAATACTGTCTATGTCATGCTTCTTTGATAATCACTTGTCTCGTACTGGTAAACATGTGTGGCATGCGCCTAATGTTTAATGTGCATCATAATAATTGGTGTGCAGATATATCAGTATTTCATCCATGGTAAACACTATATATTCTCTGCTCACAAACTAGTTGTTGCTTATTTTGATGATCGTGGCCCCACATATTAGGGGAGAAACCCCCAAATTAGTGTGTTGTAGCCCCTGAAAACGGGCGGCAAAAACGAAAAATGAAAACAGTATAGCCCCGTAAACAAGCGGTAAAGAACCAAAAATGATATAAGTGTATTATAGCCCGCGAAGACAAGAGAGACACAAAAATTGAGCAGGCATAATAGGAGGGATACAATAGTGAATGTGCATCTCTATTATTTGCTGCCATGTCCTTGGATGATAATTCTTCTCTTACCGGTGAACACATGTGGTGTTTATGTCTATTATTTAATGTGCATCACAATCAATGGTATGCATGTAGATTCATGCATTTCAAGGAACTTGATATTTATGTTTCCAAATTAGCTAATGTCGATGTAGATACGACATCCGGCAAGTCTCCATGTCGTCCATCTTACCATTTAAAATCAATACGTTGGACCTGAAACTCGTTCTGTAAATCCCAAATAGGTTAATTAACCTGAGAAATGATTTTAGTGAACCCTGGTTAACTGTTTGACCCGTGGGATCCGAGTATCGTCTTGAGACCCCATGTCATACCATAAAGACGCTCGACGATGTGTCGGCAAATTAAATTATTGGAAATAACTATCTTGGACGTGCTTGGAGGTCTCTTTCAGTTTCAAGCCATGGAGACTCAAACAATTTTCAACAATTTATATTCCTATTGGTTTGAGAGCTCTCGTTCTTCCTCGGCGCCGACATAAAAATGGTAACACGTGACATAGAAAAGGCGCATGGAAACATTGGCAATATATCTCCAAGGATAAAACAATTGGCGTGGCAACAAATTGGCACATAAAATAATAAACCCAAAGCAGCACACGCTTTCCACCGTTCTTTCACCATGTCGTCGCGGACACCATCCCCACATATCCCAAGCACTCTCATATCTTGTCGCCCCCAACCCACACACGCCGGCGAACCCAGACACACGCATCCTTATTCGTCTAGATCAGGAAGAGGGAAAGGAAAAAAGAACCAAGCGAACCATCAGATGGGGAGCCGACCTTCACGCTGCTGCCTGCGTCAAGATGTAGAATGAGCAGGAGAATCATGCATGTTGCCCCCGAGCAGGAAGTCAACGACGATATAAGCAAGCTAAATGACTTGTCCACCTTGGTCTGCGTCAAGATGTAGAATGAATTTGAACCGCGGTTAAAATGGTGACATGATGTGTAAAAGATAGATTAATTCGTTATGGAGGAGGGGAGGGAGGAGGAGAGGTCGGATCCCGCGGCCGCTGGTGTGAGGAAGTTGGCGGCGTCGATGAACGTGACCGGCAGCCTGCGCAAGGCGGTCGGCTCTCCGGTCCGGCGGTGAGGCGAGTTGGACGGAGTAGACGCCGGAGAGTGATTGGCCTGAACCCATAGCAAAGCTACTACTCCAAACTGTGCACGTACGTACGTGCATGGATTCTTCGGCGAGCGAGCGTGGTCACATGGCCACGATCATGTGCATGCAGTACAACGGCTATCTCGATTTGGAGGAGCATTTGTGTGTGGCAAAGGTGGTGTCATTGAGTCTACTCCGACATCAACACCAACATACTATCAATATCGTGCATGCACCTGCTATGAGTCGTAGTCATACTCCACTGACATGTCTTCTCTGATGAATCAAAATATCACTTGATAAGCCGACGACGCAAAGGCAAGTCACCCAGTCCGACACCAACAAGGCAACAAGGCATACACCACCAGTTCGGGCACTGACGAGACAAAGGTTGCCCACATCTTCGTCATTGGATATCGACAAGCCCAAGGGATACGGCTAAGCATCGCCTGAGCGATGGGCACTCCCAAGACGTCCTCACTCGAGGTAAGGTAGCACCCGAAACACCGTCATCAATCGAGAGGTCGCCAAAAATGGCTCGTCACGGCGTTCTATCTAGCACATTTTCACATGTCCTTTTTCCCGCCCGTCGTACGGCGGTATGGAATCTTAAAACTTTTCTGGCCAGAATGGACGGGGGACAAACAGAATGTCCAGCCTGCATGGGTCCTCTCGAGGGATCGATGTTCTCAAAATAAACTGTGATGGTTCATTTATAAAGGAGACATGAGCAGGAGGTTGAGGATTCGTCGTCCGGGATAATGATAGGATTATCCGACACTCGGCAGCGGAACATATTTCACATGCTTCAAGCGTTGCGCTCGATCGAGGGGCGACGGCATACAGTGAAGCTTTGCATGTTGTGGCTTAATGGGGGTATGGGCCATCTGGAGTCTGACCCGCAGGTCGTCATCACTGCCTTTCGGGGCAACTGACGTGACCAGCTCTCCCCAGAAATCATTGTTTATCGTGAGATCCCTGTCTTCAGTCGTTTAAACTTTTTTCTATATATTTTTCGTTTTCTCCACGTGATTGTAAAAAGCTAGCAGCACTTGGTGAGAGGCCAGGAAGCAAAGTCGCGGGGGGCAGTATTAATTAACGGTATTACGGTATCATGTGTTCCAGGTCCAAAAAAAAGTACCTCTAGTTGTACTACTCACTGCCTTCCTCTAGTAGCACGTCACGTCACGTCACAACTTCCTGGCCAACCTCTCGTCCTTTAGTAGCACGCCACGTCACAACTATCTCACGTAGTGCATGCATGGTTAATGGTCAAAGCATACTACGTGAATGCATGTACTACTTTCCTATTCTTCTCTCACGTACGTACAAATTTGAAACTTCAGTTAAATCTAGGATGAAAAGAAAGAACCAAAATTTGAATCTTACAAGGAAAAAAACCGAAGAAATAATTTTCGAGCAAATTTCAACTAAACTTTAAATTTTCGAATTTATTTTACCAAAATTTCCTAAAATTCAAAAGTTTTCGTCCGGTAAATACTTTTACCGGTTCTGACCGAAATGGCCAAAATTCGACGACGCTGGAGTAAACAAGATGTTGTCGTCAAGTTATGGTCTCTTGACGACGTACGGAATCCATGGCGGCCAAGTCATGGAGAATTATGGGGGTCTCTTGGTGGACGAGCTGGTCACCTACGCCAAGTCGTGGTCATGCAAAGAGTGAGCAATAATGCTCGACGGTGTTGCAGGAGGAATCGTCGTTGCGGCAGTTATCCTGGGGTACGTAGTGAAAACGAGTCATGTCAAATTACTTGCGTATCCACACAAGGTTGGGCTCCGTACGCTTTGTAAAGAACTGCCCGAACCGACGAATTCACTAGCCCGGCGGTACCCTAATAATATATAAATCCGCAACTGGGTTTTCTGCCCATCTCGAGCGGCGTGCTACAGGGTCGCGCACGCAAACCTCCGATCGATCGATCGAGAGCCGGCATAAACAAAATTTAAAGTTCGGTAATAACACTGGTAATCTGGTTTACTCCAGCGTCGGTAATCTGGTTTGTTTATGCCAAAATTCAGTTCAAACACTGCCTAGACAGATGTTCAGGAACACATAGAAAAGAAAGGGATGAGCAAGCTAGCTAACGTACGTGTCAAGCATATATAGCTGAGATGATCAGAATTAATTAGCTAGATTAATATTAAATCAGTTCGGTTTTCCTCATATATGGATACGTGCGTGCATGCATAGAGTTTTGTTTAGCCAGCGTGTCGATCGATGACTGGTGCAAGCAGCAAAAAGAATTCAAAAGTTTTCGTCCGGTAAACCTCCGATCGATCGAGAGCCGGCCAGGCTGGCAGCAGCAAGCTAGCAGGGTCGCGCACGCAAACCTCCGATCCATCGATCCATCCATCGAGAGCCAGGCCAGGCTGGCACCAGCAGGCAGGCGGGCTGCGACCGCGCCGTACACATGAGTGGCTCTTCTTCCTCACAGCGCTTTGATTTCATTGTTTCATGAAAAGACGGTAGAGCATGGCTATGTAAGAACAAAAGTAAGAACACATGAGTGGTCATACAGCATAAAATTTGAACTAGTTGGAACTTGGAACACTTGTACTGTTTCACCGAAGTCGTAAAATAAAATCTGACTATGCAGCCACAGGGAGCAGGCCATTGTGCCTGAGCAGTGGTTCAGGCGAAGGCTCGCGTCCTCGGAAAGAAACGAAAACCTGCAATTGCTTTCCAGAGTCAGTTGTTTTCGACAAATCAAAGGTACTTAGTACTGGAAAGGATCGCGGCTACCTCGAGCGGAGATTTTCCGCCTCCAAGCGCAAGAACCGTGTCTCTGAATCGTCTGCCAGTCTCCTCAATGGCCTACAAACAGGCATTCATCACCAGTTTAGGCATAGAGAAATGCAATTAGCACAAAATCTGTTTCGTCATATGCTAGTACGTGCTTGTTTGGCAAGCATGGCAGCAACAGAGAACTAGATGTGGTTGGTGAAATCATCAGATAAAGTTATATGAATGAACAAGTGGTTGGATAGCAACTAGCAAGCTATCTTTGGTTTTCTCGAGATGAAAAACCTACCTTCTCATTGTCAAGACCGGCATCTTCAAATGCGGAGAATGCGTCGGCTGATAGGACTTCAGCCCACTGTAAGGACACGAAAAGTTGCAAGTTTTAGTCGTATTCGCGTGCCATACCAAATGGACCCAAGGTCATGACAAAAAAACAGATTGTGATGATTTACCTTGTAGCTGTAGTACCCGGCCGCATAGCCACCTGCACAGCGTCCACAGTGTTAATGACGAGAAATCTATGTGTGATGAACTGCATTTATACATGTTTGTTTAAGCATAGCAAACCTGAAAAAATATGGCTAAATCCACACAGGAATCTGTCCTCTGGCAAAGGAGCAAGAACCTGGGTACTTTCTGCAACTCTCCGGTCAACATCATATACCGACACTGGTCCACTGGGATCGTAAGTTGTATGCAGCTCCATATCTACACTTGCAAAACGTATCTGCAGGAAATTTTAAAAGAAGACTAATGAGCAACAAAGATCGGTAATAAAAAAATAGTCGGCATAAACAAACCAGATTACAGCATTCACGTGTTTATGCTACAGCACTGTGCTTCCATCGCTCTTTGACAAGCAGGAAATATAATCAATAACTGAAGGAGAAGAAGGCAGATGGCTTAAATACATGTGCATACAACAAGCCACCTCTCTTACCAACAACAATTTTCAAGCTATAAAACTTTTTCTCCCATCTTACAATTTCTGGATAAATTTAAATCACTCATACAGGTTTGAGTACATATATGTCTCAGTTATCAAGTTCATGGACCTACTTGACCCAAGCACGCACGTTTAAGGACAGATAGTGCAATTTACTCTGAAGAATAGTAAGATTACAGCATTCACATGTTTATGCTACAGCACTGTGCTTCCATTGCTCTTTGACAAGCAAGAAATAAAGGAGAAAGAGAAGGCAGCTCGGCCAAAGAGTAAGGGTAAGCGGGTGATGCGAGAGGAGGCTGAGAAGAAGCGAGAGGAGGCTGAGGAGAAGCGAGAAGCAAAAAATGAAAAAGATTTTTAATATTCCGCGATCGCGACGCCAACGTCACAAGTCACAAGTCACGCGTAAAGATGCGAAATGCGAGCGAGCAGCGCGCGTGTGGTGTGCACTTAGCATTGCTCTTACTTGCCAACTCACTCAAGTGGACTATGTGAGCTCCCCTTATAAGGTGGTGTAAATCTTCCTCCATTGGCAAGGTGGGACTAAACCCCACATGCTACTCCACCTCTTGCCCGTGCTCACAGTTTCTGAAATTTTTGGTGGGCCTCATGCACATGGGCCAACTCATTATTGGACTCTCACACACAGCTAGCAGCCAGCAGGTGTGGCACTCCCAGTATTCCACACGTAGTAGAGTACTGATTCTGTTGAAGATGACGACTATGCTGTGCGGTAGAAAAAACCGTGTCGGAGACTCGGAGTAGGAAGACGTCGACACCGGCGTGCAAAGTCTGCCCAGCTACTACCGATCTTACCGAGATGAACCACAATTTGCCTCGTTTAGATATTATTTGTTGAAGATGATGTTGTATATATGCACGGATGACCAAGACCATCACCGGCGATGAACTGCTTCCGCCCAAATAAAGTCCCAGTATTAGAGCATCACGTGATAAATTCACGATCCCTTGTCGCCGCCACTCTCAAGTCTCAAGATGCGAGCTGCGCCACGCTTTGCATTGGAAAGCTAGTACGTTCAGCTCGACTTTTTTTCCTCGAATCAGTAGCAACGTACGTATCCATTGATATATTCGCCATGCCATGCACGTAAAATAGAAATCAGACATCAATCTAGAGTTCTAGACATCGTGCTGCTAGCTTTGCATGTCGCACATGTGTATGTACGATCCAGGAGGTATCCATCCACTAACGGCCTCACGTGTACTGACGACCTAGCCCTAGCTCTAGTCGATCTATTCCAAGCTATACTAGCCGTGAAATCGTTCCCTACTATAAGCTATTATTCCCTTCGTTTTATATTAACTGTTGTACTAAATCAGCTACACTTAATATGTAACGGAGGGGTACTACGTGCTTCAAGTAATATTCAATTGACACGATCGGTTGGGCGAGGCTACTCTTCTCGCTCGCGCGACCGTGTCACGCAGTTTTCGGACCGCTAAAAGACAAAGCTATAGGAGAAAGAAGAAAGCGCATCCATCTCGTCGCCTGCCTCTACCGCCCGTGACCGGCGGTGCTCCCCTACCCGCCTCGCCACTCCGACCTCCTCCGTCAGCTCACCGCCAGCCATCCCTCTAATTAAATGCCCCCACATACCGGATCTCATCGCCAACGAGCACCCCCACCCCTCACCAAGAAGTCTAGTCTCGACAACCGCCTTCTACGCAACGACATCGCCGCGACATCTTGAGGAAGGTTGGGGCAGGGGGGGGGGGGGCGAGAAACTGGGGAGAGAAAGACGGGGCTACATGAGACAGGGAAGTCCAGACGACCAACAGAAGTGCATGCGAGACCGAACGACCGAGAGAAGTGCATGTGGGGCCGAATCACCGAAAGAGGTTTATGTCGGGCCACATGACCAATAAACGTGTATATGGTTCAGATGAGCGAGGGGAGTTTGAATGACCAAGAAAGTTGTATGCAACACCGATAATAGAGAGAAGTGCATGTGGTGTCAGATGACTAAGAAAGGTATATGTCGTGCGGGATGACAAGAGAGGTGTACGTGTGAAAAGATGACCGAGAGAGGTGTACGTATGAAAAGATGACTGAGAGAGTTATACGTGCGTCCGGATGACCGATAGAGGTACAATTGACAATCGAGAGATAGGTGTATGAGGGATCATATTGTTGCGGGTCGGGTATCAATGCTACCAAATGACCAAGAGAAGTGCATGTGGTCCAAATTACCGAAATAGGTGTATGTGGGCCACATGAACAATAAATATGTGCATGGTTCAGATGAGCGAGGGATGTTTGAATGACCTAAGATTGTATGCGAGACCGATAACAGAGAGAAGCCCATGTGTGATGCCGGATTACCGAGAAATGTGTATGTCGGGCAACATGACAAGAGAGGTGTACATGGGAATAGATGACTGAGAGAGTTATACATGGGTTCGGAAGACCGATAAAGGTGCATGCATGTGACAACCACGAGATAGGTGTATGAGCTATCAGGTATCAGATGGCCGTGGGGTATCCGCATGACCAAATGATAAAGACAAATGCACATGGGCCCAGATGAATGAGAAAGGTGTTTGTGGATGCGGTTGACCGAGATAGGTGTATATGGGACTCAACCATTGAGAGATTTGTTTATGTGTCAAGATGGCCAAGAGAATTATATATGTGACTGGATGTCCAATAAATGTCTAAAAGGGTCCGAATGGGTGAGAGATACGTGCCTAGACCTAGATATGCTCCTTACTTGAAATTTTTGTGCTCTCGACGTTTCACCCATACGCGCGCACATTTTAGGGCATGCACGTAAAAATCTAGCCCCAAAAAAGGTCGTCTAGGTCACCGAACGGGCACTAGTGTTTCTTTAAGACAAAAACTAATCATAATCACAATTCGCTCAAAATTGTGGTGTGTTTCTGGTCCTTATTTAATCATTCATTTCCTTGACCTGCACTATTATTTTGTGTGTATCATTTCATGTGCCATCTTGTTGTGACTCATTATTTTATCATAAAATGGTAGCGTAAGACATGTCATTGCATCATCTGTGTCTCTTTGTAGTGTGTTACGATTGACCTCATTTTTTGCACCGAGATAGCAATACCTATAATTTCATGCCCTCTTCCGCCATCGTGCATCCTTATTTAACGTTAGAAGATATATATGATTTATGATTTTATGTGTCGCTCAGTTGTCACACACTATTATTTATGCATGAAATGATAGCTTGTCATCTCGTCGCCAGGGGCGGACCCAGGTACAACCTTGTGGGGGCCTTGGACCCCACTCAAATATTGAAATTTTAATAGTATTTGTTCAATTTTTAGAGAAAAATCTTCAAATTTTGTGAAGTTATATAAGAAATGCCCCCCAGTCTTGCCCCCTCTCAAAATATTTTTGGGTCCGCCACTGTCGTCGCTAGGGCGACGTGCTAGGGTACTAAGGCAACCCCATTATTTCACCATCACTGCTCAAAATTAGGTATCCACGGTACAAAGTTATAGAGAGATGCCATGGGAAATCACGGTTTTTGTATTTTCTCGCCTATTTTGGGGGCTATGGCACACTATTATGGTTTGACGTTTCTCAGTACGTTTTCATTTTTCGCCTCCCCGTCGTGGAGGCATGCTAGAATACTAGTTGTCCGAACCTCTCACCTTGATAAGTGTAAATTTCGGTGAGCGGTACCCTTTGCATGTGAGCTTCGATCGAGGCTCCTTTGGGAGGCGTTAGAAAGACATTTCTCCATATGCACATGCCTTTGTGGGCGCGCATGGAGCGTACCTGAATGTAGTACGCCATAAAAAGTTCCGACCCGTTTTAATAAAAAAATTCACGTGGGCTCTTCGCGGTCCTTTTGTTTGTGATAAAGAAAAGTGGGCGATAATTTGATTGTTGGTCGCACCGTTTTGTATTTTCTCAACAGACCGACTCGATGGTGGAGCCGCTGCATGGATGGAGCCCGTCGGCGCTGCCCTATTCCTCTCCCGCAACGGCACCATGAGCTTGCCCACGTTGCCGGCGCCGGCGCCACAGAGCGGTACGGTGTCGTGGAGGTCTCCGTTCACGTCGATTGAGTCAGTTACGATGGAATAGGCACGTTGACATCCATGCGTCATGCATGCATGTTCACGTGGGCATGCACCTGTGGCCCATGCAACACGCACCGATCCTCCCATGCATGCAACTGGTGCCGCTCGTTGATCATTCTTTTTACTGTTAGAAAAGAGCTAATTTTACTGATTACCTACTGGATCAGTCATCTCTGCCGAAAGGTTGTCGCAGTGACTGGAAGCACGCAATACGACGGCAGCGATGGCGTTCAACTTGGCATGACGCGCTGCTCGCTGCAGGAGGTGATCAACGGCTCTCCCCTACGAGCACATGCTCATGGACGGCCCTTCCGCCGAACCATGGCCGGTAATGAGAGGACCAAGTTGTTGCTTCTGACGAACCAACGCCGACACCTGCGAAACATGTGTGGTATGCACCAATACTGTCTATGTCATGCTTCTTTGATAATCACTTGTCTCGTACTGGTAAACATGTGTGGCATGCGCCTAATGTTTAATGTGCATCATAATAATTGGTGTGCAGATATATCAGTATTTCATCCATGGTAAACACTATATATTCTCTGCTCACAAACTAGTTGTTGCTTATTTTGATGATCGTGGCCCCACATATTAGGGGAGAAACCCCCAAATTAGTGTGTTGTAGCCCCTGAAAACGGGCGGCAAAAACGAAAAATGAAAACAGTATAGCCCCGTAAACAAGCGGTAAAGAACCAAAAATGATATAAGTGTATTATAGCCCGCGAAGACAAGAGAGACACAAAAATTGAGCAGGCATAATAGGAGGGATACAATAGTGAATGTGCATCTCTATTATTTGCTGCCATGTCCTTGGATGATAATTCTTCTCTTACCGGTGAACACATGTGGTGTTTATGTCTATTATTTAATGTGCATCACAATCAATGGTATGCATGTAGATTCATGCATTTCAAGGAACTTGATATTTATGTTTCCAAATTAGCTTATGTCGATGTAGATACGACATCCGGCAAGTCTCCATGTCGTCCATCTTACCATTTAAAATCAATACGTTGGACCTGAAACTCGTTCTGTAAATCCCAAATAGGTTAATTAACCTGAGAAATGATTTTAGTGAACCCTGGTTAACTGTTTGACCCGTGGGATCCGAGTATCGTCTTGAGACCCCATGTCATACCATAAAGACGCTCGACGATGTGTCGGCAAATTAAATTATTGGAAATAACTATCTTGGACGTGCTTGGAGGTCTCTTTCAGTTTCAAGCCATGGAGACTCAAACAATTTTCAACAATTTATATTCCTATTGGTTTGAGAGCTCTCGTTCTTCCTCGGCGCCGACATAAAAATGGTAACACGTGACATAGAAAAGGCGCATGGAAACATTGGCAATATATCTCCAAGGATAAAACAATTGGCGTGGCAACAAATTGGCACATAAAATAATAAACCCAAAGCAGCACACGCTTTCCACCGTTCTTTCACCATGTCGTCGCGGACACCATCCCCACATATCCCAAGCACTCTCATATCTTGTCGCCCCCAACCCACACACGCCGGCGAACCCAGACACACGCATCCTTATTCGTCTAGATCAGGAAGAGGGAAAGGAAAAAAGAACCAAGCGAACCATCAGATGGGGAGCCGACCTTCACGCTGCTGCCTGCGTCAAGATGTAGAATGAGCAGGAGAATCATGCATGTTGCCCCCGAGCAGGAAGTCAACGACGATATAAGCAAGCTAAATGACTTGTCCACCTTGGTCTGCGTCAAGATGTAGAATGAATTTGAACCGCGGTTAAAATGGTGACATGATGTGTAAAAGATAGATTAATTCGTTATGGAGGAGGGGAGGGAGGAGGAGAGGTCGGATCCCGCGGCCGCTGGTGTGAGGAAGTTGGCGGCGTCGATGAACGTGACCGGCAGCCTGCGCAAGGCGGTCGGCTCTCCGGTCCGGCGGTGAGGCGAGTTGGACGGAGTAGACGCCGGAGAGTGATTGGCCTGAACCCATAGCAAAGCTACTACTCCAAACTGTGCACGTACGTACGTGCATGGATTCTTCGGCGAGCGAGCGTGGTCACATGGCCACGATCATGTGCATGCAGTACAACGGCTATCTCGATTTGGAGGAGCATTTGTGTGTGGCAAAGGTGGTGTCATTGAGTCTACTCCGACATCAACACCAACATACTATCAATATCGTGCATGCACCTGCTATGAGTCGTAGTCATACTCCACTGACATGTCTTCTCTGATGAATCAAAATATCACTTGATAAGCCGACGACGCAAAGGCAAGTCACCCAGTCCGACACCAACAAGGCAACAAGGCATACACCACCAGTTCGGGCACTGACGAGACAAAGGTTGCCCACATCTTCGTCATTGGATATCGACAAGCCCAAGGGATACGGCTAAGCATCGCCTGAGCGATGGGCACTCCCAAGACGTCCTCACTCGAGGTAAGGTAGCACCCGAAACACCGTCATCAATCGAGAGGTCGCCAAAAATGGCTCGTCACGGCGTTCTATCTAGCACATTTTCACATGTCCTTTTTCCCGCCCGTCGTACGGCGGTATGGAATCTTAAAACTTTTCTGGCCAGAATGGACGGGGGACAAACAGAATGTCCAGCCTGCATGGGTCCTCTCGAGGGATCGATGTTCTCAAAATAAACTGTGATGGTTCATTTATAAAGGAGACATGAGCAGGAGGTTGAGGATTCGTCGTCCGGGATAATGATAGGATTATCCGACACTCGGCAGCGGAACATATTTCACATGCTTCAAGCGTTGCGCTCGATCGAGGGGCGACGGCATACAGTGAAGCTTTGCATGTTGTGGCTTAATGGGGGTATGGGCCATCTGGAGTCTGACCCGCAGGTCGTCATCACTGCCTTTCGGGGCAACTGACGTGACCAGCTCTCCCCAGAAATCATTGTTTATCGTGAGATCCCTGTCTTCAGTCGTTTAAACTTTTTTCTATATATTTTTCGTTTTCTCCACGTGATTGTAAAAAGCTAGCAGCACTTGGTGAGAGGCCAGGAAGCAAAGTCGCGGGGGGCAGTATTAATTAACGGTATTACGGTATCATGTGTTCCAGGTCCAAAAAAAAGTACCTCTAGTTGTACTACTCACTGCCTTCCTCTAGTAGCACGTCACGTCACGTCACAACTTCCTGGCCAACCTCTCGTCCTTTAGTAGCACGCCACGTCACAACTATCTCACGTAGTGCATGCATGGTTAATGGTCAAAGCATACTACGTGAATGCATGTACTACTTTCCTATTCTTCTCTCACGTACGTACAAATTTGAAACTTCAGTTAAATCTAGGATGAAAAGAAAGAACCAAAATTTGAATCTTACAAGGAAAAAAACCGAAGAAATAATTTTCGAGCAAATTTCAACTAAACTTTAAATTTTCGAATTTATTTTACCAAAATTTCCTAAAATTCAAAAGTTTTCGTCCGGTAAATACTTTTACCGGTTCTGACCGAAATGGCCAAAATTCGACGACGCTGGAGTAAACAAGATGTTGTCGTCAAGTTATGGTCTCTTGACGACGTACGGAATCCATGGCGGCCAAGTCATGGAGAATTATGGGGGTCTCTTGGTGGACGAGCTGGTCACCTACGCCAAGTCGTGGTCATGCAAAGAGTGAGCAATAATGCTCGACGGTGTTGCAGGAGGAATCGTCGTTGCGGCAGTTATCCTGGGGTACGTAGTGAAAACGAGTCATGTCAAATTACTTGCGTATCCACACAAGGTTGGGCTCCGTACGCTTTGTAAAGAACTGCCCGAACCGACGAATTCACTAGCCCGGCGGTACCCTAATAATATATAAATCCGCAACTGGGTTTTCTGCCCATCTCGAGCGGCGTGCTACAGGGTCGCGCACGCAAACCTCCGATCGATCGATCGAGAGCCGGCATAAACAAAATTTAAAGTTCGGTAATAACACTGGTAATCTGGTTTACTCCAGCGTCGGTAATCTGGTTTGTTTATGCCAAAATTCAGTTCAAACACTGCCTAGACAGATGTTCAGGAACACATAGAAAAGAAAGGGATGAGCAAGCTAGCTAACGTACGTGTCAAGCATATATAGCTGAGATGATCAGAATTAATTAGCTAGATTAATATTAAATCAGTTCGGTTTTCCTCATATATGGATACGTGCGTGCATGCATAGAGTTTTGTTTAGCCAGCGTGTCGATCGATGACTGGTGCAAGCAGCAAAAAGAATTCAAAAGTTTTCGTCCGGTAAACCTCCGATCGATCGAGAGCCGGCCAGGCTGGCAGCAGCAAGCTAGCAGGGTCGCGCACGCAAACCTCCGATCCATCGATCCATCCATCGAGAGCCAGGCCAGGCTGGCACCAGCAGGCAGGCGGGCTGCGACCGCGCCGTACACATGAGTGGCTCTTCTTCCTCACAGCGCTTTGATTTCATTGTTTCATGAAAAGACGGTAGAGCATGGCTATGTAAGAACAAAAGTAAGAACACATGAGTGGTCATACAGCATAAAATTTGAACTAGTTGGAACTTGGAACACTTGTACTGTTTCACCGAAGTCGTAAAATAAAATCTGACTATGCAGCCACAGGGAGCAGGCCATTGTGCCTGAGCAGTGGTTCAGGCGAAGGCTCGCGTCCTCGGAAAGAAACGAAAACCTGCAATTGCTTTCCAGAGTCAGTTGTTTTCGACAAATCAAAGGTACTTAGTACTGGAAAGGATCGCGGCTACCTCGAGCGGAGATTTTCCGCCTCCAAGCGCAAGAACCGTGTCTCTGAATCGTCTGCCAGTCTCCTCAATGGCCTACAAACAGGCATTCATCACCAGTTTAGGCATAGAGAAATGCAATTAGCACAAAATCTGTTTCGTCATATGCTAGTACGTGCTTGTTTGGCAAGCATGGCAGCAACAGAGAACTAGATGTGGTTGGTGAAATCATCAGATAAAGTTATATGAATGAACAAGTGGTTGGATAGCAACTAGCAAGCTATCTTTGGTTTTCTCGAGATGAAAAACCTACCTTCTCATTGTCAAGACCGGCATCTTCAAATGCGGAGAATGCGTCGGCTGATAGGACTTCAGCCCACTGTAAGGACACGAAAAGTTGCAAGTTTTAGTCGTATTCGCGTGCCATACCAAATGGACCCAAGGTCATGACAAAAAAACAGATTGTGATGATTTACCTTGTAGCTGTAGTACCCGGCCGCATAGCCACCTGCACAGCGTCCACAGTGTTAATGACGAGAAATCTATGTGTGATGAACTGCATTTATACATGTTTGTTTAAGCATAGCAAACCTGAAAAAATATGGCTAAATCCACACAGGAATCTGTCCTCTGGCAAAGGAGCAAGAACCTGGGTACTTTCTGCAACTCTCCGGTCAACATCATATACCGACACTGGTCCACTGGGATCGTAAGTTGTATGCAGCTCCATATCTACACTTGCAAAACGTATCTGCAGGAAATTTTAAAAGAAGACTAATGAGCAACAAAGATCGGTAATAAAAAAATAGTCGGCATAAACAAACCAGATTACAGCATTCACGTGTTTATGCTACAGCACTGTGCTTCCATCGCTCTTTGACAAGCAGGAAATATAATCAATAACTGAAGGAGAAGAAGGCAGATGGCTTAAATACATGTGCATACAACAAGCCACCTCTCTTACCAACAACAATTTTCAAGCTATAAAACTTTTTCTCCCATCTTACAATTTCTGGATAAATTTAAATCACTCATACAGGTTTGAGTACATATATGTCTCAGTTATCAAGTTCATGGACCTACTTGACCCAAGCACGCACGTTTAAGGACAGATAGTGCAATTTACTCTGAAGAATAGTAAGATTACAGCATTCACATGTTTATGCTACAGCACTGTGCTTCCATTGCTCTTTGACAAGCAAGAAATAAAGGAGAAAGAGAAGGCAGCTCGGCCAAAGAGTAAGGGTAAGCGGGTGATGCGAGAGGAGGCTGAGAAGAAGCGAGAGGAGGCTGAGGAGAAGCGAGAAGCAAAAAATGAAAAAGATTTTTAATATTCCGCGATCGCGACGCCAACGTCACAAGTCACAAGTCACGCGTAAAGATGCGAAATGCGAGCGAGCAGCGCGCGTGTGGTGTGCACTTAGCATTGCTCTTACTTGCCAACTCACTCAAGTGGACTATGTGAGCTCCCCTTATAAGGTGGTGTAAATCTTCCTCCATTGGCAAGGTGGGACTAAACCCCACATGCTACTCCACCTCTTGCCCGTGCTCACAGTTTCTGAAATTTTTGGTGGGCCTCATGCACATGGGCCAACTCATTATTGGACTCTCACACACAGCTAGCAGCCAGCAGGTGTGGCACTCCCAGTATTCCACACGTAGTAGAGTACTGATTCTGTTGAAGATGACGACTATGCTGTGCGGTAGAAAAAACCGTGTCGGAGACTCGGAGTAGGAAGACGTCGACACCGGCGTGCAAAGTCTGCCCAGCTACTACCGATCTTACCGAGATGAACCACAATTTGCCTCGTTTAGATATTATTTGTTGAAGATGATGTTGTATATATGCACGGATGACCAAGACCATCACCGGCGATGAACTGCTTCCGCCCAAATAAAGTCCCAGTATTAGAGCATCACGTGATAAATTCACGATCCCTTGTCGCCGCCACTCTCAAGTCTCAAGATGCGAGCTGCGCCACGCTTTGCATTGGAAAGCTAGTACGTTCAGCTCGACTTTTTTTCCTCGAATCAGTAGCAACGTACGTATCCATTGATATATTCGCCATGCCATGCACGTAAAATAGAAATCAGACATCAATCTAGAGTTCTAGACATCGTGCTGCTAGCTTTGCATGTCGCACATGTGTATGTACGATCCAGGAGGTATCCATCCACTAACGGCCTCACGTGTACTGACGACCTAGCCCTAGCTCTAGTCGATCTATTCCAAGCTATACTAGCCGTGAAATCGTTCCCTACTATAAGCTATTATTCCCTTCGTTTTATATTAACTGTTGTACTAAATCAGCTACACTTAATATGTAACGGAGGGGTACTACGTGCTTCAAGTAATATTCAATTGACACGATCGGTTGGGCGAGGCTACTCTTCTCGCTCGCGCGACCGTGTCACGCAGCTTTCGGACCGCTAAAAGACAAAGCTGTAGGAGAAAGAAGAAAGCGCATCCATCTCGTCGCCTGCCTCTACCGCCCGTGACCGGCGGTGCTCCCCTACCCGCCTCGCCACTCCGACCTCCTCCGTCAGCTCACCGCCAGCCATCCCTCTAATTAAATGCCCCCACATACCGGATCTCATCGCCAACGAGCACCCCCACCCCTCACCAAGAAGTCTAGTCTCGACAACCGCCTTCTACGCAACGACATCGCCGCGACATCTTGAGGAAGGTTGGGGCAGGGGGGGGGGGGGCGAGAAACTGGGGAGAGAAAGATGGGGCTACATGAGACAGGGAAGTCCAGACGACCAACAGAAGTGCATGCGAGACCGAACGACCGAGAGAAGTGCATGTGGGGCCGAATCACCGAAAGAGGTTTATGTCGGGCCACATGACCAATAAACGTGTATATGGTTCAGATGAGCGAGGGGAGTTTGAATGACCAAGAAAGTTGTATGCAACACCGATAATAGAGAGAAGTGCATGTGGTGTCAGATGACTAAGAAAGGTATATGTCGTGCGGGATGACAAGAGAGGTGTACGTGTGAAAAGATGACCGAGAGAGGTGTACGTATGAAAAGATGACTAAGAGAGTTATACGTGCGTCCGGATGACCGATTGAATTACAATTGACAATCGAGAGATAGGTGTATGAGGGATCATATTGTTGCGGGTCGGGTATCAATGCTACCAAATGACCAAGAGAAGTGCATGTGGTCCAAATTACCGAAATAGGTGTATGTGGGCCACATGAACAATAAATATGTGCATGGTTCAGATGAGCGAGGGATGTTTGAATGACCTAAAGATTGTATGCGAGACCGATAACAGAGAGAAGTCCATGTGTGATGCCGGATTACCGAGAAATGTGTATGTCGGGCAACATGACAAGAGAGGTGTACATGGGAATAGATGACTGAGAGAGTTATACATGGGTTCGGAAGACCGATAAAGGTGCATGCATGTGACAACCACGAGATAGGTGTATGAGCTATGAGGTATCAGATGGCCGTGGGGTATCCACGCATGACCAAATGATAAAGAGAAATGCACATGGGCCCAGATGAATGAGAAAGGTGTTTGTGGATTCGGTTGACCGAGATAGGTGTATATGGGACTCAACCATTGAGAGATTTGTTTATGTGTCAAGATGGCCAAGAGAATTATATATGTGACTGAATGTCCAATAAATGTCTAAAAGGGTCCGAATGGGTGAGAGATACGTGCCTAGACCTAGATATGCTCCTTACTTGAAATTTTTGTGCTCTCGACGTTTCACCCATACGCGCGCACATTTTAGGGCATGCACGTAAAAATCTAGCCCCAAAAAAGGTCGTCTAGGTCACCGAACGGGCACTAGTGTTTCTTTAAGTGAAAAACTAATCATAATCACAATTCGCTCAAAATTATGGTGTGTTTCTGGTCCTTATTTAATCATTCATTTCCTTGACCTGCACTATTATTTTGTGTGTATCATTTCATGTGCCATCTTGTTGTGACTCGTTATTATTTTATCATAAAATGGTAGCGTAAGACACGTCATTGCATCATATGTGTCTCTTTGTAGTGTGTTACGATTGACCTCATTTTTTGCACCGAGATAGCAATACCTATAATTTCATGCCCTCTTCCGCCATCGTGCATCCTTATTTAACGTTAGAAGATATATATGATTTATGATTTTATGTGTCGCTCAGTTGTCACACACTATTATTTCATGCATGAAATGATAGCTTGTCATCTCGTCGCCAGGGGCGGACCCAGGTACAACCTTGTGGGGGCCTTGGACCCCACTCAAATATTGAAATTTTAATAGTATTTGTTCAATTTTTAGAGAAAAATCTTCAAATTTTGTGAAGTTATATAAGAAATGCCCCGCAGTCTTGCCCCCTCTCAAAATATTTTTTGGGTCCGCCACTGCTCGTCGCTAGGGCGACGTGCTAGGGTACTAAGGCATCCCCATTATTTCACCATCACTGCTCAAAATTAGGTATCCACGGTACAAAGTTATAGAGAGATGCCATGGGAAATCACTGTTTTTGGTATTTTCTCGCCTATTTTGGGGGCTATGGCACACTATTATGGTTTGACGTTTCTCAGTACGTTTTCATTTGTCGCCTCCCCGTCGTGGAGGCATGCTAGAATACTAGTTGTCCGAACCTCTCACCTTGATAAGTGTAAATTTCGGTGAGCGGTGCCCTTTGCATGTGAGCTTCGATCAAGGCTCCTTTGGGAGGCGTTAGAAAGACATTTCTCCATATGCACATGCCTTTGTGGGCGCGCATGGAGCGTACCTGAATGTAGTACGCCATAAAAAGTGCCGACCCGTTTTAATAAAAAAATTCACGTGGGCTCTTCGCGGTCCTTTTGTTTGTGATAAAGAAAAGTGGGCGATAATTTGATTGTTCGTCGCACCGTTTTGTATTTTCTCAACAGACCGACTCGATGGTGGAGCCGCTGCATGGATGGAGCCCGTCGGCGCTGCCCTATTCCTCTCCCGCGACGGCACCATGAGCTTGCCCACGTTGCCGGCGCCGGCGCCACAGAGCGGTACGGTGTCGTGGAGGTCTCCGTTCACGTCGATTGAGTCAGTTACGATGGAATAGGCACGTTGACATCCATGCGTCATGCATGCATGTTCACGTGGGCATGCACCTGTGGCCCATGCAACACGCACCGATCCTCCCATGCATGCAACTGGTGCCGCTCGTTGATCATTCTTTTTACTGTTAGAAAAGAGCTAATTTTACTGATTACCTACTGGATCAGTCATCTCTGCCGAAAGGTTGTCGCAGTGACTGGAAGCACGCAATACGACGGCAGCGATGGCGTTCAACTTGGCATGACACGCTGCTCGCTGCAGGAGGTGATCAACGGCTCTCCCATACGAGCACATGCTCATGGACGGCCCTTCCGCCGAACCATGGCCGGTAATGAGAGGACCAAGTTGTTGCTTCTGACGAACCAACGCCGATACCTGCGAAACATGTGTGGTATGCACCAATACTGTCTATGTCATGCTTCTTTGATAATCACTTGTCTCGTACTGGTAACCATGTGTGGCATGCGCCTAATGTTTAATGTGCATCATAATCATTGGTGTGCAGATATATCAGTATTTCATCCATGGTAAACACTATATATTCTCTGCTCACAAACTAGTTGTTGCTTATTTTGATGATCGTGGCCCCACATATTAGGGGAGAAACCCCCAAATTAGTGTGTTGTAGCCCCTGAAAATGGGCGGGAAAAACGAAAAATGAAAACAGTATAACCCCGTAAACAAGCGGTAAAGAACCAAAAATGATATAAGTGTATTATAGCACGTGAAGACAAGAGAGACACAAAAATTGAGCAAGCATAATAGGAGGGATACAATAGTGAATGTGCATCTCTATTATTTGCTGCCATGTCCTTGGATGATAATTCTTCTCTTACCGGTGAACACATGTGGTGTTTATGTCTATTATTTAATGTGCATCACAATCAATGGTATGCATGTAGATTCATGCATTTCAAGGAACTTGATATTTATGTTTCCAAATTAGCTTATGTCGATGTAGATACGACATCCGGCAAGTCTCCATGTCGTAGTCTCCATGTCGTCCATCTTACCATTTAAAATCAATACGTTGGACCTGAAACTCGTTCTGTAAATCCCAAATAGGTTAATTAACCTGAGAAATGATTTTAGTGAACCCTGGTTAACTGTTTGACCCGTGGGATCCGAGTATCGTCTTGAGACCCCATGTCACACCATAAAGACGCTCGACGATGTGTCGGCAAATTAAATTATTGGAAATAACTATCTTGGACGTGCTTGGAGGTCTCTTTCAGTTTCAAGCCATGGAGACTCAAAGAATTTTCAACAATTTATATTCCTATTGGTTTGAGAGCTCTCGTTCTTCCTCGGCGCCGACATAAAAATGGTAACACGTGACATAGAAAAGGCGCATGGAAACATTGGCAATATATCTCCAAGGATAAAACAATTGGCGTGGCAACAAATTGGCACATAAAATAATAAACAACTCCTACCTCATAGGATGAAATATGGGCCCCGGTAACGTGTGGCCACGATATAACACATGAAATGGTAGGTAATAGCTATCATTTCCTGCATAAAAAAGTTAACACATGACAGCTGAACTACAAGTGAAATCGTGAATAGTAGTTGTCCTAGGCCTCTCCGTCTTGATGCACCTCGTCAACCCAAAGCAGCACACGCTTTCCACCGTTCTTTCACCATGTCGTCGCCGACACCATCCCCACATATCCCAAGCACTCTCATATCTTGTCGCCCCCAACCCACACACGCCGGGGAACCCAGACACACGCATCCTTATTCGTCTAGATCAGGAAGAGGGAAAGGAAAAAGAACCAAGCGAACCATCAGATGGGGAGCCGACCTTCACGCTGCTGCCTGCGTCAAGATGTAGAATGAGCAGGAGAATCATGCATGTTGCCCCCGAGCAGGAAGTCAACGACGATATAAGCAAGCTAAATGACTTGTCCACCTTGGTCTGCGTCAAGATGTAGAATGAATTTGAACCGCGGTTAAAATGGTGACATGATGTGTAAAAGATAGATTAATTCGTTATGGAGGAGGGGAGGGAGGAGGAGAGGTCGGATCCCGCGGCCGCTGGTGTGAGGAAGTTGGCGGCGTCGATGAACGTACGTGACCGGCAGCCTGCGCAAGGCTTTCGGCTCTCCGGTCCGGCGGTGAGGCGACTTGGACGGAGTAGACGCCGGAGAGTGATTGGGATTGGGTTTTGCTGCGATCGAGTTGAGCACGTGCATGCATGGTTTCTCATGCATGCAGTCCTACTAGCTAGCTAGGGGTCCTACGTGCATGAGGCCGGCCTGAACCCATAGCAAAGCTACTACTCCAAACTGTGCACGTACGTGCATGGATTCTTCGGCGACCGAGCGTGGTCACATGGCCACGATCATGTGCATGCAGTACAACGGCTATCTCGATTTCGATTTGGAGGAGCATTTGTGTGTGGCAAAGGACAAAAGCCATCCCCTCCATCGATCTAGCCACTTAGGCGACGGCGTCCCCTCCATCTCCACTTATGCAACGGCGTCGTCAGGGGTGCTGGCGCCGTCTACGCCTCAATGACGACATCATCGGAGCTGCCGTTATGCAGCTCGTTGTAATCTTTACCTCCTGACGGAGTCGGGGCTGTGGTCAGCCGGCGTGTAGCTCAACGCTTTCTCCACCGTCCATACCGATGCCTATATGTACGCAGTCGTGACTTCAGACCACGACAAGGTGGTTGGAATCTACAACGTCTACACCGCCAAGCTCTTTAGGTTATTATGTACAAGCTATGTTGCCGCTAGAAAGGTGGTGTCATTGAGTCTACTCCGACATCAACACCAACATACTATCAATATCGTGCATGCACCTATGAGTCGAAGTCATACTCCACTGACATGTCTTCTCTGATGAATCAAAATATCACTTGATAAGCCGACGACGCAAAGGCAAGTCACCCAGTCCGACACCAACAAGGCAACAAGGCATACACCACCAGTTCGGGCACTGACGAGACAAAGGTTGCCCACATCTTCGTCATTGGATATCGACAAGCCGAAGGGATACGGCTAAGCATCGCCTGAGCGATGGGCACTCCCAAGACGTCCTCACTCGAGGTAAGGTAGCACCCGAAACACCGTCATCAATCGAGAGGTCGCCAAAAATGGCTCGTCACATGTCCTTTTTCCCGCCCGTCGTACGGCGGTATGGAATCTTAAAACTTTTCTGGCCAGAATGGACGGGGGACAAACAGAATAATGTCCAGTCTGCATGGGTCCTCTCGAGGGATCGATGTTCTCAAAATAAACTGTGATGCTTCGATCATTTATAAAGGAGACATGAGCAGGAGGTTGAGGATTCGTCGTCCGGGATAATGATAGGATTATCCGACACTCGGTAGCGGAACATATTTCACATGCTTCAGGCGTTGCGCTCGAGAGGGGCGACGGCATACAGTGAAGCTTTGCATGTTGTGGCTTAATGGGGGTATGGGCCATCTGGAGTCTGACCCCCAGGTCGTCATCACTGCCTTTCGGGGCAACTGACGTGACCTCTCCCCAGAAATCATTGTTTATCGTGAGATCCCTGTCTTCAGTCGTTTAAACTTTTTTTCTACGGAGTATATGTTTTTCGTTTCTCCACGTGATTGTAAAAGGCTAGCAGCACTTGGTGAGAGGCCAGGAAGCAAAGTCGCGGGGGGCAGTATTAATTAACGGTATTACGGTATCATGTGTTCCAGGTCCAAAAAAAAGTACCTCTAGTTGTACTACTCACTGCCTTCCTCTAGTAGCACGTCACGTCACAACTTCCTGGCCAACCTCTCGTCCTTTAGTAGCACGCCACGTCACAACTATCTCACGTAGTGCATGCATGGTTAATGGTCAAAGCATACGTGAATGCATGTACTACTTTCCTATTCTTCTCTCACGTACGTACAAATTTGAAACTTCAGTTAAATCTAGGATGAAATGAAAGAACCAAAATTTGAAACTTACAAGGAAAAAAACCGAAG
This sequence comes from Poa pratensis, assembly GCA_947311845.1. Taxonomy (NCBI): domain Eukaryota; kingdom Viridiplantae; phylum Streptophyta; class Magnoliopsida; order Poales; family Poaceae; genus Poa; species Poa pratensis. The sequence goes on from CAMZMU010000016.1 coordinate 1,809,406, forward strand.
AAATAATTTTCGAGCAAATTTCAACTAAACTTTAAATTTTCGAATTTATTTTACCAAAATTTCCTAAAATTCAAAAGTTTTCGTCCGGTAAATACTTTTACCGGTTCTGACCGAAATGGCCAAAATTCGACGACGCTGGAGTAAACAAGATGTTGTCGTCAAGTTATGGTCTCTTGACGACGGAATCCATGGCGGCCGTTGCGGCATCAACTTCCTTGTCTATCCACCTCCTAACGCCATCAGCCTTGGTTTCTCTTATCTACACAAGCAGGTCGGACCGGGTATGGCACGGCCATATATCGGACTTTACTGCTCCGACGAGGCGTACACGTGACATTACGACGGGTTGCCGAAAGACCGACAGCAGGACCGTGCCGTGCTTTGTGCTGACCCGACACGGCACAAGTCACAACACTACTCGCCGCTCTTAGTTGTCAAGTTGTCGGGAGAGTTATGGTGGCATCGTTGTGGACTAGTCACTAGTGGGTCACCTATGCGTCGTCCCCAAGCTAGAGAATGGCGTCCTCGACTCTTTGTGGAGTCAACACCGTCTCCATGTTCATGGAAGAGCCGAAAGGTTCTCATCCCCTACTACGACGCTCAGCCATCACCGCACTTGTCAACGTTGCCCTCGCCGGTCCCAACATCGTCATGGAGAGTTACGTGGGCTTCATTGTGGACGAGTTGGTCACCTACGCCAAAACGCACCGCCCCGAGCTTTAGCTCGCCGCCGCTGATGACCCAGGAGAATCATGTTGCCCCAGTGGAGGAAGTCGACAACGATATCAACGAGATGACTTGTCTACCTTGGTCCACGTCAACATGTAGAAATAATTTGTACTGTAGTTAAAATGGTGACATCGTGTGCATGACGATAGATTCGTTATGGAGGAGTGTGGAGGAGGAAGAGGGAGGGGCCTCAACGGAGGCGGCGTCGGTTCGCGCGCTGAATAGCTCCTTGCGGCCGGTCGTGCGGCCTGGAAAGAAAAGGAATTATTTCCGACTGCGACCGGCCATGCAGCCTTGTCTTACTAGCTAGGGGTCCTACGTGCATGCATGTTGCCTGAAGCCATTGCAAAGCTACTAGTACTACTAGCTTGGTCACAAGGCCACGATCATGTGCATGCAGATGCAGATACACGATCATGGTATCGAGAGCCGGCCAGGCTGGCACCAGCAGGCAGGCAGGCGGGCTCTTCTTCTTCCGAGCAGCCCGGTGTACGTACGTGCAGCGGATGAGGACGAGGTCATACAGCATAAAATTTGAACTAGTTGGAACTTGGAACACTTGTACTGTTTCACCGGAGTCGTAAAATAAAATCCCTACAGATTATTGGCGCGGAAAATAAATCTGACTACGCAGCCACAGGGAGCAGGCCATTGTGCCTGAGCAGTGGTTCAGGCGAAGGCTCGCGTCCTCGGAAAGAAACGAAAACCTGCAATCGCTTTCCAGAGTCAGTTGTTTTCGACAAATCAAAGGCACTTAGTACTGGAAAGGATCGCGGCTACCTCGAGCGGAGATCTTCCGCCTCCAAGCGCAAGAACCGTGTCTCTGAATCGTCTGCCAGTCTCCTCAATGGCCTACAAACAGGCATTCATCACCAGTTTAGGCATAGAAAAATGCAATTAGCACAAAATCTGTTTCTGTCATATGCTAGTACGTGCTTGTTTGGCAAGCATGGCAGCAACAGAGGACTAGATGCGGTTGGTGAAATCATCAGATAAAGTTATATGAATGAACAAGTGGTTGGATAGCAACTAGCAAGCTAGCTTTGGTTTTCTCTAGATGAAAAACCTACCTTCTCATTGTCAAGACCGGCATCTTCAAATGCGGAGAATGCGTCGGCTGATAGGACTTCAGCCCACTGTAAGGACACGAAAAGTTACAAGTTTTAGTCGTATTCGCATGCCATATCAAATGTACCCAAGGTCATGACAAAAAAACAGATTGTGATGATTTACCTTGTAGCTGTAGTACCCGGCCGCATAGCCACCTGCACAGCGTCCACAGTGTTAATGACGAGAAATCTATGTGTGATGAACTGCATTTATACATGTTTGTTTAAGCATAGCAAACCTGAAAAAATATGGCTAAATCCACACAGGAATCTGTCCTCTGGCAAAGGAGCAAGAACCTGGGTACGTTCTGCAACTCTCCGGTCAACATCATATACCGACACAGATCCACTGGGATCGTAAGTTGTATGCAGCTCCATATCTACACTTGCAAAACGTATCTGCAGGAAATTTTAAAATAAGACTAATGAGCAACAAAGATCGGTAATAAAAAAAATAGTCGGCATAAACAAACCAGATTACAGCATTCACGTGTTTATGCTACAGCACTGTGCTTCCATTGCTCTTTGACAAGCAAGAAATATAATCAATAACTGAAGGAGAAGAAGGCAGATGGCTTAAAAAACATGTGCATACAACAAGCCACCTCTCTTACCAACAACAATTTTCAAGCTATAAAACTTTTTCTCCCATCTTACAATTTCTGGACAAATTTAAATCACTCATACAGGTTTGAGTACATATATGTTTCAGTTATCAAGTTGATGGACCTACTTGACCCAAGCACGCACGTTTAAGGACAGACAGTGCAATTTACTCTGAAGAATAGTAAGATGTCCGGAAAGTACCAAATAATGATGACAGCATGCACAGGGGAAGCAAGAGAGACCAAGCCAACATACCTGACGGAGACTGAAGGAGCCAGCACGGAAATTCTTTGCAGCGACAAGCTTGGCATAAATTTCCTCCGGAAGAACTTCGCCGGTTTCATAGTGCTTTGCAATGCTCAGAAGAGTTTCCCTGTTACACCAATTCAACAACTCATTAAGTTACCAGAATCAGGCGAGCTTGAAGCTATAAACCACACTAGATGAATCCATCATACTTGTGATAGCACCAGTTTTCCATAAACTGAGAGGGTAACTCTACGGCATCCCATTCTATCCCACTGATGCCAGCAACAAAGGCTTCATCTTGTGTGGTAAGCATGTGCTGCAGCGCGTGACCAAATTCATGGAACACGGTTTCGACCTACAAAAGCCATGTGCAAAGGAATCTTTTTTTTTTTTTTTGAAACAAGGCAAAAGCTTTGCCTTTTATATTGATAAAGTAGGAGCAAACATAAAGGACAAGGCCTAAAAAGAAAAAAAAAATTACAACTCGATCCACACCGGCCCCGAGGCCGCGCCCCACACGGGTCGACGACCAAGTTGCCCACACAACCAAGGCCGACACCAAAACCCCCCAACGCAACGCGGTGGAGGCGAGAGTCCGGAGCCGCCGCTCCGACATCCACACCGGCCCCAAGGCCACGCCCCAAAAACGAGTCGACGACCATGTTGCCCTAGCAACCATAGCCGACACCCAACACGGCGGAGACGATCTCAACGCAAGACGAAATCCGGAGCCGCCGCTCCGACATCCACACCGGTCCGATTGCCGCGCACCCCCTAGCCGAAGACGAAGGCTCGCCGCCGCCAACCACCATCTGAATCCACTGGTCCCCCTGGCCGGTTGAACATCCAAGGCGAGGCCCCAAGAGGTAAGCGACGCAGGAGCGCCGCCCTCGCCCGATCCCGCGTGCGATCAAGGGTTTCCCCCGGAGAACCCGGCATGGGGAAGCGAGGGCACCACCTCGACGACGCCTTCAAGAAGGAAGCGGCGCCCGAGGGCGTCGCCGTCGTCGGCCCCGGCCGACAACCGGGGCAGGGCTTTCGCCCGGCGATGTGTCACAAACCCGCATCCGCTCGACGGAGACCGGCCAGACCACCGACACCCGCATGCCGCAGCCACCGTGGCACCTCACGCCACGGCAGGAAGCATGACGCCACCCGCCCGGGGCCGCCGCCCCGGCATCCTCTCGACCGGCTGGAGAACGAGCTCACAGCCGGAGGTGCAGCACGGCCACCTCATGCCGGCCACATGGCCGGGGCAACCCCGACCGCACCGATGCGCCAAAGCCCCGTCCTCGCGTGGCGCCATCGATCCGGGGCCGCCGCCCCGGCATCCTTCCGCCTCCGGGCCGCCTCAAACAGCCACGCCGTCGCGGCCGTTTGACGTTGCCAACAGGCCGACCACCTCCGTGAGGGAGAGGCCGCCACCGCCGCGTCCCGGGGCCGCCGCCCCGACGTCCAGCCGCACCAGCCGGCCACGGCCCCCCTGGCACTCGGGCCGAGGACGGGCCCAGACCGCCGCTGCCGTCGCCACTCGACCTCGCGCCACCGCGAACAGCAGAGAGCGCCGCGCCGTCGCCACCTCTCCGGGGCCGCCGCCCCGGCCTCCAGGCTCCACCGCGCCGAGCGCAGCCAGAGGTCCCCGCCCACCATTTTTGGGGACGAGGCCCGCCGCCACCGCGGCCAGAGCCGGCGGCAGCGGCGGAGGAGAGCAGCACGGAGAGGGCCGCGGTCGGGGCAAGGGGGGACGCCCCCGGGCCGCCAGGGAGGCGGCACGGGAGCCGCGCGTGCTCGAGGTCGGGGAACCTGCGCGGAGGACGGCGCTGCTGCTGCGAACCCCGGCGAGGACGGCGCTGGGCTTCGGTGTGGGTGGAAAGAGGAAGCTGGGAGGGTGCCGGATCTGTGCTTGGCTAAGCTGGAGGTGGACTGAGGTGGGAGATCGGCCGCCGGCGGCGGCGGCGGCTCCTGCGCGCGCGTCGTTTACCTTTTTTTAGTTATCTATCGATATCCCCCCTCGTCTTCTTCACCCAGCCCCCACCTAGGAATCTGTCCTCTGGCAAAGGAGCAAGAACCTGGGTACTTTCTGCAACTCTCCGGTCAACATCATATACCGACACTGGTCCACTGGGATCGTAAGTTGTATGCAGCTCCATATCTACACTTGCAAAACGTATCTGCAGGAAATTTTAAAAGAAGACTAATGAGCAACAAAGATCGGTAATAAAAAAATAGTCGGCATAAACAAACCAGATTACAGCATTCACGTGTTTATGCTACAGCACTGTGCTTCCATCGCTCTTTGACAAGCAGGAAATATAATCAATAACTGAAGGAGAAGAAGGCAGATGGCTTAAATACATGTGCATACAACAAGCCACCTCTCTTACCAACAACAATTTTCAAGCTATAAAACTTTTTCTCCCATCTTACAATTTCTGGATAAATTTAAATCACTCATACAGGTTTGAGTACATATATGTCTCAGTTATCAAGTTCATGGACCTACTTGACCCAAGCACGCACGTTTAAGGACAGATAGTGCAATTTACTCTGAAGAATAGTAAGATTACAGCATTCACATGTTTATGCTACAGCACTGTGCTTCCATTGCTCTTTGACAAGCAAGAAATAAAGGAGAAAGAGAAGGCAGCTCGGCCAAAGAGTAAGGGTAAGCGGGTGATGCGAGAGGAGGCTGAGAAGAAGCGAGAGGAGGCTGAGGAGAAGCGAGAAGCAAAAAATGAAAAAGATTTTTAATATTCCGCGATCGCGACGCCAAAGTCACAAGTCACAAGTCACGCGTAAAGATGCGAAATGCGAGCGAGCAGCGCGCGTGTGGTGTGCACTTAGCATTGCTCTTACTTGCGAACTCACTCAAGTGGACTATGTGAGCTCCCCTTATAAGGTGGTGTAAATCTTCCTCCATTGGCAAGGTGGGACTAAACCCCACATGCTACTCCACCTCTTGCCCGTGCTCACAGTTTCTGAAATTTTTGGTGGGCCTCATGCACATGGGCCAACTCATTATTGGACTCTCACACACAGCTAGCAGCCAGCAGGTGTGGCACTCCCAGTATTCCACACGTAGTAGAGTACTGATTCTGTTGAAGATGACGACTATGCTGTGCGGTAGAAAAAACCGTGTCGGAGACTCGGAGTAGGAAGACGTCGACACCGGCGTGCAAAGTCTGCCCAGCTACTACCGATCTTACCGAGATGAACCACAATTTGCCTCGTTTAGATATTATTTGTTGAAGATGATGTTGTATATATGCACGGATGACCAAGACCATCACCGGCGATGAACTGCTTCCGCCCAAATAAAGTCCCAGTATTAGAGCATCACGTGATAAATTCACGATCCCTTGTCGCCGCCACTCTCAAGTCTCAAGATGCGAGCTGCGCCACGCTTTGCATTGGAAAGCTAGTACGTTCAGCTCGACTTTTTTTCCTCGAATCAGTAGCAACGTACGTATCCATTGATATATTCGCCATGCCATGCACGTAAAATAGAAATCAGACATCAATCTAGAGTTCTAGACATCGTGCTGCTAGCTTTGCATGTCGCACATGTGTATGTACGATCCAGGAGGTATCCATCCACTAACGGCCTCACGTGTACTGACGACCTAGCCCTAGCTCTAGTCGATCTATTCCAAGCTATACTAGCCGTGAAATCGTTCCCTACTATAAGCTATTATTCCCTTCGTTTTATATTAACTGTTGTACTAAATCAGCTACACTTAATATGTAACGGAGGGGTACTACGTGCTTCAAGTAATATTCAATTGACACGATCGGTTGGGCGAGGCTACTCTTCTCGCTCGCGCGACCGTGTCACGCAGCTTTCGGACCGCTAAAAGACAAAGCTGTAGGAGAAAGAAGAAAGCGCATCCATCTCGTCGCCTGCCTCTACCGCCCGTGACCGGCGGTGCTCCCCTACCCGCCTCGCCACTCCGACCTCCTCCGTCAGCTCACCGCCAGCCATCCCTCTAATTAAATGCCCCCACATACCGGATCTCATCGCCAACGAGCACCCCCACCCCTCACCAAGAAGTCTAGTCTCGACAACCGCCTTCTACGCAACGACATCGCCGCGACATCTTGAGGAAGGTTGGGGCAGGGGGGGGGGGGGCGAGAAACTGGGGAGAGAAAGATGGGGCTACATGAGACAGGGAAGTCCAGACGACCAACAGAAGTGCATGCGAGACCGAACGACCGAGAGAAGTGCATGTGGGGCCGAATCACCGAAAGAGGTTTATGTCGGGCCACATGACCAATAAACGTGTATATGGTTCAGATGAGCGAGGGGAGTTTGAATGACCAAGAAAGTTGTATGCAACACCGATAATAGAGAGAAGTGCATGTGGTGTCAGATGACTAAGAAAGGTATATGTCGTGCGGGATGACAAGAGAGGTGTACGTGTGAAAAGATGACCGAGAGAGGTGTACGTATGAAAAGATGACTAAGAGAGTTATACGTGCGTCCGGATGACCGATTGAATTACAATTGACAATCGAGAGATAGGTGTATGAGGGATCATATTGTTGCGGGTCGGGTATCAATGCTACCAAATGACCAAGAGAAGTGCATGTGGTCCAAATTACCGAAATAGGTGTATGTGGGCCACATGAACAATAAATATGTGCATGGTTCAGATGAGCGAGGGATGTTTGAATGACCTAAAGATTGTATGCGAGACCGATAACAGAGAGAAGTCCATGTGTGATGCCGGATTACCGAGAAATGTGTATGTCGGGCAACATGACAAGAGAGGTGTACATGGGAATAGATGACTGAGAGAGTTATACATGGGTTCGGAAGACCGATAAAGGTGCATGCATGTGACAACCACGAGATAGGTGTATGAGCTATGAGGTATCAGATGGCCGTGGGGTATCCACGCATGACCAAATGATAAAGAGAAATGCACATGGGCCCAGATGAATGAGAAAGGTGTTTGTGGATTCGGTTGACCGAGATAGGTGTATATGGGACTCAACCATTGAGAGATTTGTTTATGTGTCAAGATGGCCAAGAGAATTATATATGTGACTGAATGTCCAATAAATGTCTAAAAGGGTCCGAATGGGTGAGAGATACGTGCCTAGACCTAGATATGCTCCTTACTTGAAATTTTTGTGCTCTCGACGTTTCACCCATACGCGCGCACATTTTAGGGCATGCACGTAAAAATCTAGCCCCAAAAAAGGTCGTCTAGGTCACCGAACGGGCACTAGTGTTTCTTTAAGTGAAAAACTAATCATAATCACAATTCGCTCAAAATTATGGTGTGTTTCTGGTCCTTATTTAATCATTCATTTCCTTGACCTGCACTATTATTTTGTGTGTATCATTTCATGTGCCATCTTGTTGTGACTCGTTATTATTTTATCATAAAATGGTAGCGTAAGACACGTCATTGCATCATATGTGTCTCTTTGTAGTGTGTTACGATTGACCTCATTTTTTGCACCGAGATAGCAATACCTATAATTTCATGCCCTCTTCCGCCATCGTGCATCCTTATTTAACGTTAGAAGATATATATGATTTATGATTTTATGTGTCGCTCAGTTGTCACACACTATTATTTCATGCATGAAATGATAGCTTGTCATCTCGTCGCCAGGGGCGGACCCAGGTACAACCTTGTGGGGGCCTTGGACCCCACTCAAATATTGAAATTTTAATAGTATTTGTTCAATTTTTAGAGAAAAATCTTCAAATTTTGTGAAGTTATATAAGAAATGCCCCGCAGTCTTGCCCCCTCTCAAAATATTTTTTGGGTCCGCCACTGCTCGTCGCTAGGGCGACGTGCTAGGGTACTAAGGCATCCCCATTATTTCACCATCACTGCTCAAAATTAGGTATCCACGGTACAAAGTTATAGAGGATGCCATGGGAAATCACTGTTTTTGGTATTTTCTCGCCTATTTTGGGGGCATATGGCACACTATTATGGTTTGACGTTTCTCAGTACGTTTTCATTTGTCGCCTCCCCGTCGTGGAGGCATGCTAGAATACTAGTTGTCCGAACCTCTCACCTTGATAAGTGTAAATTTCGGTGAGCGGTGCCCTTTGCATGTGAGCTTCGATCAACGGCTCCTTTGGGAGGCGTTAGAAAGACATTTCTCCATATGCACATGCACTTTGTGGGCGCGCATGGAGCGTACCTGAATGTAGTACGCCATAAAAAGTGCCGACCCGTTTTAATAAAAAAATTCACGTGGGCTCTTCGCGGTCCTTGTTGTTTGTGATAAAGAAAAGTGGGCGATAATTTGATTGTTCGTCGCACCGTTTTGTATTTTCTCAACAGACCGACTCGATGGTGGAGCCGCTGCATGGATGGAGCCCGTCAAGGCGCTGGCCCTATTCCTCTACCCGCGACGGCACCATGAGCTTGCCCACGTTGCCGGCGCCGGCGCCACAGAAAGGTGGTGTCGTGGAGGTCTCCGTTCACGTCGATTGAGTCAGTTACGATGGAATGCACGTATGACATCCATGTCGTCATGCATGCATGTTCACGTGGGCATGCACCTGTGGCCCATGCAACACGCACCGATCCTCCCATGCATGCAACTGGTGCCATCGTTGATCATTCTTTTTACTGTTAGAAAAGAGCTAATTTTACTGATTACCTACTGGATCAGCTCATCTCTGCCGAAAGGTTGTCGCAGTGACTGGAAGCACGCAATACCGACGGCAGCGATGGCGTTCAACTTGGCATGACACGCTGCTCGCTGCAGGTCGTGATCAACGGCTCTCCCATACGAGCACATGCTCATGGACGGCCCTTCCGCCGAACCATGACAAACAGAATAATGTCCAGTCTGCATGGGTCCTCTCGAGGGATCGATGTTCTCAAAATAAACTGTGATGCTTCGATCATTTATAAAGGAGACATGAGCAGGAGGTTGAGGATTCGTCGTCCGGGATAATGATAGGATTATCCGACACTCGGTAGCGGAACATATTTCACATGCTTCAGGCGTTGCGCTCGAGAGGGGCGACGGCATACAGTGAAGCTTTGCATGTTGTGGCTTAATGGGGGTATGGGCCATCTGGAGTCTGACCCCCAGGTCGTCATCACTGCCTTTCGGGGCAACTGACGTGACCTCTCCCCAGAAATCATTGTTTATCGTGAGATCCCTGTCTTCAGTCGTTTAAACTTTTTTTCTACGGAGTATATGTTTTTCGTTTCTCCACGTGATTGTAAAAGGCTAGCAGCACTTGGTGAGAGGCCAGGAAGCAAAGTCGCGGGGGGCAGTATTAATTAACGGTATTACGGTATCATGTGTTCCAGGTCCAAAAAAAAGTACCTCTAGTTGTACTACTCACTGCCTTCCTCTAGTAGCACGTCACGTCACAACTTCCTGGCCAACCTCTCGTCCTTTAGTAGCACGCCACGTCACAACTATCTCACGTAGTGCATGCATGGTTAATGGTCAAAGCATACGTGAATGCATGTACTACTTTCCTATTCTTCTCTCACGTACGTACAAATTTGAAACTTCAGTTAAATCTAGGATGAAATGAAAGAACCAAAATTTGAAACTTACAAGGAAAAAAACCGAAGAAATAATTTTCGAGCAAATTTCAACTAAACTTTAAATTTTCGAATTTATTTTACCAAAATTTCCTAAAATTCAAAAGTTTTCGTCCGGTAAATACTTTTACCGGTTCTGACCGAAATGGCCAAAATTCGACGACGCTGGAGTAAACAAGATGTTGTCGTCAAGTTATGGTCTCTTGACGACGGAATCCATGGCGGCCGTTGCGGCATCAACTTCCTTGTCTATCCACCTCCTAACGCCATCAGCCTTGGTTTCTCTTATCTACACAAGCAGGTCGGACCGGGTATGGCACGGCCATATATCGGACTTTACTGCTCCGACGAGGCGTACACGTGACATTACGACGGGTTGCCGAAAGACCGACAGCAGGACCGTGCCGTGCTTTGTGCTGACCCGACACGGCACAAGTCACAACACTACTCGCCGCTCTTAGTTGTCAAGTTGTCGGGAGAGTTATGGTGGCATCGTTGTGGACTAGTCACTAGTGGGTCACCTATGCGTCGTCCCCAAGCTAGAGAATGGCGTCCTCGACTCTTTGTGGAGTCAACACCGTCTCCATGTTCATGGAAGAGCCGAAAGGTTCTCATCCCCTACTACGACGCTCAGCCATCACCGCACTTGTCAACGTTGCCCTCGCCGGTCCCAACATCGTCATGGAGAGTTACGTGGGCTTCATTGTGGACGAGTTGGTCACCTACGCCAAAACGCACCGCCCCGAGCTTTAGCTCGCCGCCGCTGATGACCCAGGAGAATCATGTTGCCCCAGTGGAGGAAGTCGACAACGATATCAACGAGATGACTTGTCTACCTTGGTCCACGTCAACATGTAGAAATAATTTGTACTGTAGTTAAAATGGTGACATCGTGTGCATGACGATAGATTCGTTATGGAGGAGTGTGGAGGAGGAAGAGGGAGGGGCCTCAACGGAGGCGGCGTCGGTTCGCGCGCTGAATAGCTCCTTGCGGCCGGTCGTGCGGCCTGGAAAGAAAAGGAATTATTTCCGACTGCGACCGGCCATGCAGCCTTGTCTTACTAGCTAGGGGTCCTACGTGCATGCATGTTGCCTGAAGCCATTGCAAAGCTACTAGTACTACTAGCTTGGTCACAAGGCCACGATCATGTGCATGCAGATGCAGATACACGATCATGGTATCGAGAGCCGGCCAGGCTGGCACCAGCAGGCAGGCAGGCGGGCTCTTCTTCTTCCGAGCAGCCCGGTGTACGTACGTGCAGCGGATGAGGACGAGGTCATACAGCATAAAATTTGAACTAGTTGGAACTTGGAACACTTGTACTGTTTCACCGGAGTCGTAAAATAAAATCCCTACAGATTATTGGCGCGGAAAATAAATCTGACTACGCAGCCACAGGGAGCAGGCCATTGTGCCTGAGCAGTGGTTCAGGCGAAGGCTCGCGTCCTCGGAAAGAAACGAAAACCTGCAATCGCTTTCCAGAGTCAGTTGTTTTCGACAAATCAAAGGCACTTAGTACTGGAAAGGATCGCGGCTACCTCGAGCGGAGATCTTCCGCCTCCAAGCGCAAGAACCGTGTCTCTGAATCGTCTGCCAGTCTCCTCAATGGCCTACAAACAGGCATTCATCACCAGTTTAGGCATAGAAAAATGCAATTAGCACAAAATCTGTTTCTGTCATATGCTAGTACGTGCTTGTTTGGCAAGCATGGCAGCAACAGAGGACTAGATGCGGTTGGTGAAATCATCAGATAAAGTTATATGAATGAACAAGTGGTTGGATAGCAACTAGCAAGCTAGCTTTGGTTTTCTCTAGATGAAAAACCTACCTTCTCATTGTCAAGACCGGCATCTTCAAATGCGGAGAATGCGTCGGCTGATAGGACTTCAGCCCACTGTAAGGACACGAAAAGTTACAAGTTTTAGTCGTATTCGCATGCCATATCAAATGTACCCAAGGTCATGACAAAAAAACAGATTGTGATGATTTACCTTGTAGCTGTAGTACCCGGCCGCATAGCCACCTGCACAGCGTCCACAGTGTTAATGACGAGAAATCTATGTGTGATGAACTGCATTTATACATGTTTGTTTAAGCATAGCAAACCTGAAAAAATATGGCTAAATCCACACAGGAATCTGTCCTCTGGCAAAGGAGCAAGAACCTGGGTACGTTCTGCAACTCTCCGGTCAACATCATATACCGACACAGATCCACTGGGATCGTAAGTTGTATGCAGCTCCATATCTACACTTGCAAAACGTATCTGCAGGAAATTTTAAAATAAGACTAATGAGCAACAAAGATCGGTAATAAAAAAAATAGTCGGCATAAACAAACCAGATTACAGCATTCACGTGTTTATGCTACAGCACTGTGCTTCCATTGCTCTTTGACAAGCAAGAAATATAATCAATAACTGAAGGAGAAGAAGGCAGATGGCTTAAAAAACATGTGCATACAACAAGCCACCTCTCTTACCAACAACAATTTTCAAGCTATAAAACTTTTTCTCCCATCTTACAATTTCTGGACAAATTTAAATCACTCATACAGGTTTGAGTACATATATGTTTCAGTTATCAAGTTGATGGACCTACTTGACCCAAGCACGCACGTTTAAGGACAGACAGTGCAATTTACTCTGAAGAATAGTAAGATGTCCGGAAAGTACCAAATAATGATGACAGCATGCACAGGGGAAGCAAGAGAGACCAAGCCAACATACCTGACGGAGACTGAAGGAGCCAGCACGGAAATTCTTTGCAGCGACAAGCTTGGCATAAATTTCCTCCGGAAGAACTTCGCCGGTTTCATAGTGCTTTGCAATGCTCAGAAGAGTTTCCCTGTTACACCAATTCAACAACTCATTAAGTTACCAGAATCAGGCGAGCTTGAAGCTATAAACCACACTAGATGAATCCATCATACTTGTGATAGCACCAGTTTTCCATAAACTGAGAGGGTAACTCTACGGCATCCCATTCTATCCCACTGATGCCAGCAACAAAGGCTTCATCTTGTGTGGTAAGCATGTGCTGCAGCGCGTGACCAAATTCATGGAACACGGTTTCGACCTACAAAAGCCATGTGCAAAGGAATCTTTTTTTTTTTTTTTGAAACAAGGCAAAAGCTTTGCCTTTTATATTGATAAAGTAGGAGCAAACATAAAGGACAAGGCCTAAAAAGAAAAAAAAAATTACAACTCGATCCACACCGGCCCCGAGGCCGCGCCCCACACGGGTCGACGACCAAGTTGCCCACACAACCAAGGCCGACACCAAAACCCCCCAACGCAACGCGGTGGAGGCGAGAGTCCGGAGCCGCCGCTCCGACATCCACACCGGCCCCAAGGCCACGCCCCAAAAACGAGTCGACGACCATGTTGCCCTAGCAACCATAGCCGACACCCAACACGGCGGAGACGATCTCAACGCAAGACGAAATCCGGAGCCGCCGCTCCGACATCCACACCGGTCCGATTGCCGCGCACCCCCTAGCCGAAGACGAAGGCTCGCCGCCGCCAACCACCATCTGAATCCACTGGTCCCCCTGGCCGGTTGAACATCCAAGGCGAGGCCCCAAGAGGTAAGCGACGCAGGAGCGCCGCCCTCGCCCGATCCCGCGTGCGATCAAGGGTTTCCCCCGGAGAACCCGGCATGGGGAAGCGAGGGCACCACCTCGACGACGCCTTCAAGAAGGAAGCGGCGCCCGAGGGCGTCGCCGTCGTCGGCCCCGGCCGACAACCGGGGCAGGGCTTTCGCCCGGCGATGTGTCACAAACCCGCATCCGCTCGACGGAGACCGGCCAGACCACCGACACCCGCATGCCGCAGCCACCGTGGCACCTCACGCCACGGCAGGAAGCATGACGCCACCCGCCCGGGGCCGCCGCCCCGGCATCCTCTCGACCGGCTGGAGAACGAGCTCACAGCCGGAGGTGCAGCACGGCCACCTCATGCCGGCCACATGGCCGGGGCAACCCCGACCGCACCGATGCGCCAAAGCCCCGTCCTCGCGTGGCGCCATCGATCCGGGGCCGCCGCCCCGGCATCCTTCCGCCTCCGGGCCGCCTCAAACAGCCACGCCGTCGCGGCCGTTTGACGTTGCCAACAGGCCGACCACCTCCGTGAGGGAGAGGCCGCCACCGCCGCGTCCCGGGGCCGCCGCCCCGACGTCCAGCCGCACCAGCCGGCCACGGCCCCCCTGGCACTCGGGCCGAGGACGGGCCCAGACCGCCGCTGCCGTCGCCACTCGACCTCGCGCCACCGCGAACAGCAGAGAGCGCCGCGCCGTCGCCACCTCTCCGGGGCCGCCGCCCCGGCCTCCAGGCTCCACCGCGCCGAGCGCAGCCAGAGGTCCCCGCCCACCATTTTTGGGGACGAGGCCCGCCGCCACCGCGGCCAGAGCCGGCGGCAGCGGCGGAGGAGAGCAGCACGGAGAGGGCCGCGGTCGGGGCAAGGGGGGACGCCCCCGGGCCGCCAGGGAGGCGGCACGGGAGCCGCGCGTGCTCGAGGTCGGGGAACCTGCGCGGAGGACGGCGCTGCTGCTGCGAACCCCGGCGAGGACGGCGCTGGGCTTCGGTGTGGGTGGAAAGAGGAAGCTGGGAGGGTGCCGGATCTGTGCTTGGCTAAGCTGGAGGTGGACTGAGGTGGGAGATCGGCCGCCGGCGGCGGCGGCGGCTCCTGCGCGCGCGTCGTTTACCTTTTTTTAGTTATCTATCGATATCCCCCCTCGTCTTCTTCACCCAGCCCCCACCTAGGAATCTTTCTTACCAACCATAATAAGGCCATAACAAGGATAGATGGTACTTTATCTTACATAAATATCATAAGTTTCCAAAACATATAAAGAGTGGTTTATTTGCTAAAAATAACCAGAAAAATATACCATAGCAAGTGTATTGCTAAAAATAATCAGTTTAGCATGTCCTGTACAAATTTTACAGCATAATATACAGAAATAACTCAATCAAAAAATACTCAAATCAGAGAAACATTTCAGAAAATATGTGAATTGGATGAACGATTACTTATATGTGAATTGGATGTCAACACACTCGAATGCTAAAGCAACACCAGGGTCTAGCATTTCATAGTTTTCACCAGCATGTTAACATTGGAGCAAGTCCAGTGTGTCAATCTTAGCTAAACTGATTCTGCAATTATTTTTAGGTACAATGAAAAGGGCACACCACTACCTTCGACTTGATGATGCCAAGCAAGCAAAGCCTAACACTGGACCCAAATGGGGTCGATGCTGGATTTTTTAAGATGAAAATCCTTAGAACTGGAGCTCCAAAACAAACCGGCAGCATGCCTAGAAAAAGCCAAATCGTCAGTTACTTAAGGTTTCTCTTAAAAACACAACGACCAACATCGGAAAAGTTGTAGACATCAAAACAGCTACATCATATGGAGGTAAATGGTTCCAGTCACTTCTGAACACTCATGGCATTTTTCTTCCGTTGGCAACTGTGTTATCCTTGTCAGCAATCACCTGATAAAATAAAAAAGGACCTTTTAAGAAGAAGAAGAAGAAGAAGAAGAAGAAGAAGAAATCTTGAAAAGTATTGGCATGGAAATCTGACATTCTCAACCGGTTAAATCATTAATTAATTAATTATCCTTGTCAGCAATCACCTGATAAAATAAAAAAGGACCTTTTAAGAAGAAGAAGAAGAAGAAGAAGAAGAAATCTTGAAAAGTATTGGCATGGAAATCTGACATTCTCAACCGGTTAAATCATTAATTAATTAATTAATTAGTAGAATGCACTAGCAGTTACTCCCTCCGTTCCAAATTAGATGACTTCTATTTGTCTACATGCGGCTGTATTTAGACATGTTACATGTATAGATACATCGACATGTGCACGAATGGAAAGTCATCTAATTTAGAACGGAGGGATGGAAAGAAGTCGTCACTCACAAGAAAAGAAAGAAAGAAAGGTGTCTGATTGTGCAGCTAAAGACTAGGAGTAATTCCTAGAGAAAGAGATAGGTTCAGTAAGCAGATGGGGGAGGATTGGAGCGGGGAAAAGAACCTTTTCTTGCGTGAACGGCGGCGGGGCGTTGAGGGACTGAGCGAATACTCGTCCCGTACGTACGTCGAACTCCCCCACCCTTGGAGGCGGGCTGGTGGAGGAGAGCGCCGGCAGCAGGGACTAGGCGGCGGTCCTGCCTCCGGCGGGTAGAGGCCCTCCTCCATGGCGGCCAGGATCGATCTGGTGGAAAATCTTGGCCGGCGGGAAGAAGCTAGGGGGAGGATGTGCGGCGGCGCAGGCAGAGAGAGAGAGAGAGAGAGAGAAAAGGACGCGTGCGTTTGGTGTTCCCGAGCGAGAGTGCGTTTGGTGTTTGTTCCGAATATGAAGACGAATCGATCGTAGCTAGCGAGCCAGCGCCGTTTGAGCTGTACTCATCCGTCGTCATCAGTGCCGGACACAAGTATCAAGAAAATATGCCAAGTTCCAAAGCACACCCACGTATTAATTAATATACAAGAGTGTATTTATACTGCAGTATCATCCGATCGAGGAGTATGCATGTATTCTCTCTATGTTTAGCAAGCAATTAATTGAATTTAAACCTTATTTGCTACAGCTTCAAGTTAACGTGCATGCATGCATGTGTAACCAATGCTTGAATCTTATTTGGACCTGTCTCAGCATTATTAAATCACATACGTCAACACATGTAGTAAATATGAGAAGAGCGACGCAATGCTAGCTAACGTGTCAAGCATATATAGCTGAGATGATCAGAATTAATTAGCTAGATTAATATTAAATCAGTTCGGTTTTCCTCATATATCGATACGTGCGTGCATGCATAGAGTTTTGTTTAGCTAGCTAGCCACTCACGCGTACTTAGCCAGCGTGTCGATCGATGGTGGCAGCAGCAAAAAAGAATGATATTGGCTCAGATAGGTAGACCTATATATATAGGGTATGTCGCGCGGGTTGTGGCATACTCTAAGGCCATGGCGCCTCCACCACCCAATTAGCACCATCCGCCTACATATCTGTCGGGTCTACGCGACCAACTATAAGGGGGTCTGGGATGAAGATGACGGCGGCGAGGTTTAAAACCGACGTTGACAGAATAGAAGCTACCTGGCCTCTCCTAGGCTGGTGCAGCTCCGCAGCCGGCGTGCGTGCGTGAATATGGGATCAAGAGGAGGAAGAAGATAATGGAGAGGCAAGAGGAGAGGGATCCGGATAAGGAGGTGCATTATATTTTTCAACGAGCATCCTGATTTCTAACCACCATCATAATTCACAGTAGCACGTAGTGCCATGATATTAGGTTATACTGATACACCATACGTATTATTTATAAACCCTGCCCAAGTTCACTTGGTCGTGTCCCGCCCCACCACCACGACGGAGGCTGTGTAACCAAACTCACACTCATCGTCAAATCGCCCAACCCACCCCCACTCCTAAAATCTTTGGGTACCATGACCACAAGACCGATAACTTCATCGCCAACGACTGTTGGGACAGCGTCTCCAGGATCTGCTCTCATCTCCACACGCGATGAATGTCCTATGTGTTTCACACTGTCGACTCGATGGCATAGATAAGCCTCGGCGTATGGAACTTATTTTTGTGCTTGCTTATCCCGCCGACTGCCCTCATGATGCCATCCGCTTCTATTTACGTTAAAATGCATCCATAACTATCTTTCAGACTAAATTTGTGCTTGTAATCAGTAACACTATTATTAAATATGTGTGTGTGATCACTCAGATTGTTATTAAGTATAAGTACTCATGACCACTCGTCTAGATCTTCCATGCATGTGCTCCTATCAAGTCATATATTCAAATCCCTTTTTTTGGTTCGCACTACACGATGTATCCTATTGGTACGTGATGGTATTAGAATTTACAACAACTCTACCTCACATAGGTATAATAGCACGTCGAGTGCATGCAAAATTGGATCCATATCATTTCAAGCATAAAATAATAGCCCATGACAACGGACGACACATTAAATTATATACACTAGTTGCCTACTAACAGAAAATAAATGTGACCAACAACATAACGACACATGAAATGATTTGCATTGACCATTACCTAGCATAAAATAAGGCCCCTAAAACATGCGACTGTTTGTAGTGAAAATGATTATTTTACAACAATGTTGGATCGCAACAATAGTGGCGATTACCAACCCACTCGGCCTCCAAGTGAAGAGTTGAAGTAGGCGGCCTTCTTCCCATGATGTAACTCATGGTTTAATACTAGACACAAAGAAGGATATGAAGTGGCCTACTCCGTCCAACTACTTATAAAAGAACAAAGGTTTGCTTGATATCCCCAACTCTAACGAAGTGTAAGTTTTAGTTACAATTGTTGTGAAAGAAAGTAAGAAAACTACTTTATAACACAAACAAAAGAATTTATACATTTTAATAAAAAAATAATTTTATAAATCAAATTACTAGTAAACCAAAGTAAAAGGTGCTTCTTATTGAGATATTCACCGCGGTTGATAGCTTCATTGGATCTCTCTGTCGAAAACATGGTTGTGCAAAACAACAAGTATAGATATGAGAAAAGACGATAAGTGCAAGTGAGATAGTTTGTGGGAAATACAAAAGTGAAGAATCACAAAAAAACATTTCATGGTGAAATCTGGGATAACGAGGTATCGTACCACTGCGCCATGAAAATGAGAACATTAAATCATGCGTAATGGTAAGATGAAACATGAAACATAGCCAATATATATGCACTAGCATACGATAAGGACGCGCAGTGTCAACACTTCATAAGTAATTCTAGGTAGTAGTTGTCTCCAAGCTTGAAATAAGGATCCTAATAACATGTCATGATGGAATGGCACATATGAAATGATAGGTTTTATGCTACCATTACATGCATAAAATAATAACACCCGAAGATGAAATGGCACATGAAGTGATAAGAATCCATACAATAACACGCGGCAATGAAACTTCACATGATTTATAGGTACAAACCACATCCTTACTCAATAAGGACACTCAGAATGTGCTGCTATGATTGTGAAGGAACAATATGTTGCCTTATTAATTATTTATTAATATTGGTGTGATAGCTATTTATTTCTCCATTTTTTATATTTTATGTTCAGACAAATATGATATCTATTGTTTCCTGCGTAGTTGTTAATGTAACATGGAATGATATAGTTTATCACTACTATAATTTTAGCGGACAAAAATATATTATCATAAGCAAGACTATTTGGCTCGGTTCCGCCACCGCCTTGTCTAGAGGATGATGTGATCAAAATCAAGGAGCTTGGTTACGGTGACAGAGCGTACCATATATGGGTGTTGAGAAATTACAAGCAAAGAGAATGGGAGAAGCTCTGTAGCAAAGAGACAACAAATATATTATCATAAGCAAGAATATTTGGCTCCCAATATCAACATGATCTGATGATATGTAACAATCTGAGGGCATCATGATATCTAGCTACCATCATAATTCAATGCATCACATTGCCATGATGTAGTTATGAAAAATTGATACATTAAAGGTGTTCTCATCGACACTGACCTGGTCACTTGATCTTGTCCTGCACCACCACAACGATGGCAGCCTAATTGAGCTCACACTCGTCGGCATGTCTGCCTGGACCTAGACCGCATCCACTCCTGCACCATGACCTTAAGCCAAAAAACTTCATCGCGACGACTGTAGTTAAGTCAAGATCGACGACTTCGGTCTCTTCGGAATCTTCTCGAACTTGGAGAAGCCCTAGACAAACCTCGATGTCTAGGACTTCTCCGTATGGCTATTGATCGTGTCGGTCACATGCTTGATGTCATCGGATACTATCTCCTTTAAAATGCATCCATAAGTATTCTTCATATTAACTATGTGCTTGCGATACCTCTCACTTTAATGTATATAAGTGATCGTGATCACACGTCTCGATTGCTATAAGTACTTGTCTTAACTGTATTAATATCAATAGACCTTCCATGTAATTCTATCACTTAATCGACCCGTCTCCTCGTTTCCCATTCTCACTTGTAGGATGCATCCTTTTCATATGCCGCTATCATGTTAAAATATATAGGACAATTATACCTCATAGGGTATCCTAACCTGTTGAGACACATGAAATGATAATTCTTCTCTTACAATTATACCTCACATAGAGCATCATTTTTGCATATAATAATAGCCCACAACAACGAAGAGATACATGAAATCATAGGCAATAGTTTCCGCCTTGGAAAAAAATAAGGACGCACATAACGAAACAATACATGAAATGATATGCACTTTCCATCTCCTTTCTTAAAATTGGGACCATGAAACGGTTGACTTCTTGTAGTGGACATGATTCTAGATAACTCGTTGGCAGTGCAGGTGCAGAGTGTTGCAGTAGAGCCTCTATTACCCATAAAGTAACAGGGCCTTCTAATAGCAAACATGAAGAAGATATGTACAGGCCTACTGAAAGAATAGTACTAATATAACTTGATAACAAGAAAAAATTACTCCCTCTGTTCTTACTTACTTTGTGTTGTAATTTTAGCAAAATTCAAACTTTTGTCAAGTTTGACCAGTAATACATGAAAAATATCAATATTTATAATGCCAAATGCGTATAATATAAAAATATACTTTATGACGATTCTAATACTATAGGTTTTACATTGTAGATGTTGATATGTTTTCCTAAATATTTGGTCAGTGTTAACAAAGTTTGACCTTGACTAAATCCATAATGCAAAGTAATTGTGAATGGAGGGAGTATTTTTACATTTCCACACTAATTTATAATAGTAATTAATGATTGGTAATAATCGCCGCCTACCTTGAAATAAGGACCTTAATAACACGGATGAATAAATGGAACATGATATGACAGGTTTTATGTCATAATTCCATTCATAAAATAATAGTGTGTGCAACAACTGATACATGAAATGATAGGTAATGTAACAGGCGTCGATGAAGCGAACCACATAAAATGGTACCTAGAAACCACATAAAATAGACCCAGAGAGTGTGTGCCAATGAGTGCAAATGATTTTTTTTTGTCTTCTAAATTCTTATAAAATTTGTGTGAGTGGTGAGATCATTGTTATTTCCTGTTCAAAAAATATACTCTCTCTTATTACATGGGCTTGGCCATACATCTATTAATAGGGATGTGCTCTACCAAATATGCAATACAATTTCACATATATGTATCATCTGAATAGCTAGTAGCACTTGAACTTTGACACATTTATCCAACCAAATTGGATAAGCGAGGTGGTGAGGCGGTTTAAGGTTAGATGAAGCGGGTCACGGGACGGTGCCGCGGGGTGCTTTATTGTCGCTCCTCCCCATGACCGAACCATAAGCCGAGGCCAATGATGCGGGCCGAGATGGCGTCGGCAACGATAAGACTTGACAAGGACAAAGCCTCAAGGGCTGACGCACAAAGTCGCAACGGTGCTGATGTCGCTGACACTTGATCATCGAGCAAGGCAGAGAACTCGTAGTGGTCTTCGCAATCTTCCGTTCTTGAGTATGAGCCACACGTCACGGCCTCTGACGGGTTATACTTTCTTAGTAGAAGAAGGAACACCTGGTGCCGATGGAGGAAGATGCATCAATATTCCTAATGGGACAGTGTCCGTGAGATATGACGGGCTGACTTGGTCGGTGTCCGTGAGATGAATGGCGTGGTATGTCGATGGGACAGCCGGCGCTGCGATTGTTCTTAGACTACTCATAGTGGGAAGTAACATAAAGTAGTATCATGCATATGACACATCAGCATTTTGCATGCATGGATTGCATGATACTAGTTATGATACCACCGCTACTATGGCTAGTCTTATACGGACGACACGTACGAGTGGTTAGAAGATATCATGGTTATAAAAACTCGGTGTAGAAGTTCTCTCAAACTGAAATCGATTATTGAATCACTTATTCTGGGAGGAAAGAGAAACAGGTACGTACGTGCATGCAGTGATTTATTATACTACTAATTGAATTGATGTCGAAGGCTAATTAATGAGCCCGGGCATAAAAACAGACGCACGCGTACGTGTAGTACGGTAGCGTGGTGCCAGGCTGGCAGCAGCAAGCTAGCAGGGTCGCGCACGCAAACCTCCGATCCATCGATCCATCGAGAGCCGGCCAGGCTGGCACCAGCAGGTGGGCTCTTCTTCTTCCGAGCAGCCCGGTGGTAGCCGGTGTACGTACGTGCAGCGGATGAGGACGAGGTCATACAGCATAAAATTTGAACTAGTTGGAACACTTGTACTGTTTCACCGACGTCGTAAAATAAAATCTCTACAGATTATTGGTGCGGAAAATAAATCTGACTATGCAGCCATGGGGAGCAGGCCATTGTGCCTGAGCAGTGGTTCAGGCGAAGGCTCGCGTCCTCGGAAAGAAACGAAAACCTGCAATCGCTTTCCAGAGTCAGTTGTTTTCGACAAATCAAAGGCACTTAGTACTGGAAAGGATCGCGGCTACCTCGAGCGGAGATCTTCCGCCTCCAAGCGCAAGAACCGTGTCTCTGAATCGTCTGCCAGTCTCCTCAATGGCCTACAAACAGGCATTCATCACCAGTTTAGGCATAGAAAAATGCAATTAGCACAAAATCTGTTTCTGTCATATGCTAGTACGTGCTTGTTTGGCAAGCATGGCAGCAACAGAGGACTAGATGCGGTTGGTGAAATCATCAGATAAAGTTATATGAATGAACAAGTGGTTGGATAGCAACTAGCAAGCTAGCTTTGGTTTTCTCTAGATGAAAAACCTACCTTCTCATTGTCAAGACCGGCATCTTCAAATGCGGAGAATGCGTCGGCTGATAGGACTTCAGCCCACTGTAAGGACACGAAAAGTTACAAGTTTTAGTCGTATTCGCATGCCATATCAAATGTACCCAAGGTCATGACAAAAAAACAGATTGTGATGATTTACCTTGTAGCTGTAGTACCCGGCCGCATAGCCACCTGCACAGCGTCCACAGTGTTAATGACAAGAGAAATCTATGTGTGATGAACTGCATTTATACATGTTTGTTTAAGCATAGCAAACCTGAAAAAATATGGCTAAATCCACACAGGAATCTGTCCTCTGGCAAAGGAGCAAGAACCTGGGTACGTTCTGCAACTCTCCGGTCAACATCATATACCGACACTGGTCCACTGGGATCGTAAGTTGTATGCAGCTCCATATCTACACTTGCAAAACGTATCTGCAGGAAATTTTAAAAGAAGACTAATGAGCAACAAAGATCGGTAATAAAAAAATAGTCGGCATAAACAAACCAGATTACAGCATTCACATGTTTATGCTACAGCACTGTGCTTCCATTGCTCTTTGACAAGCAAGAAATATAATCAATAACTGAAGGAGAAGAAGGCAGATGGCTTAAATACATGTGCATACAACAAGCCACCTCTCTTACCAACAACAATTTTCAAGCTATAAAACTTTTTCTCCCATCTTACAATTTCTGGATAAATTTAAATCACTCATACAGGTTTGAGTACATATATGTCTCAGTTATCAAGTTCATGGACCTACTTGACCCAAGCACGCACGTTTAAGGACAGACAGTGCAATTTACTCTGAAGAATAGTAAGATGTCCGGACAGTACCAAATAATGATGACAGCATGCACAGGGGAAGCAAGAGAGACCAAGCCAACATACCTGACGGAGACTGAAGGAGCCAGCACGGAAATTCTTTGCAGCGACAAGCTTGGCATAAATTTCCTCCGGAAGAATTTCGCCGGTTTCATAGTGCTTTGCAATGCTCAGAAGAGTTTCCCTGTTACACCAATTCAACAACTCGTTAAGTTACCAGAATCAGGCGAGCTTCAAGCTATAAACCACACAAGATGAATCCATCATACTTGTGATAGCACCAGTTTTCCATAAACTGAGAGGGTAACTCTACGGCATCCCATTCTATCCCACTGATGCCAGCAACAAAGGCTTCATCTTGTGTGGTAAGCATGTGCTGCAGCGCGTGACCAAATTCATGGAACACGGTTTCGACCTACAAAAGCCATGTGCAGAGGAATCTTTCTTACCAACCATAATAAGGCCATAGCAAGGATA
This sequence comes from Poa pratensis, assembly GCA_947311845.1. Taxonomy (NCBI): domain Eukaryota; kingdom Viridiplantae; phylum Streptophyta; class Magnoliopsida; order Poales; family Poaceae; genus Poa; species Poa pratensis. The sequence goes on from CAMZMU010000016.1 coordinate 1,833,741, forward strand.
GATGGTACTTTATCTTACATAAATATCATAAGTTTCCAAAACATATAAAGAGTGGTTTATTTGCTAAAAATAACCAGAAAAATATACCATAGCAAGTGTATTGCTTACCTCACGAAAGGTCATGAGACTGGGCTTATCGCCAACTGGTGGCATCTGATTACACACCATATGGGCAACAGGCAACCTTACAGGCGATCCATTGCGAGCTAGCACACGACTACGAGAAAAAACGACATTCATCCAAGCCCCGCCACGTTTTTCAGATGGTCTTGAATATGGATCAAAGTAAAAGTAAGCAACAGGGCTATTGGAAGAATCTTTGACACAATAAAATTTGACGTCACTGTTCCAAACCTGAAAATGTAGTCACCAGTCAACATTTGCAGACCATTAACTTATGTTAAGAGAAGTGAATTGATACTTACAGGAGCCAGTCCATCTGCAGGTTCAACGTTAATACCAAATAGCTTATTTGCAAGACTGAAGAGGCCATCCATAACCTTGGGCAGTGCAAAGTACGGACGCAGTGATTCCTGAAATGGCAGTACTCAAGTCAGCTCAATGGAGTATCATCATGATGTGCAGTATTTTCTTTCAAGCAGAGTACATTTAATTCAGCAAAAATATATGGATAAGTTTTAGTATTACATATTGTACGCAAAGAAATGTAATCAAAACAAGCTTGCAGACTAAGAGCAAGTTCAATAGTAGAGCCAGCAACCGGCTATATGAAACTGCTATGTCATCAAAAGTTAGCCTTATAGTTAGCTCATACAATAGAGTTGGCTATAAGGTTGGCTATTAGGTTAGTATTTTCCTAACTTTGTGTCTTTATCTCTCCTCACATTTAATGCTTTTGCCTAGGAGCACGCGTAGAGGCTGGCTCTTGCATGAGAGCCCACTCCATCACTTTTTCCTTGTCTCTCTCCTCCACATAGGCAAAAGTGTCATGTAGGCGGGCTATAAGCCCACTACTGTACTTGCTCTAAAGAGAAACCTATCGACTTGCAGGTTTTTTTTTTTTTGAAAAATGCTTATGTAAAGCGAAGAAAGAACCTCATCAATGTCATATTTAGATTCCCGTAGTCGTTCACTCCAGAAGTTAAGGTCCCAGTGTGACAGATCATGGGCTTCGGCAGAACCAGAATCTTTCACAAAGGCTTTTAGATCTTCCATATCTGCAGTAAGAAAAGCAGCAATTAAGATATTTTTGGTATTTCAGCCTAGTCTTTAGTCTTCATAAGAAAATATATGAGGAAATATTTGATGATAGAGATATAATGTTGACAGGTAGTTGCTTGTTTTGTTTGGGAACTCTCAAGAGAGTTACATTAGAGGTAGCGGTCAAGAACAAGAAACACAACGTCAAACATAAATAACAGATGAACTCTGGCTAGAAACTTATGTAAAGAATCTCAAAGAAAATGAATAGGATGGTTGTACCTTGAACAGCATGATCCCAGGAAGCAGAGCGGATTTTCTCAAGAAGCTCTTGCACCCGGTCAACAGTTGCCATTTTCCGAGCCAAGCTTACCTTCATGATTATCATAGTTAGCTAAAACGCAATAGTACTTGGCACTGTTTTTAATTAAATGCAGTGGGGACAAAGGCAAGCATGCGCACCTCAGCGTAATTTTTGTACCCCAGTAATTTAGCCTTCTCTTGCCTCAACTGTAGAATCTGAGTAATGATATCGGTGTTATCAAGATCACCACTCGAGGCACGGGTTAGATAGGCACGATAAACTTCTTCACGCAGAGCTCTGTTCTTAGCATGTTGCATAACAGCCATAAAGCTTGGTGCGTCCAGTGTGATGACCCAAGGTCCAGTTTCAGCTGAAGCGTTTTCATGACACTACAAAACCTGTTTGTCAGAACAAATTATCATGGGGGGAAATTTCTAAGGTTCCATATTAGTGCACTACACACCTTTGACACAGCTGTTTGTGCTGCTAAGCCAAGGGCTGAAGCAGGCAAGCCATCAAGTTCTTTCTTATCAGTAACCAATTTCTCGAACTTCTTTGTTGCATCCAGCACATTCTCACTGAACTTCTCTGTCAGTTTTTCAAGGTCCTGAAAGAAATTCAGCACTGGGTTAACTGTTATGCATCAGCAAAAACTGAATGTGATTGGGAACGAGGTTAGTTTTTGTCAACAAAAAAAAAAGGCTACAACAACTAGAATCTGTCAACATCTTGTTCTGCTAAAAAGACAAATAACCTACTTGCTGGATTTGATTAAATTTCTCCCTCTGCTCGTCCTCAAGTGCAACTCCACCAAGAACAGCGTCCTTAATTTGGCCTGGCGAAGAAAAGAAGAAACGCTATTACAAGCAAAGCAGGAAAAGAAACGCGATAAAACAGTACTGACACCCAGCAACGTTTCTTAACAGCAATGTCATTGATTCGGTGTGGCGGCTGTGGCTACATAGAAGGAAAGTTACCTTCTACGACACGCTTGCGAGCATCGCTGAGGCTGTCCCAATCTGAAGAATTCCTGATGGCGTTGAAGGCCTCGTATATGGGCTTGCTCTGCCCCAGCCTCAGATAGAACTTCACCTTCTCGGGCTGTTCAGATTCAAGATCGATTCGGTCAGTTGGTATGCAGCGTAGTATACAAAACAATTATTTATTGAACAATTCAAACGGGAGAAATCAGCAGCCTCTATCCCTCTAGTGCGGTGTGATGCATAACTAGTTGGTGCTTGACTTATTTCACATGGTGGCAGTCTCCTAAATTTGGGCAAGCAGCCTGGCAGCCCAATTCAGATACTTGGTGCAGAGAAGGTGAGTTCACGATATGCGTAATCATGTACATATTCAGCCCATATTTCATCCGCTCTCCCAAATTGTATCTGGCTTGAATTGTTTTAGACGGATGGATTTGTCACATAGAAAACAGGGAAGACGCTACACCTAACCTAAGTAGGGTCTCATCTACCACGCATCCTGCAGTACATCAATACAAGGAAACCGAACCTAACAAGCACTGAGCGCGGGAGCAGGTTACATCCTTCCAGGATCTATGGTGATCTCTATGTGTGCCAGATGATTCGACAGGATGGTGATACGGGGGCAGGGGATGAGGAGGAGGGTAACCTGGACGTCCTCTACGGCGGCGCGGAGGTCGGCGGAGTCCTTGACGGCCTTGAGGTGGTCGACGACGTTCCATACAACATCAAGCCTATCGACGATGCGCTCGAGCGGGACGACGAGCTTGCCCCACGCCGGCTCCACGCCCTTCTCCAGCGCCTCCAGCTCGCCCTCCTGCGGTAGTCAAAGCCAAATCCAGTGAGATCCACAACGATCGAGTGTCAGTCAGTCAGTCAGTCAAAATCAATCGATGGATCGCGTACGAGGTGGGCGAGGAGGGCGCGGATCCCGGGGCGGACGTGCGCGGGCTGGACGGCGTCGAAGGGCGGGAACTCGAAGTCGGCGAGGAGCGGGTTGCTGCTGGTGTCGACGACGGCGGCGTCCGCCATGGCGGAGTAGGCGGCGGAGCAGGTGGCGCGGGAGGAGGGGCGGGGGCAGAAGGCGCGGAGCGGGGAGGATGGAGGGAGGACGGAGAGGAGGAGGAGGCGGTGCGCCGCTCGGCTGCTATTAGGGTTTCGGGCGAGAGCGGGGAGGAGGTGGGAGACGGTGGAGGTGAGGAGGGGGAGCATGGTGGCCGCGACGAAGAAGAAGATGACGGTGGTCTGACGGCGTGGGCCCACCATCGCTCTTGTGGGCTTTGGATCGGATCGGATGGGCCGAGAGATGTTGTTATCCTTTGGAAGGATTTTGCTCGGCGCACGGCGCACCACGCTGCCGACTTTCTCATCTCAAAAGAAAACACAAAATTTGGATGTGCTTTGTAATAATAAATCCTCAAAAACACAAACAAACGTCCATCTAAGGCTGGGAAAATGATCGCAGACAAGTATTCCTTATAATTAGAATTCCTCCCACACGTCGGATACTTATTTATTCGAATGACCGGAATCAACAAACAAAAGTGATGGAGTCGTATATTTGCAATCTCCGATTGGCGTATAATGGTGATCGAGATTACATGCTCGGATTTTTGGGTGTTTGAATGACCAAGAAAGTTGTATGCAACACCGATAATAGAGAGAAGTGCATGTGGTGTCAGATGACTAAGAAAGGTATATGTCGTGCGGGATGACAAGAGAGGTGTACGTGTGAAAAGATGACCGAGAGAGGTGTACGTATGAAAAGATGACTAAGAGAGTTATACGTGCGTCCGGATGACCGATAGAATTACAATTGACAATCGAGAGATAGGTGTATGAGGGATCATATTGTTGCGGGTCGGGTATCAATGCTACCAAATGACCAAGAGAAGTGCATGTGGTCCAAATTACCGAAATAGGTGTATGTGGGCCACATGAACAATAAATATGTGCATGGTTCAGATGAGCGAGGGATGTTTGAATGACCTAAAGATTGTATGCGAGACCGATAACAGAGAGAAGTCCATGTGTGATGCCGGATTACCGAGAAATGTGTATGTCGGGCAACATGACAAGAGAGGTGTACATGGGAATAGATGACTGAGAGAGTTATACATGGGTTCGGAAGACCGATAAAGGTGCATGCATGTGACAACCACGAGATAGGTGTATGAGCTATGAGGTATCAGATGGCCGTGGGGTATCCACGCATGACCAAATGATAAAGAGAAATGCACATGGGCCCAGATGAATGAGAAAGGTGTTTGTGGATTCGGTTGACCGAGATAGGTGTATATGGGACTCAACCATTGAGAGATTTGTTTATGTGTCAAGATGGCCAAGAGAATTATATATGTGACTGAATGTCCAATAAATGTCTAAAAGGGTCCGAATGGGTGAGAGATACGTGCCTAGACCTAGATATGCTCCTTACTTGAAATTTTTGTGCTCTCGACGTTTCACCCATACGCGCGCACATTTTAGGGCATGCACGTAAAAATCTAGCCCCAAAAAAGGTCGTCTAGGTCACCGAACGGGCACTAGTGTTTCTTTAAGTGAAAAACTAATCATAATCACAATTCGCTCAAAATTATGGTGTGTTTCTGGTCCTTATTTAATCATTCATTTCCTTGACCTGCACTATTATTTTGTGTGTATCATTTCATGTGCCATCTTGTTGTGACTCGTTATTATTTTATCATAAAATGGTAGCGTAAGACACGTCATTGCATCATATGTGTCTCTTTGTAGTGTGTTACGATTGACCTCATTTTTTGCACCGAGATAGCAATACCTATAATTTCATGCCCTCTTCCGCCATCGTGCATCCTTATTTAACGTTAGAAGATATATATGATTTATGATTTTATGTGTCGCTCAGTTGTCACACACTATTATTTCATGCATGAAATGATAGCTTGTCATCTCGTCGCCAGGGGCGGACCCAGGTACAACCTTGTGGGGGCCTTGGACCCCACTCAAATATTGAAATTTTAATAGTATTTGTTCAATTTTTAGAGAAAAATCTTCAAATTTTGTGAAGTTATATAAGAAATGCCCCGCAGTCTTGCCCCCTCTCAAAATATTTTTTGGGTCCGCCACTGCTCGTCGCTAGGGCGACGTGCTAGGGTACTAAGGCATCCCCATTATTTCACCATCACTGCTCAAAATTAGGTATCCACGGTACAAAGTTATAGAGAGATGCCATGGGAAATCACTGTTTTTGGTATTTTCTCGCCTATTTTGGGGGCTATGGCACACTATTATGGTTTGACGTTTCTCAGTACGTTTTCATTTGTCGCCTCCCCGTCGTGGAGGCATGCTAGAATACTAGTTGTCCGAACCTCTCACCTTGATAAGTGTAAATTTCGGTGAGCGGTGCCCTTTGCATGTGAGCTTCGATCAAGGCTCCTTTGGGAGGCGTTAGAAAGACATTTCTCCATATGCACATGCCTTTGTGGGCGCGCATGGAGCGTACCTGAATGTAGTACGCCATAAAAAGTGCCGACCCGTTTTAATAAAAAAATTCACGTGGGCTCTTCGCGGTCCTTTTGTTTGTGATAAAGAAAAGTGGGCGATAATTTGATTGTTCGTCGCACCGTTTTGTATTTTCTCAACAGACCGACTCGATGGTGGAGCCGCTGCATGGATGGAGCCCGTCGGCGCTGCCCTATTCCTCTCCCGCGACGGCACCATGAGCTTGCCCACGTTGCCGGCGCCGGCGCCACAGAGCGGTACGGTGTCGTGGAGGTCTCCGTTCACGTCGATTGAGTCAGTTACGATGGAATAGGCACGTTGACATCCATGCGTCATGCATGCATGTTCACGTGGGCATGCACCTGTGGCCCATGCAACACGCACCGATCCTCCCATGCATGCAACTGGTGCCGCTCGTTGATCATTCTTTTTACTGTTAGAAAAGAGCTAATTTTACTGATTACCTACTGGATCAGTCATCTCTGCCGAAAGGTTGTCGCAGTGACTGGAAGCACGCAATACGACGGCAGCGATGGCGTTCAACTTGGCATGACACGCTGCTCGCTGCAGGAGGTGATCAACGGCTCTCCCATACGAGCACATGCTCATGGACGGCCCTTCCGCCGAACCATGGCCGGTAATGAGAGGACCAAGTTGTTGCTTCTGACGAACCAACGCCGATACCTGCGAAACATGTGTGGTATGCACCAATACTGTCTATGTCATGCTTCTTTGATAATCACTTGTCTCGTACTGGTAACCATGTGTGGCATGCGCCTAATGTTTAATGTGCATCATAATCATTGGTGTGCAGATATATCAGTATTTCATCCATGGTAAACACTATATATTCTCTGCTCACAAACTAGTTGTTGCTTATTTTGATGATCGTGGCCCCACATATTAGGGGAGAAACCCCCAAATTAGTGTGTTGTAGCCCCTGAAAATGGGCGGGAAAAACGAAAAATGAAAACAGTATAACCCCGTAAACAAGCGGTAAAGAACCAAAAATGATATAAGTGTATTATAGCACGTGAAGACAAGAGAGACACAAAAATTGAGCAAGCATAATAGGAGGGATACAATAGTGAATGTGCATCTCTATTATTTGCTGCCATGTCCTTGGATGATAATTCTTCTCTTACCGGTGAACACATGTGGTGTTTATGTCTATTATTTAATGTGCATCACAATCAATGGTATGCATGTAGATTCATGCATTTCAAGGAACTTGATATTTATGTTTCCAAATTAGCTTATGTCGATGTAGATACGACATCCGGCAAGTCTCCATGTCGTAGTCTCCATGTCGTCCATCTTACCATTTAAAATCAATACGTTGGACCTGAAACTCGTTCTGTAAATCCCAAATAGGTTAATTAACCTGAGAAATGATTTTAGTGAACCCTGGTTAACTGTTTGACCCGTGGGATCCGAGTATCGTCTTGAGACCCCATGTCACACCATAAAGACGCTCGACGATGTGTCGGCAAATTAAATTATTGGAAATAACTATCTTGGACGTGCTTGGAGGTCTCTTTCAGTTTCAAGCCATGGAGACTCAAAGAATTTTCAACAATTTATATTCCTATTGGTTTGAGAGCTCTCGTTCTTCCTCGGCGCCGACATAAAAATGGTAACACGTGACATAGAAAAGGCGCATGGAAACATTGGCAATATATCTCCAAGGATAAAACAATTGGCGTGGCAACAAATTGGCACATAAAATAATAAACAACTCCTACCTCATAGGATGAAATATGGGCCCCGGTAACGTGTGGCCACGATATAACACATGAAATGGTAGGTAATAGCTATCATTTCCTGCATAAAAAAGTTAACACATGACAGCTGAACTACAAGTGAAATCGTGAATAGTAGTTGTCCTAGGCCTCTCCGTCTTGATGCACCTCGTCAACCCAAAGCAGCACACGCTTTCCACCGTTCTTTCACCATGTCGTCGCCGACACCATCCCCACATATCCCAAGCACTCTCATATCTTGTCGCCCCCAACCCACACACGCCGGGGAACCCAGACACACGCATCCTTATTCGTCTAGATCAGGAAGAGGGAAAGGAAAAAGAACCAAGCGAACCATCAGATGGGGAGCCGACCTTCACGCTGCTGCCTGCGTCAAGATGTAGAATGAGCAGGAGAATCATGCATGTTGCCCCCGAGCAGGAAGTCAACGACGATATAAGCAAGCTAAATGACTTGTCCACCTTGGTCTGCGTCAAGATGTAGAATGAATTTGAACCGCGGTTAAAATGGTGACATGATGTGTAAAAGATAGATTAATTCGTTATGGAGGAGGGGAGGGAGGAGGAGAGGTCGGATCCCGCGGCCGCTGGTGTGAGGAAGTTGGCGGCGTCGATGAACGTACGTGACCGGCAGCCTGCGCAAGGCTTTCGGCTCTCCGGTCCGGCGGTGAGGCGACTTGGACGGAGTAGACGCCGGAGAGTGATTGGGATTGGGTTTTGCTGCGATCGAGTTGAGCACGTGCATGCATGGTTTCTCATGCATGCAGTCCTACTAGCTAGCTAGGGGTCCTACGTGCATGAGGCCGGCCTGAACCCATAGCAAAGCTACTACTCCAAACTGTGCACGTACGTGCATGGATTCTTCGGCGACCGAGCGTGGTCACATGGCCACGATCATGTGCATGCAGTACAACGGCTATCTCGATTTCGATTTGGAGGAGCATTTGTGTGTGGCAAAGGACAAAAGCCATCCCCTCCATCGATCTAGCCACTTAGGCGACGGCGTCCCCTCCATCTCCACTTATGCAACGGCGTCGTCAGGGGTGCTGGCGCCGTCTACGCCTCAATGACGACATCATCGGAGCTGCCGTTATGCAGCTCGTTGTAATCTTTACCTCCTGACGGAGTCGGGGCTGTGGTCAGCCGGCGTGTAGCTCAACGCTTTCTCCACCGTCCATACCGATGCCTATATGTACGCAGTCGTGACTTCAGACCACGACAAGGTGGTTGGAATCTACAACGTCTACACCGCCAAGCTCTTTAGGTTATTATGTACAAGCTATGTTGCCGCTAGAAAGGTGGTGTCATTGAGTCTACTCCGACATCAACACCAACATACTATCAATATCGTGCATGCACCTATGAGTCGAAGTCATACTCCACTGACATGTCTTCTCTGATGAATCAAAATATCACTTGATAAGCCGACGACGCAAAGGCAAGTCACCCAGTCCGACACCAACAAGGCAACAAGGCATACACCACCAGTTCGGGCACTGACGAGACAAAGGTTGCCCACATCTTCGTCATTGGATATCGACAAGCCGAAGGGATACGGCTAAGCATCGCCTGAGCGATGGGCACTCCCAAGACGTCCTCACTCGAGGTAAGGTAGCACCCGAAACACCGTCATCAATCGAGAGGTCGCCAAAAATGGCTCGTCACATGTCCTTTTTCCCGCCCGTCGTACGGCGGTATGGAATCTTAAAACTTTTCTGGCCAGAATGGACGGGGGACAAACAGAATAATGTCCAGTCTGCATGGGTCCTCTCGAGGGATCGATGTTCTCAAAATAAACTGTGATGCTTCGATCATTTATAAAGGAGACATGAGCAGGAGGTTGAGGATTCGTCGTCCGGGATAATGATAGGATTATCCGACACTCGGTAGCGGAACATATTTCACATGCTTCAGGCGTTGCGCTCGAGAGGGGCGACGGCATACAGTGAAGCTTTGCATGTTGTGGCTTAATGGGGGTATGGGCCATCTGGAGTCTGACCCCCAGGTCGTCATCACTGCCTTTCGGGGCAACTGACGTGACCTCTCCCCAGAAATCATTGTTTATCGTGAGATCCCTGTCTTCAGTCGTTTAAACTTTTTTTCTACGGAGTATATGTTTTTCGTTTCTCCACGTGATTGTAAAAGGCTAGCAGCACTTGGTGAGAGGCCAGGAAGCAAAGTCGCGGGGGGCAGTATTAATTAACGGTATTACGGTATCATGTGTTCCAGGTCCAAAAAAAAGTACCTCTAGTTGTACTACTCACTGCCTTCCTCTAGTAGCACGTCACGTCACAACTTCCTGGCCAACCTCTCGTCCTTTAGTAGCACGCCACGTCACAACTATCTCACGTAGTGCATGCATGGTTAATGGTCAAAGCATACGTGAATGCATGTACTACTTTCCTATTCTTCTCTCACGTACGTACAAATTTGAAACTTCAGTTAAATCTAGGATGAAATGAAAGAACCAAAATTTGAAACTTACAAGGAAAAAAACCGAAGAAATAATTTTCGAGCAAATTTCAACTAAACTTTAAATTTTCGAATTTATTTTACCAAAATTTCCTAAAATTCAAAAGTTTTCGTCCGGTAAATACTTTTACCGGTTCTGACCGAAATGGCCAAAATTCGACGACGCTGGAGTAAACAAGATGTTGTCGTCAAGTTATGGTCTCTTGACGACGGAATCCATGGCGGCCGTTGCGGCATCAACTTCCTTGTCTATCCACCTCCTAACGCCATCAGCCTTGGTTTCTCTTATCTACACAAGCAGGTCGGACCGGGTATGGCACGGCCATATATCGGACTTTACTGCTCCGACGAGGCGTACACGTGACATTACGACGGGTTGCCGAAAGACCGACAGCAGGACCGTGCCGTGCTTTGTGCTGACCCGACACGGCACAAGTCACAACACTACTCGCCGCTCTTAGTTGTCAAGTTGTCGGGAGAGTTATGGTGGCATCGTTGTGGACTAGTCACTAGTGGGTCACCTATGCGTCGTCCCCAAGCTAGAGAATGGCGTCCTCGACTCTTTGTGGAGTCAACACCGTCTCCATGTTCATGGAAGAGCCGAAAGGTTCTCATCCCCTACTACGACGCTCAGCCATCACCGCACTTGTCAACGTTGCCCTCGCCGGTCCCAACATCGTCATGGAGAGTTACGTGGGCTTCATTGTGGACGAGTTGGTCACCTACGCCAAAACGCACCGCCCCGAGCTTTAGCTCGCCGCCGCTGATGACCCAGGAGAATCATGTTGCCCCAGTGGAGGAAGTCGACAACGATATCAACGAGATGACTTGTCTACCTTGGTCCACGTCAACATGTAGAAATAATTTGTACTGTAGTTAAAATGGTGACATCGTGTGCATGACGATAGATTCGTTATGGAGGAGTGTGGAGGAGGAAGAGGGAGGGGCCTCAACGGAGGCGGCGTCGGTTCGCGCGCTGAATAGCTCCTTGCGGCCGGTCGTGCGGCCTGGAAAGAAAAGGAATTATTTCCGACTGCGACCGGCCATGCAGCCTTGTCTTACTAGCTAGGGGTCCTACGTGCATGCATGTTGCCTGAAGCCATTGCAAAGCTACTAGTACTACTAGCTTGGTCACAAGGCCACGATCATGTGCATGCAGATGCAGATACACGATCATGGTATCGAGAGCCGGCCAGGCTGGCACCAGCAGGCAGGCAGGCGGGCTCTTCTTCTTCCGAGCAGCCCGGTGTACGTACGTGCAGCGGATGAGGACGAGGTCATACAGCATAAAATTTGAACTAGTTGGAACTTGGAACACTTGTACTGTTTCACCGGAGTCGTAAAATAAAATCCCTACAGATTATTGGCGCGGAAAATAAATCTGACTACGCAGCCACAGGGAGCAGGCCATTGTGCCTGAGCAGTGGTTCAGGCGAAGGCTCGCGTCCTCGGAAAGAAACGAAAACCTGCAATCGCTTTCCAGAGTCAGTTGTTTTCGACAAATCAAAGGCACTTAGTACTGGAAAGGATCGCGGCTACCTCGAGCGGAGATCTTCCGCCTCCAAGCGCAAGAACCGTGTCTCTGAATCGTCTGCCAGTCTCCTCAATGGCCTACAAACAGGCATTCATCACCAGTTTAGGCATAGAAAAATGCAATTAGCACAAAATCTGTTTCTGTCATATGCTAGTACGTGCTTGTTTGGCAAGCATGGCAGCAACAGAGGACTAGATGCGGTTGGTGAAATCATCAGATAAAGTTATATGAATGAACAAGTGGTTGGATAGCAACTAGCAAGCTAGCTTTGGTTTTCTCTAGATGAAAAACCTACCTTCTCATTGTCAAGACCGGCATCTTCAAATGCGGAGAATGCGTCGGCTGATAGGACTTCAGCCCACTGTAAGGACACGAAAAGTTACAAGTTTTAGTCGTATTCGCATGCCATATCAAATGTACCCAAGGTCATGACAAAAAAACAGATTGTGATGATTTACCTTGTAGCTGTAGTACCCGGCCGCATAGCCACCTGCACAGCGTCCACAGTGTTAATGACGAGAAATCTATGTGTGATGAACTGCATTTATACATGTTTGTTTAAGCATAGCAAACCTGAAAAAATATGGCTAAATCCACACAGGAATCTGTCCTCTGGCAAAGGAGCAAGAACCTGGGTACGTTCTGCAACTCTCCGGTCAACATCATATACCGACACAGATCCACTGGGATCGTAAGTTGTATGCAGCTCCATATCTACACTTGCAAAACGTATCTGCAGGAAATTTTAAAATAAGACTAATGAGCAACAAAGATCGGTAATAAAAAAAATAGTCGGCATAAACAAACCAGATTACAGCATTCACGTGTTTATGCTACAGCACTGTGCTTCCATTGCTCTTTGACAAGCAAGAAATATAATCAATAACTGAAGGAGAAGAAGGCAGATGGCTTAAAAAACATGTGCATACAACAAGCCACCTCTCTTACCAACAACAATTTTCAAGCTATAAAACTTTTTCTCCCATCTTACAATTTCTGGACAAATTTAAATCACTCATACAGGTTTGAGTACATATATGTTTCAGTTATCAAGTTGATGGACCTACTTGACCCAAGCACGCACGTTTAAGGACAGACAGTGCAATTTACTCTGAAGAATAGTAAGATGTCCGGAAAGTACCAAATAATGATGACAGCATGCACAGGGGAAGCAAGAGAGACCAAGCCAACATACCTGACGGAGACTGAAGGAGCCAGCACGGAAATTCTTTGCAGCGACAAGCTTGGCATAAATTTCCTCCGGAAGAACTTCGCCGGTTTCATAGTGCTTTGCAATGCTCAGAAGAGTTTCCCTGTTACACCAATTCAACAACTCATTAAGTTACCAGAATCAGGCGAGCTTGAAGCTATAAACCACACTAGATGAATCCATCATACTTGTGATAGCACCAGTTTTCCATAAACTGAGAGGGTAACTCTACGGCATCCCATTCTATCCCACTGATGCCAGCAACAAAGGCTTCATCTTGTGTGGTAAGCATGTGCTGCAGCGCGTGACCAAATTCATGGAACACGGTTTCGACCTACAAAAGCCATGTGCAAAGGAATCTTTTTTTTTTTTTTTGAAACAAGGCAAAAGCTTTGCCTTTTATATTGATAAAGTAGGAGCAAACATAAAGGACAAGGCCTAAAAAGAAAAAAAAAATTACAACTCGATCCACACCGGCCCCGAGGCCGCGCCCCACACGGGTCGACGACCAAGTTGCCCACACAACCAAGGCCGACACCAAAACCCCCCAACGCAACGCGGTGGAGGCGAGAGTCCGGAGCCGCCGCTCCGACATCCACACCGGCCCCAAGGCCACGCCCCAAAAACGAGTCGACGACCATGTTGCCCTAGCAACCATAGCCGACACCCAACACGGCGGAGACGATCTCAACGCAAGACGAAATCCGGAGCCGCCGCTCCGACATCCACACCGGTCCGATTGCCGCGCACCCCCTAGCCGAAGACGAAGGCTCGCCGCCGCCAACCACCATCTGAATCCACTGGTCCCCCTGGCCGGTTGAACATCCAAGGCGAGGCCCCAAGAGGTAAGCGACGCAGGAGCGCCGCCCTCGCCCGATCCCGCGTGCGATCAAGGGTTTCCCCCGGAGAACCCGGCATGGGGAAGCGAGGGCACCACCTCGACGACGCCTTCAAGAAGGAAGCGGCGCCCGAGGGCGTCGCCGTCGTCGGCCCCGGCCGACAACCGGGGCAGGGCTTTCGCCCGGCGATGTGTCACAAACCCGCATCCGCTCGACGGAGACCGGCCAGACCACCGACACCCGCATGCCGCAGCCACCGTGGCACCTCACGCCACGGCAGGAAGCATGACGCCACCCGCCCGGGGCCGCCGCCCCGGCATCCTCTCGACCGGCTGGAGAACGAGCTCACAGCCGGAGGTGCAGCACGGCCACCTCATGCCGGCCACATGGCCGGGGCAACCCCGACCGCACCGATGCGCCAAAGCCCCGTCCTCGCGTGGCGCCATCGATCCGGGGCCGCCGCCCCGGCATCCTTCCGCCTCCGGGCCGCCTCAAACAGCCACGCCGTCGCGGCCGTTTGACGTTGCCAACAGGCCGACCACCTCCGTGAGGGAGAGGCCGCCACCGCCGCGTCCCGGGGCCGCCGCCCCGACGTCCAGCCGCACCAGCCGGCCACGGCCCCCCTGGCACTCGGGCCGAGGACGGGCCCAGACCGCCGCTGCCGTCGCCACTCGACCTCGCGCCACCGCGAACAGCAGAGAGCGCCGCGCCGTCGCCACCTCTCCGGGGCCGCCGCCCCGGCCTCCAGGCTCCACCGCGCCGAGCGCAGCCAGAGGTCCCCGCCCACCATTTTTGGGGACGAGGCCCGCCGCCACCGCGGCCAGAGCCGGCGGCAGCGGCGGAGGAGAGCAGCACGGAGAGGGCCGCGGTCGGGGCAAGGGGGGACGCCCCCGGGCCGCCAGGGAGGCGGCACGGGAGCCGCGCGTGCTCGAGGTCGGGGAACCTGCGCGGAGGACGGCGCTGCTGCTGCGAACCCCGGCGAGGACGGCGCTGGGCTTCGGTGTGGGTGGAAAGAGGAAGCTGGGAGGGTGCCGGATCTGTGCTTGGCTAAGCTGGAGGTGGACTGAGGTGGGAGATCGGCCGCCGGCGGCGGCGGCGGCTCCTGCGCGCGCGTCGTTTACCTTTTTTTAGTTATCTATCGATATCCCCCCTCGTCTTCTTCACCCAGCCCCCACCTAGGAATCTTTCTTACCAACCATAATAAGGCCATAACAAGGATAGATGGTACTTTATCTTACATAAATATCATAAGTTTCCAAAACATATAAAGAGTGGTTTATTTGCTAAAAATAACCAGAAAAATATACCATAGCAAGTGTATTGCTAAAAATAATCAGTTTAGCATGTCCTGTACAAATTTTACAGCATAATATACAGAAATAACTCAATCAAAAAATACTCAAATCAGAGAAACATTTCAGAAAATATGTGAATTGGATGAACGATTACTTATATGTGAATTGGATGTCAACACACTCGAATGCTAAAGCAACACCAGGGTCTAGCATTTCATAGTTTTCACCAGCATGTTAACATTGGAGCAAGTCCAGTGTGTCAATCTTAGCTAAACTGATTCTGCAATTATTTTTAGGTACAATGAAAAGGGCACACCACTACCTTCGACTTGATGATGCCAAGCAAGCAAAGCCTAACACTGGACCCAAATGGGGTCGATGCTGGATTTTTTAAGATGAAAATCCTTAGAACTGGAGCTCCAAAACAAACCGGCAGCATGCCTAGAAAAAGCCAAATCGTCAGTTACTTAAGGTTTCTCTTAAAAACACAACGACCAACATCGGAAAAGTTGTAGACATCAAAACAGCTACATCATATGGAGGTAAATGGTTCCAGTCACTTCTGAACACTCATGGCATTTTTCTTCCGTTGGCAACTGTGTTATCCTTGTCAGCAATCACCTGATAAAATAAAAAAGGACCTTTTAAGAAGAAGAAGAAGAAGAAGAAGAAGAAGAAGAAATCTTGAAAAGTATTGGCATGGAAATCTGACATTCTCAACCGGTTAAATCATTAATTAATTAATTATCCTTGTCAGCAATCACCTGATAAAATAAAAAAGGACCTTTTAAGAAGAAGAAGAAGAAGAAGAAGAAGAAATCTTGAAAAGTATTGGCATGGAAATCTGACATTCTCAACCGGTTAAATCATTAATTAATTAATTAATTAGTAGAATGCACTAGCAGTTACTCCCTCCGTTCCAAATTAGATGACTTCTATTTGTCTACATGCGGCTGTATTTAGACATGTTACATGTATAGATACATCGACATGTGCACGAATGGAAAGTCATCTAATTTAGAACGGAGGGATGGAAAGAAGTCGTCACTCACAAGAAAAGAAAGAAAGAAAGGTGTCTGATTGTGCAGCTAAAGACTAGGAGTAATTCCTAGAGAAAGAGATAGGTTCAGTAAGCAGATGGGGGAGGATTGGAGCGGGGAAAAGAACCTTTTCTTGCGTGAACGGCGGCGGGGCGTTGAGGGACTGAGCGAATACTCGTCCCGTACGTACGTCGAACTCCCCCACCCTTGGAGGCGGGCTGGTGGAGGAGAGCGCCGGCAGCAGGGACTAGGCGGCGGTCCTGCCTCCGGCGGGTAGAGGCCCTCCTCCATGGCGGCCAGGATCGATCTGGTGGAAAATCTTGGCCGGCGGGAAGAAGCTAGGGGGAGGATGTGCGGCGGCGCAGGCAGAGAGAGAGAGAGAGAGAGAGAAAAGGACGCGTGCGTTTGGTGTTCCCGAGCGAGAGTGCGTTTGGTGTTTGTTCCGAATATGAAGACGAATCGATCGTAGCTAGCGAGCCAGCGCCGTTTGAGCTGTACTCATCCGTCGTCATCAGTGCCGGACACAAGTATCAAGAAAATATGCCAAGTTCCAAAGCACACCCACGTATTAATTAATATACAAGAGTGTATTTATACTGCAGTATCATCCGATCGAGGAGTATGCATGTATTCTCTCTATGTTTAGCAAGCAATTAATTGAATTTAAACCTTATTTGCTACAGCTTCAAGTTAACGTGCATGCATGCATGTGTAACCAATGCTTGAATCTTATTTGGACCTGTCTCAGCATTATTAAATCACATACGTCAACACATGTAGTAAATATGAGAAGAGCGACGCAATGCTAGCTAACGTGTCAAGCATATATAGCTGAGATGATCAGAATTAATTAGCTAGATTAATATTAAATCAGTTCGGTTTTCCTCATATATCGATACGTGCGTGCATGCATAGAGTTTTGTTTAGCTAGCTAGCCACTCACGCGTACTTAGCCAGCGTGTCGATCGATGGTGGCAGCAGCAAAAAAGAATGATATTGGCTCAGATAGGTAGACCTATATATATAGGGTATGTCGCGCGGGTTGTGGCATACTCTAAGGCCATGGCGCCTCCACCACCCAATTAGCACCATCCGCCTACATATCTGTCGGGTCTACGCGACCAACTATAAGGGGGTCTGGGATGAAGATGACGGCGGCGAGGTTTAAAACCGACGTTGACAGAATAGAAGCTACCTGGCCTCTCCTAGGCTGGTGCAGCTCCGCAGCCGGCGTGCGTGCGTGAATATGGGATCAAGAGGAGGAAGAAGATAATGGAGAGGCAAGAGGAGAGGGATCCGGATAAGGAGGTGCATTATATTTTTCAACGAGCATCCTGATTTCTAACCACCATCATAATTCACAGTAGCACGTAGTGCCATGATATTAGGTTATACTGATACACCATACGTATTATTTATAAACCCTGCCCAAGTTCACTTGGTCGTGTCCCGCCCCACCACCACGACGGAGGCTGTGTAACCAAACTCACACTCATCGTCAAATCGCCCAACCCACCCCCACTCCTAAAATCTTTGGGTACCATGACCACAAGACCGATAACTTCATCGCCAACGACTGTTGGGACAGCGTCTCCAGGATCTGCTCTCATCTCCACACGCGATGAATGTCCTATGTGTTTCACACTGTCGACTCGATGGCATAGATAAGCCTCGGCGTATGGAACTTATTTTTGTGCTTGCTTATCCCGCCGACTGCCCTCATGATGCCATCCGCTTCTATTTACGTTAAAATGCATCCATAACTATCTTTCAGACTAAATTTGTGCTTGTAATCAGTAACACTATTATTAAATATGTGTGTGTGATCACTCAGATTGTTATTAAGTATAAGTACTCATGACCACTCGTCTAGATCTTCCATGCATGTGCTCCTATCAAGTCATATATTCAAATCCCTTTTTTTGGTTCGCACTACACGATGTATCCTATTGGTACGTGATGGTATTAGAATTTACAACAACTCTACCTCACATAGGTATAATAGCACGTCGAGTGCATGCAAAATTGGATCCATATCATTTCAAGCATAAAATAATAGCCCATGACAACGGACGACACATTAAATTATATACACTAGTTGCCTACTAACAGAAAATAAATGTGACCAACAACATAACGACACATGAAATGATTTGCATTGACCATTACCTAGCATAAAATAAGGCCCCTAAAACATGCGACTGTTTGTAGTGAAAATGATTATTTTACAACAATGTTGGATCGCAACAATAGTGGCGATTACCAACCCACTCGGCCTCCAAGTGAAGAGTTGAAGTAGGCGGCCTTCTTCCCATGATGTAACTCATGGTTTAATACTAGACACAAAGAAGGATATGAAGTGGCCTACTCCGTCCAACTACTTATAAAAGAACAAAGGTTTGCTTGATATCCCCAACTCTAACGAAGTGTAAGTTTTAGTTACAATTGTTGTGAAAGAAAGTAAGAAAACTACTTTATAACACAAACAAAAGAATTTATACATTTTAATAAAAAAATAATTTTATAAATCAAATTACTAGTAAACCAAAGTAAAAGGTGCTTCTTATTGAGATATTCACCGCGGTTGATAGCTTCATTGGATCTCTCTGTCGAAAACATGGTTGTGCAAAACAACAAGTATAGATATGAGAAAAGACGATAAGTGCAAGTGAGATAGTTTGTGGGAAATACAAAAGTGAAGAATCACAAAAAAACATTTCATGGTGAAATCTGGGATAACGAGGTATCGTACCACTGCGCCATGAAAATGAGAACATTAAATCATGCGTAATGGTAAGATGAAACATGAAACATAGCCAATATATATGCACTAGCATACGATAAGGACGCGCAGTGTCAACACTTCATAAGTAATTCTAGGTAGTAGTTGTCTCCAAGCTTGAAATAAGGATCCTAATAACATGTCATGATGGAATGGCACATATGAAATGATAGGTTTTATGCTACCATTACATGCATAAAATAATAACACCCGAAGATGAAATGGCACATGAAGTGATAAGAATCCATACAATAACACGCGGCAATGAAACTTCACATGATTTATAGGTACAAACCACATCCTTACTCAATAAGGACACTCAGAATGTGCTGCTATGATTGTGAAGGAACAATATGTTGCCTTATTAATTATTTATTAATATTGGTGTGATAGCTATTTATTTCTCCATTTTTTATATTTTATGTTCAGACAAATATGATATCTATTGTTTCCTGCGTAGTTGTTAATGTAACATGGAATGATATAGTTTATCACTACTATAATTTTAGCGGACAAAAATATATTATCATAAGCAAGACTATTTGGCTCGGTTCCGCCACCGCCTTGTCTAGAGGATGATGTGATCAAAATCAAGGAGCTTGGTTACGGTGACAGAGCGTACCATATATGGGTGTTGAGAAATTACAAGCAAAGAGAATGGGAGAAGCTCTGTAGCAAAGAGACAACAAATATATTATCATAAGCAAGAATATTTGGCTCCCAATATCAACATGATCTGATGATATGTAACAATCTGAGGGCATCATGATATCTAGCTACCATCATAATTCAATGCATCACATTGCCATGATGTAGTTATGAAAAATTGATACATTAAAGGTGTTCTCATCGACACTGACCTGGTCACTTGATCTTGTCCTGCACCACCACAACGATGGCAGCCTAATTGAGCTCACACTCGTCGGCATGTCTGCCTGGACCTAGACCGCATCCACTCCTGCACCATGACCTTAAGCCAAAAAACTTCATCGCGACGACTGTAGTTAAGTCAAGATCGACGACTTCGGTCTCTTCGGAATCTTCTCGAACTTGGAGAAGCCCTAGACAAACCTCGATGTCTAGGACTTCTCCGTATGGCTATTGATCGTGTCGGTCACATGCTTGATGTCATCGGATACTATCTCCTTTAAAATGCATCCATAAGTATTCTTCATATTAACTATGTGCTTGCGATACCTCTCACTTTAATGTATATAAGTGATCGTGATCACACGTCTCGATTGCTATAAGTACTTGTCTTAACTGTATTAATATCAATAGACCTTCCATGTAATTCTATCACTTAATCGACCCGTCTCCTCGTTTCCCATTCTCACTTGTAGGATGCATCCTTTTCATATGCCGCTATCATGTTAAAATATATAGGACAATTATACCTCATAGGGTATCCTAACCTGTTGAGACACATGAAATGATAATTCTTCTCTTACAATTATACCTCACATAGAGCATCATTTTTGCATATAATAATAGCCCACAACAACGAAGAGATACATGAAATCATAGGCAATAGTTTCCGCCTTGGAAAAAAATAAGGACGCACATAACGAAACAATACATGAAATGATATGCACTTTCCATCTCCTTTCTTAAAATTGGGACCATGAAACGGTTGACTTCTTGTAGTGGACATGATTCTAGATAACTCGTTGGCAGTGCAGGTGCAGAGTGTTGCAGTAGAGCCTCTATTACCCATAAAGTAACAGGGCCTTCTAATAGCAAACATGAAGAAGATATGTACAGGCCTACTGAAAGAATAGTACTAATATAACTTGATAACAAGAAAAAATTACTCCCTCTGTTCTTACTTACTTTGTGTTGTAATTTTAGCAAAATTCAAACTTTTGTCAAGTTTGACCAGTAATACATGAAAAATATCAATATTTATAATGCCAAATGCGTATAATATAAAAATATACTTTATGACGATTCTAATACTATAGGTTTTACATTGTAGATGTTGATATGTTTTCCTAAATATTTGGTCAGTGTTAACAAAGTTTGACCTTGACTAAATCCATAATGCAAAGTAATTGTGAATGGAGGGAGTATTTTTACATTTCCACACTAATTTATAATAGTAATTAATGATTGGTAATAATCGCCGCCTACCTTGAAATAAGGACCTTAATAACACGGATGAATAAATGGAACATGATATGACAGGTTTTATGTCATAATTCCATTCATAAAATAATAGTGTGTGCAACAACTGATACATGAAATGATAGGTAATGTAACAGGCGTCGATGAAGCGAACCACATAAAATGGTACCTAGAAACCACATAAAATAGACCCAGAGAGTGTGTGCCAATGAGTGCAAATGATTTTTTTTTGTCTTCTAAATTCTTATAAAATTTGTGTGAGTGGTGAGATCATTGTTATTTCCTGTTCAAAAAATATACTCTCTCTTATTACATGGGCTTGGCCATACATCTATTAATAGGGATGTGCTCTACCAAATATGCAATACAATTTCACATATATGTATCATCTGAATAGCTAGTAGCACTTGAACTTTGACACATTTATCCAACCAAATTGGATAAGCGAGGTGGTGAGGCGGTTTAAGGTTAGATGAAGCGGGTCACGGGACGGTGCCGCGGGGTGCTTTATTGTCGCTCCTCCCCATGACCGAACCATAAGCCGAGGCCAATGATGCGGGCCGAGATGGCGTCGGCAACGATAAGACTTGACAAGGACAAAGCCTCAAGGGCTGACGCACAAAGTCGCAACGGTGCTGATGTCGCTGACACTTGATCATCGAGCAAGGCAGAGAACTCGTAGTGGTCTTCGCAATCTTCCGTTCTTGAGTATGAGCCACACGTCACGGCCTCTGACGGGTTATACTTTCTTAGTAGAAGAAGGAACACCTGGTGCCGATGGAGGAAGATGCATCAATATTCCTAATGGGACAGTGTCCGTGAGATATGACGGGCTGACTTGGTCGGTGTCCGTGAGATGAATGGCGTGGTATGTCGATGGGACAGCCGGCGCTGCGATTGTTCTTAGACTACTCATAGTGGGAAGTAACATAAAGTAGTATCATGCATATGACACATCAGCATTTTGCATGCATGGATTGCATGATACTAGTTATGATACCACCGCTACTATGGCTAGTCTTATACGGACGACACGTACGAGTGGTTAGAAGATATCATGGTTATAAAAACTCGGTGTAGAAGTTCTCTCAAACTGAAATCGATTATTGAATCACTTATTCTGGGAGGAAAGAGAAACAGGTACGTACGTGCATGCAGTGATTTATTATACTACTAATTGAATTGATGTCGAAGGCTAATTAATGAGCCCGGGCATAAAAACAGACGCACGCGTACGTGTAGTACGGTAGCGTGGTGCCAGGCTGGCAGCAGCAAGCTAGCAGGGTCGCGCACGCAAACCTCCGATCCATCGATCCATCGAGAGCCGGCCAGGCTGGCACCAGCAGGTGGGCTCTTCTTCTTCCGAGCAGCCCGGTGGTAGCCGGTGTACGTACGTGCAGCGGATGAGGACGAGGTCATACAGCATAAAATTTGAACTAGTTGGAACACTTGTACTGTTTCACCGACGTCGTAAAATAAAATCTCTACAGATTATTGGTGCGGAAAATAAATCTGACTATGCAGCCATGGGGAGCAGGCCATTGTGCCTGAGCAGTGGTTCAGGCGAAGGCTCGCGTCCTCGGAAAGAAACGAAAACCTGCAATCGCTTTCCAGAGTCAGTTGTTTTCGACAAATCAAAGGCACTTAGTACTGGAAAGGATCGCGGCTACCTCGAGCGGAGATCTTCCGCCTCCAAGCGCAAGAACCGTGTCTCTGAATCGTCTGCCAGTCTCCTCAATGGCCTACAAACAGGCATTCATCACCAGTTTAGGCATAGAAAAATGCAATTAGCACAAAATCTGTTTCTGTCATATGCTAGTACGTGCTTGTTTGGCAAGCATGGCAGCAACAGAGGACTAGATGCGGTTGGTGAAATCATCAGATAAAGTTATATGAATGAACAAGTGGTTGGATAGCAACTAGCAAGCTAGCTTTGGTTTTCTCTAGATGAAAAACCTACCTTCTCATTGTCAAGACCGGCATCTTCAAATGCGGAGAATGCGTCGGCTGATAGGACTTCAGCCCACTGTAAGGACACGAAAAGTTACAAGTTTTAGTCGTATTCGCATGCCATATCAAATGTACCCAAGGTCATGACAAAAAAACAGATTGTGATGATTTACCTTGTAGCTGTAGTACCCGGCCGCATAGCCACCTGCACAGCGTCCACAGTGTTAATGACAAGAGAAATCTATGTGTGATGAACTGCATTTATACATGTTTGTTTAAGCATAGCAAACCTGAAAAAATATGGCTAAATCCACACAGGAATCTGTCCTCTGGCAAAGGAGCAAGAACCTGGGTACGTTCTGCAACTCTCCGGTCAACATCATATACCGACACTGGTCCACTGGGATCGTAAGTTGTATGCAGCTCCATATCTACACTTGCAAAACGTATCTGCAGGAAATTTTAAAAGAAGACTAATGAGCAACAAAGATCGGTAATAAAAAAATAGTCGGCATAAACAAACCAGATTACAGCATTCACATGTTTATGCTACAGCACTGTGCTTCCATTGCTCTTTGACAAGCAAGAAATATAATCAATAACTGAAGGAGAAGAAGGCAGATGGCTTAAATACATGTGCATACAACAAGCCACCTCTCTTACCAACAACAATTTTCAAGCTATAAAACTTTTTCTCCCATCTTACAATTTCTGGATAAATTTAAATCACTCATACAGGTTTGAGTACATATATGTCTCAGTTATCAAGTTCATGGACCTACTTGACCCAAGCACGCACGTTTAAGGACAGACAGTGCAATTTACTCTGAAGAATAGTAAGATGTCCGGACAGTACCAAATAATGATGACAGCATGCACAGGGGAAGCAAGAGAGACCAAGCCAACATACCTGACGGAGACTGAAGGAGCCAGCACGGAAATTCTTTGCAGCGACAAGCTTGGCATAAATTTCCTCCGGAAGAATTTCGCCGGTTTCATAGTGCTTTGCAATGCTCAGAAGAGTTTCCCTGTTACACCAATTCAACAACTCGTTAAGTTACCAGAATCAGGCGAGCTTCAAGCTATAAACCACACAAGATGAATCCATCATACTTGTGATAGCACCAGTTTTCCATAAACTGAGAGGGTAACTCTACGGCATCCCATTCTATCCCACTGATGCCAGCAACAAAGGCTTCATCTTGTGTGGTAAGCATGTGCTGCAGCGCGTGACCAAATTCATGGAACACGGTTTCGACCTACAAAAGCCATGTGCAGAGGAATCTTTCTTACCAACCATAATAAGGCCATAGCAAGGATAGATGGTACTTTATCTTACATAAATATCATAAGTTTCCAAAACATATAAAGAGTGGTTTATTTGCTAAAAATAACCAGAAAAATATACCATAGCAAGTGTATTGCTTACCTCACGAAAGGTCATGAGACTGGGCTTATCGCCAACTGGTGGCATCTGATTACACACCATATGGGCAACAGGCAACCTTACAGGCGATCCATTGCGAGCTAGCACACGACTACGAGAAAAAACGACATTCATCCAAGCCCCGCCACGTTTTTCAGATGGTCTTGAATATGGATCAAAGTAAAAGTAAGCAACAGGGCTATTGGAAGAATCTTTGACACAATAAAATTTGACGTCACTGTTCCAAACCTGAAAATGTAGTCACCAGTCAACATTTGCAGACCATTAACTTATGTTAAGAGAAGTGAATTGATACTTACAGGAGCCAGTCCATCTGCAGGTTCAACGTTAATACCAAATAGCTTATTTGCAAGACTGAAGAGGCCATCCATAACCTTGGGCAGTGCAAAGTACGGACGCAGTGATTCCTGAAATGGCAGTACTCAAGTCAGCTCAATGGAGTATCATCATGATGTGCAGTATTTTCTTTCAAGCAGAGTACATTTAATTCAGCAAAAATATATGGATAAGTTTTAGTATTACATATTGTACGCAAAGAAATGTAATCAAAACAAGCTTGCAGACTAAGAGCAAGTTCAATAGTAGAGCCAGCAACCGGCTATATGAAACTGCTATGTCATCAAAAGTTAGCCTTATAGTTAGCTCATACAATAGAGTTGGCTATAAGGTTGGCTATTAGGTTAGTATTTTCCTAACTTTGTGTCTTTATCTCTCCTCACATTTAATGCTTTTGCCTAGGAGCACGCGTAGAGGCTGGCTCTTGCATGAGAGCCCACTCCATCACTTTTTCCTTGTCTCTCTCCTCCACATAGGCAAAAGTGTCATGTAGGCGGGCTATAAGCCCACTACTGTACTTGCTCTAAAGAGAAACCTATCGACTTGCAGGTTTTTTTTTTTTTGAAAAATGCTTATGTAAAGCGAAGAAAGAACCTCATCAATGTCATATTTAGATTCCCGTAGTCGTTCACTCCAGAAGTTAAGGTCCCAGTGTGACAGATCATGGGCTTCGGCAGAACCAGAATCTTTCACAAAGGCTTTTAGATCTTCCATATCTGCAGTAAGAAAAGCAGCAATTAAGATATTTTTGGTATTTCAGCCTAGTCTTTAGTCTTCATAAGAAAATATATGAGGAAATATTTGATGATAGAGATATAATGTTGACAGGTAGTTGCTTGTTTTGTTTGGGAACTCTCAAGAGAGTTACATTAGAGGTAGCGGTCAAGAACAAGAAACACAACGTCAAACATAAATAACAGATGAACTCTGGCTAGAAACTTATGTAAAGAATCTCAAAGAAAATGAATAGGATGGTTGTACCTTGAACAGCATGATCCCAGGAAGCAGAGCGGATTTTCTCAAGAAGCTCTTGCACCCGGTCAACAGTTGCCATTTTCCGAGCCAAGCTTACCTTCATGATTATCATAGTTAGCTAAAACGCAATAGTACTTGGCACTGTTTTTAATTAAATGCAGTGGGGACAAAGGCAAGCATGCGCACCTCAGCGTAATTTTTGTACCCCAGTAATTTAGCCTTCTCTTGCCTCAACTGTAGAATCTGAGTAATGATATCGGTGTTATCAAGATCACCACTCGAGGCACGGGTTAGATAGGCACGATAAACTTCTTCACGCAGAGCTCTGTTCTTAGCATGTTGCATAACAGCCATAAAGCTTGGTGCGTCCAGTGTGATGACCCAAGGTCCAGTTTCAGCTGAAGCGTTTTCATGACACTACAAAACCTGTTTGTCAGAACAAATTATCATGGGGGGAAATTTCTAAGGTTCCATATTAGTGCACTACACACCTTTGACACAGCTGTTTGTGCTGCTAAGCCAAGGGCTGAAGCAGGCAAGCCATCAAGTTCTTTCTTATCAGTAACCAATTTCTCGAACTTCTTTGTTGCATCCAGCACATTCTCACTGAACTTCTCTGTCAGTTTTTCAAGGTCCTGAAAGAAATTCAGCACTGGGTTAACTGTTATGCATCAGCAAAAACTGAATGTGATTGGGAACGAGGTTAGTTTTTGTCAACAAAAAAAAAGGCTACAACAACTAGAATCTGTCAACATCTTGTTCTGCTAAAAAGACAAATAACCTACTTGCTGGATTTGATTAAATTTCTCCCTCTGCTCGTCCTCAAGTGCAACTCCACCAAGAACAGCGTCCTTAATTTGGCCTGGCGAAGAAAAGAAGAAACGCTATTACAAGCAAAGCAGGAAAAGAAACGCGATAAAACAGTACTGACACCCAGCAACGTTTCTTAACAGCAATGTCATTGATTCGGTGTGGCGGCTGTGGCTACATAGAAGGAAAGTTACCTTCTACGACACGCTTGCGAGCATCGCTGAGGCTGTCCCAATCTGAAGAATTCCTGATGGCGTTGAAGGCCTCGTATATGGGCTTGCTCTGCCCCAGCCTCAGATAGAACTTCACCTTCTCGGGCTGTTCAGATTCAAGATCGATTCGGTCAGTTGGTATGCAGCGTAGTATACAAAACAATTATTTATTGAACAATTCAAACGGGAGAAATCAGCAGCCTCTATCCCTCTAGTGCGGTGTGATGCATAACTAGTTGGTGCTTGACTTATTTCACATGGTGGCAGTCTCCTAAATTTGGGCAAGCAGCCTGGCAGCCCAATTCAGATACTTGGTGCAGAGAAGGTGAGTTCACGATATGCGTAATCATGTACATATTCAGCCCATATTTCATCCGCTCTCCCAAATTGTATCTGGCTTGAATTGTTTTAGACGGATGGATTTGTCACATAGAAAACAGGGAAGACGCTACACCTAACCTAAGTAGGGTCTCATCTACCACGCATCCTGCAGTACATCAATACAAGGAAACCGAACCTAACAAGCACTGAGCGCGGGAGCAGGTTACATCCTTCCAGGATCTATGGTGATCTCTATGTGTGCCAGATGATTCGACAGGATGGTGATACGGGGGCAGGGGATGAGGAGGAGGGTAACCTGGACGTCCTCTACGGCGGCGCGGAGGTCGGCGGAGTCCTTGACGGCCTTGAGGTGGTCGACGACGTTCCATACAACATCAAGCCTATCGACGATGCGCTCGAGCGGGACGACGAGCTTGCCCCACGCCGGCTCCACGCCCTTCTCCAGCGCCTCCAGCTCGCCCTCCTGCGGTAGTCAAAGCCAAATCCAGTGAGATCCACAACGATCGAGTGTCAGTCAGTCAGTCAGTCAAAATCAATCGATGGATCGCGTACGAGGTGGGCGAGGAGGGCGCGGATCCCGGGGCGGACGTGCGCGGGCTGGACGGCGTCGAAGGGCGGGAACTCGAAGTCGGCGAGGAGCGGGTTGCTGCTGGTGTCGACGACGGCGGCGTCCGCCATGGCGGAGTAGGCGGCGGAGCAGGTGGCGCGGGAGGAGGGGCGGGGGCAGAAGGCGCGGAGCGGGGAGGATGGAGGGAGGACGGAGAGGAGGAGGAGGCGGTGCGCCGCTCGGCTGCTATTAGGGTTTCGGGCGAGAGCGGGGAGGAGGTGGGAGACGGTGGAGGTGAGGAGGGGGAGCATGGTGGCCGCGACGAAGAAGAAGATGACGGTGGTCTGACGGCGTGGGCCCACCATCGCTCTTGTGGGCTTTGGATCGGATCGGATGGGCCGAGAGATGTTGTTATCCTTTGGAAGGATTTTGCTCGGCGCACGGCGCACCACGCTGCCGACTTTCTCATCTCAAAAGAAAACACAAAATTTGGATGTGCTTTGTAATAATAAATCCTCAAAAACACAAACAAACGTCCATCTAAGGCTGGGAAAATGATCGCAGACAAGTATTCCTTATAATTAGAATTCCTCCCACACGTCGGATACTTATTTATTCGAATGACCGGAATCAACAAACAAAAGTGATGGAGTCGTATATTTGCAATCTCCGATTGGCGTATAATGGTGATCGAGATTACATGCTCGGATTTTTGGGTGTTTGAATGACCAAGAAAGTTGTATGCAACACCGATAATAGAGAGAAGTGCATGTGGTGTCAGATGACTAAGAAAGGTATATGTCGTGCGGGATGACAAGAGAGGTGTACGTGTGAAAAGATGACCGAGAGAGGTGTACGTATGAAAAGATGACTAAGAGAGTTATACGTGCGTCCGGATGACCGATAGAATTACAATTGACAATCGAGAGATAGGTGTATGAGGGATCATATTGTTGCGGGTCGGGTATCAATGCTACCAAATGACCAAGAGAAGTGCATGTGGTCCAAATTACCGAAATAGGTGTATGTGGGCCACATGAACAATAAATATGTGCATGGTTCAGATGAGCGAGGGATGTTTGAATGACCTAAAGATTGTATGCGAGACCGATAACAGAGAGAAGTCCATGTGTGATGCCGGATTACCGAGAAATGTGTATGTCGGGCAACATGACAAGAGAGGTGTACATGGGAATAGATGACTGAGAGAGTTATACATGGGTTCGGAAGACCGATAAAGGTGCATGCATGTGACAACCACGAGATAGGTGTATGAGCTATGAGGTATCAGATGGCCGTGGGGTATCCACGCATGACCAAATGATAAAGAGAAATGCACATGGGCCCAGATGAATGAGAAAGGTGTTTGTGGATTCGGTTGACCGAGATAGGTGTATATGGGACTCAACCATTGAGAGATTTGTTTATGTGTCAAGATGGCCAAGAGAATTATATATGTGACTGAATGTCCAATAAATGTCTAAAAGGGTCCGAATGGGTGAGAGATACGTGCCTAGACCTAGATATGCTCCTTACTTGAAATTTTTGTGCTCTCGACGTTTCACCCATACGCGCGCACATTTTAGGGCATGCACGTAAAAATCTAGCCCCAAAAAAGGTCGTCTAGGTCACCGAACGGGCACTAGTGTTTCTTTAAGTGAAAAACTAATCATAATCACAATTCGCTCAAAATTATGGTGTGTTTCTGGTCCTTATTTAATCATTCATTTCCTTGACCTGCACTATTATTTTGTGTGTATCATTTCATGTGCCATCTTGTTGTGACTCGTTATTATTTTATCATAAAATGGTAGCGTAAGACACGTCATTGCATCATATGTGTCTCTTTGTAGTGTGTTACGATTGACCTCATTTTTTGCACCGAGATAGCAATACCTATAATTTCATGCCCTCTTCCGCCATCGTGCATCCTTATTTAACGTTAGAAGATATATATGATTTATGATTTTATGTGTCGCTCAGTTGTCACACACTATTATTTCATGCATGAAATGATAGCTTGTCATCTCGTCGCCAGGGGCGGACCCAGGTACAACCTTGTGGGGGCCTTGGACCCCACTCAAATATTGAAATTTTAATAGTATTTGTTCAATTTTTAGAGAAAAATCTTCAAATTTTGTGAAGTTATATAAGAAATGCCCCGCAGTCTTGCCCCCTCTCAAAATATTTTTTGGGTCCGCCACTGCTCGTCGCTAGGGCGACGTGCTAGGGTACTAAGGCATCCCCATTATTTCACCATCACTGCTCAAAATTAGGTATCCACGGTACAAAGTTATAGAGAGATGCCATGGGAAATCACTGTTTTTGGTATTTTCTCGCCTATTTTGGGGGCTATGGCACACTATTATGGTTTGACGTTTCTCAGTACGTTTTCATTTGTCGCCTCCCCGTCGTGGAGGCATGCTAGAATACTAGTTGTCCGAACCTCTCACCTTGATAAGTGTAAATTTCGGTGAGCGGTGCCCTTTGCATGTGAGCTTCGATCAAGGCTCCTTTGGGAGGCGTTAGAAAGACATTTCTCCATATGCACATGCCTTTGTGGGCGCGCATGGAGCGTACCTGAATGTAGTACGCCATAAAAAGTGCCGACCCGTTTTAATAAAAAAATTCACGTGGGCTCTTCGCGGTCCTTTTGTTTGTGATAAAGAAAAGTGGGCGATAATTTGATTGTTCGTCGCACCGTTTTGTATTTTCTCAACAGACCGACTCGATGGTGGAGCCGCTGCATGGATGGAGCCCGTCGGCGCTGCCCTATTCCTCTCCCGCGACGGCACCATGAGCTTGCCCACGTTGCCGGCGCCGGCGCCACAGAGCGGTACGGTGTCGTGGAGGTCTCCGTTCACGTCGATTGAGTCAGTTACGATGGAATAGGCACGTTGACATCCATGCGTCATGCATGCATGTTCACGTGGGCATGCACCTGTGGCCCATGCAACACGCACCGATCCTCCCATGCATGCAACTGGTGCCGCTCGTTGATCATTCTTTTTACTGTTAGAAAAGAGCTAATTTTACTGATTACCTACTGGATCAGTCATCTCTGCCGAAAGGTTGTCGCAGTGACTGGAAGCACGCAATACGACGGCAGCGATGGCGTTCAACTTGGCATGACACGCTGCTCGCTGCAGGAGGTGATCAACGGCTCTCCCATACGAGCACATGCTCATGGACGGCCCTTCCGCCGAACCATGGCCGGTAATGAGAGGACCAAGTTGTTGCTTCTGACGAACCAACGCCGATACCTGCGAAACATGTGTGGTATGCACCAATACTGTCTATGTCATGCTTCTTTGATAATCACTTGTCTCGTACTGGTAACCATGTGTGGCATGCGCCTAATGTTTAATGTGCATCATAATCATTGGTGTGCAGATATATCAGTATTTCATCCATGGTAAACACTATATATTCTCTGCTCACAAACTAGTTGTTGCTTATTTTGATGATCGTGGCCCCACATATTAGGGGAGAAACCCCCAAATTAGTGTGTTGTAGCCCCTGAAAATGGGCGGGAAAAACGAAAAATGAAAACAGTATAACCCCGTAAACAAGCGGTAAAGAACCAAAAATGATATAAGTGTATTATAGCACGTGAAGACAAGAGAGACACAAAAATTGAGCAAGCATAATAGGAGGGATACAATAGTGAATGTGCATCTCTATTATTTGCTGCCATGTCCTTGGATGATAATTCTTCTCTTACCGGTGAACACATGTGGTGTTTATGTCTATTATTTAATGTGCATCACAATCAATGGTATGCATGTAGATTCATGCATTTCAAGGAACTTGATATTTATGTTTCCAAATTAGCTTATGTCGATGTAGATACGACATCCGGCAAGTCTCCATGTCGTAGTCTCCATGTCGTCCATCTTACCATTTAAAATCAATACGTTGGACCTGAAACTCGTTCTGTAAATCCCAAATAGGTTAATTAACCTGAGAAATGATTTTAGTGAACCCTGGTTAACTGTTTGACCCGTGGGATCCGAGTATCGTCTTGAGACCCCATGTCACACCATAAAGACGCTCGACGATGTGTCGGCAAATTAAATTATTGGAAATAACTATCTTGGACGTGCTTGGAGGTCTCTTTCAGTTTCAAGCCATGGAGACTCAAAGAATTTTCAACAATTTATATTCCTATTGGTTTGAGAGCTCTCGTTCTTCCTCGGCGCCGACATAAAAATGGTAACACGTGACATAGAAAAGGCGCATGGAAACATTGGCAATATATCTCCAAGGATAAAACAATTGGCGTGGCAACAAATTGGCACATAAAATAATAAACAACTCCTACCTCATAGGATGAAATATGGGCCCCGGTAACGTGTGGCCACGATATAACACATGAAATGGTAGGTAATAGCTATCATTTCCTGCATAAAAAAGTTAACACATGACAGCTGAACTACAAGTGAAATCGTGAATAGTAGTTGTCCTAGGCCTCTCCGTCTTGATGCACCTCGTCAACCCAAAGCAGCACACGCTTTCCACCGTTCTTTCACCATGTCGTCGCCGACACCATCCCCACATATCCCAAGCACTCTCATATCTTGTCGCCCCCAACCCACACACGCCGGGGAACCCAGACACACGCATCCTTATTCGTCTAGATCAGGAAGAGGGAAAGGAAAAAGAACCAAGCGAACCATCAGATGGGGAGCCGACCTTCACGCTGCTGCCTGCGTCAAGATGTAGAATGAGCAGGAGAATCATGCATGTTGCCCCCGAGCAGGAAGTCAACGACGATATAAGCAAGCTAAATGACTTGTCCACCTTGGTCTGCGTCAAGATGTAGAATGAATTTGAACCGCGGTTAAAATGGTGACATGATGTGTAAAAGATAGATTAATTCGTTATGGAGGAGGGGAGGGAGGAGGAGAGGTCGGATCCCGCGGCCGCTGGTGTGAGGAAGTTGGCGGCGTCGATGAACGTACGTGACCGGCAGCCTGCGCAAGGCTTTCGGCTCTCCGGTCCGGCGGTGAGGCGACTTGGACGGAGTAGACGCCGGAGAGTGATTGGGATTGGGTTTTGCTGCGATCGAGTTGAGCACGTGCATGCATGGTTTCTCATGCATGCAGTCCTACTAGCTAGCTAGGGGTCCTACGTGCATGAGGCCGGCCTGAACCCATAGCAAAGCTACTACTCCAAACTGTGCACGTACGTGCATGGATTCTTCGGCGACCGAGCGTGGTCACATGGCCACGATCATGTGCATGCAGTACAACGGCTATCTCGATTTCGATTTGGAGGAGCATTTGTGTGTGGCAAAGGACAAAAGCCATCCCCTCCATCGATCTAGCCACTTAGGCGACGGCGTCCCCTCCATCTCCACTTATGCAACGGCGTCGTCAGGGGTGCTGGCGCCGTCTACGCCTCAATGACGACATCATCGGAGCTGCCGTTATGCAGCTCGTTGTAATCTTTACCTCCTGACGGAGTCGGGGCTGTGGTCAGCCGGCGTGTAGCTCAACGCTTTCTCCACCGTCCATACCGATGCCTATATGTACGCAGTCGTGACTTCAGACCACGACAAGGTGGTTGGAATCTACAACGTCTACACCGCCAAGCTCTTTAGGTTATTATGTACAAGCTATGTTGCCGCTAGAAAGGTGGTGTCATTGAGTCTACTCCGACATCAACACCAACATACTATCAATATCGTGCATGCACCTATGAGTCGAAGTCATACTCCACTGACATGTCTTCTCTGATGAATCAAAATATCACTTGATAAGCCGACGACGCAAAGGCAAGTCACCCAGTCCGACACCAACAAGGCAACAAGGCATACACCACCAGTTCGGGCACTGACGAGACAAAGGTTGCCCACATCTTCGTCATTGGATATCGACAAGCCGAAGGGATACGGCTAAGCATCGCCTGAGCGATGGGCACTCCCAAGACGTCCTCACTCGAGGTAAGGTAGCACCCGAAACACCGTCATCAATCGAGAGGTCGCCAAAAATGGCTCGTCACATGTCCTTTTTCCCGCCCGTCGTACGGCGGTATGGAATCTTAAAACTTTTCTGGCCAGAATGGACGGGGGACAAACAGAATAATGTCCAGTCTGCATGGGTCCTCTCGAGGGATCGATGTTCTCAAAATAAACTGTGATGCTTCGATCATTTATAAAGGAGACATGAGCAGGAGGTTGAGGATTCGTCGTCCGGGATAATGATAGGATTATCCGACACTCGGTAGCGGAACATATTTCACATGCTTCAGGCGTTGCGCTCGAGAGGGGCGACGGCATACAGTGAAGCTTTGCATGTTGTGGCTTAATGGGGGTATGGGCCATCTGGAGTCTGACCCCCAGGTCGTCATCACTGCCTTTCGGGGCAACTGACGTGACCTCTCCCCAGAAATCATTGTTTATCGTGAGATCCCTGTCTTCAGTCGTTTAAACTTTTTTTCTACGGAGTATATGTTTTTCGTTTCTCCACGTGATTGTAAAAGGCTAGCAGCACTTGGTGAGAGGCCAGGAAGCAAAGTCGCGGGGGGCAGTATTAATTAACGGTATTACGGTATCATGTGTTCCAGGTCCAAAAAAAAGTACCTCTAGTTGTACTACTCACTGCCTTCCTCTAGTAGCACGTCACGTCACAACTTCCTGGCCAACCTCTCGTCCTTTAGTAGCACGCCACGTCACAACTATCTCACGTAGTGCATGCATGGTTAATGGTCAAAGCATACGTGAATGCATGTACTACTTTCCTATTCTTCTCTCACGTACGTACAAATTTGAAACTTCAGTTAAATCTAGGATGAAATGAAAGAACCAAAATTTGAAACTTACAAGGAAAAAAACCGAAGAAATAATTTTCGAGCAAATTTCAACTAAACTTTAAATTTTCGAATTTATTTTACCAAAATTTCCTAAAATTCAAAAGTTTTCGTCCGGTAAATACTTTTACCGGTTCTGACCGAAATGGCCAAAATTCGACGACGCTGGAGTAAACAAGATGTTGTCGTCAAGTTATGGTCTCTTGACGACGGAATCCATGGCGGCCGTTGCGGCATCAACTTCCTTGTCTATCCACCTCCTAACGCCATCAGCCTTGGTTTCTCTTATCTACACAAGCAGGTCGGACCGGGTATGGCACGGCCATATATCGGACTTTACTGCTCCGACGAGGCGTACACGTGACATTACGACGGGTTGCCGAAAGACCGACAGCAGGACCGTGCCGTGCTTTGTGCTGACCCGACACGGCACAAGTCACAACACTACTCGCCGCTCTTAGTTGTCAAGTTGTCGGGAGAGTTATGGTGGCATCGTTGTGGACTAGTCACTAGTGGGTCACCTATGCGTCGTCCCCAAGCTAGAGAATGGCGTCCTCGACTCTTTGTGGAGTCAACACCGTCTCCATGTTCATGGAAGAGCCGAAAGGTTCTCATCCCCTACTACGACGCTCAGCCATCACCGCACTTGTCAACGTTGCCCTCGCCGGTCCCAACATCGTCATGGAGAGTTACGTGGGCTTCATTGTGGACGAGTTGGTCACCTACGCCAAAACGCACCGCCCCGAGCTTTAGCTCGCCGCCGCTGATGACCCAGGAGAATCATGTTGCCCCAGTGGAGGAAGTCGACAACGATATCAACGAGATGACTTGTCTACCTTGGTCCACGTCAACATGTAGAAATAATTTGTACTGTAGTTAAAATGGTGACATCGTGTGCATGACGATAGATTCGTTATGGAGGAGTGTGGAGGAGGAAGAGGGAGGGGCCTCAACGGAGGCGGCGTCGGTTCGCGCGCTGAATAGCTCCTTGCGGCCGGTCGTGCGGCCTGGAAAGAAAAGGAATTATTTCCGACTGCGACCGGCCATGCAGCCTTGTCTTACTAGCTAGGGGTCCTACGTGCATGCATGTTGCCTGAAGCCATTGCAAAGCTACTAGTACTACTAGCTTGGTCACAAGGCCACGATCATGTGCATGCAGATGCAGATACACGATCATGGTATCGAGAGCCGGCCAGGCTGGCACCAGCAGGCAGGCAGGCGGGCTCTTCTTCTTCCGAGCAGCCCGGTGTACGTACGTGCAGCGGATGAGGACGAGGTCATACAGCATAAAATTTGAACTAGTTGGAACTTGGAACACTTGTACTGTTTCACCGGAGTCGTAAAATAAAATCCCTACAGATTATTGGCGCGGAAAATAAATCTGACTACGCAGCCACAGGGAGCAGGCCATTGTGCCTGAGCAGTGGTTCAGGCGAAGGCTCGCGTCCTCGGAAAGAAACGAAAACCTGCAATCGCTTTCCAGAGTCAGTTGTTTTCGACAAATCAAAGGCACTTAGTACTGGAAAGGATCGCGGCTACCTCGAGCGGAGATCTTCCGCCTCCAAGCGCAAGAACCGTGTCTCTGAATCGTCTGCCAGTCTCCTCAATGGCCTACAAACAGGCATTCATCACCAGTTTAGGCATAGAAAAATGCAATTAGCACAAAATCTGTTTCTGTCATATGCTAGTACGTGCTTGTTTGGCAAGCATGGCAGCAACAGAGGACTAGATGCGGTTGGTGAAATCATCAGATAAAGTTATATGAATGAACAAGTGGTTGGATAGCAACTAGC
The DNA here is from genome assembly GCA_947311845.1 of Poa pratensis. Taxonomy (NCBI): domain Eukaryota; kingdom Viridiplantae; phylum Streptophyta; class Magnoliopsida; order Poales; family Poaceae; genus Poa; species Poa pratensis. Next base: position 1,869,955 of record CAMZMU010000016.1, read on the forward strand.
AAGCTAGCTTTGGTTTTCTCTAGATGAAAAACCTACCTTCTCATTGTCAAGACCGGCATCTTCAAATGCGGAGAATGCGTCGGCTGATAGGACTTCAGCCCACTGTAAGGACACGAAAAGTTACAAGTTTTAGTCGTATTCGCATGCCATATCAAATGTACCCAAGGTCATGACAAAAAAACAGATTGTGATGATTTACCTTGTAGCTGTAGTACCCGGCCGCATAGCCACCTGCACAGCGTCCACAGTGTTAATGACGAGAAATCTATGTGTGATGAACTGCATTTATACATGTTTGTTTAAGCATAGCAAACCTGAAAAAATATGGCTAAATCCACACAGGAATCTGTCCTCTGGCAAAGGAGCAAGAACCTGGGTACGTTCTGCAACTCTCCGGTCAACATCATATACCGACACAGATCCACTGGGATCGTAAGTTGTATGCAGCTCCATATCTACACTTGCAAAACGTATCTGCAGGAAATTTTAAAATAAGACTAATGAGCAACAAAGATCGGTAATAAAAAAAATAGTCGGCATAAACAAACCAGATTACAGCATTCACGTGTTTATGCTACAGCACTGTGCTTCCATTGCTCTTTGACAAGCAAGAAATATAATCAATAACTGAAGGAGAAGAAGGCAGATGGCTTAAAAAACATGTGCATACAACAAGCCACCTCTCTTACCAACAACAATTTTCAAGCTATAAAACTTTTTCTCCCATCTTACAATTTCTGGACAAATTTAAATCACTCATACAGGTTTGAGTACATATATGTTTCAGTTATCAAGTTGATGGACCTACTTGACCCAAGCACGCACGTTTAAGGACAGACAGTGCAATTTACTCTGAAGAATAGTAAGATGTCCGGAAAGTACCAAATAATGATGACAGCATGCACAGGGGAAGCAAGAGAGACCAAGCCAACATACCTGACGGAGACTGAAGGAGCCAGCACGGAAATTCTTTGCAGCGACAAGCTTGGCATAAATTTCCTCCGGAAGAACTTCGCCGGTTTCATAGTGCTTTGCAATGCTCAGAAGAGTTTCCCTGTTACACCAATTCAACAACTCATTAAGTTACCAGAATCAGGCGAGCTTGAAGCTATAAACCACACTAGATGAATCCATCATACTTGTGATAGCACCAGTTTTCCATAAACTGAGAGGGTAACTCTACGGCATCCCATTCTATCCCACTGATGCCAGCAACAAAGGCTTCATCTTGTGTGGTAAGCATGTGCTGCAGCGCGTGACCAAATTCATGGAACACGGTTTCGACCTACAAAAGCCATGTGCAAAGGAATCTTTTTTTTTTTTTTTGAAACAAGGCAAAAGCTTTGCCTTTTATATTGATAAAGTAGGAGCAAACATAAAGGACAAGGCCTAAAAAGAAAAAAAAAATTACAACTCGATCCACACCGGCCCCGAGGCCGCGCCCCACACGGGTCGACGACCAAGTTGCCCACACAACCAAGGCCGACACCAAAACCCCCCAACGCAACGCGGTGGAGGCGAGAGTCCGGAGCCGCCGCTCCGACATCCACACCGGCCCCAAGGCCACGCCCCAAAAACGAGTCGACGACCATGTTGCCCTAGCAACCATAGCCGACACCCAACACGGCGGAGACGATCTCAACGCAAGACGAAATCCGGAGCCGCCGCTCCGACATCCACACCGGTCCGATTGCCGCGCACCCCCTAGCCGAAGACGAAGGCTCGCCGCCGCCAACCACCATCTGAATCCACTGGTCCCCCTGGCCGGTTGAACATCCAAGGCGAGGCCCCAAGAGGTAAGCGACGCAGGAGCGCCGCCCTCGCCCGATCCCGCGTGCGATCAAGGGTTTCCCCCGGAGAACCCGGCATGGGGAAGCGAGGGCACCACCTCGACGACGCCTTCAAGAAGGAAGCGGCGCCCGAGGGCGTCGCCGTCGTCGGCCCCGGCCGACAACCGGGGCAGGGCTTTCGCCCGGCGATGTGTCACAAACCCGCATCCGCTCGACGGAGACCGGCCAGACCACCGACACCCGCATGCCGCAGCCACCGTGGCACCTCACGCCACGGCAGGAAGCATGACGCCACCCGCCCGGGGCCGCCGCCCCGGCATCCTCTCGACCGGCTGGAGAACGAGCTCACAGCCGGAGGTGCAGCACGGCCACCTCATGCCGGCCACATGGCCGGGGCAACCCCGACCGCACCGATGCGCCAAAGCCCCGTCCTCGCGTGGCGCCATCGATCCGGGGCCGCCGCCCCGGCATCCTTCCGCCTCCGGGCCGCCTCAAACAGCCACGCCGTCGCGGCCGTTTGACGTTGCCAACAGGCCGACCACCTCCGTGAGGGAGAGGCCGCCACCGCCGCGTCCCGGGGCCGCCGCCCCGACGTCCAGCCGCACCAGCCGGCCACGGCCCCCCTGGCACTCGGGCCGAGGACGGGCCCAGACCGCCGCTGCCGTCGCCACTCGACCTCGCGCCACCGCGAACAGCAGAGAGCGCCGCGCCGTCGCCACCTCTCCGGGGCCGCCGCCCCGGCCTCCAGGCTCCACCGCGCCGAGCGCAGCCAGAGGTCCCCGCCCACCATTTTTGGGGACGAGGCCCGCCGCCACCGCGGCCAGAGCCGGCGGCAGCGGCGGAGGAGAGCAGCACGGAGAGGGCCGCGGTCGGGGCAAGGGGGGACGCCCCCGGGCCGCCAGGGAGGCGGCACGGGAGCCGCGCGTGCTCGAGGTCGGGGAACCTGCGCGGAGGACGGCGCTGCTGCTGCGAACCCCGGCGAGGACGGCGCTGGGCTTCGGTGTGGGTGGAAAGAGGAAGCTGGGAGGGTGCCGGATCTGTGCTTGGCTAAGCTGGAGGTGGACTGAGGTGGGAGATCGGCCGCCGGCGGCGGCGGCGGCTCCTGCGCGCGCGTCGTTTACCTTTTTTTAGTTATCTATCGATATCCCCCCTCGTCTTCTTCACCCAGCCCCCACCTAGGAATCTTTCTTACCAACCATAATAAGGCCATAACAAGGATAGATGGTACTTTATCTTACATAAATATCATAAGTTTCCAAAACATATAAAGAGTGGTTTATTTGCTAAAAATAACCAGAAAAATATACCATAGCAAGTGTATTGCTAAAAATAATCAGTTTAGCATGTCCTGTACAAATTTTACAGCATAATATACAGAAATAACTCAATCAAAAAATACTCAAATCAGAGAAACATTTCAGAAAATATGTGAATTGGATGAACGATTACTTATATGTGAATTGGATGTCAACACACTCGAATGCTAAAGCAACACCAGGGTCTAGCATTTCATAGTTTTCACCAGCATGTTAACATTGGAGCAAGTCCAGTGTGTCAATCTTAGCTAAACTGATTCTGCAATTATTTTTAGGTACAATGAAAAGGGCACACCACTACCTTCGACTTGATGATGCCAAGCAAGCAAAGCCTAACACTGGACCCAAATGGGGTCGATGCTGGATTTTTTAAGATGAAAATCCTTAGAACTGGAGCTCCAAAACAAACCGGCAGCATGCCTAGAAAAAGCCAAATCGTCAGTTACTTAAGGTTTCTCTTAAAAACACAACGACCAACATCGGAAAAGTTGTAGACATCAAAACAGCTACATCATATGGAGGTAAATGGTTCCAGTCACTTCTGAACACTCATGGCATTTTTCTTCCGTTGGCAACTGTGTTATCCTTGTCAGCAATCACCTGATAAAATAAAAAAGGACCTTTTAAGAAGAAGAAGAAGAAGAAGAAGAAGAAGAAATCTTGAAAAGTATTGGCATGGAAATCTGACATTCTCAACCGGTTAAATCATTAATTAATTAATTATCCTTGTCAGCAATCACCTGATAAAATAAAAAAGGACCTTTTAAGAAGAAGAAGAAGAAGAAGAAGAAGAAGAAATCTTGAAAAGTATTGGCATGGAAATCTGACATTCTCAACCGGTTAAATCATTAATTAATTAATTAATTAGTAGAATGCACTAGCAGTTACTCCCTCCGTTCCAAATTAGATGACTTCTATTTGTCTACATGCGGCTGTATTTAGACATGTTACATGTATAGATACATCGACATGTGCACGAATGGAAAGTCATCTAATTTAGAACGGAGGGATGGAAAGAAGTCGTCACTCACAAGAAAAGAAAGAAAGAAAGGTGTCTGATTGTGCAGCTAAAGACTAGGAGTAATTCCTAGAGAAAGAGATAGGTTCAGTAAGCAGATGGGGGAGGATTGGAGCGGGGAAAAGAACCTTTTCTTGCGTGAACGGCGGCGGGGCGTTGAGGGACTGAGCGAATACTCGTCCCGTACGTACGTCGAACTCCCCCACCCTTGGAGGCGGGCTGGTGGAGGAGAGCGCCGGCAGCAGGGACTAGGCGGCGGTCCTGCCTCCGGCGGGTAGAGGCCCTCCTCCATGGCGGCCAGGATCGATCTGGTGGAAAATCTTGGCCGGCGGGAAGAAGCTAGGGGGAGGATGTGCGGCGGCGCAGGCAGAGAGAGAGAGAGAGAGAGAGGACGCGTGCGTTTGGTGTTCCCGAGCGAGCGAGCGAGAGTGCGTTTGGTGTTTGTTCCGAATATGAAGACGAATCGATCGTAGCTAGCGAGCCAGCGCCGTTTGAGCTGTACTCATCCGTCGTCATCAGTGCCGGACACAAGTATCAAGAAAATATGCCAAGTTCCAAAGCACACCCACGTATTAATTAATATACAAGAGTGTATTTATACTGCAGTATCATCCGATCGAGGAGTATGCATGTATTCTCTCTATGTTTAGCAAGCAATTAATTGAATTTAAACCTTATTTGCTACAGCTTCAAGTTAACGTGCATGCATGCATGTGTAACCAATGCTTGAATCTTATTTGGACCTGTCTCAGCATTATTAAATCACATACGTCAACACATGTAGTAAATATGAGAAGAGCGACGCAATGCTAGCTAACGTGTCAAGCATATATAGCTGAGATGATCAGAATTAATTAGCTAGATTAATATTAAATCAGTTCGGTTTTCCTCATATATCGATACGTGCGTGCATGCATAGAGTTTTGTTTAGCTAGCTAGCCACTCACGCGTACTTAGCCAGCGTGTCGATCGATGGTGGCAGCAGCAAAAAAGAATGATATTGGCTCAGATAGGTAGACCTATATATATAGGGTATGTCGCGCGGGTTGTGGCATACTCTAAGGCCATGGCGCCTCCACCACCCAATTAGCACCATCCGCCTACATATCTGTCGGGTCTACGCGACCAACTATAAGGGGGTCTGGGATGAAGATGACGGCGGCGAGGTTTAAAACCGACGTTGACAGATAGAAGCTACCTGGCCTCTCCTAGGCTGGTGCAGCTCCGCAGCCGGCGTGCGTGCGTGAATATGGGATCAAGAGGAGGAAGAAGATAATGGAGAGGCAAGAGGAGAGGGATCCGGATAAGGAGGTGCATTATATTTTTCAACGAGCATCCTGATTTCTAACCACCATCATAATTCACAGTAGCACGTAGTGCCATGATATTAGGTTATACTGATACACCATACGTATTATTTATAAACCCTGCCCAAGTTCACTTGGTCGTGTCCCGCCCCACCACCACGACGGAGGCTGTGTAACCAAACTCACACTCATCGTCAAATCGCCCAACCCACCCCCACTCCTAAAATCTTTGGGTACCATGACCACAAGACCGATAACTTCATCGCCAACGACTGTTGGGACAGCGTCTCCAGGATCTGCTCTCATCTCCACACGCGATGAATGTCCTATGTGTTTCACACTGTCGACTCGATGGCATAGATAAGCCTCGGCGTATGGAACTTATTTTTGTGCTTGCTTATCCCGCCGACTGCCCTCATGATGCCATCCGCTTCTATTTACGTTAAAATGCATCCATAACTATCTTTCAGACTAAATTTGTGCTTGTAATCAGTAACACTATTATTAAATATGTGTGTGTGATCACTCAGATTGTTATTAAGTATAAGTACTCATGACCACTCGTCTAGATCTTCCATGCATGTGCTCCTATCAAGTCATATATTCAAATCCCTTTTTTTGGTTCGCACTACACGATGTATCCTATTGGTACGTGATGGTATTAGAATTTACAACAACTCTACCTCACATAGGTATAATAGCACGTCGAGTGCATGCAAAATTGGATCCATATCATTTCAAGCATAAAATAATAGCCCATGACAACGGACGACACATTAAATTATATACACTAGTTGCCTACTAACAGAAAATAAATGTGACCAACAACATAACGACACATGAAATGATTTGCATTGACCATTACCTAGCATAAAATAAGGCCCCTAAAACATGCGACTGTTTGTAGTGAAAATGATTATTTTACAACAATGTTGGATCGCAACAATAGTGGCGATTACCAACCCACTCGGCCTCCAAGTGAAGAGTTGAAGTAGGCGGCCTTCTTCCCATGATGTAACTCATGGTTTAATACTAGACACAAAGAAGGATATGAAGTGGCCTACTCCGTCCAACTACTTATAAAAGAACAAAGGTTTGCTTGATATCCCCAACTCTCGAAGTGTAAGTTTTAGTTACAATTGTTGTGAAAGAAAGTAAGAAAACTACTTTATAACACAAACAAAAGAATTTATCATTTTATAAAAAAATAATTTTATAAATCAATTACAAGTAAACCAGTAAAAGGTGCTTCTTATTGAGATATTCACCGCGGTTGATAGCTTCATTGGATCTCTCTGTCGAAAACATGGTTGTGCAAAACAACAAGTATAGATATGAGAAAAGACGATAAGTGCAAGTGAGATAGTTGTGGGAAATACAAAAGTGAAGAATCACAAAAAAACATTTCATGGTGAAATCTTTCTTAACGAGGTATCGTACCACTGCGCCATGAAATGAGAACATTAAATCATGCGTAATGGTTTCCAAAACATAAACATAGTGGTTTATATGCACTAGCATACGATAAGGACGCGCAGTGTCAACACTTCATAAGTAATTCTAGGTAGTAGTTGTCTCCAAGCTTGAAATAAGGATCTGATTACACACCATATGGGCAACAGGCAACCTTACAGGCGATCCATTGCGAGCTAGCACACGACTACGAGAAAAAACGACATTCATCCAAGCCCCGCCACGTTTTTCAGATGGTCTTGAATATGGATCAAAGTAAAAGTAAGCAACAGGGCTATTGGAAGAATCTTTGACACAATAAAATTTGACGTCACTGTTCCAAACCTGAAAATGTAGTCACCAGTCAACATTTGCAGACCATTAACTTATGTTAAGAGAAGTGAATTGATACTTACAGGAGCCAGTCCATCTGCATTCAACGTTAATACCAAATAGCTTATTTGCAAGACTGAAGAGGCCATCCATAACCTTGGGCAGTGCAAAGTACGGACGCAGTGATTCCTGAAATGGCAGTACTCAAGTCAGCTCAATGGAGTATCATCATGATGTGCAGTATTTTCTTTCAAGCAGAGTACATTTAATTCAGCAAAAATATATGGATAAGTTTTAGTATTACATATTGTACGCAAAGAAATGTAATCAAAACAAGCTTGCAGACTAAGAGCAAGTTCAATAGTAGAGCCAGCAACCGGCTATATGAAACTGCTATGTCATCAAAAGTTAGCCTTATAGTTAGCTCATACAATAGAGTTGGCTATAAGGTTGGCTATTAGGTTAGTATTTTCCTAACTTTGTGTCTTTATCTCTCCTCACATTTAATGCTTTTGCCTAGGAGCACGCGTAGAGGCTGGCTCTTGCATGAGAGCCCACTCCATCACTTTTTCCTTGTCTCTCTCCTCCACATAGGCAAAAGTGTCATGTAGGCGGGCTATAAGCCCACTACTGTACTTGCTCTAAAGAGAAACCTATCGACTTGCAGGTTTTTTTTTTTTTGAAAAATGCTTATGTAAAGCGAAGAAAGAACCTCATCAATGTCATATTTAGATTCCCGTAGTCGTTCACTCCAGAAGTTAAGGTCCCAGTGTGACAGATCATGGGCTTCGGCAGAACCAGAATCTTTCACAAAGGCTTTTAGATCTTCCATATCTGCAGTAAGAAAAGCAGCAATTAAGATATTTTTGGTATTTCAGCCTAGTCTTTAGTCTTCATAAGAAAATATATGAGGAAATATTTGATGATAGAGATATAATGTTGACAGGTAGTTGCTTGTTTTGTTTGGGAACTCTCAAGAGAGTTACATTAGAGGTAGCGGTCAAGAACAAGAAACACAACGTCAAACATAAATAACAGATGAACTCTGGCTAGAAACTTATGTAAAGAATCTCAAAGAAAATGAATAGGATGGTTGTACCTTGAACAGCATGATCCCAGGAAGCAGAGCGGATTTTCTCAAGAAGCTCTTGCACCCGGTCAACAGTTGCCATTTTCCGAGCCAAGCTTACCTTCATGATTATCATAGTTAGCTAAAACGCAATAGTACTTGGCACTGTTTTTAATTAAATGCAGTGGGGACAAAGGCAAGCATGCGCACCTCAGCGTAATTTTTGTACCCCAGTAATTTAGCCTTCTCTTGCCTCAACTGTAGAATCTGAGTAATGATATCGGTGTTATCAAGATCACCACTCGAGGCACGGGTTAGATAGGCACGATAAACTTCTTCACGCAGAGCTCTGTTCTTAGCATGTTGCATAACAGCCATAAAGCTTGGTGCGTCCAGTGTGATGACCCAAGGTCCAGTTTCAGCTGAAGCGTTTTCATGACACTACAAAACCTGTTTGTCAGAACAAATTATCATGGGGGGAAATTTCTAAGGTTCCATATTAGTGCACTACACACCTTTGACACAGCTGTTTGTGCTGCTAAGCCAAGGGCTGAAGCAGGCAAGCCATCAAGTTCTTTCTTATCAGTAACCAATTTCTCGAACTTCTTTGTTGCATCCAGCACATTCTCACTGAACTTCTCTGTCAGTTTTTCAAGGTCCTGAAAGAAATTCAGCACTGGGTTAACTGTTATGCATCAGCAAAAACTGAATGTGATTGGGAACGAGGTTAGTTTTTGTCAACAAAAAAAAAGGCTACAACAACTAGAATCTGTCAACATCTTGTTCTGCTAAAAAGACAAATAACCTACTTGCTGGATTTGATTAAATTTCTCCCTCTGCTCGTCCTCAAGTGCAACTCCACCAAGAACAGCGTCCTTAATTTGGCCTGGCGAAGAAAAGAAGAAACGCTATTACAAGCAAAGCAGGAAAAGAAACGCGATAAAACAGTACTGACACCCAGCAACGTTTCTTAACAGCAATGTCATTGATTCGGTGTGGCGGCTGTGGCTACATAGAAGGAAAGTTACCTTCTACGACACGCTTGCGAGCATCGCTGAGGCTGTCCCAATCTGAAGAATTCCTGATGGCGTTGAAGGCCTCGTATATGGGCTTGCTCTGCCCCAGCCTCAGATAGAACTTCACCTTCTCGGGCTGTTCAGATTCAAGATCGATTCGGTCAGTTGGTATGCAGCGTAGTATACAAAACAATTATTTATTGAACAATTCAAACGGGAGAAATCAGCAGCCTCTATCCCTCTAGTGCGGTGTGATGCATAACTAGTTGGTGCTTGACTTATTTCACATGGTGGCAGTCTCCTAAATTTGGGCAAGCAGCCTGGCAGCCCAATTCAGATACTTGGTGCAGAGAAGGTGAGTTCACGATATGCGTAATCATGTACATATTCAGCCCATATTTCATCCGCTCTCCCAAATTGTATCTGGCTTGAATTGTTTTAGACGGATGGATTTGTCACATAGAAAACAGGGAAGACGCTACACCTAACCTAAGTAGGGTCTCATCTACCACGCATCCTGCAGTACATCAATACAAGGAAACCGAACCTAACAAGCACTGAGCGCGGGAGCAGGTTACATCCTTCCAGGATCTATGGTGATCTCTATGTGTGCCAGATGATTCGACAGGATGGTGATACGGGGGCAGGGGATGAGGAGGAGGGTAACCTGGACGTCCTCTACGGCGGCGCGGAGGTCGGCGGAGTCCTTGACGGCCTTGAGGTGGTCGACGACGTTCCATACAACATCAAGCCTATCGACGATGCGCTCGAGCGGGACGACGAGCTTGCCCCACGCCGGCTCCACGCCCTTCTCCAGCGCCTCCAGCTCGCCCTCCTGCGGTAGTCAAAGCCAAATCCAGTGAGATCCACAACGATCGAGTGTCAGTCAGTCAGTCAGTCAAAATCAATCGATGGATCGCGTACGAGGTGGGCGAGGAGGGCGCGGATCCCGGGGCGGACGTGCGCGGGCTGGACGGCGTCGAAGGGCGGGAACTCGAAGTCGGCGAGGAGCGGGTTGCTGCTGGTGTCGACGACGGCGGCGTCCGCCATGGCGGAGTAGGCGGCGGAGCAGGTGGCGCGGGAGGAGGGGCGGGGGCAGAAGGCGCGGAGCGGGGAGGATGGAGGGAGGACGGAGAGGAGGAGGAGGCGGTGCGCCGCTCGGCTGCTATTAGGGTTTCGGGCGAGAGCGGGGAGGAGGTGGGAGACGGTGGAGGTGAGGAGGGGGAGCATGGTGGCCGCGACGAAGAAGAAGATGACGGTGGTCTGACGGCGTGGGCCCACCATCGCTCTTGTGGGCTTTGGATCGGATCGGATGGGCCGAGAGATGTTGTTATCCTTTGGAAGGATTTTGCTCGGCGCACGGCGCACCACGCTGCCGACTTTCTCATCTCAAAAGAAAACACAAAATTTGGATGTGCTTTGTAATAATAAATCCTCAAAAACACAAACAAACGTCCATCTAAGGCTGGGAAAATGATCGCAGACAAGTATTCCTTATAATTAGAATTCCTCCCACACGTCGGATACTTATTTATTCGAATGACCGGAATCAACAAACAAAAGTGATGGAGTCGTATATTTGCAATCTCCGATTGGCGTATAATGGTGATCGAGATTACATGCTCGGATTTTTGGGTGTTTATATTTGAAGGAAACCTCTGCTCGGTCATTTGAAGATAGTTTGGTCTTCATACGAGGAATGTTTCAGGAATTTAGCCGCCGCCCAGATACTTGTTCGGGCTCCCGGACCTACAGCATTTCCGAGATGCTTGTTTTCATTCCCTCTATTTGATTTCTGATTTTAGTAGTAGGAACTTGGTAGCATGCCATGGAATTCATTCGAGGGACTGACAGGCTTGATGAGTTTGAAACTTTTCAGATGTATGAACTGGTCTTACTTGCAGTGCATTCAGATATGGGATGAAGCGGTATACCTCGGTACTTGGAACTAGATAGAGTGAAAGGGCAGGAAGTCGCAGTCGGCGGGAAGCAGGTTGTTGGCACTGGGGGAGCAGGTCGCGCGGATTGAGGGGCGGGGGCAAGTAAGAAGGTGCAGGGCGGGGAGGAGGCGGGAAGTGCAGAGAGAAGAACGAGATTGTACACCGCTCGGGTAGGGTTTTGGGAAGAGAGAGCGGGGTCGGGGCAACGAGTAGGGATAGTTCGCTATGAGAGGTTAAATCCGGATGAACAAACAAATCCATCTTAGCCAAACAAAAAGCAAAAATCGAAAAGAGGAAATATAATTCTAAAAACATGTGCTCGTCCATATCTACAAACTGTTTGTGCTCAAAAAATCTCAACTGCGGACACGACCGATCCAACACAAATCAAACACTCCTCCAACTAGTTCACCTTATTCCCTTGCTGTTGGCATATCGCCTTGTCCCCTTACCCCTGACATTTGTTCATTTGCTCCATCTGCAGTGATTGTTGACAATCTCTTGTAATATCAATCGAACCAGACAGAGTGGGTTCACAAGAGGTGTGCTTGATTTTTTTTACTTATTTATAATTCACTCTCTCAACATACGATATTAAAAATACAGTACATGTTTCGATTAATCTTGTTAAATTTAACATATTACAATGTTGATATTGATATCCAATGACATGTGTTAATTTTATTCTACGGGTATAGCATGGCAAGTAAATCACACAAACTTTGAGCTATATTTTTTGCAAGGAAAAGTGATGTTGATTGCTCTGTTTTGAGATAACATCTTCCATTTGTTTTTTTACTAAACTATAATTAAGCATGAAAATAAAGATACAATGTCGCATGCTTCAGCTCTAATTCGTGCTACCTAGACTGAATATTGATGCACGCATGTCTTCGTTTCTATCTTAATATCATTAGACATCCTGGCAAAGATATAGACAACCTAACAAATATCATGATAGATATTTCCACTATGCAAGATGGTCTACTGATCCTGTCATATGCAAGTGAGTGGAGAATCACAAAAGTATATTTTACGAGAAAATTCTAGAGCGTAGATTTTTTTTTTCTTGAGGGTTTATTCTAGAATCTAGAGTATAGATGACGACAGTCTCAAAGAGAGAGGTGGGGCAGGAGGGACGGAGGCGGAGGGATGGAAGGGGAGATAGAGAGGAGTAACCCAACTTGCGCGTGGATACCAGCGCACACCTTTTTCAAAACATCATGTTGCGTTGTCCATCGTATATAATCCAAAATGTAAAACAGATCGGCGGTTCTCGAACTTGTCGACCGAGCTTGCTGTGGTCATTGTACTCAACAATACGTTTTTCTCAAAAAAAAAAACAATACGTTATTATTGCGCTTAATTATGGTTTAGTGTTCCATCCACGGTCACTGGAATCAGTAGGCATGTGTATTTTTAGACGTCACTGGAATCCGTAGGCATACACATATAATGTGTTCCATCTACGGTCAATGGAATCAGTTGGCATGCGTCTTTCCATACCGTTATACCAACACAAGATCCCGATAGTACTACCTCCGATTTACTATGCTAGTACAAACAGATATACAGTCTCCCGACAATTATTTTGGATCGGAGTAGTAGTATATATTGATTTGGTAGGATCACCTTACAAAATAGGCATATGCTTATTTCACTTTCATCGATCATTTGTATGGAAGGAAGAAGGACACTCTAACGGGCAACCTATAGTACCTAACAAACAGTAGCTGCCCAAAACCATCCACGTCGCTAAGAGTGAACAAATTCTGAAACACTACATACATATGTATTTAATCATGCACGAACTTTTGCTCTCAAAAAAATTGCATCAACTGCAAACATTCAGCATACATACAACCAAAGATGGAATCTTTTGGATGGATATTATTATTTTTTATGCACGGCAACTACTACTCCCGCACTTCTCTACAATTGAATTGGCAGAAGCATGCAATAATTCACGGGCAACAAAAAATATAGAGATTCCGAAGCATGATGTCTGACCTGAAGCTGGATGGAGGATGGAGGAAGCCCTTTGTTTAGACTCAGTTCCTCTGCATCTGGACTTCCATTCAGAAAGCCCACATCCAGGCTCCAGCGAACGGCTCGTGGTACATCAACGTGTTCTGGTCGCGGAAGGATGATCCTACCGCTCGTCGATCTTGGGAGCTGCACAGTGTTTTTATTTATATTGAATTGTTTGCTGCAAAGTGCCCAAGTGTTATCTGTGCAAGCGTGCATGAGCTGCTGCTCTTGAGTAAACATCAAAGATCAGAAGCAGCAAGGTCAAACTCGAGAAAAATAGTATTGGGAAACACAAGAACTAACAAGGTTACTAATGTCAACCAAGTGATATATTACTTTCGTGTGGGCTACCATCCAAATTTGCTAGCAAATGGGAAAATTAGTATTACTCGGTACAAATCGAGTATGGTTTAAAATTTTGGTTGAGGTGAAACGTTTTCCTTCTTTCCTACACCTAAAATTCCAATTATTTCATGAGCCACAATACATAGGGTCTGCATTACACATCATATATTTTATGGCATATAGAGCACATAGGGTCCCTCACTTCAGGCTAAAGAAGCAAGAGTTCAGATGATCACATCAAGTATTAGAATTTTGGTGTGTCATCCAAAAAATTAAATGGTTGACATACACTTAACCACATCACTACTGGAGATTGACAAGGTTAAAATATGGGATCGATGCTTTATGCAAGTCAACCATGTCACTGTGATCTGAACCATCTGGCAGCATGATCTGCCGACCAGTGACCACAGGATTGTAACAGTTCATTTACAGCTCGCAGCATGAATACAACGTACCGAGCGGCTAATTAAAGTGCGGTATAAGAGACAAGTACTAACTAATGAGATAAGCCTCGTAAAACATGGCTTGTCTAGACGCCCAATTCAGTATATGACAAGTAGATGACCGTAGAACATCAAGAATGAAGTTAGGATCAATTTCAACTGAGATACAATTCTGCATTAGTACTGGACCATATCAGAGACAAAAAAAAGTACCACACACATCTTGTAGCATGAGATGTAACTATTTTGAGTTACCAAAAGTTAGTATCTCCCGCTTCGATGGGATTGTCCTAGGTCATGGATGGAAGAGTCTTTACAGAGAATGCCGTAGTTTCACTTTTAAAGAACTGTACCACAATGGTTATGAATGAGTATGATAGCTGCAGGATAAAGATCAGCCCATAATTAATACTCGGAACAATGAGAGGCAGTAAGAGAAAATAGTACTAAAGATTGCAGAGAAAAATAAAAAAAAGGAAATTACAACGGTTACGAGTATATGGCAGAAGTGGGGTTTTGTTCGGCGCACAGCGCATCACGCTACTGCCTCTCGGTAATAAAAAACGGCGAACATTTCAACCGATTTTCACATCCATCGCGGATTATCTCAAATTTGAACATTCTAAATTTTGAGCCCAGTTTTGATTTCACCATGTAATTCTTATTACATGTACATCGTCATTCGTCAGTGAGTCAGTAGTAGTAGAGGAGAGAAGACGACTAGTCAGAGCACCAGCTAGCTAGCTAAGCTAAGCTACCATCTGTCCATCAGTGGAGGCGGCTGCAGAGGCGGGAGAGGTCCGACGGCCGGACGGGCTTGATGAGGAACTCCTCAGCACCCTCCTCCAAGCAGCGGCGGATCCTGGCAGGGTAGTTCTCCGACGACATGATCACCACGGGGATGCCCCGCAGCTCCGCCGACTCCTTGACCCGCTTCAGCAGCTCGTACCCGTTCATCTCCGGCATGCAGTAGTCGGTGATGATCATGTGCACGCTCTGGTCCTGTAACAGATGAATTCATGTTTAAATATTTAAAAACCTCGTCATCATCATGAACTGCGGTGACAATTTGCAGTGGCATGTTTCGTACCAGGCTGAGGACCTCCAGGGCTCTCCTGCCACTGTCCACCGTCGTGACTGCCAATCCCAGCAAAGCAAAACTTGGATCAATCTTCAGATATGTAAAATGGTCTCAGTTGCAGGACATTCAGTCATGGGATGAAGTGTGGTACCTCGGTATTTGGAGCTGCGAAGGAGTCTGGAGATGACGGCGCGGTCGACCAGGCTGTCATCCACAGCTAGGACGTGCGGCTCCATCGACATTGCCTAGATAGCGGCCGCAGCGGTACAGAAAGAATGGAGCTGCGTTGTTGATGATTGACAAGTAGATTAGTTGGGCAAAGTGAGAACAGGAATGCAGCATTTTATACAGGTAGTGAGGGGCCGTCCACAGGGAGTAGAATACCAGAAACAAAAATATAGAAAATAAGCAAGTACAAACAAAGAGAGAAAGGAGATCTAACCAAATCTGGAGAGCAGGTGGCGCAGCGCTGGCCGCATTGAGGCGCCTACCCAAACACTATCCAAATAACTATAATAGTACATGTTGCACATGCTGCAATTGATGAGTTCCCTCCTCGTCTAATTAAAAACAAGCTAGCTTTAGGAAGTCAACACAAAGTGTGAGCAAATTATATAGGGGCTGATTAGGGTCGATCTCATCTGTTTCCCGCACCCATATGGTTTTCTTATACCCGTACAAGATCCAGATCCTGAGTAGCAACTTGATTTGGGAAGACTAAGCTCTAGATAATATGTATCTTGTTCTTGCCAGCGGGAACTATTCTCCCAATCACCAAATTTTGAGTCGGCAGCCAGACCAAACAAACAAGGTTCCACAAAGGCAAATGTTTTCTCTTCACCGAGAAGTTATTCAGCAGTGCAAGGCACTCAAACTGGAGAGAAGTTCAAGATGAATTTTAATGGAAGGAAGGCCACTCTAATGGGCAACCTATGGTACCTAACAAACAGTAGGTGTCCCTAAACCATCCACGTATCTGAGAGTTAACAAATTCCGAAACACCACATCCATATCTTTAATCATGCACGAACTATGCACACTCAGCATGCATACATACAGCCAAGAGGGTATCATTTTGGATATTGTATTTTTTATGCGCGGGAACTACTTACTTCTGCGCCACCGCTCTACAATTGAGTTGGCAGAAGCATGCAATAATTTGCAGCTAACCATAAATATAAGAACCCAGAAATTTCGAAGAATGACATCTGACCTGAAGCTGGAAGGAGAGGAAGCCCTTTGTTTAACTCCTGGAGTCAGTTCCTCTGCATCTGGACTTCCATGCAGAAAGCCCACATCCTCAGGCTCCAGCGAATGGCTCGTGGTACAGCAACGTGGCTGGTCGCAGAAGGGGGATCGCTACTGCTCGTCGATCTTGGGAGATACACAATGTTTTTAAAATTTATGGAATAGTTTGCTGCTCTATTGAGTAAACATCAAAGGTCAGAAGCTAGTAACAAATGCAATCCGGCTATTGCTTTTTGGGAACACAGGAATTACAAGGCTAGTAATGTATACCATGTGATACAGTAGTTTCCTTTGGGCTTCCAGTCAAATTTGCTAGGAAATGCGAACATATGAATTCAGAGTAAACAATGTGCATAACATATGACTGGATCTATATAACTCCCTTACAAGAATTGAAGGACACACCTCTCCTCTCCTCTCGTAACCCCCCTCTCGCCCCCGCGTGGCGGCAGGGGGGAACCCTAGCGCCGCCGCCGCCGCAGCCCCCCACCGTTCCTCCCTCCTCCCTTCCCCGCTGACAACATGGGCGCGGCCAGACAAAGCCTGGGCACGGCCGGCGGCAGGGGGGAATTGGCCGTCCTCGAGATTGACGGGCCGGCGCGGGTGGGCGCCGCCGATCCTCGGGCGTGGCGCGGCCGCCGGTCGCCACGGCGACGTCGACGCCCTGCATCGACGGCGTGGCGGACGGCGTAGATCCCGGCCCTCCAGGCGCAGAGCGACGGCTTCCGGTGTTCCGATCCTTGTGAGCGGGGCGTGGGGCGGATCTGACCAGCAGGGTGATTCGGGTGTGCCGCTCACTCCGGTGGCGTGTCATGCCCAGATCTTGCCTCTGCTCGCGTAGATCTGAAGGTGTTGATGATGGCCGGTGAGATCTGGGCTCCGAGGTCAGAGCCGACGATGGCGGCGCCCGTGGGCGTTGTTACCTTGCTGAAGGCGTCGTCGCCGTGATTCTTCTACCTTCCGCCATGATGTTCCGGGGGAAACCCAAGATCTGGTGCTACTGGATCGGACGATGGCGGCACTTTCGGCGTCGCTTCTCCCTCTTGAGGGCATCGTTTTGGAACACGTGCTGCCTGGAGTGGTCTACCGGTGGAGTGGAGCTTCACCTTCCATGACGAAGACGGCTGGTCTTGGCGGCGTGGTGCAGCGGGGACTCGGCGACGGTCATGTTATGATGGACTTGCACAGGGAGGGGGCATAGCCAGGTGTCATGGTGGCATCGGCGGCAGGCCTGGCGAGAGTCTTTGCTCCGATCGGCATGCTGAATTGGGTTGGAGGAAGAGGATGGAGGCGATTTCCGGAGCGTGTGCACAAGGCGCTATCTCTGTGTTGGCCAGGGAGCCGGCGATGGTTGTAGCCGGGGCACAAGGCCCCGTTTCACTCTGTCGTTTGTGCTAGTTGTGGTACTGATGGTGGATTCAGCTTGTATTCGTTCATTGTAATGCTTTTGCCAGCTATGTTAAATAAAATAAATAAAGCGGCCAGAGGCTAGGGTGACCCTTTTCAAAAAAAAAAAGTGCATAACATATCTTTCACCGGACAGATGGCATTATGGAGCACATAGGATCCATTATTTCAGGATCAAGAAAAGTTCACAACAAGCATTAGAGACTTGTCATGTTATCTAATTTTTTTACTAGGTTGACATACACTTAACCAAAGCACTACTTGAGATTGACAGGATTAAAATATGGGATCAATACTTAATGCAAGTCAACTATGTCACTGTGATCGGAAGCATCTGGCATGATCTGCCGACCAATGACCACGGGATTGTAACAGTTCATTGACAGCCGCAACATGAATACAACGTACCGAGAGGTTAATTAAGGTACAATATAGAGCGAGCAGTAGCAGACTGATCATGCTTAATAGACAAGAACTGACTAATGAGATAATCCACAACAAACATGGTTCATCTAGAGCGAGCAGTGGCAGACTGTTAGTTCTCAGGATATCCTATCACAAAATCACAGGAATATAACCCAAATTTCATACATTTAACAGGTAGATGACCGTACAACAGCAAAAGGGGAGTGGTAGGATTATAAGTTATGTACTACAGTACTAGTAACACAAATTTTGTAACATGAGATGTGCTATTTGTGTTACCAAATTTATATCTCTGTCTCCGATTGGATTGTCTCAGTCCATGGATGGAACAGTCTTCACTGAGAATGCCATAGTTTGACTAGTAAACAACTGTACCACAATAGTGATGTATGAGTATGATAGCTACAGGATAAAGATTAGCACATAATAAATACTTGGAATGATGAGAGCATTGGTGATTCAGAATCCACAAAAGATACAGTATTAGTCATTGCGGAGAAAATAAAAGAAAATTATAACGGATACGAGTATATAAAAAACCATAGGAATTTTTTGACAAGATATATGACGTATGAACTTGAAGTGCACTACCAGATGATGATGTCTCTTCTGTACTCATTACCAAAATGGAAACTTCTGTTGTTTCTGTGTATTACATACAAAAATTACAAAGGCTCAACACCTTTCAACTCATACAAAAAAGGGCAAAAATGAGGCACTCATGTAAAGTACTACTGCCTAAAAGAATAATATAAGGCACCGTAACAGATTATACAGGGGTTATTGATGGCAGTATATTTACCCAGATATACAGAACTATACTTGTGTATGCACAACCAACTTCAACCCAAAATGTAAAAGAAAAGAAAAAATACTAAGAAAGATAGCCTTATCTTCCTTAAATCCTAGATTCTCGATGGCAAAAAGCAAGAACTAGGACAGTTCCACTCCAAGCGCAAGCAAACTCATTCGAGAGGCAATTTTCATTTTTTCACCTCTTGATCACTCTCATATCACTCTGTACATAAACTCCACGTATCAGACTCCTTTCCCTCGTTCTCTGACCACGCAAAACTAATAATAACAGTGCATGCTCAAACTTTGATATTGCACCTCTCCAATCTCTAGCATTATATGCTTTACCAAAAGCACAACATAACCAGCTCCAGTTGCAAGCGTGTAGATGCTCTCGTAAGGTTATTCAGTAGCAACTGACAAAAGTAGAGGAGCACCAAGAGTTTCATCATCATCATCATCATCATCATCCAATAAGGTGTACTGCACGTCAGCTAGCTCGGACACAGTACTGCTCCCATTGCTATTACTGATTGTGACTACTGGTTTCCTCACTGCAAGAGCACCTGTAGTTTCATCTACCCCAAAAGTGCCAATGGGATTATTCTGCACGAAAGCAAATCATATCATGCCAGTGAGTAGAGTTCAGTATACCTTGTTAAACCAAGTTACAAGAAAATCATACAACTCACCTTAAATAAGAAGATAGATGTTCAAAGCATCGGAGGGGGTGTGACTCACCTCATGGTCGTCCTCCAAGTCTTCGACATCCTCTTTCATGTCCTTAGATTCATCGTCTTCTTTTGGTTTGAAAACTGAAGAACAGGTTGTTTCTTCGGTACCAACCTCATATGGGGAGACAGAATTAATTGCCTTTTCATCTTCTGGCTTGAAAGATCCTTCTTGAAGACCAAGGATACTTGCTGTGTTGCTCTGTGCAGTATGCATAACAGAATCTGAATTGTTAGGAGAATCCTCCTCAGCATTGTCGTTGTCATCTAGAGATATTAACGTACCCTCAAAACTAAACATGCCATCGTAAAGTATCTCAGATGATATTATCTCTGGCCTTTGATGACTATCTGCCATATTGACATCTGGAACATCTAGGGACCCTGAATTGTTACCAAGATTTTCAGAATTGACTTCCTGGTCAACCATGTAAATATCCTCAGAACCCAGCATGGTTTCATCACGTTGCTGATCAATACTCCAAGGTTCAGCCGAGTTGACCTCTGTAGAACACAAAGGTGAGTATGCAGTGCCTAAATCATTTTCAGCGGTGGAACCCTCGTCAGGATAAAACAAATCCTGAGAACTTAAGGGGTCCTGAGATTTAGGTGATAATTTTTCGCTGACGCAATGACTCTCCACCATGTGAGGAAGATCTGAGGAATAATCATCAGCCAAAGAATCTTCAACGTCCCTAATATCTTCAGGAGACACGTAAGCCCTGTGAAGAGTTGAATCTTCATCTTCGCGATCTTTAGGAACGCCCGAAGGTTCAGCATTGGAACCCTCGTCTAGATAAACCAAAATCTCCTCAGAACTTAAAGGGTCCTGAGATTCAGGTGACAACTTTTTGCTGATGCGATGACTCTTCACCATCTGAGAAAGATCTGAAGCATAATCATCAGCCAAAGAATTTTGAACATCACTTACATCTTCAGGAGAAATGTAAGCCCTGTGAACAGTTAAATCTTCATCTAGCAAAGCTACAAATGTTGTTCTCTCGCTATCTTGTGGATCACCAATTGTATCGGTAAAACAATTTTCAGCATTGTTGACCTCCTTAGGGGACATCGAAGTCTCCTGAACAGTAAAATCAATTTCAGATTGCAGCTCAGAGAAACCCTGACCAGTTTCCAATGATTCAAATGCATCAATCACTGGAGCAAATGAAGAGGACAACAAGTCAAGGTGTTTATCTGATTCAGTCAAGTCATTGATTACATCTGGAGCAACAAAGGTGCCCAGAAAGTTTGAAGAAACTTCATGTGGTGAACCAGCATTAGCTTCCTCAGCAGCATTAAGAGTTTCGATCATGTTGGTCTCAAGAACAAATTCAGCAGTCACTGGGTGGTTTGTATTACTTTCTGTACTATCCATGCTGGAAAATGTCACAGGGTTCCTCTCATCAAAGCTTAAATCACTATCATTTGGTGGTTCAGAAGATGTGCCGCCTCTGAGAGTTTCCAGCATGATGATCTCTGAAACACATGAAGATGACCTGGAATAGAGCGAAAATATTTCAGAGTTTATGCCCTCATCTGAAGATGTGTGACTTCCCTCGAGAAAAAAAGTAACTTCCTGTGATGCTTTTCCATGATCTTGAAGAGATTGAATTCCATTGCTGTCTGGGATAGATAGAGATGATGCAGAGTTGTCTGTCAAAGTTTCTGCACTTCTAACCTCATCTAGAAAGATGGAAATATCTAGAGGAGTCAAAGCCATTTCATCATCAGAATTAGTAAGTCCTTCCTGACCAGCTAATGGTGCTTCGGCTTTCACTTCATCGATCTCACCTGAGGATGAGAATGCCCCTTCAGATTGACAAGTGCTTTCGTGTGGTGGCTCAAGCAATGCTTCGTAGCCAGCTTGAGAAGCTTCCTTTACACTGGCATCTGGAATGAATTGGTCAGATAATGAATTACTTACTAAATTTTGAGCGGTACTATCATCATCTGGAGAAGAGAGAACAAGCTTTGGATGGTCAAATGCTCCTTCATCTTCTGATTCAGACAAAACTTCCTTGACAACTCCATGAACTTCGGTCATCTTGACCTCTTCACTGCATATCAAAAGTTCTGATGTAACTAATGCATCTTCAGCAGTATCAACTACAAGCGGGTCCAAAAAAGGCTCCTCCAAATTTATAAGTAGGCCCTTCTGCTCATGTAGGTGCAACTCAGACGTTTCATCCTCCTTCAAGTCCTCGTCAACCTCTGCAAGTAGCTCTGGAAATGTAGGGTAGCTCAATTCAGGACTGACTGTAATAGAGCTGACAATTCCTGGAACTTCCTTCATCTTGGCACCTTGACTGGATAAAGAAAACTCTGAAGTTTCCAAGGAATAATCAGCAGTACTGACCAGAAGCTCACCTTGCAAAGCTTCATCCTCCAAACTGATTAGTTTCACATTCTCTTCCCCGGTGTTTAATCCACCTGCTTCTTTCTCTTTGGCATCCTCACCTCCCTTCGCAACTAACTCTAGAGGCGATAAGAAGCTCAACTCAGGACTCGCCTCAATAAATCTGTCGCTTTCAGCAACCTCCATTTCCTCACTCTCTTGATTGCATGAAGGTAACTCTGGGGTCCCCGCAGATTGGCATATGAATTTGAGTTGGTTGAACAGACTTCCATCATTGACTGCAAGTGGGGATAGTAAAACCTCCTCCTCCAAAATGAAGGGCGTTCTGATTTCATCTGGTACATGGTACTCGGATGATTCATTCTCCTCAACTCCCCCACCATGCAGGTCTGTTTGAAGGCTCAGTTTTGGACTGGCTGCATCACTGTCAACAATAGCGGCACTTCTAAACTCATCCAGAAAGATGGGACTATCTGAAAAAGTAATAGGCATTTCCTCTTGAAACTTAGAAAGTCCTTCCAGCAATTTGGCATATGAATTTGAGCCGCTTGAATAGATTTCATCATTACTGTTCTCCCCTGAAGATAAGAATATTTCTTCAGCGTAAGTGCTTTCGTGTAGTGGCTCGGAAGATGCTTCCTGACCACCTTCAAGAGCTTCTATGTCGGTGTTTGGAATGAATTGCACAGCAATTGAATCACTTGTCAAATTTCGAGTGTTACTATCATCATTGGAAGGGGTGACAGCAAGCTTTTGATATTTAAATGCTTCCTCGCCTTCTGGTTCAAAAATATCTTCCTGGACAACATCATGAACCTCTGTTATCTCAACCTCCTCAGTATATAATGGTGTAACCAGCAAATGTTGAGCAGTATCAGATTCACACACGCCATTATGCAAACCGGACGTTTTATCCTCCCGGAGTTCTTCATCATCTTCTACAAGTACCTTTGGAGATGGTGTGTACATTAATTCAGGATTGGCTGTAACAATGTTTATGATTCCAGGAACTTCCCTCGCCTTGGCATCTTGAATGCATGAAGAGACATCAGAATCTTCCAGGCACTGTTCACGAGTACTGGTTCTGACTATAAGTGGATCTTGCAAATCCTCCTCCTCCATATTGATGAGTATAGCATTTTCCTCCTTTGTGTTTAATTCACATAATTCTTTCTCACCGCCCTCCACGACTAACTTTGGAGAGGATAAGAAGCTAAACTCCTGACTGTCATCAATAAAGCTGACATTCCCAGCGACTTCCAGCTGTTTGGTCTCTTGGCTGCAAAAGGAGAACTCTGGAGTCCCCAAGCAGCTTTTTGGTCTCGTGCTTTCCTCCGGTATATGGAATTTGGACAGTTTTGTCTCCTCGACTTCGTTACCATATAACTTTAGAAGAAGGTTCCATTTAGGATTGACTGTATCAGTGTTCACAACAGCTGCATAGTCTTGGACATCACTACAGATGGGTGGCAACAGATAAGTCTCCACATCAGAATTAATTTTCAGTCCTTTGTCATCGGCTGCACACGAAGTTGGGTTCTCTTCAGCTGATTTGTGTGGTTCAAGCAATGCTTTCTCCTTGACACCCTCAGAAGGCAACTCTTTTAAGGTTTCTGACGCAAGTGGTGTTGGATCAGACATGTGAGAAACAAGAGACGCGGCGGCTTCCTTAATAAAAACAGGAGATGATTCAAGCTTTTCTGGTAGAGACAGCGAATTTTCCTCATTAACTTTGACAAGCAATTCCTGGAAGGCAGTTGACGAGGATGAAAATGCATATTCACTTGAGCGTGAATTGTCTCTGTTACAAAAACTGTTATGAGGCCCGGCTGGACATACCAGATTCTCCTTGCTGGAACTGGAGCAGGTGCCCGTGATGTCCCACAATCCATCAAACTCTTCTCTCTCACCATCTCCTGCAGGCACTTTTTGAGGGATATTTGCAGGTTGAGCAAGCATGCTGGATACAGCAGATCCTGAATGATCATCAGAAGGATGCGAAACAGTATCTTCACTGGAAACAGGGACGTGGACATGCTGGTCTGAATAAACAGAGACAGATGGTGCCTTCTGTGTAATCTCCTCACTGCTTTCAGTGGCACTGCTATTGGTCATGTATGTCTTTCCACTTGAGAATGTTCTGTGTCTTAGGCCATCCGAGGGCATTGGCTGGAAGTCCTTGCTGTGACCCCACGCCATATCTGCTCCGCCATCATCTCTCTTGTTAATGCTCGACTGGCGCCGTTTCCTAAGCCTAGGTGTGTGTGGCACTGAATCAGGCGCGACAGAAGAACTACTAGCATCATCCACACCATCACAGTTCTGTGCCAACAAACAAACACCGATTATTATGTTGAGCACATACTGATAACTGAGACAATAAAAGGTAAAAGTCTTCTGCAGAAAATTAGGTTGAAAGAAGCAAATAAACCTGGGCATCATTATGGTTGTCCTGGTCAAGCTCCCTTGGTTCACCATCAGTTTGCTGCTTGTCCTCTTGAAGCCTTTCAAGCCTCTTCTTGTCCTTGAGGTCGACTGCACAGCAATATTAGCAGCGGTCACTTGGGAGATAGTTGCCAGGACTGCATCCTCAGAGTATGAGAGGAATTTCATATATTTTCTAAGCACTCAATTTTAAAAGTTTGGAAAGTTTTTGCTACTGAAACTTTTATAAGAAAAAAGGTAAAGAGTCTAGGTTGCCTTAGATGTAGCAACAGCATTCATATATGATATTTCGGGTGTGTGCACGTGCAGTAAAGGCGGCGATAATGCAGGAAGATACTACAAAGCAAGAGATGAAATGGGCTGTGAGAATTATTACGCGTCCGGGTGAATCGTACGAACGCGGCGTAGATGAGCGTGGCTAGAGCGGGGACCACGAGGATCGGCAGCGCCTGGGTGGGAAGCCTCCAGCTGAGGCTCCGTCTCCTCGCCCTCCAGAACGCGTACACGAATACCAGCACCTGCGCAAGAGACGATCAATCCCTGTGAACCCTGATCCAAACCGACAGACAGATATATCCCTGCAACCTGCAAGTATCCCGGGCACAAGCAGGGGCAGCAACCCCATAGCTAGGCACGAATCCTTTCCGGGAAACGTAAATCGTGCACAAAGCTCTGACCGGGAAATTCATATATGAGTAGGCAACTGCTGTGTGATTCTAGCATGAAACAAGAAGAGATTGTGCATTCATCATCATCAGTACATACATGTCAAAGGAGCCAAGGGATGGCCACTGAACCGATCCGCTCTGCTTCCTAATCCGCCAGAAACTGGATGCGACTCGCTTGACTAAATTCAACCGGTGAACTTTGTTTGCTGCGGGCAGAGCACTAATCCGTGCGTGATCGCGGGTCGTAGTAGCAAGTAAGCAACCATGTCCATGGGTTGACTGGGCGCGAATAGACGCGAACACCTGAAGCTCGTCGAACTCTGTCTCTGGAAAGAGAGGGAGATACAGGGGAGCAGGATCTCACCTCGAGGTTGAAGGAGACGAAGGCGAGCTTCCGCCCGAGCCGCCGCGCCGCCGCCGCCCTCCTCGCCAGGCGCGACCGCACGGCCGCCTCCTCCTCCTCCTCCTCCTCCTCCGCGCCATCGCCGTTGCCGGGGTCCTGTGCCCGGCGACACCAGCCGGAGGCCGCCGCGTGGAGCCGTGACCAGACGGCGGAGAAGAGACCCGCGGGGGCGTCGCCGGCGGCGGCCATGGAGGGTGACGACGGTGGGAAAGAATGGAACTTTTCAACAAGGTGGAGACGTGCCAGCCCACTACACGCACACCACCTTTCTTTTCCTTTTTCTTATTCTTTCCTTTTTCTTTTCTCCTTTAGCTTGCAATAATTAACTAACTCAAGCACAAGCATGAGGTGAGCAAAGTTCCACCATAACAAAAAGCAGCAATACAAAATGAAACATAAAACATGCTCCAAATACAACAACTGGTACAGATAAAAACATGAACATACATGAACAAATAGGAGGGGGGCTATCATCCAAATAGTTGCCACTGACGTCGAATGAGATAGGGTTTGTTGGGAGGGTGGCGGCGAGATTGAGGGACTGGCCGAGTCGGACGGCAGCGACCGAGCTCACGGAAGTCTGTGATCGAGCTCGCACGTCTAGCCGGCAGCTCGATAGGCCGGGGTCGAGCTCGGGAAGCCTTTTGAATTTCCTCGAGAGAGAAAATCGTAGGTTATCATAAGATGTTCTTGATCAATAACACGATGTTTTCTTTACAATCGCTCCATTCCATATTAGTTGGCGCTCAAATTTGTACTAAATCAACGACAATTAACATGAAACGAATGGAATAATATTTTAACAAAACTAGGCAATTTCCCATGTGTTGCATACAGGTTAACTTTTTTTTTGCTGATTTTGTCTTTTTTGCATAGAGAACTACGAATGTCATTTTAGCACGAAACATAGCACATCGAAAACTTGTATGATTTACTCACCAATTGTTTTCAGATTTTTTTTTGAAGTGTTTTACTATTTTTCGAATTGTTTATTTAACCAGGAGGTGCAGGTGAGTTCAGGAGCCAAATTGAATTTCTGGTCAAAAATATCAAACTTTGTTTTTCTGCTAGAGAAGTGATGAAGCGTACGTGCAAAGAAAACCAGGTCAAATCTGGACTTGCCAGCTCACACTTGCAGTGGTTATGGCCACGTCCTGATTGAGGTGTCAAGATTCCAGATAGACATGCCATGCCAGCACACAAAGGTCTAGTCCAGCCTTTCAACCAAAGAGAAATCAAACAAGCAAATTTGCCTCGCCAGCACACAATGCTTCAACAGGAATACAAGATGAATGCTGCATAGTAGCTAAGGTACCCGTATATATTTATGCACTTGTAATTTTCTTATTACATGAGTTCCATACATACAATTTATCTTAAAACTGTAACTCAGGCCAAAGAGACATTGCTGTAGGCAGGCACAGATCTGTGTTGCTACATTTCGATTCAGTAAAACTACTCCAGTAGCTAATTAAGGGCAACAAGCTCAGAAATCTGAATCGGTTCACAAACAAGTTGTGGCACAACACAAATCGATTCGAAACAGTCAGGCATCCATTTGCTACAAATCGGTGTCACCGTATAATATTATTTGTACGTTGCTGAAGCCATTGATTTGCTGACATTGTATGAATCGAGGTTGGTCGTCACTCGTCGTCGTCCCCGTCGATGTGGAAGCGCAGCCGCGAGTGGCTCCGCTTGAGCGGCCAGTTCGCCACACCGGCGACCGGCGACTGGTGGTCGGGAGAGCCGGTCGTGCCAGCCTCAGCGGCGGCATCCGGATCATGCTTCTGCATCATCACGATCACGATCATACACACATATTAGCATTAGGAACAGACAGCATAAGCATACTATATACTTTGTCGTCTGTAATCCGGCCTAAACCTGGAGCAGGAGCCTGCGCATGCTTTGGTGGCTGCCCTTGCGCTTCCCCATATTAGGCGCCGGCTGGTGGTGGTGCAGCTCCGAACTGGTGTCGTCGGCCGCCGCGTCCGGATCGTACTTGTGGATGAGCTTGTGCATGTTGTGGTGGCTGCCCCTGAACTGCCCGATCTTGGCCTTCCGCTCCGCCACCAGCGCCCTCAGCCGACCCTCGTCCCGCCTCTCCACTGCACCAACAAAGTATTCCGTTCTTGCGTGTTCCAAGATGGCATTTTTATGGAACACGATCCTGATGAATGAATGAAAGAATCCGCTTACATAATTTCTGGAACCTTGCGAACGCGGCGAGGACGACGGCGGCCGAGGCGGGCACGGCGAGCAGGGGAGTCACCAGCAGCAGGAGGAACTTCCTGCTCCAGCCCGCCGTTCGCCGTCGCCTGGCCGTCCAGTAGGCGTGAGCGAACGCCAGAGCCTCGAGGGCGAGGGAGGCAACGGCGACCGTGCGCCGGACCCCGGCGCTCTGGCCTGGCGCGCGGCGAGGCGGGCACGGAGGTCGGCCTCCTCGTCGGCGATGCACCGCAGCCGGCGCTCCGCCACGGACGGGTCCACGGCCGCGTCGCCCAGCTTCCACCACACGCCCGAGAAGGACCCCTCGCGGGTTAGGCGCTTCGCCGCCGGCGCCTCCTCCGACGCCATCGGTGGTGATCGAGGTTGCTTCGAGGGAATTATTCAAGCGTGGGTTTATATGTTAGAAATTGTGCCTCACGAAATGGAATGGCGGAGTCGTGCGCTCGTCTCGTCTCGTGTCAACACAATGCACCGACCAAAAATAAAAATAAATAAACAGGTATATCAGTCCAGCTAGTAGTTTCTGTTTCCTTTATTTTAAGGAAAGAAAATAAATAAACAGCTCTATCAATGATATTCTGAAGGACACCTCGATCAACGTCGTTGAAATAGCAAAAGATTTATCCCTCTCATGTTTCCAATTTTCTTTTATATTTGGATAAGTGCCTCGAAAATGTCACTACGAGTATATATGATTTTCCATTATTTAACGCCACGTAGTACACACAATGATCAACTAGATCAACTAGTTGAGAACCTGTTGCCAGAAAATATGGATACGGTATACATTGGATACAAAATTGAGAATACACGATCAACTATAGTATGTTTCTCCATGGTCATGTTTTGAGCATCACGTTCCTACTGATGATCCGTTTGGGCATTGATGAATTAAACTAAATCGACCAAAAGCAGATGATCATATCATCAACATCAAATTCTTATATGAATCGTAACCAGAATCTACTACAAGATCGAAATGAACAAAATGTCATGTCGTCCAAAGCAGAAAAGCAACATCTTGTGTTTTACATGAGGCTGGTCCTGGAAAGAATATATACACTTCGTTCATGTCCACCGCAGCCCAGAGCAACGCAGCAAACCCACTACTCTCTCAAGTTACAGCAGCAATACCACTCACAGTCAAACGTTTCAACAAAAGCCACACGCAGAGAGTAGCAGTTCGCTGGGACGGACCGCATCATCAAACACAACAACAGCACAGGCGCCCTTCGTTCTTCTCCAAAGGCTCAGATCAGGTCAGCAACGTTCATCGGCATCTCGTCATCTGCGTGCTGTAGTACTGCTCAATGTCCCTGAGGATACGGATGTCGTCCTTGCGCACAAAGTTGATCGCCACACCCTGCAACATCAATCATGCCCACCATATTATTATTACAGGCCAAGCAAGACTGCTGCACAAGCAAAAGTGCATTGGCTCTAAATTGAATAGGGAGAGACGTTCAGCGAGCACAAAGCAAACGTCTATGTGCCATGCCTTAAACGCTCACTTTCTACAGAGTTCAAGTGATAAAATACTGGATTTACTCAGTTAGTCTTCATTATTGACACAGCTCTGCCCGAGATTTGTAATTGTTCATTTGGTTGTTCCAAGCAATACCACAGCTAAAATCCAAACTCTATAGTATGACCTAGTCATGGGGAGGGGTAAAGGAACATTTACTTTACCTTGCGCCCGAAACGTCCAGAACGACCAATGCGATGGATGTAAAGCTCACGGTTATTCGGGAGATCGTAATTGATGACAAGAGAGACCTGGAAAAATAAAACGAAATCAGTCAGTAATCAAGATAAGCATATCATGCAACCACGATCACGTGCTTAAAAGCTAAAACTGGACAAAAAGACTTGCCTGCTGAACATCCAGTCCTCGAGCCCAAACATCTGTCGTGATTAGAACACGGGTTGAACCACCCCTGAACTCACTCATAATGGCGTCCCTTTCCTTTTGGGGCATGTCGCCATGCATGGCTGATACCGTGAAGTTGTTGGTGCGCATTCTTTCAGTAAGCCAGTCCACCTGGCCAAAAGAGAGATATAACTTTAGCAAGTGCCGAACCATCAATTATGCCAACTGGTTGTACTTAAAAAGGGGCTGCATAGCCTTCAGAAAAGAAAAGCTGGACAAGAGTGCATACATTTCGGTCAAAAAGAAATTTGCTACTCCCTCCATCCCTTTTATAAGACGTTGTTTTGGCCAGCCAATAAAGCTTGACAAAACGTCTTATAAAAACGGACAGAGGAAGTACAATCTAATAGAGCAACCAATAGCAAATCCACAACATCAACTAATACAGGTTTTGTATTGGGAATTGCTCTAAGAGAACTAATATAGGCTTTGTCACAAGTAAATTAAGAGGAGAAAAGGAATAACGCCCATATATAGCAACAAAGTGAGATGCATATGAGATGTCCATAAGGATAAACAAGAACTGGTGTACACAAATGCTAACTGGAGCAGAGTAGAATTATTAGAACATCATTTCACTGGGGAAATAGAATGGACAATAAGAATAAATCAACCAGGCTAGACATTACCTTCCGCTTAGTATTGCAGAAAATGACAGCTTGGGTGATGGTCAGTGTATCATAAAGATCGCACAGGGTATCAAACTTCCATTCCTCCTTCTCAACAGCAACAAAGAATTGTTTGATTCCCTACAAACATTACATGAAAATTTTAAGTGCCAAATAAGATAAAATGCAATCAGGCAAAACAACTAAACAAGTATATTTACCTCTAGGGTCAACTCATCACGCTTCACAAGGATCCTGACAGGATCAGTCATGAACTTGCTAGTAATCTCCAAGATGTCATGAGGCAGAGTAGCAGAAATCAAAACAACCTGTGTATGGTCAATAATTCACAATTAGAGAAGTAGGAGATCTGTCAGGGAGATGCCACTATATCCAGTAATCAAATACAGGCTCAGTGCTCATGTTTAAGTTTAACTCCAGCCCTATCAGTTCACTACTTCAGGAATGTGACAAGTGTTCAATTAATAATAACAAGCAGAAAAAATGATGAATAAAAAGAGGAAACAAAATTAAGAAGCAAACAAATATGTCTGTATAAATGAGTAACAGACTATGCATGACTAGGAACCAGCAAGATGGTTATAAAAAGAAAAGGCACAAAATAGGGTATTGGTGTATAGCACAAGCAGAATTCTGTTTTAAAAACATCAGCATGCTGACAGAAGAGACTAAAACGCTAAGCAAGATAGCAGTTTGGGAAAGGTTTGGTTTGAAGACCGACCTGAAGTTCTGGGGGGAGATATCTGTAGACATCGTATATCTGGTCCTTAAAACCTCTGCTCAACATCTCATCAGCTTCATCCTATATGGAAGCAAGTATGTTAGGCTAGCTTAACTTGAGCAAACATAAAGAATGCAGTGCTGACAAGAGAGTACACTAACCAGAATAAGAATCTTGATGGCCCTCGTGCGGAGGGTCCTCCTCTTGATCATATCGCAGACCCTGCCCGGGGTTCCAGACACAACCTGCACTCCAGCCTCGAGCTTCCTGATATCCTCGCCGATGCTCTTGCCACCGACACAGGCGTGCACATCCACGCTCATGAACTGGCCGACGGCTGCATCACCTTCTCCGTTTGCGTGGCGAGCTCTCTAGTGGGCGACAGTATCAATGCCTGCACCCTACAAAACAAATGTTACCAATGTCAACTCCGGCTTTATGATATTGGAAGAAACAAGTGCTATGAGCATTATACAGGGCTGAGGCATTACAGGGTTATTAAATGACAGTGAATCATTGTAACAGCAGAGGAACTCGGACTGACAGACATAATGCCAACCTATTATCAAAACCCATGGCGAGTTTAACATATTTTCACAAGCAGATAACAATTGATTGTTCTAACAGATTCATAAATCTATGTCAAAATCACACACTGCTACCACAAATCTAGGACAGAAAACTTTTTTTAACAAGTTGCTATTCTCAATTTCAGCTGAACAAGTGTCCGATGCGCATTATAGAGCTCCGATGCGTTACAGGGTTATTAAATGACTGTGAATCGTAGTAACAGTTACAATGCCTGAACCCTATGAACCGATGTTTCCCAATGTCAACTTCAGGTTTATGATTTTGAAACAAGTATGTGCATTATACAGAGCTGAGGCATTACGGGGTTATTAAATGACTTTGAATCGTTGTAACAGCTGAGGAACTCGGGCTGACAGGCATAATGCCCAACCTACTCACGAAACCAGTGGCTGTGCCTACCACATTCACGAAAGCGCGATACAATCAATCGTTTCAACAGATTCCATAAATCTAGGTCAAAATCCCACATGCTACTACAAATCTAGAACACGAGACCGCTGCCATTGCCCAACACGTTCCGCATAAAAGGCAAGCAAAGCCTAGAACTGAAGTTTCTGACCGACAACTTGTTCCATTGCACGACGGATTCGGCGATAGAAAGCTATAACAGTTGGGATTTGGAATCGGAGCCTTACTCGACGGAGGTGTCGACAATCTGGCAGACGGAGAGGGAGATCATGGAGGTCTTGCCGGTCCCGGACTGCGCCTGCGCGATGACGTCGCGGCCGTGATGATGGGGAGCACGGCGCGCTGCTGGATCGCGAGGGCTTCTCGAAGCCGTAGCCGTAGATGCCGCGCAGCAGCTCGTCGCGGATGCCCATGGCGTCGAAGCTGCCAACCACCTCCACCCCCGCGGAGGTCTCGAAGGTCAGGTTCTCGTCGTCCATCGGCCCGCCGGGGCCGCGCCGGGAGGTCGTCGCCGCCGCCATCGCGGGAGAGGAGGAGAAACCCTAGCGAGACGTGGGGAGCAGGAAGAGATTTTGTTTTGCGCTTTGGTACCTGGAGAGTTGGGGTTTTCTGATTTTATAGATGGACTGCGGCGCGAGGTCGGTTTGGAGGGATGAGGAAGTTTCAGGGGGTGTTTATGGAAAAAGACCGCGTGCTGTGCTGCTTTGTGTGGTTTGGTCGTTGGGCCGTTTATTGGGCTATCATCCATACTCTAGGAAATTCTTTAAAAAACAAATTATACTCTAGGACTAACCCTCTAGAAGAAAGCTATGCTTAGGGATGGCAATGGGGACCGTTTACCCGAAACCCGATGGGGTTTTCCTCTATTAGGGGCCGGGGATGGTACATTATTCGTCCCCATGGGGACCTTCACGCTAAGTTTGTGACCCCCATCGGGTAGAGCGGGGCGGGGGGCGTTCCACTAGTCCCCGTACCCGAACCTCACGGAGCCCCGAGGTAAATCGAACAGATCGCACTAATTTCTCTAACCCTACCTTAATTTCAGCTAATCTGCCGATCGCTTGCCAAATAATGCCTCTATATAACCCTATCGATGAGTCAAACCCTCGTCTCCCACCCGTGCGCCGTCATTTTCTACCCTGCTTTTCTCTATTCCACTTGCCGCCTTGTTTTCCATCTCGAGGACACGCGGCGAGATGGATCCTTTCATTCCCGACAACCAGCCGCTCCAAGCCGGTGCAGCAGGGGAGGACTCCGTCTCGGGCGTTCGGCATCCAGGGAGCCAGGCCGAGCAGCCGCCGGCGACGGACCGGTGTTCGGCGACCAGCATGCTGGGGGGCTGGCCGGAACAGAGGCCATCGGCGGCTCAGTCTTCCGCCTCCGTCCTCCAGGGAGCGGCCAAATCCCTGGACGCATCGCGGGTGGACGCCCACCAGTCCGTGCATCTACTACATCGAGCAGATTGGTTGCTGCTGTAGCTGTTGGTTCTCGTTCTGCCATTGCTAAGAAGAAGAAGAAGAAGAGCAGCGTGTGAGTATCAATCTTCTTGTCCTCTTGTTTGTCTGAATATTTTATTGGGTGAATGATGTGAATCGATGCTGCATATATACGTGATTATCTTGTGTAGATAGGTTAGATCCTATCATCTTAAATGCATCTTGATTATGTTAAGAGTGTGACCGATCTGTGATATTTGAGTATGTGAATCGATCTGTGAAGCATAGATCTGTTTAATTTACATAATGATTCAGTTAGCCAATTAATTTATACTCAGATCTATTTACGTACTGTAGTTTTTACACTAGTTTTCAATATTCTGTGGAAATTAGTAGTGTTAATCTACCGAATGGGAGTGCCAGCAAAAGCCAAGAGGACCAAGATTTATCAGCTGCCTCATCCTCGCCGCCACAAGTAGTTCAGCACGTTCATGAACCTGCAGCTAGGGGTGGATATCGAGCCAGCTCAACTCAACTCGTAAATACTCGTTAATTAACGAGCCAACTCAACTCAACTCATTAACGAAACGAGCTCCAGACCCCAACTTGGCTCGACTCAATAAAAACTCGAGCTGGCTCGGTAAACTCATTAAACTCGGAAATAAACGTTAAAAATATAGCGTGCATAGTCCATATTATAACATAAACTTAAATATTAAAACATTTCTTAACAAACCATTGTCCATAGCTTAAAAATCAACAACATGATAGAACATAACTGCTATATATGGCCTACATGGCTCTAGTGGCTATGCTCTCACGTAGGTATGACCTAAGTATTGTTATGATCTTGGCATATTATGAGCCACACGAGTTTAACGAGTACTCGAAACTCAACTCATTAAGCTTGTTTTCTTAATGAGCTAAAAATGTCGGCTTGGCTCAACTCATAAGTGCCCGAGTTCGAGCTGAGTTGAGCCGAGTTTTTGAGTACTCGTTAAGCTCACGAGTTTCGAGTTTTATTTTCCACCCCTACCTGCAGCAGTTGAAGTGGAAGGTGCCAATGGGCCGGTGGAAATTTCCGACGATGATGATGGAGAAGAAGAAGAAGAAGAAGAAGCTGAGATTGTGGTTATTAGCCCAAAGAGAAGGAAGTTTATCTCACCTGTTTGGATGCAGTTTGATAGACTGGAAATAGGGGGAAAATGGATGGCGAGATGTATTCATTGTTCCAAGAAACTTTCAGGGGAAACAAAAAATGGGACTAGTCATCTCTACAACCATCTGAGGATTTGTTATGTGAAAATCAGGTGATGTTTTTACCAGACACAAAGAATTGAAGTTTTTTTAATGTTTGACTTCTTTCTTCAGCAATGTTCTAATTTAGAACTTCTAATGTATGTAGGGGGCGGCAGGCAGGATGAATGAGCTGTGGTTGCTCGCTTCATAAATGGAAGAAGAAAGATTAAGATGTTGCTCCGTTGCCGCTGAATAATCAATTATGTTGCATTTATTCTGTAGTCCTAAAGTTAATTTTCCGCACTTGTGCGGTTCTATCTTCTCGCTCTGTGAACTATGCGTCGAACTGTACTGAAACCTGCATGTCAGCATTTGCTTTTCTTCAGAAAGCTACCGTATGCATGTCTGTAGCTATAGCTGACTGCTTCCTGCTGTTCTGATCTAAACGGGGATGGGGCACCCGTGGGTCTGCTGTACCCGGTGGGTGACGGGGACGGGAAAATTTAGTCCCCATGGTGGGGAGTGGGGATGGGGACGGGTGAGAATGCTTGCACGGGGACGGGGGAGAAAAGGCAGTCCCCGAGCGGGGGCAGACCCATTGCCATCCCTAGCTATGCTCTAGAATTTCCTCACAAAATATTAATACTTCAGGATTTGCTGCACTTCTAATTCTATATAAGATCAGAAACCGTCTTGCACACTAAAAATCCATATAAATTATAGAAAAACTATGTGATACTCTAATTTATTGCAGCGATATACAATTTGCTAGTAATTTACGCATGCTTTGTGAGAGAACAATACGCACAAATATAGAAATATTACTCAAATGTTTTGTTTGGTCCAAATGACCCTTATGCTGTCTAAGTGAAGGTTAATCCTTCAAGTCTTTATTTGGATGTTAGACAAGTTCCTAATGTCTTATTGTTAAATTATAGAACTTAAAAATGCCTCTTCATTGATTATGGCAAACAAGTTAATCATTAAAACACTTTATTTTTTCTTGATTTGTTGCCTATTTTGCATGATGATGATGATAATAATAACAATAATAAGAAGAAGAAGAACATGAACAAGACTTGGTTTAGGATTTCCTTTATATCTTTTTTATTTATTCTGTACAATGTAAGAGTTCAACAATTGATTTAGAATGATCATGTGATTGAGAAACTTTTATTACACTTGATTCTTATTTTTTATTTATTTTTACTCCATGTATTTAGCATGTATTTCTATGACTGATCATTGTTATCTATATATCATTTTCCAAGTTAATTAATAATTCAACTATCATGATGGTATTATGATGACCCACATTTATTTTGTTGTCGAGTTTAGGTCAAAATTGATCGCACTCAAATTGATGAACTAACCCTCTCGTCGGTTGAAGTGAAACCTCGACTTTTTAGTCATGTTTGATAAAAAATGTTTTAATATCACATATTTTCACATGTATGAATGGAATGGACATACATGACTTTTATCCTCTTACGATGGTATAGACTACGGAAATCTGATTGGAGGGGAGGGCGGTGGCAGCCGGGACATGGAGCTAGGATGAGGCAGCTCAAGGTGAGGACGATGGCGGCTACAAGGAGTTAGGGGAGGTGCGGTTGGGACGGGGCGTACGGGGAGATAACCATGGGGAAGAAGATGAACATGATATGGAAAAAAGAGCGGAGGCCAATGTCATGTGGGCCCATAGAAGATTGTATATATTTTGAGTATAACTTTTACATTATCTACTGCAGGAGAACCTATTTTCTCGATAAAGACTCTCTGACGGAACTGGTCCGACGAAGGAGTTTTGAGTATACTAATTTGGGTATGATATTTTTATAGTATACTGATGAGGTTATGTAACTCCCGGACCGCGAGACATGTCGATTAATTTACCGCTGAAATGCACGCATGCGGCCGGGCAGACATGCATTCATTCATGAGAAGTCGTGATAGGCGTGAAGGTCGGGTCACCTTTTCCACAAGTTAAAAGCAACTGACCCCACATGTACCCGGACTAATGGCTCTCGGGTAGCGCATCCTATATGCGTCAAAAATTATAGTAACTAAAAAGGTAAAAAATATTAGGATATTTTTGCGATCAAAGATGATCAAGTATCATAGCTGTATAAAAATGTTTGGCCAAAAAAGATTCTCAATGACTTTAGAGGAAAAAGATAAATATATGATGAATATAGTGTATATATTACTTTTTAGGCAATCTTTGACTCTGGATCTAATGAAAGTCATTCCTCTGGGGTGTCTTTTTGAATGGTACAATACTTGACTATGTTTGCCCGATGGGCGGTTTCAATTTTTTTGACTATTTTAATTACTAATTCTTTTTTCATATATATAAGGTGCCCTGGTACCCATGTGCACCAATGTATTTTCGACCACACCACTGTTTTTTCGTTTACTGATTTTTCTTTCTCTTCTAACGGTTCGGTTATAGCAAGGAAATGACTCGACCAATAAATAAGAAAATATAAATTTGGGCGAAATGATTTACTCTGCATGTTGGCAGAGAGACGGGAAAGAAAAAAAGAAAAGAAAAGAAGATTAAAATGTTCGTGGTGGAGAGTATCTCCTGCGCCTCTTCGCCTTGGAACCACAAGTCTTGTCTCAGTTTGGTGGCGTCAAGCGAGCCTACCAGAAACGGAGACGGCCGGCAAGCAGCCATTCTTTTCCTCTGCTTCTCTTCCATCGTCCAAGAGTTCGTCTTCTTCCCCTGGATAGTAGATAGCTAGCTACCGAGCGAGAGAGCATCGACGGTGAGGCCGGCCGGCCGGACGACGGGGATCACAGCAGCTTCAAAGGTGCTAGTTTTCTCGCTATCTAGCTTAATTATCTTCTTGGAGAAGTCTCTAGCCCAATTCTAGTATCAGTTGGCACATAGAAACAGAACTAATGAGTTCTTCTGTAGATAGATAAATAGATAGATCCTCTGCTTCTGTGGATGCAGAACTCTGCAATCACTCTGCAGGTATTTAGGCGTGGATATGGAGAAAAAAAGTAAGAATAAAACAGGGGCATTCCGAGAATTGAACTCGGGACCTCTCGCACCCTAAGCGAGAATCATACCACTAGACCAAATGCCCTGAATTGTTCACACTTTTTGCAACACCGTATTTAGATTATTGACTAGTTTCTCTGTTTTCCGGATTTATAGGCACGATTGATTCATCAACAAAATACTCTGTTTCTTACTGTAACGAAACACCCGATCGTTCTTTGGCCTGATAAATGGTTGCCTCCTCTTTCTTTGCAGGCAGCTTCGATCGATCTGTCCTTCTGAATAATCCATGATGAATGTGCTCTCTGGACAACGCCAGTACGCTCAGCTGCGCATCCACCACCATCACCACGACACATTACCCCTGCAGAGCAGCTGCGCATCGGAGTGGATCTACAAGTGATCCAGCCGAAAGTACTCGACAGAGTTACACTTTCCGTTACACCTTCATAGATAAGCGCACCACCAAACGGATGTAACGTGCAAGTACTACAGCCCGCACGGTGCTAATTTAAGAGATAGATAGATGAATGATAAATTAATTCCATATGATTCAATGGTAAGCATGTTTTATGATGTAATAATATCAAATGGGCATCGTAAACGTGTATACATAATTAATTGGAGCACATCCGATTTGGATTATCGAGAGGAGATAATGGCAACTCGTGAGTGAAAAAGATTTTGCTACCACGACACCCACCAATGTGGAGTCCCACCTAATCAGTTTTGCTATAAAAACGGTCGTATACGGAGGGGGCAACAAAAACTACCAGATTCAAAATAATGCCTTATGAAATTGCAATTTTTTGTTCTTGGTGTGCGGAGGCCATGCATGAATCACAGCTTTGAATGAAATAGGAGGCTATTTCGCCCATTTGATCAAAGAAACATCATGGGAATTTTTTGTTTTGATAATTCTATGTGTAGGATATATGGCACCAAGACGCTACGATGAACCCGATGCACAAGCTTCACTCATCGTGTAGGAGAGAGTAGGTCGTTAGGGATCAACAACATACTACACTAATTTTTTTCCCACTTGTTACAAAAAGCTAAAAATCCTACTTTGCAAACCTTTGTTAGTATATTTAGTAGTCTCTAGTGCATTGATAAATATCTACAATTTGCAAACACTATACATATATGTGGTGGGAATTGATTCCTAGACGAATGTGATTTATTTTTGAAAAATTGAATCCAAATATAAAAATAAGACAAAACATGTAATTAAATATAAACTCCTTGCATGCATAAGATTAAATTTGAAAATTATATGGAGATGTAATATTAAATTAGGTGATGATGTACCTTTGTATTTAATATCACGAACAAAGTTGCACATTATTATGTTTTCAAAGATACGATAAAAACATAAATATTGTATTGTTATTGCAAAACTTACATTGAACTAAGTTAAGATTACTTTTTTCCGAAAGGGGACGCCGCCCCAGCTTAGTCAGAGTACGGTCAATTATTACAAATGATATGAGAAGATATAAAATGGTAAAAATGTTTAGTGTAAAAAGGAGATGTAATTAACATGGTGATATTTTAACAATCTGCTGAAATCTAGTTAGGGGGTCACTCCAGGGGATCTGCACTTGGTAGTAAGGTGGATTAAACGATCACAAGGATATGGACATAGTTACCCCATCAGAGTCAACTTCAATGCTCTCAATCATGATTGCAGCCTTAGACAACTCTATATAATGTAGCTGAATCATTGTCTAAGAAAACAGAATCAGCTGAGAAAGCAGATTATATAAGCACACCTTTAGGATTTTCTAGATAAGCATGAGCTTCTTGAAGGTTATCCAATGTTAAGCTCTCTTTTTCCTTGACAATCTCCCAGAAATCTTTAAACAAGAATTCAAAAGTTGACTCCTACCTATGTCATCTTTGATGGAGTGCACTGATG
The DNA here is from genome assembly GCA_947311845.1 of Poa pratensis. Lineage (NCBI taxonomy): Eukaryota > Viridiplantae > Streptophyta > Magnoliopsida > Poales > Poaceae > Poa > Poa pratensis. The sequence continues at coordinate 1,909,704 of CAMZMU010000016.1, forward strand.
CCAGACGTTTACGCAGACTTGCAGAGGTGACATGTTAGCATTTTGCACTACTACTGTCGAATAACCTGCCCCAAACTGCAACAAAAAAACAATCGGCAGTAGTACGACAATCAAGTCTAACCGGCAGCATCAAATGTTGATAAATTCACAGAAGAAACAGCTAGAACCACACTCCAGTAATCCCAGATACTAATATATATATTAGAACCAGCCCCGAGCTCTTGAATTGACCGTACCTACAACAACAATAAAGAAACGGATCTAGGAAGAGTCCGAACAGCACAGATCGACGCGCTGTCCTCCAATGTTCAGCATGCCGCCGGCCCGCGTGCTCTCTGACAGTAGTGAGGCCTTGATAAAGAGCTTGAGGCGCAAAAGAGATTATATAGGCAAGTCAGGCCTTGATACATTAACGTACCATCATCAATCGACGCCGGAGAGTTGCTAGTGGCCATGATTTAGTTTGCACGAACTGAAAATTAACTCTGGCTTGAAAGCTGGCACATCAGTTTCAATCAAGAGCTATTCGTGGCGGGATAATTGATGATAACCCCCCAGGTCCCTTCATGTTTGCCCACAGGCCCTTTTCGCTGCCACTGCATGTGGGGTTTAAGTGACCTGGGGGGGGGGGGGGGGGGGGGTTACCATCAAATCTCCCGATGGAGGACTTGCGCCGCATGGGCTCCGTCGCCCCGCCGCCTCGTCTAGGCCATGACCTGGGTCACCCCGTATCGTGTCTCGCTCAATCCCCTTCTATCTTTTTTTTTTCTATTTGTTTTTCTCTGGAGCTGTTGAGTTCGGCCTATATGGGCTTTAGTGGTTTTATGGGCCCAATTCACCACAGAAGTCCAATTTGATCTCCAGTGTAGCGTCGCTAGGGACAGGTGGCCCAGTGTGGGAGCCAGTGAAAATCCGACGGTCAAAAACATCCATGTAGCGTGATCTAACGAACAAAAACGTTCAGTTCGTGTAAGAGCTCCCTCTTGTCTCAGTTATAATGTCCCTAATATGTTAGAGGTCTACCTTGAGCATTTCCAGGTTACAACAATAGAAGCTAGCCGATGTCTCTGGTCTCTGACCAAGTTTTTAGAAGAAAAAAATATCAACGACAAGGTAATGATTAATGCTAGCAAAGAGCAACGTGCTTAGAAACTATAGAAAAAGTATGCGATAGTATAATTTGTTGCAGCGATGTACAATTTGCTAGTAATTTACGCATGCGTTGTGACCAAACAATACACACAAATATATAAATATTACTCACTTTATTTGTTTGGTCCAAATGACCCTCATGCTGTCTAAGTGAACATACAAAATGCCTCATCATCGATGATGGCAAACAACAAAACACTTTCTTTTATCTTAATTTGGAGTCTATTCTGCATGAAAATAATAAGAATAATAATAATAGTAATAATAATAATAAGAAGAAGAACAAGACTTAGTTTAGGATTTCCTTCGCGTCCTTTATTATTTATTATGTACCATCTAATACTTCAACAATTGATAAAGCGATCATGTGAGTAAGACATATTTGTAAAATTGATTCTTATTTTTATTTATTTTTACTCCATGTTTTATAATGTAATTGTATTTTTTTGGGAATGGGGGTGCGGATCCCTAGCCTCTGCATCACACATTTTGATTCCGGTTGTACTCGCATGTATGAATGTAATGCACATACCTGACTTTTATCCTCTTACGATGGTCTAAACTACGGAAATCTAACTGATATGAAAAAGAAGAGCCGTGGCCAATGTCAGGTGGGCCTATGGCAGATGTTATGTAATTTGAGTGCAACTTTTACATTAACTACTCTAGCAGAACCCTTTTTTCGATAAAGACTCTCTGCCTGAACTGGTCACGTGAAGGAGTTTTGAGTATACTGTTTTGGTTATGATATTTTTTTATAGTATGTCTTCTGAAGATGCCCTGACGTCGCCATCTTCTTACAACCTACACCACACGACATTGCCGTCACCGTAGCTATTCTAAAGGTATTTGGTGAAGCTTCTGGTTTAATGACCAATCTACAGAAAAGTAAGATCCTTCCCATTGCTTGTCAAAATCTTGATCTTCAGTTTGCTGTTGCATCAACCGGCTGTCAGATTGATCAATTCCCCTGCACATACTTGGGCCTTCCGCTGTCTGATAGTAGGCTCAAGCGCAATGACCTTCAAGCTGTGCTGGATAAATTTGTGAAGAAACTTGCCTGTTGGAAAGCCAAGTGGATCACCCTCGCCGGGCGCCTCACTCTTGTCAATGTGATTCTCTCTGCTCTCCCTGCTTACCAGCTGATCGCTCTGATCCATCCCAAGTGGCTAATCAAGCAGATTGACAAGCTGAGAAGAGCCTTTCTGTGGGGTGCTGACTCAAAGGTTGCTGGGGGAAAATGCTTAGTTAACTGGAAGGTCTGTTGTCTCCCAAAGCAAGTAGGTGGCCTGGGAATCCCTGATCTGCACTTGCAAAACATTGCACTTCGGACTAGATGGCTTTGGCAACAGGAAACGAGTGCATCTAAACCGTGGTTGGGTCTGCTGTGCATAACTTGTTCAGGGCTTCCACTACAATTCAGATTCATGATGGGAGATCAACAAAGTTTTGGCACAACCACTGGTTTGAAAGTTGGCCACTAAAGCTAAGGTTTCCAGCCCTCTATAAACACTCTAGAAGGAGAAACATCACTGTGCGGGAAGCTCTGACGAACAAACTCTGGATCACCTTGATTAAATCCAACCCAACGCTTGCTGTCCTCTCTGAATACTTGCTGCTCTGGGCCCTCATGCAAACTGAACCCTTGCATACTTTTGATGAGGAACCAGACACGATCATCTGGAACCTGACAGCAAATGGCGTCTACTCTGCCAAGTCGGCTTACTCTGCCCTTATGCTTGGTCGCATTGATGCTCCAATCTTCACTGAGATTTGGGATGCCAAAGCAATCCCAAAGTGCAAAGTGCACACTTGGTTGTTGTTCCATAACAAATGCTTAACTGCAGACAATCTAGCTAAGCGTGGATGGCCTGTAACATCCCAAAAATAACTATCAGTATTATTATTCCAAAAATGTGAGCCAACAAAAACTTTTGTTAATTATTATGTGTTGCTTGTGATTTGTGCTTGTGATATTTATATCTTGCTGCTTGTGTTGTTGTTGCTTGAATAACAAATTGAAATTGCAAATTCAAAAGTGGAAATGAGAAAAATAAAAGTGACAAGTGTGTCACCTAATTTCTCCAAGTGTGAAACTCAATTTGTTTCAAACAAAATTCAGAGGCGTGGTATTTGAAAACCCTCATTTGAATCCTTACTGCTTATCTCTCTCAAAAACTATTTTTAAACTAGTTTTAAAAATGTAAAGTAAAAATCAATTGAAATAAAACAAATACCATATTTAAAACACTATGAAAGAAAATGTTTCAAACCATTTTATTTTGCAAAGCCAATTTTTGTGGAGCTTCTACATGTTATGGGAAGGCCCCACAAATTTTTGCAAATTTTTATAAAATGTTTAAGTGCCCTAATTAAATCGTGGAAAAGCTACTGGATTTAAAAAGAAACTGGAAAAATAAAAGAAAAGAACAAGCAGGGGGTTTTCTGCAAAAGTGTCATCGACTACCTCTCTCCCTCGCCCCGACGCGCGCCGCCGTGTCGCCATGGCGTTGCTCGCCGTTTCCACGCGCCCCAGGCCCCCCCCTGGCCGCGCCCTCGCTCGTCACCGTGCCTCTGCAGCCGCGGCGCCGCAGAGGAGCGCCATTACGCCGTCCCTCGCCTCGATTTCGCCCCAGCGTCGCCGTGGCACCGCCGCCGTCGTCGACCCAATTCGCCGCATCCACTACACCCCGACACGCACGGCTTGGCCAGAAGTTTCTAGAACACGCCCGGACCCCGTTTGACACCGCGTCGCCACGATCCCCTGCCCCACCGCCGTGGATTTGCTCCACTCCCTTGCGCCATGGACGCCGTCCGTGCGCGTCGTCCACGAACGCCGGCCCTCGCGCTATTTAGCCACCCCCAAGCCCCTCTGGGCACTGCACACCATCCACACTCCCTCTCCCTCGCTCCAATTCCATCGGGGCACCGCCAGGAGGCCGTGCACGCCGCCGCCACTACCGCCGTCGAGGTCGGACATGGCCGCGACGCCACACTCTCCCATTCTCTCATCCCTGGCCCCTACTCTCTTCCTTATGCACACCGCACTCACCCGAGCCCTTTTTCCCTCTGTTTCTTGCACAGCAGCAGCGGCAGGAGCTCGCCGGAGTTACTGCCCGTGGCCGTGGAAGTCGGAGACCACGCCGCCGTCGATTCCCGCCGTCCCAGCAAGCGCAGCTCGTCCAGCAAGCTTCCCCACGCCGCCGCCGTCGATTCGCGTCATCGCCGCCGTCTCCTGAGCCCCCTAGGTGAGAGATCCATCCACCTCGCCGTCGCCGGCGCGGCAGCGCCGCCCGTTTTAGGTCGCCGGCGTTTGCCGTCGACGTGGACAAGCGTGGGCCGTTGGATCTGAATCCAACGGCAGCGTACCGCTTCGTTTAAAACTAGAGAGGCTGACGTGTGGACCCCAGCAGTCAGCGTTTTATTAATTTTTCACGCGCGCACTGTGTCGCTGCCATGTAGGCCCCACTGGTCAGAGATTTAAACATTATCCATAACTAGATTTCTCTGTTTAAAATGGAAAATATGAAATCAGTACTGGATCTAACTTGTAAATTCAATAACTTGAGATTTAGGAATCCAAATAAATCAAACTCAACTGTTCTGGAAAGCTTATGAAATTTGCCAACCAATCCAAGTGGTTTGAATTCATTTGGATAATTAATAAAAATACATTGTTAAAAATACTACAGAAGGTTTAAATTCTAAACTTGTTTGTTTCTGATACTCTGTTAGTCTAAATATTTTCAAACCAATTTTATTAGCTTGGTATTGTGATCTACTAGCTTCCCTAATTTTGGTAGAATTAATTAGGCATTATTAAATGTTAAACCTAAATTAAATCCTTCTGCACTAAAACATTTAATTATGTTTGGTGGTTAATCCAAATTAGTTGAAACCAATTTTGTTAGCCCTCATATAGTTCTAGCTACTTACCTCTAAAAGGAAATAATTTTTGGACCAATAGAGTTTAAATGCTAGCCAAAACTTCATTTTTGAGCTACTGGATTCAAACAAATGTGTAGGGAGTTTAGTAACTCCAATTGATCCAAATCCAATTGTGTTGTCTTCTACACATCAGTAGCTTTCCATAGAATTTTAGTTTGTATTTTTGTGACCAATAGAACTCAAGTTGTGGAATTATACTTGTTTAACAAGTTTCTGCCATAATTTAGAAGTAATTAATTATTGTTTAATTCAATAATTTTGAAACCAAATGGTATGGTGTGATGTATGCAGTAGCTATTTGTGATGCTTATGATTGATATGTTGTGTTGATTGCTTGAGTAGTTAGTGATTGGTTGCATTGTTTGTTGTAAATTAGACGAGAACGCTTTCGGATATATCGAGGAAGGAGAGTTCGTTGAGTCTGCTGATCAAGACCAAGACCACTTTGCCGAGCAAGGCAAGCTACTCTCTGAGCTTGCACCTAAATTCATATGCATCTACTTTGATCAAATGATTTACTCTCAAAGCAATGGTTTACAAAACCTTTTCAAAAGTATATGGATATTATTTTGCCACCCTATGTAGAAATATCAAATTATAGGATGGGAAACAATGTTGTTTACTCAAAACTCCTTTGAAAATACTTGAGTGATATGGAATGCCGAGATGTCGGTGTTGGAATGGAGAAGGGAAAATGGGGATGTTTATGAAAAATGCACAGTGTGTCCTTGTACTTACGTCAACCATCCGATACCCTGTGCGACCAAATCCACCACATATGGGAAGAGGCTTAGTCATATAATTTGCTCTTATTAGTACTGGATACCTCATCGACGGAGATGACTCCGTCATGCATGAGGGGATAGTATGATGATCTACCCCTGATGAAACAGCATTTCATTTCTCTAAGTTTTGATGTTTGTCGACAACACAATTAGATGACTAATCTGGGTGTTAAATAGTTGCAGGAACTTGTTTATACATTTTGTATATGCCCAGGTTTTTATCAAGGAAGAAAAGGAGCATTTTCTTGTTCCAGCCGGTAGTACCGGCTGAGGCCCGGTACTACCGCTGAGCATCTATTTTCGGTACTGGATACGCTCTTGTTATTTGCGGTACTGGCCCGGTAGTTGTCCGGTACTACCGGGTGGTGCGGTACTACCGCGTTGAGAAGGACGGCACTACCGTTGCGGGCGGTGTGCGAGTGACAGTTGACCATCGAAGATGACTTTGACCCTGCGCCGGTCGGTAGTACCGGCTGAGGCCCGGTACTACCGCTTCGGCCATTTTTCAACTGCAACGGCCAGATTTCTGAGGAGAGTATTTATAGGCCTTCTCCTACCTTCAACGAGTAGCTCTTCTACATTTCAAGAACACCATTGTTGCAAGCTCAAGAATCATTAGATCTCCCAATCCCTCCACCCAAACTCAATCATATTTGGAGGATTGAAGGAGAAGGCCCGGATCTACAACTTCACCAAGCGGTTCTTCATTTCCCCCTCATTCACTTGAGGGATTTGAGCCTAGGGTTTCCACTAGGAAAACCTAGGCATCTTGTTGTATTAACTTGCTTGCTACTTTTGTGTAGTGAAGCTGTGGTGCTTGGGAGCTCCCAATCCTTTTGTGGGTTGTGCTCCAAGCTTGTTGTAAGGGCTCCGGATTCCGCCTTGAAGGACTCCGATAAAGAAAGGTGAACCGAGCTTTTGTGCGAGGTTCATCGGAGAATAGGGTGAGGCCATTTGTGGCGTCTTGAGTTTGAAACTCACACCCCTCCAACGAGACGTACTCCCCTAAAAAGGAGGAACTCAGGAATACATCCTTGTCTCCGCGTGCTTTCCGATCGGTTACTCCTTTCTAGTTATTTACTACTTGTATCTTATCTTGTTTAGACTTAACTTGTCATATAGGTAAATTCACCATAGTTGCATATCTAGAGAATTTACCTTTGTGTCAAGCCTTAATCGAAAAAGAATTAAAAATTGGAGTAGCACCTATTCACCCCCCCCCCCTCTAGGTGGCCATACGATCCTTTCACCTGACCCGGGTCCTCGCTCAAACTCGATGAAGAGATAAGGAGGAGGATTGAAGGTTCCACCATAAACCGCCGGACAAAACCTATGAGTCCTCACACTTAGATTCCGACGGGCTGGGTTAAGTGTGTTGGAAGTGTCATATGGGAATGATCCAATACTAGCATGAGCAAAGGACAGGCTATGGTCGGCAGCTTACTTCGCATACACCCTGTATGGCGAGACGTGGCGGACACGATGAGTTGCCGAATGGAAGTGGGAAAAGCGTGCTACCTCTGCAGAGTGTAAAACTATTCGAATAGCCGAGTCGTCGGATATGGACAGTTGGGAGGCCCTACTTTGACCATGTGCAAGTTTTTGAAAAGATTTAAGTTTTAAAAAGAAAATGAAGTGGAGAATGTTCCATACACCTATACCAACGGATCGGTATGAGGTTGTTGGAAATGTTGGACCATGACGGGCTATGGTTGGAAATAAAGGAGGAGTTTTGGAGAAACTGGAGTAAAATGGTGATTTTATTTCAAATAGTTCAAAAAGTCTTCTTATCTTCTTCAACAAAGATATAGAGATGTTTTAAACAAAACTATTGCATACTCATGTTGGGGTAGTTTGCGAGTACATTCAAATGTACTCATATTGGTTTCGACCCTGGCTATTGACCTAGCCAGGCTACGAGGAGGAGCACTACGCCGAGCAGGAGTATGGCGACTTCTACGCCAACTAAGGATCTGCACAAGTCAGCTGCCTGTCGGGATGTCGTCGTTAGAATGATGTCTACTACGCCGTAGCTTCCGCGGATATTTTGGTTTGGCCCATGAAGGCACCTATGTAAGAACTTGGTCTAAAGGACCATTTATGTAAGACTTTTAACTCGGTATTGTAATGGATGTAAACTTTGGTATTCAATTCGGGTTATGTGCAACGACAGACTGATCACGGGATCGTTGTGTTAAGCATAATCGGGTATTTCGGACAGCTAGTCCGGGGTCCCCACATGGCCTCACAACGCTCTCTGCTCCTTCTGCAACGCTAGTCCCGAAAACGCTGTTCATCTTCATATCAGCTGCAGTTATGCTCCTTCTGCAACGCTAGTCCCGAAAACGCTGTTCATCTTCATATCAGCTGCAGTTATGCTCAAGACTGCTGGAAGGAAGTTCTGAATAAAGCCAACCTGCCAGCTCTTCTAATTCCATCTGCAACTTTGGAAAGCATTCCGGCCTGCTGGTCTGCGATGACTGCCTCAGCTCCTGCACAGTTCATCAAAAGATGGAGATCGCTGGCTTTACTCACGTGGTGGAATCTGTGGAAGGCTCGCAACGACAGAATTTTCAATAACAAGGCCATCTCAAGTTCTGACCTTGCTGTCTCAATCATGCAAGAACTTGCCCAATGGCGTGCTGCTGGTCTACTCATCACGGTGTGGCCGGCAGGAGCCTAAAACTATCCTACTCTTTCTAGAGGATACTTCTATTACCTTCTTTGTTAGTTCGTTCATTCATTCATTCTTTGGTCACCTCTGTAATTATTTTGTAAAACATACTCTTACCGGCATTTGTCCCGGCCCCTATATCAAGTGAAAGCAGCGCCTGCTACTTTCCGTCAAAGAAGATGCCCTTATGTAACTCCCGGACCACAGGACGCGGCGATTAATTTACCACTCAAACGCGAGTAGGCATGCACGGATGCATTCATCCATGAGAAGTTGTGATAGGCATGAAGGTCGGGTCACCCTTGCTAGCAGTTAAAAGCAACTGACACCACACTTACCTGGACTAATGGCTCCTGAGTAGCGCATCCTATATGCGTCCAAAAATATAGTAATTAGAAAGGTCAAAAAATTCAGAATCCTTTTGTGTATCAAAGATGATCAAGTGTTATAGTTGCATAAATATGTTTGGCCAAAAAAGGATTCTCTCAATGACTTTAGAGTAAAAAGATAAATATATGATGAATATAGTGTATATATTATTTTTTTAGCAAATCTTTGACTCAGGTTGTAATGAAAGTCATTTCCCTGTCGAGTCTTTTTGAACGGTACAATACTTGACTATGTTTGCCCAATTGACAGTTTCATAATTACTAGGCCTTTTTAATTACTAATTCTTTTTTTCAGACAGGGTGGTACCCATGTGAAGCACCGTATTTTCGATGACACCAAAATGTTTTTCGTTTACTGATATTTATTTGTCTTCTAAGGGGTTCGGTGGTAGCAAGGAAATGACTCGACCAATTAATAATAAGAAAATATAAAATTGGGCGAAATGATTTACTTTGCGTGCTGGTAGAGGGATGGGACGGGAAAGAAAGAAGAAAGAAAAGAAAAGAAAAGAAGATAAAAAAGTGCGTGGTGGAGAGTATCTCCTGCGCCTCTTCGCCTTGGAGCCACTCGTCTTTTCTCAGTTTGGTGGCGTCAAGCGAGCCTACCAGGCAAACAGACTTTCTTTTCCTCTGCTTCTCTCCTCTTCCGTCGTCCAAGGGGCCTTCTTCTTCCCCTGGATAGATAGCTAGCCAGCGAGAGAGCGTCGGCGACGCGGCCGGCCGGGGATCATAGCAGCTTCCAAGGTACCATTAGCTACTATAGTTCTCTCGCTGCCTAGCTTAATTATCTTTTTTGGAGAGGCCCCCCATCTTGATTCTATTGGCACATAGCTAGAAACAGAATAATTGTCTATCCTCCAAGGATAGAGAATTGCAGAATAGGCTAGGAGAATTCAGCAATCATTCAGGTGTTTAGGCGTGGAAAGAAAAATGGCAAAACAAATGCCCTGAATTGTTAAAACTTTTTGCAACGTCATATTTAAATGCGTCACTAGTTTCTCTGTTTTTTCCCGAATCATAGTCACGATGGATTCATCAACAAAATACCCTGTTTCTTACTACGACGAAACACCGGATCGTGCTTTGCCCTCACAAATGGTTGCCTCCTATTTCCTGTTTCCTGGCAGAAAGTTTCGATCGGTCCATCCCGCTGACCAGTCCATGATGAATGTGCTCTCTGGACAACGCCAGTACGCTCAGCTGCGCATCCACCACCACCACCACGACACATTACCCCTACGGAGCAGGAGCAGCTCAGGCCAGCTCGCGGTCAGCTCAACTTGTAACTCATTCCGCCGGCGAGGCGTCGTGGTGAAAGCAGTCATCGACGGCGGCGGCGAATCAAGCAGCGGCAAAGACGACGGCGATGACGAAGAAGAAGCGAAAAAGAAGAAGGACAAGGAGGCCTCATCCTCGCCGTCGTCGAGCAAGAACAGGTCGGACCTTGAGCGGCTGGTGGGCAGCGACGACGACGCGAGCTTCAGCGGCCTGGACCTGGCCACGCTCATCCGGAAGCGCTACGGCCGCTCCTACGACGTGACCCTCATCCGGAAGGAGTTCATGGGGCGGAACCTGCTGGCCATGAACGTGATGTGGAAGTACCGGGAGCAGCGCTCCTTCCCGCTCACCGAGGAGGAGTACCTGCTGCGCCTCGACGAGGTCGCCAACACGCTCCGCTGCTGGGGCGCCGTCGCGCACGTCCGGAACACGCTCGAGAAGGTCAGGGAGCGCCCCGCATCGGCAAGGCAGTCAGCATCTTCATCGACATGGACACCACTGGCGGCGCACGCTCTGACGAGTGGATCTACAAGTGATCCAGCCGAAACTACTCGACAGAGTCGATCACACTTTCAGAGTTAAGTGCGCCACCAAACGAATGCAACGTGCATATGTAATCCAGTAATTCCAAGTACTTGTTATTCAAGTACTACAGCCCTGCACAGTGCTAATGTAAGATATAGATAGATGAATGATATATTAATTCCATACAAATCTATGGTAAACATGCTTTTTTCCGGATGTTTTATGAGCGAGAGGGAGAGAGGAGTTCGATAGGGATGACATCACACCACACTATTTTTTCCCCACTTGTTATACTAAGCATCCTCCTTAGTAAATGTTTGTTAGTATATATTTAGTAGTCTCTAGTGTATTGTGAAACATCTAGAATTTGCAAACACTATACATATATGTGGTGGGAATTTATTCGTAGATGATTGTGATTTTGTTTTCTCTTACGATTTTCCTAAATTGAATGGGATCCAAATGAAAAAATGTAATTAGATATAAACTCCTTGCATATATACGATTATATTTGAATAATTGTATGGAGATGGGATTTTATATTAGGTGATGATGTACCTTTGTATTTCATATCACGAACAAAGGTGCACATTATTATGTTTTCAAATATAAGATAAAAACATTAATATTGTATTGCATTGCAAAACTTGAACTAAATTAAGATTAAATGATATGTGAAGATATAAACATGTAAAAATGTTTAGTATAAAAAGGAGATATAAATCTTTGGGCTTCCCTGTCGTGGAGACGTGCCCACTGCCCCTGATGAATGTGCGCTTGCCTAGTATGTTCAACTGCACATCCATCGACATATCCGCACATCCATCGACATATCCGCGATGGAGCCATAACAGTTTAGTCCATCTCGTCGTCAGTAGAATGTGGAAGCCTTTGAAATCCTCCTGCCACGGAGACGTCGTTAGATCAGTCAGGAACACGCTCGAGAAGGTCAGGGAGCATGGAATTCTAAACTCGATAAGTCACTCAGCTCGTTGCTCTTGGTTTTGAGAATTGTCCGTTGGAGCATGTTGTGTACAAGAGAAGCTGAAAAAGAGATCGACTCTTTGTTGGGGTTTATGTGGATGATTTAATCATCACCGGAGGAAGTACTATATAGATTGAAGCCTTCAAAAACGAGATGAAGGATGTTTAGCATGACCGACCTTGGTTTGCTCAGCTATTACCTAGGTATTGAAGTGCGTCAAAACTCTGGCACAATTTCCTTGAGTCAATCGGCATATGCAGCGAAGGTGCTGAACAAGTGTAGGATGAACGATTGTAACCCAACTCTAATTACCATGGATTCACCAGCGAAGTTGAGCAAGGTGAGCTCAAACCCTCTTGTGGATAGTACTCAATACCGAAGCATCGTGGGCAGCCTACCGTACTTGATCCATACACGTCCAGATATAGCTCACTCCGTTGGGCTTGTGAGTAGGTTCATAGACAAAGCTACTATCGAACACCTTACTGCACTCCGGCTTATTGGCTGAATTAACTGAATTTCACTTAATTTTCTGGTAGCAATATGCTTTGTTCATTCTTTACCTAATTGAACTCCACCCGCATGTCCATTGTTCAGACATGTTGAACACCAACTCTTGCAGGTGCAGTGCCGGCCTGGGCGTCTGGAGCAGTGTCGTGCCGCAGCCGTGCCTTCCCGGAGCCGTGGCGCAGCCGGGCAGATGGAGGTGCTGCCCTGGGGACGGAATCGAAGGGACCTTTGTCGGCGTCGAAGCGCTGCCGCGTGCTGTTTCTGCTGAATGGGAGCAGGCGCTCTGCTCGCATGGCCGGTTCTCTGCTTCTGCTGCGTGTGAGATTGATCTGTTGCTGAGGAGATCAGGCACTGGGGCGGCGAGGTACTGGTGGGGTGTAAGCCGCTGGGGCAGTGGGGCGTTGAGGTGCTGGCGACCTCCTGATGGCGAGGATCCTTGACGGTGCTCCTGATGGCGAGGATCGCGAGGATGACGGTGAGCTCTCTTCCCTGATCAATTCAATTTTTGCCGCCCCGATCCGGCGAGGAGCTGCCCCAATCTGGCGAGTATCCGATTCAGATTTTGGTTGTGTACGCATTCGCTTGCCCGTACCCATTCGTTGTATCACTTGCCTATACCCATTGCGCTGTATTGGAGACGAAAGGTTCGGGCGAAGGAACGAAACTCTTCTTCTATACTACTATTAAAAGAGCAAACTTGTGTTGTGGTGCGTTGATACATTAAATCTCACGCGTTCAATTTCGATCTACGGCCAGATCACAACTCAACGCAGATCATCAAATCCCGAAACGGTATCTGTCCCTATTTGTGTTTTGCACTTAGCCCCGGCGACCCCGCATCCGGCAGCCATCTCCATCCCCGCCGATCCCCCAAATCCCACCTCCGATCGCCAGCGAATTCGATCTCTCCGAAACACCAATCCCAGTCAATCCAGTCCAATCGACCCGCCAGCCCATCCAAGCAGGAGTTCCATCCGCCGGCGGAGGAGGCGATGAAGAAAATCTTCGGCTCCAAGAAGAGTCAGGACCCGCCGCCGTACATCCAGGACGAAACCGACTGGGTAACGCACGCGCGCATCCTACCACTCCCTGTCTCTCCTCCTCCCCCCACTCAATTCCTCATCTCATCCCCATGGCTGACAGCAGATATACAATCGGGGCGACACGGTGGACGAGAAGGTCAAGAAGCTGGAAGCAGAGCTGGCGCGCTACAAGGAGCAGATCAAGAAGACCCGCCCGGGCCCCGCGCAGGAGGCCGTCAAGGTGCGCTCCATGAGGGTACTCAAGCAGCGCAAGATGTAATATAGCTTCTACCAACCCGTGTTTGCTCCTCCTAATTTCCTCTTCTCTGTTCAGTTAGCAGAATCAGAATACCCCCATCTTACCAACTAGATTATACACAAATAGTAGCTGCAAAACTGGTGGGGATTTGGTACCCTCAACTAGATTTCTACATAAGTTACTTGCTGGTTTTCTCCTACAGACTTCATACATACGATTATGCAAGTTCTATGGAGCCTGGGCAAATCCTACCTACAGCGACGGCGGCCGGCGTTTGCCCAGGTAAAATCAGCACTAAGCATTGTGATTACACTACTACTTAGTGGTGAGTTGCTGGACTTGTCCGGGCAGCTGCCCGGGGTCGCCGGGTGCTGGCTCCGCCCCAGTGCACGAGGGTACCCCTGAACGTGTGAAAGACCAGGGAAATCTAACAAGGGTTGCAGCGGTACACATCAGAACTTGCGTTTTTAATCCCTCAATACTGATAATAGTGTACGCAAAGAGCTATAGAACCTGTACATGGTATATTGTTCCTATTGTACACTCTTCTAATTGGCATATGGTAATTTAATCATGTAATGTATTGCTACTTTCAGTGTTTTCCACATGGATCTAAGAAAGAGGGTGACAGGAAATAATTGGCAGTAATCTTCTGTCACCCTAATTTCCCCTTATCTCAGGTTTTAATGGAAGAACCCAATACTGAAGACAATATGGAGATTGACTCACATAGTCCACTGGTTATCAAGGAAGTCAGTTGTTAGTAGGGTCTGAGTGTAACCATGATTGTTGGAGTACAGAATGCCCCCCAATGGAAACAGGAGCACCTGTGCCTTGTGCTGATTTTGGTAATTTAAAGGAAGTCACAATTGAATGTCAGACATAAACAGATGATTCTTTGGCGGTTGAAGAATTGTCAATTCATGTGTATAAGCTACGTTTGGCATGCTACTGGGATTTACAAAATCCTTCTCTAATATATTCATTTATGCTGCTACAATTTGCAAGGAGGCGGTATTTCTTAGGCATGTTTTTGTATTGCTAATATATGGGAAGGACTGAATTTTGATCTGCAATGTATTTTGAGGTATAGCTCTAGAGTTCAACAGAACTATGCATCACAGATTCAGTTACTTCTGGTCAGAATTGATTCATACCAAAGGGAGGCAAATTCACTAGGAATTATACATATTCTTATAGCCGAAACCAATTTCCTCGCAGCAGGTTCACTCACCCAATTATCGGGTAAAATGATAGCTGAGTTTTCTCTTTCTCTGATTTACTTACGTTCGTGTTATGCGGCAGCTTCACCATGACCCGGTATGAACTAAGAGCTTTCCCACATATATAGCTTCATGAACTGTACAATTTCTTATAACCTATAGAAATTCTTGATTTCTTTTTTTCGCGAGTCTTGCTGTTTATTTTATTTTATATTATTCCATCAATGGAATTTATAGCAGAATGATCGCCAATTTTTTTATAGCAGAATACATATCTGAAATATGTGTGTATATTTAGCTTCTATTGTCGTACTATATTTAGTCTGAATAACAAGAATATTGTGCCATTGGGTTTCTCAGGATAGTAACCAGGGTTACTCTGGTTCAAGCACCATATGAATTGTTATGAGTACAATCCATGCTACATTATCGATTGAGATGGCTACCACTTAGGCCTCACATTTAATATTTTTGTGGAGTAATGGAAGGACTGACATTGGTAGAAGGACAAACATAAGAGGGGTGACTTTTTCATAAGTGAGATTGTGAACACCAACACGAAGAGATACAAATATTTGAAAGATTTTTGAAAATGTTTCTCCACATATGAAGACAAGAGTTTTACGTGAGTAAATAATTATGGGTTGATCACACAAATGTTTGTCCATTTGATAGTGAAGACGTGCATTGCACGTACATGCCAACTAGTTTAAATAAGAGAGAGATAGGGCTTAACTTTGCAATAAAACAAACCGCTAACAACGCTTTACATCCAAACAAAAACACCAATACATACATCAAAGTGGCCACGCCGTGCAAAAACGCATCCTATTCCAGATCGATCCCTCGTCCCGGCGAACTATGGCGGTGGCGGCGCTACGCAACTTGGTCACCAAGATCCGGATCCCCATCGCTTCCACGTTCCGTGGTCCGCGGCCTCTGTCCGTCAATCCCCTTCCTACTCTTCCTCCTCCGCCAAAGGTAATGGCCCGTCCGTCTCCCACGCTGCGCTTAAGTGAATAGTTAGTCCACCGGATTACGCAGCACTAGGCCTCCAAATTCTCGTCGTTTTCCCCAATTCCGAATCGCCGATCGAGACCAAAATCGGCAGACAATTTGGCGGTGTATGCTCAGTGTGATGCTCTATCTAGAATTGGAAGAATTAGCAAGATAGGAACTTACCCAACGCTAGGGTTACAGTTAAGTCTGTCAGTTGATAGTTTCATCTCAGCTTCGTTTTGTTCCACTATTTTATTTGCAGGGTGATCTCGAAAATGCCCTTCGTGTAAAAGACAGGATCCGAACTGCTGAAGCCAAGGAACTTCGCTCCAGTGGGGCCTTGATAGCTCAACGTTGTGAGGAAACTAGAGAAATCCTAAGGTAAGTAGGGTTTACAGATTATTATCGTTCGGTTCAGCTCCCTTGGGGCATGATGTCTAATTAAGTATCGTGCCATTGAATTTTCCTTCCTTGAATCTGGAATGAGATAAATGTACCTTTATCTTACGTTATTTCTCTATTCGTTTTTGAAGCCAAGTTTCTGAAAGATATTCCCAAGTTTCTCGAGCGATGCGTCGTGCTACATTGAAGTATGGCTGTACCGGTGCCGTGCTTGGTTTCATTCAGTACACGGTTCAAAGCTACTACTACAAAGCTGAATTTGATGGGGAGGGGCATCAACTTAAAGTGGAATGAAACGGAACCCAAATAGACTAGCTATGATGTGTGTTACTCCCTCCGTTCCAAATTAATTGACTTGCTATACACCACATGTGTATGTATCTATACATGTAACATGTTTAGATACATCCACATTTGGTGGATAGCAAATCAATTAAATTGGAACGGAGGGAGTATGTGTTATGCGCTCTAGGCAGCACAAGTACTCTCTGTATGTTGTGTACTGGTTCAGTCCTTGTGTTATGTATTATTTGCTCTAGGCACCAGTGCACTGTTTCTGTGATGTTGTTTGCTCTTAATTTGTTGGTGAATTTAAAATTCTTACTGCCAGTTTCTTTCTCATCATCCTGGAACCTCCAAATTTTGTAGAGATGCAAGCATTTTCTGGATCACATGCCAGTGAGGTGTTGATGAAGTAGAGTTTTAAATCAGTTTCATGTGAAAGTTGCATAATTTTTGTTTATCTTCTTAAATTTCATGACTGAACACCATTCAGCCAGCCAAAGCAAGAGCTTGATTCATCACTGCCCCTTGTCATGCAAAAGTCTGCAAGTGTTTACTCATTGCTTCACAAGTCACAACACGTCTTGAACCCACTACATTTAGAATCGTATGATTATTAAGGAATAATGCAATCAAATTGTCGCTAGATTGTACAGAGGCCTGTTGTTGTCGCTAGATTGTACAGAGGCTTTCTGTAGCATTGGTACAGCTCAAGATGCAAAGGAAGACGTCGGCCCGAAGAAAGTCGAGCTGTCGGCGGCCGACGGGTGCAGGGATGTCACGGCGGCGTCGTCTAGGCTTTCGCGTCGCGGATGCTCTTGCGCAGGTGTTGCCTGGCGCCGGGTTCATGCCGCGACGGCGTGATGCGACGGGGAGGCGGCTTGTCATATTCATCCCTAATCTCTCTCACTTTCACGATGCCAGCGAGAACACCAACGAGATGTGGCCCACCACGCCGTCGACCTGCCTGTGCCACGCCGTGCGGTCGTGCGGATGATCTGCACTGTTGCCGCTCATGCCTCGGTCCTGCTGGTCGTCACCAGCCGCGCGGTGGATGAATTGCACTGCCGCCGCTCGTTGCCTCGGCCCTGCCTGTCGTGGCCGGCCGCACATCACCGAGCTTCAGCAAGCTACACGCTACGGCTCGATGTGCTCCATGTCGCCGGTGCTGCTTGAACTGTCGCAGCTGGTGGCCCAACAATTTTAAGCTAAGGCACAACATTTGCCAGACCATTGCATATCATTGACCCTTGACAAGGAAACATAGCACTGAACATGCTCACAGTTTCAGTCAAAATAACAGTTGTAAGCCACCAATAATCCATGTAGTTCAGAACAACAGACTGGATAATGAAGAGAGAGCATCTCGACCAATTACAGGTTGCGCCTGCTTTTTCGTCAGGCAAACAAAAGCATGCACGACTGCACAAACTAACCTCACACATAGTAAGTAACCTTGACCTCAATGTATCAGCGACCAAATTATACTTGAGGAAATAAACAGGACGAGCCCTTGCCACTATGCTCTGGTTGCCAAGATACCAATCAGGCAGGATACTATTCTGCTAAAACGGCTTACCTCCTCCTGTTCCCACACCCAAGGTAGTAGCAGAATATGCCAATTCTTCTGTCCCCTCTGAAAACGTGCCAGTGTCACCCTGCGGCTAGCAGCAGTAGCTATAATCTTCAGTTCATAATTATTCAAATAATGGTCAGGCTCCTGGGAACACGTCAAACAGATTGTTGCCGTTGCACTAATAGGGAAATCCAGTAGGTGCCCATCCATAGTATCAAGCCCAGTAACAGATTCACTTGCAATGAAGAAATGAATTGGAGATTGAACTGGAAACTCCAGGTACCCACAACCACTCAACGAAAAACCAACGCAGTCTGTAATGTCGATAACCAAGTGCTAGCAGCTCACCACAACAACTCGCAAAGGGAAACCGAAGACATGGATGAGGCCAAACTAGAGTGGTATGCACACACACCAATGCGAATAGTGCTTTAGTATGCCATCAAGCCAACGACCAAACATATTTGTGACACTAGAAGGTGGAGTGATATTAAACGTGAAGTTAATAGGATGCCAGATATTCTTCACAAACAGGCAGCATATAAACAAATGCTCGACGGACTCATTTGTCGGGCAAAATGCGCACTGTTTACATCCAGTCCAATTCCTTTTAATCAAGTTATCCTTATTGAGTATCTCCGTCCGATGTAAACCACATGAAGATTTTGTTTTTTAAGGGCACTTTGAGTTTCCAAAGATAATTACGCAAGAAAGGGGTTTGTCCATTCATAATTTTACCGTAAAACTTCTATTTGTGGTCAGGTTCCATTTGAACTGGTCATCGTCATCGGATAGAGTGACCCTCATTAGTCTCTCTACCAACACTGGTATTTTCAGATGGTCATGTTTGAAGACCGGTTAGACTCTGAAGGTATCATCTTGCAAGCTCCTGTTAGTGATAGCCGGCAGCGTGTGTTTCGTGGTTTAGAGTGGACGGAGAAGCAACGTTGAAGCTAACCAAACTTGTTTTTAGTTACTGGTAGTTAGTCCACAAGACTTCAATCACACGACACAACCTGGCTATAGAGGAACGCGGCTAGCAGTAGTTTTTTTAGAGTGCTGTACTGATATATTGCTGGAAGGAGGAGATAAGAACTGAAGCACGTCGTGCTAGCAGTAGTTTTTTTAGAGTGAAGGGGATCTCTCCCCCGGTTCCATCAAAATCAAAAGAAACTAGGAACTGCACGACCACCCCTGCGCTGTCCAAACTCGGCAGCACTACAAAAGCATCACAGCTCCAACCCTACCATCTAGTTCTCTGCTAAACATAGACCAAGTTTCCAAAAACCAGGAAGAGGCACCATGGGCTACAGACCAAATCATCACGTCGCATCACATAACTACATGAATGCCACCACTCTCCTCAGGATGCTCCTTCAGGTATGATGCAGTCGAGCGCCCTTCGCTGGCAGAGCTTGCCATGGTCGCCCAAGTTGTGATCCAACCGAAGTTGGGACATCTCAGCCTGGCTCCAGCATCAACCTTGAGTTTTTCCAGCAGCAGGCCAGAGAATTGGCCCAATGAAGCTAGCAGTAGTACCTACAATGAAGCTGGAAGATGTAGCACAAAGAAGTTTCTTTTAGTTAATGATCTCTTCCGTCATTGTTCTTGTTTGGACGTCTTGCTCCTTGTCTTTGTCCCCTCAGCCTGATGCAGCCACTTCATGGTGCTCGTCCTCATCCAGTAGGCCTGCTAAACAGATGAAGGATCGGAAACAACAGGAGGACATAAATAAAACAAATTAGTGGACAGAGCAAACCAAATGAACAAACTAAGAGGAAGGAGCAGGTGTGTTAATTCACCTCCCCTGCTGGTCAAGAAGTATTGCGACAGCATATCCCTCGCCCTGACAGCATCCTCATTTTCCAACTTCCGCACTTCCTGACAGTAATTCAACTTCCGAACTGCAGCTTCCTCCATATCAATGCCTATATTATGCAACATGCAGCAGGCAATGATTATCTTATCTAATTTTTTCGGATTGAACAGGCGTGACGGCCCTCCCTGCATGTATTTCCATGTTTCTTTAAGCCTTGCCAGCACCTTCAGCTTGCAGGTTATCGCTGCAGAGTGTCTCCTATTGAACTCCACCTTGGAGTCGGAGAGGTCTTCTTCCTGGTAAGGTGTGAGTAGCCATGGGAGAAGAGGATATCCTGCATCACCAATTATGTATTCTCCGACTTCCGATCCATCTGGTGATACCTTCAGCCTGCTGCCATTCAGCCAAACACCCTTCTCACACCACCCGAAGATTTCAGAGTCGTGCAAATTTATGCTACCTCCCCATTCCAACCAAACGTTGGTGAACCTCATCTTTGGATCAATGATGGCCTGCATTAGAATGCAGTCATTCTTCTCATGGTCACAGTTTGGTTCAAATGGGATGTGAGTCGTATATATAACACCGCAACAATTATGCATATTGTAGATGTTGTAAAACATGGATTTGATGATATCCATTTCACTGGAGTCTGGCAAGACCATGTGAACCATTGCTCGTTCACGCAAAGCATCAACAAACCACTCAGTTGCCAACAAGATGGTTGACTCGTTCACGCCAACAAAGGATCCTAAGGTCTCTGTTGGCTCACTAGAGTACAACCTTCTCAGAGCAACGGCTACTCGATCTTCTAAACACAGCGACCTCCCGTCAATAAAAGTGTAGCTGTTCTTATCTTCTAATGACGACACCTTCACCAAAAGGCAGATGTAGGTAAAGGTTTTTCTTGTCATTTTGAAAACAAACTCAAATGTTTGTGTGTCCTCGAAAGAAGATAAGGTTCCTGCATGAAAAGAGAACGTAAAAGTGGTTATTACAATACATGACTTTCAAAGGAAGAGCGAACTCTGACATTTTTAAATAGTGAGATCCGGAGATCACATACTCCCTCCGATCCAGAATATGTGTCGTGACTTGTATACATACTTTATACTGGAACAGAGTATTTCCTACGACACATATTCTGGATCGGAGGTAGTATAAGCTTTAACTATTGAAACTACCACTCTTCATTTTTAATCTCGAGGTAACTTAGGAAAACAGAAAAACAAAAATTTAGCTACATGAGCAAGTGCAGCCACATCAGAACTTATCATTAGTCAACAAGTAGCCAATTTTCCTGGTGGCGAAAAATAGCCATTACGAAATAACAAAAAGCTAGTCGTCTATTTTCTTTAGAGAAATTCCAACGATACATACTTATTTTCTGTAAACAATGAAGGATTGCAGCATTTATTATATTAGAAAAAAATGATTAAGCAAAGCGTCATCCTAAAGACACAAACAAGTAAACAACACCACGACGACCAAACTAGGGGTAGCTACATAGATGGTAAGACCCTTAGGGCAATCCCTCCACCACTCAGTTAATTATTTCAAAGTTGCAGCAGATGATTATGGATCATTGATTGGGACTGGCCTCTTCGTTGATGACTCTGTTATTCCGCTCCTTCCAAATCTCACGAGTGACCAACATGATCAAGCTAGTCATATAAGTATGTTCACATCATTACTTTGTTTTATTGTCCTACTTTGAAGCTTGTATTTAAGGAAACTTTTCTACGATACCCACAGATGGACATGAGCCATTCATTTCTCTAGATCTAATGATGGAGGTTAACCTACTGTATCACTTTAGTAGCCTATGTGGTAAAACGTGAGTATTATATGAGTTTCAGGGGCAACACGGGGCGATGTTGTCAATCGCATTGTTCCCTGGTCATGGCATCATAGTACAAAAAAAAAAGCGATCTGAAAATGGCATCATTTAATCATTGCTGCTAACTGACACAGGCAAGGTTGCCCATTGCAGCGGCAACGTGATGCATGCACAAGTGAGGGCTATGAGGAAGAGCGAGCACGGCTGCTAGGGGCATGAGCGCTCGGCCGGATGTGAAAGGGGCTGAGAGGAACGAGACACCAAGGGTAAGCGCGGTGGCGGCAGTGTGCCAAGACCCAAGCAAATAGGCCATGGAAGGACAGCCGGCCAGTCAGATTTCTACGGAACTACCCTTACAAGAAAAACTGGCTCAACATAACACCCTGTAAAATTAACGGTTGGATAAAACTTGCAGCCTAGTCCAGGCCTTTAATCGTACTAGTGTAATTTCTTGGAATAGGTGGGGATTATCTCGCCTCAACCCCAAATCCCCACCTATCGCCAAAGGCCCGTTTGGTTCTAGTGTATTTGGCCGGTTTTATCCCCTAAATTCCCCAAACACTAGTTATTTTTCTTAATACCCAATACACTACCCCTCCCTAGTGTATTGATGATAAAAGGGGATTTAATGGGATTGAGTGAAGGTGGGGTTTCACCCAATCCATGTGGGGATTATATCCCTACTAATCCCCTAAAAATCCGAGTACCAAACAATCCCCTAAAAATCTTCTATATTTGGCGAAGCTGTATGCCGCAGCCCTAGTGTAGTTTGTTGGCGAAGTTGTATGCCGCAGCACTTTATTTGGCTAAGTTGTATGCCGCAGAATTGTATTAACGCTTTCGAACCTGTGGGGCTTTGTTAACTCAAAGTCGGGCAATAAAACTGGCCTTTTACCTAAAAAAAATACAAGGTCTCAAGGGGAATGAGAATGTATCAAATATAGTCAAAAGTAAACATACAGATGATGAAAGGTAGAACACAAAACAACAAATGCAATAAACAAGGCAAAAAGATAAATGAAGATAAACAAGCGATGCTAATTACCTCTCGATATGAAAAAGTGGCTGGCATTTGTCTCCAAGTTGCAGGGGTTAGCTGTGTACAGGACATACCATTTCTTTGGATTATCTCCATCAGATGCGTATGCCTTGACATGGTCAACATGGCTGAACTTGTCCCACTGAGGGCCAGATTGTCCCACGGCTACGGAAGCAAGCAACACTAAGCTGCAGCGCAGCTCGAAATGCCTTGGGTTTATACCTCCCATGTATTCTGGGAGTTCCTCCCTGTCATAATCCATAAGAACGAGCCTATGGAGTGCAGGAACACCCTCCAACACCATCAACTTTGGGCAGCGGGCGATGGTAAGCTTCTGCAACCTGGGAAGATTAGAGATCCTCTCCAGGTCAAGGTTGTAACCCACTTGCAGCTCAACAAGAGAAGAAAAGTTTTCTAAAGATAGGAGACCCTGAACATGTAGTATGGACAACTTATTCAAAGCCCTTGCCTGGGAGGCAAGGCCAGGAGGAAGACGCCTCAATTTGCACCTCTCCATTATGAATTCTATCAAGACAGGAAATCCATGCACTTGCTCCTCCCACTCCCACTCCTCCCATTCTATCATTCCACCTATAATCATCTTCTTCAATCTCGGAAACGAAGCCATTGCTTGGTAAGGACGGGGACTGCGGTGATGGTAGGACTGCATGAATTCAGGCCCAACACGCTTGATGGCTGGAGCATTCCTTATCTGAATGAACTCCAAATGGGGGAGCTCACACAACACATCAGGAAGCTGTGTGCAACAAGCCAGGTCTTCCATCACCAGAATCCTCAAGCTCTTGAGAGGCACAACTGATGATGACATCATCCACCTTGGGAGCCGTCGGGCAAAATATCCATAAATGACAAGAATCTCTAAGCTGGGCGGAGGGCAGAGCTCATCAAACACCCTCTTGATTCGCTGGCTCTCATTCCCAGAGACCATATCTTCCTCTTCAATCAGCCCATCATCCCCCAATGTACTACTGCATCGTAAGCATAGGGAGGTAAGATGCACCTTCTCAACAAGCTTTGCCTTTGCTGCGGACGAGGAAGCAGTTACATTCTCCAATCCCTGTATGTCAAGACTCTTGACCTGAGAAAGAGGGGCCAACTCTTCTAAACTGCACCAATCACCATCAACCTGGGCAGGAAACCCAATTACATTCCTCAAATTTTTCAGAACACAGAACCCCAAAGGTACGATATTTATACTTGTTTTCTCTAAGATAAGGGACCTTAACTGCTGCAACTTTACAATGCTATGTGGAAGTTCCACAAGTTGTTGGCATCCTCTAAGGCGAATGTACTGCAAGAATTTCATTTTTCCAATGCCTTCTGGCAGACTACGTATATCAGATTGTTCCAAGGACAAGTACCTCAGGTGCTTCAGTTCATGCAAAGATTCCACCAACGCAACAGGTGCATACTCTATATGTAGAGTCCTTAGACATGGAAAATGAACCAATGAATCACTTGGCTTCATATTCATATGGCCAACTGATATTAGTGTTCTCAATGTGCTATGTCCTTGCAAAGAGCTCCAACTTATGCCATCTAATTCTGATGCTTTGCTTTCTACTGATAACCGAAGAAGCTTTTGTGCATTAAGTTTACTAACAAAACTAGTTTCTCCACCATGTGCCTCTAGTGCCTCATCTCTAGACACAAATTGAGCAAACGAGCGAATTACATCATGCATGTTACAAAATGATTGATCAACGTAATTTGAATCTGGCTCTATAAGGTTCCTCTGTACCAGCTCCTTATAGTACTTTATTCCTAAGTCTTCTAAGTCGTCTGAGGTCCCGTGAAGTAATCCTTCACTTATCCACATGCCAATTATCTCGTCTCTTAGAAACATTGCATTTTTAGGGAGAAGAGAGTAGTATAGAAAGCATTGCTTGATGCAGGAAGTTAAATCTTCATAGCTTAAATATACTGCATGGTTTAGCTCTTCGGGCATACCAGATACCGACCATAGAGAATCATCCAGAACCATCTTCCACTCACTGTACCGATTATCCTTCTGACACAAGAGTCCTCCCATTACTTTCACAGCAAGAGGCAAACCATCACATTTTGCTACAATTTGCATGCCAATATCCTTGAGCATCTCAACCTCACGTATGTCTATCTCACTTGAGACTATCTGTAAGGAGCATAAACCAGTCGATTTAATAAGGAGTGGATTGACTTAACATAAGAAATAACAGTCTGTTAACAGCTAGTGGAAATTCAGTTCTAGTTTATAATAAGCTTGGGAAGAAAAAATCAACTAACAAGAGACTGATCAACCTGACAATGTACTACCCAAATTGACTTGTCAAGTGAACGAATTGGTAACAAGGCCAGGGCTGAACATGCTCACTCCAAATGATATGCTAAGTTTTTTTAATTTCCTTTTAGCCAAGATTATTAGTTTTTGTCATCTTTTATCTACACTAACAAGAAAAGTTTCACTTTTAATTATGCGGATTGTATTTATATATTTTGTTTATGTTCTAGTACATTTTTAAAAAAATTCATTATATGTTCCTCATCCTTTTCATATACAACAAGATCATGTTTCATGGTGGGCTCAGTTTAAAGAGCACGGCTCTTTCCCTATGTGATGTTTACTGTTCAGAGCTAGGTTATGCATTGTGTCAACATTATGTCATTTTTCGACAAATTGTGTTTTTATTAAAAACAACACCGCGTCATGGCTTGAAACTTTAAGTTACAGATTATATGTTTGATCACTTTAGCTTTTCTTGAGAATTGTGCCTACTTCATGTTTTATTCTACTTTTGTAGCTGACGAGGCAACTGGTACTTTTCTTCTACTATTAGTCTCCTTGTTGTTGGCTTATTGACAACTGTAGCCCAACATAACTGAATTTTGGCCCAAGTATTCATCGTGTATTTTTGAGCATGATGGAACCACTATACCACCTTGATTTATATAGTACCGTTATGCATATAAATTTTGCTAGGACTTGCATTTCAGGTAATGAGTGCATATTTTCAAATGTTCAACTTTCAACCAGGAAAAAAAGATACAAGTCCAGAACAAAAAAATATAGTTATATTCAATTTTGCACTGAAAACTCTACATCGGGAAATTTATGAGTACGGGGTATACTGCTGTAGCCTTGCGGCCGAATTTGACTCCTGGGTATATAAAAGATGCATAATATGATTTTCCCAATTATTACTGTCTCTATCCCGAAAGCACAGAAAGATAGCAGTTATTGAATATGCACAGGGTTTTAGTTACGTACCTGCTTCTTGAGCAATGACCAGGCATCCTCCTCATCCATTTTATCGACGTGGTGGTAGGGAAGCACAGCTTTCATCCCTCGAGCAACTCTTTCATCTCTAGTAGTGACGAGGACTCGGCTACCACGAGCCACCACATTAGACAAGGGTGTTTTAAGAACATCGTCCCATGCTTTTTGGCTCCACACATCATCTAGCACCAAAAATAGCTTCTTACCTGTCAAGATATTAGTTAGGATTGGCTGAAGCACAGCCAACACCGTTTCACCGCGATGTTCTCCTCCAGACAAGGTGATGATTGTCTTGATCAGCTCAACCTTGTCAAAGTTCTGGTTGATGCTCAACCATATCGTTTTGTCGAATTCAGCGTTCATGGTTTCATCATTGAAGATCTTCTGGGCAAGGGTAGTTTTACCGATCCCGCCAACGCCAACAATGGCGACCACCAGGATGTTATTGTCCTCTTTTCCAGCCAGTATGACCTCAATGAGTGCTCTTGTGTCTTCTTTGATCTTCTCCCCGACTACACCCAACCTGTCGAACTCTCCTGACGTCTCATGACTGGGATTACCAGAATGAGAGGCATGCACCTTGGTGTTACGGTCCTGGTAAGAACCAAGATTGATGAAGTTGAAAGTACCACTTCTCTCCTTGATGGTGTCGAGCTTATTGTTGAGTGCCTTGATGCGGGTGCCGATGTCGTGGGCATGGGAGGGATTCCGCATGCAAAAGAGCAAGGGGTTGAAAGACCCCACTTCTAAGCATGAAATCAAGGGGTTGAAGCACCCCACTTGTAGGGAGGATGAATTTTGCTCCATGGCCTTGAGTTGGCATAGGTCGAGAATGTCAGCAGCTTCGTACATAGCACTCTTGAGCAGCCCCAACCACTCTTGCACGCTTATGTCAGTGATGTTTCTCCTATCAGCGTCGGCGAGGAAGTTCTTGAGGTCCCTAAGCTTGGTGTCCATCTTGTCGATCTCATCTTCGACTCCAAGCAGCATGTGCACCTCCTCCGTCATCATTTCCGTCAGCATATTTTGCACATAGGATGCAAAAGCATCCAGGACCATCGCCATTTTTGTTGTGTTTTTCTGTAACAAAGAGGGTGAATCAACATATCATCCCCGTGAATCGTTGGAGCTACTAATGACCAGCAAAAGGATAAAGAAAAAGGCAGGACTGAAAAGCTAACATGATTACACAAACAACGAATTATAAGCATGATAAAGATGGAACAAAAATTACCTAGCTAGATGCAGAGCAAAGGTAGTTAGACATAGGGATCCAAAAATTACCTTCAAGGCGGATGGATGTTTGGTCCTGCTCCAGCTCCTCTTGAGCAACTCGTAGTACTGGCAAAGGACTAACAAGGCAGGGCACTATGGGTATATACAAGCCAAAGGGAAATTAGTATTACTAGATTATATGCATGCAACTTTGGGTCTCTAACTTTCTATTTCCACAAGTAGAGACACAAGTTGCAGCATCACCATCGACGGGCCGAGTCTTGTTTGAATCCTGCACTAGAACTAGAAGGCATCAACTACTCTTGAGAATGAGCGTTGTCAATATATTATTACTTGTATCTCAATGTCCACAAGTAGAGACACAAGTTGTACCTGTCTCTGTCTCTATTTCCACAAACCAGTCTTGAGTGATACGATCGATCGACATCGCCGTGAAATTTCATGGAAGATGAGTTGCACTAGCAGGCATGAATTATTCTTCAGAATGCTCTGTTAGCTGGCAGCTAGCTAGTGAACAGTACAGCTGATACCGATGCCACGTCTAAAAGCGAGTGGTAGCTGCATGTGGCGCAGCTTACTTTGAAACGGTCCGTTCGTCTGGAAGCTAGCCGTAACCAAAGGAATATTTGCCAAGTGTGGACGTGTTTACACCGGCCGTGGTGGTTTCATATGAGCCAACAACTATTCGGAAACTAGATTAACTCACTAGTACTTTGCACTTTGCAGTGCACTTCAAATCTATGTTTACTGCTTGGTTAGGACTTAGGATGTACCATGATGCTGAAATTTGATTCAAGTAATTAACATGCTCCAGTTGACGTTCAGATGATATTTCCTGAACTAGGACCGATAAATTGGCAGGGCATGCTGAGGCCTGAGGGTGACCTTGTTTACAGACTTGTTCCAAATTGCAATAACTGAAGAAGAAATGACTACCCAAGCCAATCAGTTTACCTAATACATGCGTCAATCAGTAACACTGGAATACCAGTAGAAACCAATTCCGTGGAAATGGAGTAGGATGGGATGTGACAAGATGTTGGTACCAGTCATGAACCCTATCAGAAGTTGGCCGCCCATTTTGTTTTTTGTAGACTCCAGCCAAGAAAGAATGATTCCTCCGATTTGGCTCTGTTATATCTGAAGGACGGATCATAGAAATGTACATTTGATAACCCTCTTCACACAAATGTGGAATCAATCGGCCACTTTTGCAGCTTAGTAGAAAACAGAACCTTCTTCCCAGCTGTTATTCAGACAAGGGTAGCATTCTATCCAGTAACCATGTATTGCCTTCAGGTGCATTAGGGATATGCCATCTTTGATTATTAGACAAGTGTTTTAGGGTTTGAGGCACACCTCCAACGTGGGGTGGCCTTTGTATTATATAGGGGTACATCATCGTGTACGGTACAAATACAGGTGGGACTACAATACATGTACAAAGGCTAGTATACACAGAATCTAACACGCTCCCTCAATCTCAACCGTGTTCTGAAGAATCCAGAAGATTGAGATTGCGCCGATAGCCTTCGAACTGAGGTAGCGGCAGCGGCTTCGTGAAGATGTCAGCAAGTTGATCCTTTGAGGGGATAAACTTGATAAGAAGCAACTTCTGAGCAACACGTTCCCTGACAAAGTGATAGTCAACCTCGATGTGTTTTGTTCATGCATGAAATACCGGATTCGAGGAAAGGTACGTAGCACCGATGTTATTACACCAGAGGACCGGTGGCTGCTCCTGAGAGATCCCCAACTCTCGGAGCAAAGACTATATCCAAATAAGCTCAGCTGTGGCATTGGCAACTGCTTTGTACTCAGCTTCAGTGCTACTGCGGGACACTGTTGCTTGTTTACTGAGCACTCCAGGCAATCAATGCCGAGGTTCAGCAGTAGGATCCGACTGAGCCTGTGCAAAACACATCGCGAGCCACGCAACTGTGCCGTCCTTGCGCTCAAAAGGGCGGAACACTCCACTTTGCCTGCGTGTATGGGGACGCCGCACAGGAAGTGGAGCAGGTGGCGAGGGAGTCGGTGATGGTGTCGAGGAAGGCTCAGCATCAGGGGGTGCAGGAGTCGACGTGGAGGACGCGGTGGTGCAATGCTGTCGAGGAGACAGTGCAGGCGGCGTCGACCTGGTCGAAGCAGCAGGAGAAGGCGGCCCACTGGAGGGCGACGCCGGCCCAGGCGAGCTGGGTGCAGTATGCCGCACGGGCGACGCGGGCAATGGTGGACTGCCATGAGGCGATGGCCCAGGCGGAGACGCAGGTAGCCCAGTGGGTGGCGAAGCAGGCCGTTCGACCATGGTGCGGGCAGGCGTCACGCTCAACTGCGGGACCGAGGAGGCCTGGAGCGGGTGCGCTGCATGGGGCATGCAGGCCAGCCGATCGACGTGATCGTCATTGGCCGGAGAAAACGAGGCAGCTGGTACAGCCTCGTCCAGGAGCTCCAGACGCGCACATCTCCCAATACCTGCACCATGGTTAGACAACAAAGCAGGCGAATGTGCAGCATCTACAAATTGATCAGGCAATATAGGTGATGGGTGCACATGCGGTGTGGAATTGGTGGCACTAGTTGGGAGAGCAGAAAAGGGAAAAACATGCTCATCAAAGACAACATCTCGTGAGATATACACACGGTTAGACGGTACATGAAGGCATTTATACCCTTTATGAATGGAACTATACCCAAGGAAAACACATTTCTTAGAGCGAAACTCGAGCTTGCGACTGTTATAGGGGCGGAGATGCGGCCAACACGCACAACCAAACACCTTAAGAAAAGTATAATCAGGAGTCTGACCAAGCAAGAGTTCAAGCGGAGTTTTCATGTGGAGGAGCCGTGAAGGAAGTCTATTAATAAGAAAACAGGCTGTAGTGAAGGCATCACTCCAAAAACGAAACGGGACGGAAGCATGAGCGAGCAAAGTTAGCCCGGTTTCAACAATATGACGATGCTTACGTTCGGCAGAACCATTCTGCTGGTGTCTATGTGGACAAGACACCCGATGAGCTATCCCAAGTTTCTCAAAGAAAGTACTAAGATTGCGGTACTCACCCCCCAATCCGACTGAACATGAATAATTTTAGTATTAAGGAGACGCTCAACATGTGCTTGAAACTTTAAAAACACATCGAACACATCAGACTTGCGCTTGAGAAGATAAATCCAAGTAAAGCGACTATAAGCATCAATGAATATTATTACTGATAATATTATTGCGATTGCGACACATATACCAAGCACGATTGCGACACAAACAGTGTAGAGAGTGGTAGTAACTGAACATATTATTACTGATAATCAACACATTACAAATACATTGGGGACACTTCCAGTTCATCACCATTGGATGAATAGAGATTAAAAGCCGCTCACTAAGCAGCTGAGGTACTCAACAAAATAAGCCGTGGGGCATAAATATCCTTTGACAAGGATTACAGTTAACAAAATGTGAAAATCAACTAGGAGTGGTCGAAATCGTAGATAAACAACATCAGCTCCACTAATCACAGGAATCAAGTCCACCTTCCATCCTCATCAGTTTGCCGAGTCGGACTACAGCCGACTAAGGGTTTTTACCATCATATATACCTCTTGTAAGCCGCTAGTTAAGATAAGTAGCATTTTGTAAATCCTCGACGTTTGTAACCTCATCTGATATAGTGAAATTTTGCTGGCTGGTACTTGTGGTTTTTTCTCTTCTTAGGAGGGTTTTCCACGTTAAATCTCGTATCCCGTTGGTTCGATCTTCTGCTTTCTTTGTCGTTTACTTTGCCTAATACACGCGTCCAAGATCAACTCTATCTCTCACGCGCTGGGAATTGAAAGGTGGCGCTGCACAAGAAAGGATGGGCCTCTGCGTGGCTCTTTGTTTTGTATATCCATCGGTACTTCTAGAAAAAAGTGGTATCATGGTGCCATGCTGCCTTGAGTCTCCATAACTGCAATCTTGTAATTTTAAGCCTGTTCGGCTACGATTCACCGCAGCCTAGCCCGACCATATCGCATCTCCTATAAAAGTGCCAAGAACGATAGGAACCAAGCAGATCGAACAAAAACAAACCTACACATCACACTAGTTAGGCTAAGGCTCAAAGAGAGTACTGTATGAAGATTGGCAACAAGGTGGTCGGTGTGGTGGCCTTGATGGCTGCAATTGTGGTTCTGCAGTTTGTGGTTGCTCCGAAGGCCATGGCTCGCTTGCCGCGGCATTCCAACGACACCCTCATCGTGGTGACCATGGAGGGAGAGGAACTGCAGATGATTCCCTGTGGGGGAAATTGCGGTGGGTTGCCGTGTACTAATGGTTGCCGATGTGTTATAAGGAATTGCTACAGAGAAGCTATTCTTGGTGAAGCAGTTCCAAATACTGGCGATCGATCACTGAAGTTGTCTCCTCCTGGTGAAGTCATTTCAAGTGCTTGCCGTATCCCTTAGGTGTTCCAAATGTTGTTGCTTATCTAGTTTTGTTGTTCGAAATCGAACAGAGTCATGTAAGCCAAAAGAGTGCGGTGTTCGCACTACGGCATTTCAGTTCGCGTGAGTAGCCATGATCTGATTGCAAGGGATGTCAGGTAACAGAAAGATCGTGGACTATCTTATCATGCAATTTGTTGGGGATTACTCTGCACTAAATAAAAACACAACTACTTAAATGTCTCTCGTGTTCATCGCGTCCGACAACATGGTCATATTTTTTCCCGATAAAAGGCACTTTATTACTCAAGATACATACTAGATGCACACAGCCGCAAACAATCGGAAACAAAGAAGTAAAAATAAAGGTGAGGAATAGTTAATCATGATGAAATGTAAATCGCCTAAGGTCTCGGAGACAATCCAAAAATCACGCAGCCATCCACGTGGATTAAAATATCCCTCGCTGTGTCTCCTAGTTGTGTAGACTCGCCTCCATGAAAAGATCTTGATTTTCCACACGTTGTAATGTGGACCACGACTTATATGCCATATGTAATATGTATATCAGTTTGAGTGGTTAATATGAGAGCTATATATACCGTTGTATGCCGCTATCTTGCGTCCGACACAGTATAGA
The DNA here is from genome assembly GCA_947311845.1 of Poa pratensis. Classification (NCBI taxonomy): domain Eukaryota; kingdom Viridiplantae; phylum Streptophyta; class Magnoliopsida; order Poales; family Poaceae; genus Poa; species Poa pratensis. The sequence continues at coordinate 1,941,986 of CAMZMU010000016.1, forward strand.
CGACAGTACGAGCACAACGCAAGGGTGATGGCCCCCAACTTAAGCATGGATGAAGCCGTGAAGACATGGAGCTAACTTTAAGAAGAACACAAAACCGGGTACGCAGAAAAAGAAGACTGATGCAAACAAGACATGGGACGTAACAAAAGATATTGTTACATACGAGAAGCGTTTTCTTTATGGGAAGAGGCGATATCCGAGGCAAATTTTCCCCTCGGTCTGCCAGAGCCGTGCCGGTTCGCCTGCCCTCAGCCGGCCCCTTCGGTGGCAGGAGGGTGGGGAACCACGGATCTGTGTATCCGGCTCTGTAGGGTTATCGTGTTCTTCTCCTCCGATGAATGGGCATCGGCCAACGACAAGAAGCAAGGTTTTCAACTCGCCGCAGATCGACGTTTTACCTTTGAGTGGCGTCGACGAGTTGGAGGTTGGTTTCCATCGTTAGGTACTAGATCTGGCGTGATTACCGCTTGGCTACACCGGCGGCGTCCAGCGGAGGGGATGTCATCACAATGTATCGGCGTCCTCAAATTCCCCTTCATCCGATGATTCTCAGTCAGGTACGACTCCTTCAGGAAATTTCTGAGTTTTGTGTCAGATCGTGGTTGCCGGCATGTATTTCATGTTTGCAAGCTGAATTTTGTGTAGGCACATCATCTCAATTATTTATATCCGTCGAATTTCAAATCTATGGTCTCTAGTTATCCACCGGATGGCAACCTGAGCCCATAGCGCTCCTTACCCCTGCAGTGCAAATTCTTTACGACTCACTCGCAATTGGTAACCGAAGGAAATATCATGCGCCATACCACATCAACGTGTCCACAACGTATGTCATTTCCTATTCCGAGAACCTCTTCATGTCCTCTACGATCTCTGGCAAGAAATAAAGAATGCAGGGAATTAATTGGTGAAGTCATACGAGCGGTCGATGTTTGCCTTTAATTACCTAACCTCCTTGACACTTACATGAGGATTACTGATACAGTACCATCTTTGGTTTGTTTGCAGCTCTTGCTTTTTGGTGGCGATTTGTCGCCGGTGACAGTGGTGAGGTACGGAGTGATGGTGTGATAGTGCCGAGGTGAGCAACGATGGCCCACATTTTGGCACAATATTTTTCGGTGGGATACGAATAGGAGGCGGAAGCGATGTGCCAGAGATAGAACACGGACACCAAGAGCTTAATACCCCCCCCCCCCCCCCCCCCCCCCCCCCAAGTTCCAAATTAGAAGATGCTACAGATATCTTTAGTATGGACTATATACTTACTGAAATGAGCGAAAGTACACACTAAAACGAGTTTAGGTACATCCGAATTAGAAAAAAGCAAAAATAGCTAAAACAATTTATTTTTCGAAACGGAGGGGTAGTAAAAATTACAATTAACGGAATATCAGTTAGAAACAAGAGGATGTATCTGGACCTTTAGAGTTTCATAATCCAAAATGCTCTTCATAATACAAATCGTAGTCTTGGTTAGTTCTTCCCTTTCGGACCAAAAGAAATGGGCAAAATTCGTCATCTTGTTCATCGTAATCTTCCTCATTGTCATCTTCTTCAACTGCATCTATATAGTCATCTTTCATCTTATCGTCATCTTCTATATGTTCAAAATCTTCTTCCTCAAAACCCTCTTCAAAGTGAAAGACAATATCAGCACGAGGATGATGCTGCTTAAATGCTCTCTTCAACATGCGCCTCAAAGATGATGTGTGATACCATAGTTTCCTCTTCATACTCCTCTGATCCCTTGTAAGCATAACAGTCATCCTCTTCCCAGTGCTTGTTGCCTTTCGCCATCATGTAATTGGAGTCAACGCTTAGGCAGATCTTTTTCAGGGTGTGAGCTTGCAAGTACTCAATACCAGCCGGCATGAATCGGCGAGCCATGTTGAAACGAAACAATATCTCAAGCTTCTCGAGCTTGGGCATAGCCCCTGCTTCAAAGGTTAGTGAAGCCTTTGGACAACTGAAAATCAGGTGCTTGAGTGATTGGAATGCACCACTGCCAGGGACGACTACACTTTCTTCCTTTGCTTTATGCCCAGTAATCAAATATAAGTAGGCAAGTGAAGGCAACAGTGCAAGAACTCTCGTATGACCGTTGCTCCTAGCTCCCGCGACGCCCGCGGCGGCTGCCCGCGCGGCCCTCTGCCGCCGCCGTCCCCGGCGACCTGCTCCGCTGCCCTCCACCGTAGCCTCCCCAGCCCGCTCCCACCACCTCCCTCCACCCTCCCACCTAATTTTCGGCCGGCTTTCTTCGGCCGCGCTCCAGCTGGGAGAAATTTGCGATCTGGATCGGCCGCTTCCGCTGTCACGTCTCCCGCCCGGCCGGCGCGCCGGGCCTGCGCCTCGCCCTCAACGCCGGCTTCGTCGCCCCCTGCCTCACAGGCGCGCCGCCTCCAGAGCCTGGTGGTGGGCTCGTTGGTGCTGGTCCTTCCTCCGCCGGCGGCTTGCGCGCGGGTCAACGTCGACCGCTCCCGTGACTCGCGCAGCGACCGCGCCGAGCTGCAGCCGCCTCCGGCGATCGGCGCGCCTCCGGCCGCCAGTCCCTCTGTCGTGGCTGCTTCCGCGACCTCCGCCCCATCGTCCACGACTCGGGCCCCACGCGCCCACAAGGTCAACAGTCTCAGCTGCACCCTGAAGGGGATCCTCCGCTCCGCCGCCTCAAAGGCCTGCGCCCCTGCTCGCCCGCCCCGCTCGGTCTCCTTCTGCATCCCTGCGCCCTCTGGACCCGGGAGCAGGTCGCCTGATGGAGATTGGATCAACGTGCTCTCGCGCCGCGCTCGACTCAATGAGCGCCGTGCTGCTCAACATGATGCGCCATCGAGGCCCTCTTCATGGCCGGCTGCAAATCGCCGGCTGGCGGGGCGCTGGTCACCTCGCGCCGCGCCCGTCGCGTCGACCCCATGCCACGCTCCGCCCGTGATGAAGCGGCCGCGCTCCGCTTCAAAAGACGCACGGAGGGGCTCTGCTCTCGTTGTCTCGCTCCTGTTCATCACCACCGTTCCTCCGGCTGCCGCGACCCAATTAGGTGCCTCACCTGCAAGCTCTCCGGTCATCGGGAGAGGAATTGTCCGCTCCGGCCCGCCAAGAAGACCGCCAAGCCCTCCACTGCTCGCCTTCCACCACGTCGGACGGCCTCCTCTCCATCGGCGCCTGGGGCCCTGTCGTGGGCTCTCATTGCCACGGCGCCCTCGCCGTCGCCTTCCTCCAACTCGCCCGTGCTTCCTCCACCGCTACCCATGGACATGAACGACATCGACTCGGCTGCGTGGCCTCCTCTGGAGCACGCGTTCGGCCTTCCGTCTGCTCCAACCCCCACGCGCGTCGGGATCCAGGCAGACGAGCTGCGCGCTGTGCTTGCTGAGCAGGCTGCCATGCTCCGCGCGGAGCTCAAGAGCTGCATTGCCGACGCCGTCTCCGACCTAGCGGCATCTCTTCGGGCCGAGCTCATGGAGCTCGTGACCGACCAATCCATCAACTCCGGCGTGGCGCCGACGCCGCCGGATGTTGATGCCGTCGTCAAGTTCGCTATCGTCAATGAAGACTCAGAGTCATCACGGGATGCTGTTTCTGAAGAGGACGCTGAAGCTACCCTGATGGATGATCGCCTTGCACCCTCGCCGGTCTGTGAGGATGTGGAAGGGGAGATGCAACAGCTCTTGCCATGCCTCGACGCCCAGGGTCAACTGGTTGTGCTGCCGGACGGCGAGGAGGTGGCGCACAATGACGGCTTGGTGCCTGAAGGGGGTGAACTGCTGCAGTTCATCAGCTCCATTGCAGCGCCGGTTAACCCGCTGCTGTCTGGACATGACCCGGTGTTGATCTCGCCTGGCGACGAGCGGTGTGACGGGGGATTTGCTAGTGACGATGATGAGGATGAGGTTGTTGACGGGAAGATGGAGCAGCTTCTGCTAGGCCTCGCCGAGCGGGATCAGGTTGAGTTGCTGCTGGACGGCGAGGAGATGGCGCACAAAGACGGCCTTGATGACGACGGCGACTTGGCGAGGAGGGAGTTTCAGCTCATCACGGACGTCATTGACGCTGACGCGGAGGCTGCTGCGATTGGGAACCTCTTCGCTGCCGATATTGATGACGCTCCCTCATCTGGCATCGCGATTCGCTGCGTCGCGGACCTGTTCAGCCTGCCGGCTGTGCCGCTGTTGCCCACGCCTACTCCGCCAATGTCTCGTGCTCTTGTGGCCCTGCCCGACCCCGAACGTCGCAGCAGCAGGCTCGCGGCGAAGCCACAACTCCCAGCGGTCGGCAAAGCGCAGCGTGTCCTCCACAAGAAAATGGGGCTCGACTTTGGAAATATGCCCCTGGTGGAGGCTACGAAAGAATTCGCGAACACCTGCAAGAAGGCTCCGTTCTCTGATTCGGCAATCAACGGGTTGAGAACACTCCTTAGGCTGAACCTGCCATCCATGACGGCAGCGGATGAAGCTTTGATTGGCCTTGCTGGCCCAGGGGGAAGCGATTTCCCGCCACCGACGGCGCTGGACGTCTCCGCCTGATCTGCTTCCCGATCCTCATATCGCGCCGCGTAGTTGTGTTTTGAAGATATGACGATATATCTTTCTGAGAGATTAGACGGTGTAGGATGAGATCCTTCGTCTAGCACGCCCTGTCTTGTATGTCTTTTTCCTTTTTGGCCTCGGCCGTGTCATGTTTGCTTCTCCTATATCAATATAAAAGGCAAAGCTTTTGCCTCGTTTCAAAAAAAGAAGGCAACAGTGCAACGATACTGACACCATCAGCCACCTGGCTCACCGAAATACTAAATTTGTAGAGGCCTTCGAGTAGACCAATCCACTGGGGCACCTTTCAAAATTGCAGCGATCCAGATCGAGCTCCCGAATATAAGAAGCCTGAGGGAATGGTGATTTGATCCAGCCTCGGACATCCAGTATGAACGTCGATTGTTCTCCCAAATTAAGGATCCCGAGGTTGGCAGAAAGCTTGCAGATGGAAGAGTGCAAGGCATCCATACGCATACTCGTCGCTTCCTCCGATTGCTCAGGCTCGTTTGAACAGATCTGAAGTCTTCTCAAGTTGGTCAGCATGCCGAGGCCATTGATACTTTCTACAGAGCTTTTATAGACACATACACCTACTAGGGTACGTAGGGATTTCAACCTGTCGATCCCGTCAGGCAAAACTATACCACATCCACCACATATGAGATGCGACATCCAGGGCAAACTGACAATGTCTGATGGATAATTTTTCAGATAACCTATGTCTAAATCTAGTGTCTCCAATTGCTGCAGGTGCCCAATTCGATCAGGTAGCTTCAAGCCATAATGAGAATGACGAGGGCATGCAAACTTTAAATACCTTAGTAAAAACAGCCTACTGATACCGGTGAGATCTAGGCCCTTTTTAGGACGCTCATGTTCAATGTGTAGAACACGGACATACTTGAACTCCAGAAAATAAGGCACAAGTGAGTCTCGGTAAAGTGAGACTGACCGAGCATGTGAGAGTGACCCTTTGATTGTTTCAAGAATTCTACCATCCTCTTTATAGTTGTCCTGGACAGAGACTCGACGGATCTCTCCACATGGCCCTGACACATCTTTCAAACCATCAATTACTTGAATAAAATTCACTTCAGTTGACTTGGATCTCATAAGATCAAGAATTATATCATGTACTCTGCAAGACAACACTTCATTGTCGTAGTCTAGCTTCCCAGGTTGGATCATACACATGTTCATGAGCGCTTTGAAATTGTTTTCTGCAACATCCTCAACATCCAGCCGACCCTTCCTTCTCACGAAACCTTCTGCTATCCATTGCCTCAACAAATCAGTTTTATCTATTTCACGATCCTCTGGATACTTGCAAACATAGAGCAAACATGTCTTCAGATCATCAGGAAGAGACATGTAGCTAAGATCCAATATTTTCTTCATATTATCAATATCAGTTTCCCCTTCGGGGTTTCCTTCAGTCAGAGAACCCAAAGATTTCCATACATTTTCCCAGGTTGAGTCTGGCTCACAAGCCAGAAGGCTTGCTATACTGTTAATAGCAAGTGGAATACCACCACATGTTTTCAAAATACATTTTGAAATTTCTTCTTTTCTTGGTGTATCGGGGAAACCTTTTTTTGGAAATGTTGTTCTAAAAAATAATTTTCTGGAGTCTTCATGACTGAGTGGCTTGATGTTATAAACATATTCGCTTTCAAAGTTGCAAGTGAAAAGAGCAACATTATGAATCCTTGTTGTAGTTATCACTCTACTGCCAGTGTTGCTTCTTGGAAAAGCTGAATTAATAAGTTTCCATGAAGAGGAATCCCATATGTCATCAATTACTACGAAGTATCTGCAAAAAATGCAACACATATATGAAGCTAAGTAGTGTAGTAGAATCCTAGTGAAGTAAAAAAGATATATAAACCTACAAACTATTCATCAAACATTTCTTTGTGTTGTATTGTAAGCAACCTCATCAGCAACCTCATCCCCTAACTTTGAGTCATTTTTGATACACGTGCATTGCTGCTAATATCGTCACAATATCCCATATTCCCATAGTCAGGATGTATATTTTGGTCTTTCTAGTCACAACCATACTCAGTAATATATATCCTACATAATAGTCTTTGACACATATCAATACAAAATAATACCAACCCACGCCGAGTTGGATTAGTCGGTCTATGGAATAAGCGTATCATGTAAATCGAAAGTGGTACTTGAAATCCCATGTAGCTAAACCCTTCTGTCTAGCCGTCCATTTTTGTATTGAGAGTTGTACAAATAAATTTCATTCTTTTTTGGCCCAAGCAAAACAACATATAAACTTGGCGCTTTGCAAGTCAAGAATGGAATCTGCCCAAATGTTTTCATTTTTTGTGCAGCGTAACATCTAAAATTACCATCTAATAGCATCTATATTTAGTTATTTGTAGTAAACCTCAACACCCAAAGTTTCAACACATTGCAGTTTCTTTGTGTTCTCGTGCTGCGCCATAGCTTGAATTCTTAAATTAAAATGGCTGTGCCGACTGACCAAGAAAATCTTGAATTTGAACTCTTCAATCATTGTAGTTTTTTTATTTACTCTCATTACCATGGGGCCGATGTGAGGGTGGGGAAGGGTGGGGGGGTTACCTTTTATTCTCAAGAAATTCGTTGAGTTTTTTAATGAGCTGATGCACACTCATCTTTTCTGCAGTCCAAGTCTTCTCAACTTCATAGATAACATTCTTCAAAACATTCTCTATATCTGGATTCCGACCCACCGGAACAAAAGCTCTAGTATGGTATTGTGCCTTAAACTCATTATACACTGCCTTTGCGAGAGTGGTCTTGCCCAACCCTCCAAGTCCAACAATAGAGACTATCTTGAGGCATTGCTTAGATACATCACCATGCTTCTCAAATAACCTTGTTAGCTCATCTCTTGGCATTTCGATGCCAATGAGATCTTGGTTATCTTTGTATATAGCCAAATTTCGAAGGTTGTCAATTTCAGCTTTGGTAGTTGAAGTAGTTACAACATCGTTGACATTGAAGTTGTACTCCTCTTTCCTGTCAACCACATCCTGGACTTGGTTTTTGATGTCTGTGATCACATCACAAATCTGATGATGAGTCATCATATCATTCTCCCATAGCTTCAGCCCCTTTTTTCTGACCTCTCTGAAGTCACTCCTATTGGAATCAAGCTCGACGTGCACCAGGAAGCTATCCACCATATCCTCTATGTTATATGATAGCTCCCTGACTTCGTCAAAAAGAACCTCGACCCCATCAACATTTTCCAACTTCGGGAGTTCTAGGAGAATCTTCTTCAGCTGTATTGCGAAAGTGTTTATGTCACTCATGATGTTCCTACTAGTACAGAACGACACATCGGATACCCCTCTATGGAAACGGCAGGCGTTAGGCGACGGAGAATCGCGCTTTCCGCGCGGCCAGTGCGTACAAACCTGATCTGGGCCGTGGCTGGCCCATCAACATAGGTAACGGAGAAAGTATTAACTCCATTACCCATATTATTGGCAACGGTCTTAATTCTGGCTCCGTTTCCGATATGTGCCTCTATAGCAACGGAGACTTTTGTGTGTCCGTGTGCAATGTGGACACGTTCCATGTTCGTCGAATTCGATGCGAGCGGAGTAACTGCTATGGCGTAGTGGCATAGTGACGCCGTGGCACCGCCCACTACTACTTAAAAACCCACGATCTCCCTGCTATCTCAGTACGCCACTTCGCCGCAGCCATGGATACTCCTAGCAACTCCTCGGGACTTCGCCGCAGCAGTTTCCCGCTTTCGCTGAATTGGAACCGCGTCGTCGTGCCGGAGGCCGTCGCGCTGAGGCACTGGCAATATAGGAGGCCAGTGCCCTGGTCAAATGTTAGCCTCCCCGCTGGCTGGCGCGTCAACCACAGGAGGGTGCCTATGCCGCCGGAAGAGGATGCGGGATCCTCGGGCGCCCGCGACCGCAGCCGCTCGCCGCGGCGGAGAGACGCTCGTCCGTGGTCGCCTGGATGGAACCGCGTCATCGTCGGGCAGGCCGTCGCAGAGTGGCACTGGCAATATAGGAGGCCAGTGCCATGGTCAAAGGTTCGGCTACCCGGTGGCTAGCACCTCAACCGCGCGTCGGTGCCTATGCCGCCGGAAAGAGTTGAGCTGCTTCAGAGCCGCCGGCTCCTCCTCCCGCCGGAGCTGCGAGACGATCCTGCCTACGATGACGACGAGATGTGGGAGGGGCGCACGGGCGGCGATGACATCGTCGGTGAGCAGCCGCGCGACGACACGGACGACTACGCGGCTCTCCTCGCATACGAGCAGGAGAAGGCGGAGGCCGAGGAGTAGTTATAGTTATTTATTTTTATGTTCTTCAACTTCAATACTAGTAGAGATCAGTATAAGCCCAGTGTGTCAGTGAAAAAATCAAAGGAAACGGTTGTTTATACCCTCCGTTTCCGATGTTCTACTTTGCTATAAATGCGCCCTTTTCACAGCCCTAAACTCCATCGCTCTCACTCTCAGCCTCACTCTCAAAGTGTCGCGGCGCCTCCACGTAGCACCAGATCTTAGCTCCACCGTGGCGGCGCGCATCTCCCTCCCTCCGACCGTGGCGGCGCGCATCTTCCTCTCCTCCGACCGTGGCGGCGTGCATCTCCCTTCCTCCGACCGTGGCGGCGCGCATCTTCTTCTCCTCCGACCGTGGCGGCGCGCATCTCCCTCCCTCCGACCGTATCGGCGCGCATCTTCCTCTCCTCCGACCGTGGCAGCGCGTACCCATTCTTTGCTCCACCCAGACAGATCTCGTCGCCTGATCTGTAGCTGGAGGGCGCATGGCGTGTCGATCCGAGGACGACGAGGACGACTACGTACTCCCGCCACCAGATCCAAAGGTAATACATCTATTTGTGACAGGCCGTCCTCCTGACGAACTAGGGTTGTTGTCATTGTTCTGCTTAGGTTTTCTTCCATAGGACACTCATGAACAGAACTAGAACTAGGGTTGTAATACATCCGAGGACGATGAGGACGACCACTGGCGGATCCACCTTGAGCCACCCGGGTGCACAGGACACCGGGAGAAGGAATTTTTCTTTGTAAATTAGCAATTTTTCATCACATATGCACCCCTAAAAATTGTTTTAAATGTATTGTGGTAACATGTGTGCATCCTGGTTCAATATGTTCTTTCTCCGCCACTGAGGACGACTACATAGTGTCGCTCGAAAAGAACATAACTAGCACAAATCGGTAGTGTATGAAACTCATGGCTGACTTATCTCCTTTGCAAAACAGATGTACATTTCGGTGACACTGTATAAAAAGCCGGGTCCTTAGCCAAGGTGCGCTTGTCGTCCGGCATAATTGTTGGTACACAACAACTATGCAATGGATTTGTAAGTTTGTTATTCTGTCTTATGCATCCTTTTGTGTTGTATGTCCTTTATGCTAGATGTATAGTGAGCTAACATGGAGTCATATATTCTCTCTTTGCATTTCAGTGACCACTTTACAAAAAGGCACCTTCAGTACATCAGCACTCGCTTATTGCACTATGTGCAGAGCATGTTGCTGATCCGTTTAGCTCATTTAAATTAGCTAAATACAAGGTCGGGGACAAAGCGGCGAGTTGATTATATTTTGGCGACACCGTCCAAGAAGAAGATTGAATTCATGAACTCTAACAACAAGTCATGAAGATAAATTAAGTTGGAAATGACAAGGATAAGTTTAGAGAGGCATGACATAGATAGATTTAGCTAGACATGTCAATGATAGATTTAGAGAGGCATGACAATGAAGATAAGTAATTGGTTGTCTTGTGATGCAATGTATCGGTGACATTTGTTATACCTTATGAATGAATGAATTTGTTAGCCTTTTTGTGCTTCTGCTGTGAAATTTTAAATGTCCAGTGCCAAATCTATTCCTGCTCTAGGCTTATGAAGAAACCTCAATGCAAACGAGCAGAAACAGAATCTCCGTTACTGATGTTCCGACACATCAGAAACGGAGGTTGTGCACAACCGTTGCCAAACCGACGCCTCATCAGCGACGGTTTTTCGCCTCCGTTACCGATGAGGGCCTTCACATCAGTAACGGGGTCGGGGACACGGACCCTTTTTCCGTTTCCGATGGGGTTTTTGGCCCGTTTCCGATGTGTCGTTCTGTACTAGTGTCCAGACTATAGTCCTCTACGACGAGCTTTCCTAGCTTGTCAAGTAGGCTTCCCATAGCCCCCCATGTGTGATCCACAGTTGGGCTCTTTTTTCCTAGGTATTTCTCGTTGGTAGTATAATGACTTGAAAAACTTTGAAGTGGGTGCAAATTATATTGAAGTTGTGAGCTTGAACTGATGTCCTGGTATGCAAAAAACAATGGAGCACTTGGATTAAATACACAAACTTCAACAATAGTACCTATTGGATTATCAATATGACCAAGCAGCTTACCATGGAAGTTGCCTCAGCATTTGCACTACTACAAAGTTTGTTCTTGCCTTTTCCGGAAGAAGACTCGACAATGTTTCTCTTCTGTTCCTGGAAAAATACACAATTTAATTCGTTAAGGAACAATCTAGGATAAAGGAAATGAGGTATCCTAAAACACATTAATTAAGACGCGACACAGTTGATCACCTCAGGATCATCCTTAGCTTGCATTTCAGTGTCTTCTCCACTTATTGAATTTTTTAAAGGCTTCGTCGGTTCATACACAACCATCAAGTTCACCTCATCATCAACAACTTTACAAGGCTTTTCATTGAACATCTCTTCATTGACATGCTCCACTCCAAGACCATTACTAATTGGTGTGCTCTTCACGACGAACATGTCAGGATTTTGTGTAACTTTCCGTGCCCTCTCATCAGGAGGCAATGTTATCTGAACAAGATACTCATGACATTCCGGTGTCACAATGCCTTTGTCTTGCCCTATGGTGTACTGCTTGCTTGGACTTTCAATCCTGAATGCAAAACATGCCTTTGTTTTATTGATTAGCTTAACTGACCATGTCATCTCCTTGTTAAAATGTAGCTCAAGCGGCTCAATACCTAGCATGTCATCGTCAAGATAAGTGCTTTCCTGCCAGAAAAGATAGAGATACATTATCAGAAAGTGCATTTCTTCAGTAAGGATATGTATGTAACTTAAGTTACTAGGATAGTTGTCAAACACAAATCTGAAAAAATAACATAGCCTTAAAGTGGAATAATTGACCGTATCACTATTCTGCATTTCGATACTATATATGATTACATGCTGTCTGAAGCTAGCTACCTTACCTGGCCAGTATTCTCCTCCATGCTATCAGATTTACGCAAAAAGCTAATTATCTCTGATATAGAAGGCCTATGTTTAGGATTTTGTTTCCTGCAGCGTTCTGCTATATCGATGCATCTAGTCACTTGCTGGTATTGTCGTATGGTTGGTGGCTTATTCCACCTGTGTCTCCACCTTCGAAGGGCCTACATATAGCAAATGTTAATTATATATGTAATAGTCAAATAATCGTATTGTGCAAGCTATGTCCATTTCATGGTGTGTATATATAGCCGTCAATATTTCTAATATGTTACTCCACCAACCAAAGACTATTCATTAAAAAAATATTTATTTCCTTCCCTATTGCAAAATATTATTTGGGGAAGTGTGCACACCAACCAATATTGCTAATTTGTTTGCCAATCTAATAAATGAAATTGCGAAAAAGGATAAGCCTTAAATTTGAGTGGGTGTTTGTGCTTTAGTCAGGGCCATATGGCATATGCGAAACTTTGTTTTTTACTATTCAAAAACTCTATATTTTTTGCAGGTTATGCATTTGGCTAAGCACTGAATTCGTAGGTGCTCCTTGTTGGAATTAAACAAACCTTGTCCAGTTCCTATTGAGACCGGTGGATATATTCCATAGGCGAGTCCTAGTTAACTAGAAGTACTGGCTGCTCGAAAAAATCATATGGAGTACAACAATACCAGCAAAAGCCTTTGCATAGTCTGACTCGGTTTGTATTTCCGTGTAAAAGTCAAGTAGTAGTCTTTTTACTGATATAAACAAAAAACCAAAAAGCCAAAAAGACCAATGAAATAGCCCATGGGCTAAGGAAAAAACAAAATCATGTTTCTATGTGCGTTTCCTGCGACTTGGTTACGTAGTTGAAATAGCAAGTAGGCTAGTAGGAGAATTGATCATGCTAGGTTCTTGGCTGCCTAGATTTTGTACGTGCTTGTCCTGTCCACAGATCGTTTTCGTCGGAAGTTACCTGTCGACAGGGGTTGGGCTAACAGTCCTGTCTTCAGCCGGAGGACCGTTGGCAGGACATGGATTCTAGCTGCACCGTTTGGAAACGGTGGCGTGAGACTTATACAACCAGTGCCGCACGTGACTTGTCCTTAGATTATCATCACCAGTAGAAAAAGGACCTTTCGTCCGGAGCCCTAAATGCCATTAGTCCCGGTTCAGGCAAAAACCGGGACCAATGCCAGGCATTGGTCCCGGTTCGAGCTGACAGGGCCTCGTGAGCCATTGATCCCGGTTCGGTTGGTACTTTTAGTCCCGGTTCGTGGCTGGAACCGGGACTAAAGAAGCGATCGAGCCCCTTTAGTCCCGGTTGGTGTCCCAAACCGGGACTAAAGATAGACCCTTTAGTCCCGGTTTGAGACACCAACCGGGACTAAAAAAAAATTCGAATTTTAAATCAGATCCCCCGTGGATCGCCTTTTCAGTTTTCCAAAAAAGAAACGAAAATGATAAAACCTTCAAAAAATAAAATCCTTTGAGATATAGTTAGGTTTTACAGTCTAGTTGGTGTAGAAATTTTGAAATATGAATTTTGAACTTTTTTGCAAATAACAGAAAAACAAAGTTTGAACGGCCATAACTTTTGCATACGATGTCGAAAAAATGCGTTTAATATATCAAAAAAACTAGAGGAAAAAAGGAGCTCGATTTCACCGGGGTTTGCCCGGTGAACTTTTCTCTGATCCTTCAAATTCCAAAAGGAAAAAAAGTTATTTCAAAAATAAGATTTTTTCTACAAAATAAAAAAAATAAAAAATTCAAAAAAGTAAAAAAATTCAAATTTTTTGGATTTGTTGAATTTTTGGATTTTTTGAAGTTTTCTAGATTTTTTGAATTTTTTTGGATTTTTGAAATTCAAAAAGAGTCAAAATTCAGATTTTTTTTAAAAAAATATAAAAATTATGTCATATTTGGATTCCTCACATTTTTCTGATAATAATGGACATATTATTTGTTCAATTTCGATTTACAGATTTAAAGATATGAATTATGCCATATTAAATGAATTAATACCAAAAAAATAATAAAACACATTTTATTTTTATATTTATTCAATATTATGATTACTTAGTCATTTTTGTATATTTTAATAATTATTTAGAATTCAAATTATAAAAAATGCGTGACCCACATGATCCATGGGTTAATATGATTAATAGCATACTATAGACATAAGGTTACAAGTAGATTATAGGGAGGGGGATAGGAAGGAACCAAAATGTTAAGCGTGCTAGTGGTAGAGTAGTGTGAGGATAGGTGACCGACCGGGAAGTTTGACCAAAATTGGAATTTGACCAAAGACTCCGGTGAGAGATTAACGAGTCCAACAATTCAAAAATTCAAAAAACAAATTCGAAAATAAAATCATTTTTTTAAAAAACAAAAGAGAAAAGATCTTTAGTCCCGGTTCGAGCCACGAACCGGGACTAAAAAGCTCCTCACGAGAGCGGGCCACGTGGAACCCCATTAGTCCCGATTGCGTAGTCCCGGTTCGGGAACCGGGACTAATGGCCCAACCGAACCGGGACTAAATGGGTATTTTCTACTAGTGCATGTTGAGCATTGGCTTTTCACGATGTTATGGTTCTTTGCTGGTTGATACATGTCCAAAACGTGAATTGCACTTTTGTTGAACCTATTTCAATATGGAAATAAAAGGCCACATGCATCGCTTTGATGCAAAGGCCGGGGCGACCAATTTTCAAAAAAAGAAAGTTGCCAATTTAGTTCGAAGAAAAGAGTTCATCACTTCTCCTCAACAATCTGACACCACAAAGAAAAACCTATACTCCCATGCGCGATATATATCCAAAACATATTGTTTAAATTAGATATATCATTTCATATTCATTTGCGAACAAAAGATGTTTGCAAAACATCCTTGTAGTTCTAAAAAAGATAGGGAAATCACCCTTACATTATTTTTATCACGAGCACCCATATATCCAGTTACAAGTTCAATGATCATGGCACCCAAACTATATATGTCACACTCGAATGTAGTTTCGCCGTAGGTCTCATATTCTGGAGCAAAATATCCTCTACAATAAATAGAATAGTAAATGCATTTTGACAAAAGGAAATGTTGGGGTGTATAATAGAAAAATGGCATTTAGCTGGTGGTAGATGCATAGCTTACCGTGTTCCAAAACGTAGACCGACAGTACGTGAGTATTTACTTGGTCTTGCCAAACCGAAATCCGTTATCTTCGGGTTCCCCCATGCAGGACGAAGCACATCGGCGATTGTCTGAATATAGAAGATTTTTGGTTCTGGCACCAGCACCTTGCCCGCCAGCGTCCAGACCGGGTTCTCCCAAACATCACCGCGATCGGCAATGAACAATTTCGAGGTCTCAGCAACCGTGAGTTTCATCCGGCCAACCATCTCCTCAATCAACTCATCCTCAGCACCGGGGACCTTTCCCCGTGCACCAGTACCCCCTCCACCTCCTAGCGGCCCTTTGTTCCTAGCCGCCATGATCACACCTCCACTCTCCAAACGCAGATCGATCTTCCCCGCCAATGGTGGCCGAGACGCCAAAGCCTCTCGGCAGTCACCGGGAAAACAGCCTGACCCTAGATGAGGATCCAAACCGCCGGCTCGGAGGAGACCTCTGCCCGACCCAAGCTCCTCTCGCCCCGCCGGCAGGGGCAGACCCAGAAACGATTAGGAGTGGGGGCAAATTAGGTGACTGGGGGCAGTCTTAGTATACATTTGCAAAATCTGAAGAAATTTATATAAATTATGAACAAATACTATAGGAATCCGAAATTTTGAGTGGGGCCAAAGTCCCCCATACAGCTACACTTGGGTCCGCCCCTGCCCTCCGGAAGACCAACTAGAAACCCTAATGGCCTTAGCAGTCTATTAGGCTTTCTATTGCTTTATCGGAGTCCTTTACTGTCAAATCAAACTTCTCGAGGTTGCGCATAGCCCCTGCTTCAAAGGTTAGTGAAACCTTTGGGCAAGAGAAAATCAGGTGCTTGAGCGATTGGAATGCACCGCTGCCAGGGACGACTACACTTTCTTCCTTTGCTTTATTGCCAGTAATCAAACATAAGTAGGCAAGTGAAGGCAACAGTGCAACGATACTGACACCATCAGCCACCTGGCTCACCATAATACTAAATTTGTGGAGGCCTTCGAGCAGACCAATCCACTGGGGGCAGCTTTGAAAATTGCAGCAAACCAGATCGAGCTCCCGAATATAAGAAGCCCGAGGGAATGGCGATTTGATCCAGCCTCGGACATCCAGTATGACCGTCGATTGTTCTCCCAAATTAAGGATCCGGAGGTTGGCAGAAAGCTTGCAGATGGAAGAGTGCAAGGCATCCATACGCATACTCGTCGCTTCCTCCGATTGCTCAGGCTCGTTTGAACAGATCTGAAGTCTTCTCAAGTTGGTCAGCATGCCGAGGCCATTGATACTTTCTACAGAGCTTTTATAGACACATACACCTACTAGGGTACGTAGGGATTTCAACCTGTCGATCCCGTCAGGCAAAACTATACCACATCCACCACATATGAGATGCGACATCCAGGGCAAACTGACAATGTCTGATGGATAATTTTTCAGATAACCTATGTCTAAATCTAGTGTCTCCAATTGCTGCAGGTGCCCAATTCGATCAGGTAGCTTCAAGCCATAATGAGAATGACGAGGGCATGCAAACTTTAAATACCTTAGTAAAAACAGCCTACTGATACCGGTGAGATCTAGGCCCTTTTTAGGACGCTCATGTTCAATGTGTAGAACACGGACATACTTGAACTCCAGAAAATAAGGCACAAGTGAGTCTCGGTAAACTGAGACTGACCGAGCATGTGAGAGTGACCCTTTGATTGTTTCAAGAATTCTACCATCCTCTTTATAATTGTCCTGGACAGAAACTCGACGGATCTCTCCACATGGCCCTGACACATCTTTCAAACCATCAATTACTTGAATAAAATTCACTTTAGTTGACTTGGATCTCATAAGATCAAGAATTATATCATGTACTCTGCAAGACAACACTTCATTGTCGTAGTCTAGCTTCCCAGGTTGGATCATACACATGTTCATGAGAGCTTTGAAATTGTTTTCTGCAACATCCTCAACATCCAGCCGACCCTTCCTTCTCACGAAACCTTCTGCTATCCATTGCCTCAACAAATCAGTTTTATCTATTTCACGATCCTCTGGATACTTGCAAACATAGAGCAAACATGTTTTCAGATCATCAGGAAGAGACATGTAGCTAAGATCCAATATTTTCTTCATATTATCAATATCAGTTTCCCCTTCGGGGTTTCCTTCAGTCAGAGAACCCAAAGATTTCCATACATTTTCCCAGGTTGAGTCTGGCTCACAAGCCAGAAGGCTTGCTATACTGTTAATAGCAAGTGGCATACCACCACATATTTTCATAATACATTTTGAAATTTCTTCTTTTCTTGGTGTATCGGGGATACCTTTTTTCGGAAATGTTGTTCTAAAGAATAATTTTCTGGAGTCTTCATCACTGAGTGGCTTGATGTTATAAACATATTCGCTTTCAAAGTTGCAAGTGAAAAGAGCAACATTATGAATCCTTGTTGTAGTTATCACTCTACTGCCAGTGTCGTTTCTTGGAAAAGCTGAATTAATAAGTTTCCATGAAGAGGAATCCCATATGTCATCAATTACTACGAAGTATCTGCAAAACATGCAACAAATATAGGAAGCTAAGTAGTGTAGTAGAATCCTAGTGCAGTAAAAAAGATATATAAACCTACAAACTATACATTCAGCATTTCTTTGTGTTGTATTGTAAGCAACCTCATCCCCTCACTTTGAGTCCTTTTGGATACACGTGCATTGCTGCTAATATCTTCGCAATATCCCATAGTCATGACGTATATTTTGTTCTTTCTAGTCACAACCATACTCAATGATCCTGAATAATAGTCTCTGACACATATCAATACAAAATAATACCAACCCACATCGAGTTGGATTAGTCGGTCTATGGATTAAGGATATCATGTAAATGGAAAGTGGTACTCCCTCTGATCCGAAATTGCTGTCGCGAGTCTATATACATTTTGTGCTACCGAAGTTCTCTTTCTCCGACAGTTAAATCGGATCGAGGGAGTAGTTGAAATCCCATGTAGTTAAACCCTGCTGTCTAGCCATCCATTTTTGTATTGAGAGTTGTACATATAAATTTCATTCTTTTTAAATTTGGCCCAAGCATAACAACATATAAACTTGGTGCTTTGCAAGTCAACAATGGAATCTGCGCAAATGTTTTCATTTTTCGTGCAACATAACATCTAAAATTATTATTTAATAGCATCGATATTTTAGTTATTTATAGTAAACCTCAACACCCAAAGTTTCAACACATTGCAGTTTCGTTGTGTTCTTCTCGTGCTGGGCCATAGCTTGAATTCTTAAATTAAAATGTCTATGCCGACTAACCAAGAAAATATTGAATTTGAACTCTACAATTATTGTAGTTTTCTTGCTTACTCCCATAACCACGGGACCGATGAGGGGGGGTGGGGTGGGTGGGGGGGGGAGAGGGGCGTTACCTTTTATTCTCAAGAAATTCGTTGAGTTTTTTAATGAGCTGATGCACACTCATCTTTTCTGCAGTCAAAGTCTCCGCAAGTTCATAGATAACATTCTTCAAAACATTCTCTATATCCGGATTCCGACCCACAGGAACAAAAGCTCTACTATGGTATTGTGCCTTAAACTCATCATACACTGCCTTGGCAAGAGTGGTCTTGCCCAACCCTCCAAGTCCGACAATAGAGACTATCTTGAGGTATTGCTTTGATACATCACCATCCTTCTCAAATAACCTTGTTAGCTCATCTCTTTGCGTTTCGATGCCAATGAGATCTTGGTTATCTTTGTATATAGCCAAATTTCGAAGGTTGTCAATTTCAGCTTTGGCAGTTGAATTAGTTACAACATCGTTGACATTGAAGTTGTACTGCTCTTTGCTGTCAACCACAGCCTGGACTTGGTTTTTGATGTCTCTGATCACATCACCAATCTGATGATGAGTCATCATGTCATTCTCCCATAGCTTTAGCCCCTCTTTTCTGACCTCTCTGAAGCTACTCCTATTGGAGTCAAGCTCGACGTGCACCAGGAAGCTATCGACCATATCCTCTATGTTATATGATAGCTCCCTGACTTCGTCAAAAAGAACCTCGACCCCATCAACATTTTCCAGCTTCGGGAGTTCTAGGTGTATTTTCTTCAGCTGTATTGAGAAAGTGTTTATGTCACTCTTGATGTTCGTCTCCAGACTATAGTCCTCTATGACAAGCTTTCCCAGCTTGTCGAGTAGGCTTCCCATAGCCCCCCATGTGTGATCCACAGTTGGGCTCTTTTTTCCTAGGTATTTCTCGTTGGTAGTATAATGGCTTGAAAAACTTTGAAGTGGGTGCAAATTATATTGAAATTGTGAGCTTGAACTGATGTCCTGGTATGCAAAAAATGAAGCACTTGGATTAAATACACAAATTTCAACAATAGTACCTATTAATTGGATTATCAATATGACTAAGCTTACCATGGAAGTTGCCTCTGCATTTTCACTACTAGCAAGTTTGTTCTCGCCCTTTCCGGAAGAAGACTCAACAATGTTTCTCTTCTGTTCCTGGGAACATACACAATTTAAGTCGTCAAGAAACAGTCTAGGATAAAGGAAATGAGGTCCCGTAAAACACATTAAGACGGGTTACAGTTGGTCACCTCAGGGACTTCCTTAGCTTGCATGTTAGTGCCTTCTCTACTCCTTGAATTTTTCAGAGGCTTCGTAGGTTCATACACAACCATCAAGTTCACCTCATCAACAACTTTACCATGCTTTTCATGGAATATCTCTTCATCGACATGCTCCACTCCAAGACCATTACTAATTGGTGTGCTCTTCACGACAAACTTGTCAGGATTTTGTGTAACTTCTCGTGCCCTCTCCTTAGGCGGCAATGTTATCTGAACAAGATACTCATGACATCCTGGTGTCACAATGCCTTTGTCTGGCCATATGGTGTACTGCTTGCTTGGACTTTCAATCGTGAATGCAAAACATGCCTTTGTTTTATTGGTTAGCTTAACTGACCATGACATCACCTTATTAAAATGTAGCTCGAGCGGCTCAATACCTAGCATATCATCGTCAAGATAAGTGCTTTCCTGCTTGAAAAGATAGAGATGCATTATCCGGAAGTGCATTTCTTCAGAAAGGATATATATGTAACTTAAGTTACTAGGATAGTTGTCAAACACAAATCTGAACCAAATTAACATAGCCTTAAAGTCGAATAATTGACCATATCATTATTCTCCATTTCCATACTTTGATTATATGGTATCTGAAGCTAGCTAGCTTACCTGGCCAGTGTTCCCATCCATGCTATCAGATTTACGCAGAAATCTAATTATCTCTGATATAGAAGGTCTATCTTTAGGATTTTGTTTCCTGCAGCGTCCTGCTATATCGATGCATCTAGTCACTTGCTGGTATTGTTGTAATGTTGGTGGCTTACTCCACCTGTGTCTCCACCTTCGAAGGACCTACATTTAGCAAATGCTGATCATATTTGTAAAAGTCAGAGAATCGTACTGTGCAAGCTATGTTCATTTCATGGTGTGTATATCTAGCCGTCAATATTGCTAATACGTTACTCCACCAACCAAAGACTATGCATTAAACATTTATTTATTTCTTGACCTATTGCAAAATACTATTTGGGGAATTGTGCACAAGACTTCTAATATTGCTGCACCTAGCAATATTGCTAATTTCTTTGGCAATCGATTAAATGGAATTACGAAAAAGGATAAGGTCCAAATTCGAGTGGGTGTTTGTGTTTTACTCTGGGTCATATTGCATGTGTGGAATGACTTTGTTTTTAACAAATTGAGAACTCTATATTTTTTGCAGGTTATGCATTTGGCTACGCATTGAATTCGTAGGTGCTCCTTGTTGGAATTAACCAAACCTTCTCCGGTTCCTATTGAGACCGGTGGTTATATTTCATAGGCGAGTCCTAGTTAACTAGGATTACTATAGGTGTCAAAGACTTTGCATAGTCTGAGTCGGTTTGTATCTCCGTGGAAGAGTCAAGTAGTAGTTTTTCTAGTGCTATAAACAAAAAAACAAAAAGACCAATGAAGCCCACGGGCTGAGGAAAAAACAAAATTGTGTTTCTATGTGCGTTTCCCGAGACTTGCATGGTTACATACGTGAAATAGCATGTACACTAGTAGGAGAATCGGTCAAGCTAGGTGCTTGGCTGCCTAGCTTGTGTACGTGCTTGTCCCCTCGACGTATCGTTTTTGTCGGAAGTTACCCTACCGACAGGGGCTGCGCTAACAGTCCTTTCTCTAGTCGGAGGACCGTAGGCAGGAAATGGATGCTGACTGCACAGTTTGTAACTGGTGGGGTGGGATTTATACAACCAGTGCGGCGGGCGACTTTTCCCTAGATTATCATGTTGAGTATTGGCTTTTCACGATGTTATCGTTCTTTCGCTGGTTGATACATGTCTCAAACCGTGAATTACACTTTTGTTGAACTTGTTTCAATAAGGAAATAAAATGCCACATGCATCGCTTTGATGCAGATACTGGGGCGCCTTATTTTCGAAAAAAAATATTGCTGCCAATTTAATTCAAAGACAAGAGTGCATCACTTCACCTCAACAATCCGACACCACAAAGAAAAACCTATACTCCCATGCACGATGTATATCCAAAACATATTGTTTAAATTAGATATATCATTTCATATTCATGTGCGGACAAAAGAAGCATGCAAAACATCCTTGTTCTAAAAAGAGAGGGAAACCACCCTTACATTATTTTTGTCGGGGGCACCCATGTACCCAGTTACTAGTTCAGTGATTATGGCACCCAAACTATATATGTCACACTCGAATGAAGTTTCGCCAGAGATCTCATATTCTGGAGCAAAATATCCTCTACAGGACATAGAATAGTGAATGCATTATGACGAAAGGAAATGTTAGGGTGTATAATAGAAGAATGGCAATTAACTGGTGGTAGATGCATAGCTTACCGTGTTCCAAAACGTAGACCGGTAGTACGTGAATATTTACTTGGTCTTGCCAAACCAAAATCCGTTATCTTCGGGACCATATGATCATTTAGTAATATATTTGGCGGTTTAAGGTCCATGTGAATTATATTTATTTCTTTGAGATGGTGCAGACCCTGGCAAATTCCAGTGATTATGTCATAACGTGTTTCCCATTCAAGTCCCCTAAATTCATCTGTAGAAGAATAAATACATAAAGACGTGAGCAATTTTGATCCCGGTCTGAGAACGGAGCACTAGTCAGGACAAGAAGGTAAAGTAAAGAAAAAGTTGCATCATATGAAATAGTAGCATACCTGTAATATGCTTATCAAGGCTTCCATTACTGATGTACTCGGAACAGAGCAATCTTTCATTTACCTTGACAAAATTATGGTCAGATGATCCAGGTTGTTTCATCGTTGTATGATATGTATGAGAACAGAAGCCAAGAAACCGGACTACATTCTGATGATTAGTGTTCATCAGGCTATTAATCTCACGACGAAATGCCTTGTCATCAACTGTGTGTTCGTTCACATACATCCTCTTCACAGCAACGGTCCTGTTTTCGAGTTCACCCTATTGATCAGAGTTCAAATGATGCTCAGTCTTACAAGGCTACAATACTAAAACAGAGTGGCCAAGTTCTGCTTCTACTGGTGATATACTAGAGATATTGTACTGGATTCGAGATCCGTATTGGTAAACTGTACCTTGTAGACCTCTCCAAATCCCCCCTGACCAATTTTTCTCTCTTCAGAGAAATCATTCGTGATGCGCTTTAACAGTGCTAATGGCAGATCCTTCGGTTCATCGACTCGGTCAAGTATACGCTCCAGCATACTTGTTTCGTCCCCCATTTCTATGTATACACGGTGTTAATCAGAAGTAGAACATTAAAAAAGATGAGTTTGCTTGAGACGGAAAAGCTTGCAGAAATTGGTAGCAAAGAAACGAATATATACCCGCTGGAGATTTAGCCCTGTATCTGTATGCAGTCTAGGAAGCACAAACTGGAACTGCCTCCAAGAGCACTTTAGCACATCAAATATGAGAGGACTGTTCTTAAGATAACAAGGAAAATTACAACTCTGGGAGGCAAGAAAGAGAACTATCAGTAAAGCACAATCAAGATTGCTAGCTCTTACTACATGGAACGTGCACAAAGCAAAGAGCAAACCAAAATGACTTTAGCCTATAACTGAGATGAACGCACCTGAAAGACAAGGGTTAGTACCAGGTTTGTGCTATGAAAGAAGCCGGGCGTCTCCAATGTGGAAATAAGCCTGGGTCTTAAAGCATCCAAAGTCGCCCATAGCAAGAAATAAGCATTGTGAGACTCGGTCTTAAGCAAAAAAATTCTTGAGACTCGGCCACAGCGAATAAAAAACGACTACTTTTCTCTCTTGTATGCACTGCTCATGAAAGAGGACTCTCCCGCGGGCAGCACGCATGGAAGAAGAACTAGAGGAGAGGAGCAGTGCTGGAGCGAGGTGGAGGGGAGCGTCGCTGGCTGCTGCTTGCGTACGGCGTGGCCATGGACGGAGGCAGGAGGTTTGCGAGAGGAAGGGCGGGCGGCGGCCGGAGCTGGAGCAGTAGCTATGGGCGTGCTGGGCTTGCCGGCGTCGGCTGGCGCGAGGCGGAGGAGAGGTAGCCGCGGCGGCGCGGCGAACGGAGGCTGGCGCGGGCGGGTGCGGAGAAGGCGGCGGCGCACGCGGCACAAGTGAGAGAAGATTTGGGGATCCATACGTGGTTTCCAGATCCCACACAGCGGTTGCGGTTGTGAGGTGAAAAATAAAATAATGATTGTGGGCTCCACCTTATGGCCAATGAATTGACTTAAGCATTGTAGAATTTCTAGCCGGCTTATTATAGTATAGCAATACTGGTGGACCCCATCTTATTGCAAACTTAATAAGAATAAGCATTGGAGAAAAGGGTTATGGATTTACTTTCAGTTCCAAGCTAGACTTGGTCTCAATGTAGACTCTACAGTCTACACCCATCGCTACCGATCAGCATGTGCTGTAGGATTAATTATTTCAACAATAATCGAAGCAAAGTTTGACATTTGGTCCCATGACGCGTATGACCACATTGCACAGAAATGATGTAACTCCGACAGCATCAGACACCGAGTTGTTGACCACGCCAGCACCAACCTATAACAAAATTTCCAGAATAATTTGTGCGGCGTTCCACCAAGATCGATTTGACTTTGTACTCCAATCAAGTCTTCCTTACATCATATATATAGTAGTTGCTACTTGTCCATTTGAACATATAAACCTTCTAAAAACTCATCCCCATGTCCAATCCTAGGGCCAGTTCTTTTTGGCTTGTTAACCGACTTCAATGTCCAGAAGAACTTGAATTTGAAGCCAAGTTTAAATTTTCATCCTCTAGGTCGAGCAGCTCTGACGCTGGCCGGTCCCCGGAGATCCGCCCCAGTGCCTCCATGTCATGACCTCGTCCATCTCCGGTCCCCAATATCGCCCCGGTACACCGTACCCTCCCGACCTTGCACAGGTCTGGCGTCCAGAGCTCGCCTCGGCCCTGATGTCTTGGACCATCGGACGGACGCAAGGTATGGGCTATTGCAAAGATCTGAGTTGGAAGCACGCAATGGATGAGAAGATGATGGCGATTGAGAGCAACAACACAGGGTCCTTGGCGTAACCGACCTCCGAACCATAAGTCTATTGGTTTGAAGCGGGCTTACAAGTTGAAGAAGGACACGAAGGGTGTTGTTGTGAAGTACAAGGCAAGACTTGTTGCAAAGGGCTACGTACAACGTCAAGGAGTTGACCATGAGGAGGTGTTTGCACCGGTTGCTCAACTCGAGATCGTGAGACTGCTCCTAGCTGTGGTAGCACAAGAGGATTGGAAGGTTCATGACATGAATGTTAAATCCGCTTTGTGCTTTTCTGGCCATAACGTATTTGCCATGTTTGCAGTTTTGTGCTGGATGACTATTGTTTCTTTGCAAGAATTTTTGGCAAATGTCTATGGAGATCTTCTTTGTGTCTTTTTCGCAATAATTTTGATCCAGGTCGTCTCTCCATTAAAACCTACTATACACATGTGTGCATCCGTAATAGTATGACTCCTGCATAAAAAAAATTCTTGCTAAGTACAATCGAACTACTATAGTCTAATTTTGAACTCTAAAGCTGATGTGTAATTTGGACCAAACATTTCAAATTAAAACCTATTTCCCCATAAATCCTTGCTCTCCTTGCTTGTCTCACAGTACTACAAATCTTTCCTCTTCTTGCTTGTTTCATAGTAGGGCTAAGTAACATTATTAGAAGTGTGCAGTTTATTTCATAAATAGTCACTTCTGCCTATTGTTTCTTAAACAATTACTCATTGACAAATTCTGTGAATATGTTGCCTGCATGATTACTTGCACCCTGATTTTTCCTTGCTCATTTTCGCAAATAAGAGCTGTTAGTGAAACCAAACTCTGTATCTCACTACTAGGAAACAGGCTATCAGTGGCGCACCAAAAATGCTTTCTGTGGCGCATGGAGGATGCGCCACAGTTAGCTCGCCACTAAAATGTGTTTTCTGTGGCGCATACCTGGGTGCGCCACAGAAATCCCAGGTTTCTGTGGCGCACTGCACAGGGTGCGCCACAGAAATATTTCAGTGGCGCATTTCCCTGGTGTGCGCCACAGAAATTAATGCGCCACAGAAACAAAAATACATGCGCCACAGAATAATTTACAGGTATTCTGAAATTGCTGCTGCCTGCTGTATAAATACAGGTATATTACAGGAAATACAGGTATATATACAGGATTTATACAGATATAATAGAAACAATAATATATTTGACACGGTATATGAAAACAGACACATCACTATGTCATCACATTACTTGGATCCCGAGATACATAAATATAGTGACAAGTGCCGAATATTTACACAAGTTATGATACAAAAGTTCATCGATCATGTCACACGTTACAAAATGAAGTGTTCACCGCCTACACTAGGATCAAATTGAGTACATCGGCGATGATGGAGAACACGTCTAGCTCCACGGGTAGGATTGAGCCTTCTTCTTGCTCGGCTCCGGGAACGGTTTATAGCAGTCTTTCGTCATCCACGTCCTCGTGTCATTTTGCCTGTCTAGGCGTTCTTCGATCTCCCACTTAGACAACCCTGGAGATGGATTGGAAAATATATTTGGTTAATAATATAAATAGAGTATGATTTATTCATCTAATTAAGTGGATAAATCTATAATAAATAAAATAAAGAAGCATTTCTATCGAGTGAGGCAAGGCTTTCTTTTATAATACATCCTACCTCTGGCGTTGTGTAAGGACCCCCATTCTGTCATGACATCTTCCAAGATGATTTGCGATAAATGCATCTGGATGCGATGGAAGTCTTCTCTAAGGTCAGCGTCGGTGATATCCCCACTAAATTTGCTCCAATCTTGGAGACTCGTTGGCCACCTCGTTTGCTCTGCATCCCGGACAAACCCTTTCATGTGATGGAGGACGTAGAAGGCATCCTTCACGCTGCCAGACGCATGCTTGATGCAATGGAACCCGGTCCCATGCCGGAAACCGTGTTTGTTGTCCTTCGTGAAATATTCTCCATTCTTATCTTTGTGGAAGTGGCCTCCCATTTGGGCATAGCCCTCGAGAGCCTCATCGAGAACACCCTTTATTCTGGTGTAGTCTTTAAGACTCCCCGAGTCGAAATAACAGGCAATGGACCACCTCGGGCTTACGACGATGAGTATGCAGTACTCGTCCCTGCTCAACACAATTGAAACGGAATGTTGGAAAGTATCAACAACAGAAGAAATCTATAAGAATGCATAAGATATGACGGCGGCGACCGGATGTGTACTTACTCGGAAAAGAAAGGCAGAAGAAGGCTGTTCTTATCCTGGTTGTTCAGCATGATTCTCCGGAGGAACTCCGTGGCCATGGCCCGTGTCGTTGATCCTTGCACCAGCTGGCTGTCGCGCATGTAGTAGGGATCCACTACCTTGACGTACGGGGTATTATCTCTCCTGATCCTCATCGCCTGGTTGAGCGCGTATAGGCGGACCAAGTTATAGTCCAGCCGTCTATAGTGAAACAGCTTGAAGACGTCCTCGTACGATATGAAGAACAGATCCGCGGGGGCTTCATGGACGAAGTCGGCCAAGTCGTTGGGCACCTTGACAGTGAACACCGGGTAATTTGGATGACTATTGTTTCTGATGACATTGTGTGAGAAATAAACCAACGAAAATTGCCCCAACTCTCCTAGTGCCATCCTCTCTCAATGAGAGTAAGTCTGAAACAACTATCAAGTGGTATCAGAGCGAGGTTGTCTTGTAGCCTAACCATTTCCTGTTCTCCTCTCTCACCGAGAGCAGAGCAGCCCCAGCCGACAGCAATAGTTGCTCCGACTGTTCCTGGTTACTTCCCTTCCTCCGGGTTGCCGAGCAGCAGCTCGTCAGAAGCAGCGCACAGCCCCCCAGCGGCGAGCCATGTCCACAGGTCACTCTCAGCACACGGCTACCTCGAGCACGCGGCGTCGGCAGGAGGCCGAGCGCGCAGAGGCAGAGGAGCGTGAGCGAGTGACCGCGGCAACCGCTGCAGCGGCGGCAAGGGCGTCAAGGCTGGCAGCGGCGGAGCTGGCAGCAACCAGAGCGGAGGTAGAAGCAGCAGCGACGGCGGAGGCAGCACGTGTGGCTGCCGCAGAGGCTAAGGCGTTGCGTGGCAGCGCCAAGAGCTTCGTGTCCGCTGAAGGCAGCGACGACGCGGCGCAAGAGCGGGCGGCGCAGTGGGCAGCCAAGCACACTCGCGGTGGCGCTCCCAGAGGAGGCATGCACGGCGACGACGGCTGGGACGACCAAGGCCGAGGCCTCTATGGGGTCCGGACTGTGGTCAGGGATGTTGGTCCCGGTGTTGGGTGGCCTACCCTCACCAAAACCAACTACGTCGAGTGGGCCGCGATCATGACGATCAGGCTCCAGGTGCGGCACATGTGGGAGGCGGTCCAGGAAGGCGCCGTCGACCAGCATGAGGATCGACGGGCGCTGGACGCCCTCATCGCCGCAATCCCGCCCAAGATGCAGTTCTTGCTCTCCAACAAGCGGACTGCCAAGGAGGCCTGGGACGCCATCGCCGCGGCACGCATCGGCAGCGATCGTGCTCGCAAATCCACACTGCAAGCACTTCGGAAGGAGTGGGAGAACCTGGCCTTCAAGCCAGGTGAGGACGTTGATGACTTTGCTCTCCGTCTCAACACTCTGTTGCAGAAGATGGTGCAGTTCGGCGATGCCACCTACAACGAGGAGAGAGCTGTCGAGAAGCTCTTCCGATGCATCCCCGAGAAGTACAAGAGGATGGCTCGCTCGATCGAGTCTCTGCTGACCTCTCCACGATGACCATCGAGGAGGGGATAGGTCGCCGACACCGACGAGCCACAGTCCCTCTCGGGGCCCATCACCACCGGCGGGTGATGACTCCCAAGTGCAGGAGATCAATTATAGTACCTTTCGATTAGAAAAGGTTGTCGAACCCACGAGGAGCTGAAGGTATTGGTTAGCAAGAATGATAAATAAAACAATAAAAGATGTAAGTGTTTTTGGGATTTTTG
Organism: Poa pratensis; assembly: GCA_947311845.1. NCBI lineage: Eukaryota > Viridiplantae > Streptophyta > Magnoliopsida > Poales > Poaceae > Poa > Poa pratensis. Next base: position 1,970,500 of record CAMZMU010000016.1, read on the forward strand.
GTTGTATAGTTGCAAGACAGTAAAAATGCTAAAGATAAATGGTAGCAAGTAAAAGCTCTCAAAGGGAGAAAGCCTAATCCTCTATGTGGCAAGAGGACAAGCTCAAGTAATGTGTAACTTATATGTGAAAAACATTCCCGAGGGCGGCATGGATATTGCTAGGCATAGAGGTTTGTGCTATGGAAGAAACCTCTTATGATTTACTTTCAGTTCCAAGCTAGACTTGGTCTCAAAGTCTATACCCACCTCTACCGATCAGCATCGCTTGAGAAGTAGAAGGCGCAAAGAACTGCTGCTGCGCTGCAAGAGGAAGCTGCTGCTGGAACTGTTGCTGCAACACGGCTGACTGCTGTTGCTGCACCTGAGGTTGAAGCGGCGGCTGCTGCACCACCTTCTTCTTTTTCTTCTTAGGCCTCGGAACAGGACCCGCTGCCTGAGGCGCCGGAGGGGCCAGCTGTTGCTGAAACGGCATGAAACCGGGCGGCTGCATCGGCACAAACGGCGGCACCGGGTACTGAAACTGCTGCGGAGGCATGTAGGCCGGATACCCCGGCTGCCGAGACGGGTTTTGCAGAGGCCGGAGCGGTGGAGCTCCCGCCGGCGGCCTGAACTGAGCACCGACGCCGGAACCGATACCCCCGGCCAGCAGCGCACCACCCTGAGGTCCCCCAGCTCCGGCACTCTGAGGTTGCGGTTGGAGAGCAACCGGAGCGGGTGGGCGACCAGGACCTGCAGGACGCGGCGGACCTCCACCTTGCGGCCGCAGCTGACCCGCCATGGCGAGAGGGGAGCCCGCACCGACGGACGCAAAGCTCCGCGGCCACCTAGGCGACGGTGGCGCCCCGACGGATGAAGGCGGTGGCGAGGTCGACGAGGACGCGCGCGATGGCGAGGAAGTCGAAGCAGGAACGAGACGATGGCGGCGAGAAGACTGTGCGATGCGATCGTGGAGGCAAACCGAAACAGAGGTAGGGTTGACTCTCCGCGGACGGTAGAGATGCGCCCATGGGTTCGGACGGCTCAGATCAACCATCTAACGTGTAGGACCCACCAGCATGCAGGGCGAAATTTGAATTGAGCCCTCGCCGGCTGATTCCGCCACGACCGGCTCGGCACCGGAAACGGCCGGAGCCCCCGCGGCCGCCGCCCGAGACACCGCCAGCGCCTTGTCGACGAAGGTTCCGAGGACCGCCGGAGGTGAAATCCGCCGCGGCGGCAGAGGACCTCGCCACGGCCCCATCCGAGGCGGCGAACGCGTAAGCCGCACGCCGGCCGGCGAGGAAGCCTTCTCCCGACCCGAACGGGGCAGCGACACGGCCGTCCCCACATCACCATCACCGCCGTCCGCCAGCTCGAGCATCGGCGAATCCCTGCACATAGATGAAACGTTAGCACCCACACCTCGCTCACCTTGATCGGACGAGGACCCTCTCTCCCAGAAACGGCTCGCCGGCGAAGGAAAGCCGGCGTCCGTCCAGAACTCCTGCACCAGCTCGGCTTCGGAGCGCGTAGGACGGTGGCCGCCTTGCGCTTGTGAAACAGCCGGAAGATCGACCGCCACCGACTCGACGGCACTGAGAGCGACATGCACGGCGACGTGCCCGTCGTCGAGCCCGTCGAGGCCGGAGGGCTCCGCTGCAAGTCCACCCAGACAAGAGAACCGGGAGCCAGTCCCACCCGTCGCCCATGCCGGCGGTGCCATGGACAGCCGCCGGTCACCCCCTATCGCCCCTAGATCGCCCGTTTTACCAAAACTACATTTTGTTTTTAGTTACTGGTGGTTAGTCCACAAGACTTCAATTACACGACACAACCTGGCTATAGAGATCCTTTTTGAACTCATGCTTTGTTATATTGGGCCAAAACTGGGTTTGATGGTCAAACCCACACCGATAAGCGGCCCAATATTCAGCCTACGTCTACGCATGCAGCTATCAACGCCAAATTAGAGCAAACGTATCCTTGACGATCTATCCCATCTTGATCCGGCCGCCATGGACGGGAGGCCGTGGTCGGACCTCCCCTCAGACATTCTCCGTGAGATCTCCAGCCGCGTCTACGTGCCGGCCGAATTCGTCTACTTCCACGTCGTATGCAAGGGATGGCGCGCCTCCCGTGACTTGCCGTCCCAGAGGACGACGACGACCCAGTTCCTGCCATGGCTCCTCGCGCCGCCGGACGACAAAGAATCCATCCACGCCGCCAGGTACAGATGCATCTTCTCCAAGTCCAGCTACCATGTGACATCGCCATCGCAGGTGCCGGTGGCTCGGAACTGGGTGTCCGGCGCCGATGGCACAGCCGTCCGGTACCTTACCCTCGATCACCACCGCCCTGCCCTTCACGGGCCTTTCACGGGAGAACTCACCCACCTGCCTGCTTTCCCGGACGACATCGCCGGTGGGAGGAGGAGAATCCCCGCGGTGTCATCTACGGCGACGGCACAACCTTCCTGTACAACATCTGTATTGTAGGCGACACGGCCAGATTCAGGGCGGCCCTCCTGCGTCCTGGCAGCGACATGTGGACAGTTGTGGAGAGGACCCTTCAAGCACCCAGGTACGGCCAGTTCTGCGCCGCCTACCACGGCGGCAAGATCATGCTCACCGTGGAGGCTACCCTATGGCGCATGGTCACCCCGGAGGGTGGCGATCATGCGAGCGATGTGCTTGTCGCGAGGCCAGATTTGCCGTGGCGGGAGGAGCGACAATACTACTCGCGCGAGTACAGCTACGTCCTTGAGTCTCGCGGCGAGCTGCTGTGGGCGTCCGTCAAGATCTGTACTAGCTATTATAATTGTCACGGGAAATTAGAACGAAAGGTCTCAATGACGGTGCACGCACTAGAGGTGGATGCCATGGCACGGAAAAACAAGTTGCGGTGGGTGAGGAAAGATGCTTGTAGCCTTGCTAATGTCGTCTTTTTCCTTGGAACACCCAATAGTTTCGCCGTGGACGCTTCAAAACTTGGCGGTCGACACGGTGGGTGTGCCTTCTTTGTCTACCACGACAATAAGGCCTTGTCGTATGAAAAAGTTGGTGTGTTCAGCTACAACCTCGTCTCCAACAAGGCCAACTTTCTTGAACGCCTACCTCGGGGATGGATGAACGAGCGGTGCACGTGGCATGTCATTCAACCCACTATTGCTCCAATTCAGGTAACAAGAATAAAACACCCCAAATTGATTTTTTGTTTAATTTTTTATTGTTTTCACAACATGATATTTATTTATTATACTGTGTTAAAAGTTGGACTCTACATAAGCATCTGAAGTCAATTTAGTGCTAATAGTGTAGTACTAAGTATGTTGTATATATCAGGACCTAATGAAGGCTCGCGAAGTGAATCAACGGGGGCTGCAAGAGACAACTCTAGTGATGAATCCAGCAGTCAGCATTAACATCCGGAGACATTACGAGCCTTGTTTCACAGTGACGGTGCGTAATCTTCCTCTCACGGCGAAGAGCTCTCAGCTACAACTCTTTTTGAGCAAACATGGCAAAGTGTCTAGCACCGAGGTACTCTGCTATAAGAAGACAAAACGGTCGCAGGGTATTGCCCTCGTAACCATGTCTACGTTGCACGCAAATCTTGAAGATGCTCTAGATGCGCTCAACGAACTGTCTTTGGATGGATACAACCTTGATGTTAGGTTGGTAAAGAAGGGGCAGCGACGTAATAAGGGGCGATGTCCGTATTAGGTAACATTTTAGTTACATATATAGTTACATCTTCTTGGCCTATACTGGTTTGTAACTCTTCTGTTGCACACATGTTCCTTCTACATGTATCCCAAAATTGATTATGTAGTGACCCACATAAATGAAAGTGAAAATAATGTAAATTCATTTATTTGTTGGGAACTAAAAGCACTTGGATTCTGATACACTATTACGAGGATGATAGTTAATTGCTGTGACTTCGACCGCATGGAAAATTTTCTTGTGAACAATTGAAAATATATAATATTGATTATATAATGTTGATTGTGCATGTTTTATAGAAGTACGACTTCTCATATATCACCTCACCTAGATCTATGTGCATTTCAGTTGTGGATCAAGGTTGCAAGCTTGAACACATACAGATGATACGCGTATTATTAGCTACTCTACACACATGCATGAGACAATCATGTAAAAAACCTCTGCTACATGCATGGTGTTAACAATATGAAAATAATAATAAGAAGAGGGGGAAGAAGAAGTTCTTCTGAAGAACACATGAGGTGGAAGAAAACAGGAGCGGTAATTATGTAATTGGCACTGCAGTCGTTACAGAAAAAAGGCTCAGAATATTTAGATCGTGAATTGGCAACCGCATTTACTATATGACGCGTTTAGTATCGTTTAGTGACCTACCAGCCCAGATACCGTTTGTCTGTTTATTTTCTTGCTATGTTTTCCTCTTTTGTTTTTTTGTTGTTGTCTGTTTTGTACATCGACCTATGCGTTCACATGCATGTATACGAATAAAGTGTTCGCACATCGTTTAGAAAAATGCTAACATGTTATAAGCTCGCATTTTCCATATATAATATTGGTTAATTTAAATTTCTAAAATACTACTCTAGTTTAATATACCGATGCGTTTCCACGGAACAACCAAACACATGAAAATGCACTTGTTATTTATCAATTTTTTGAATCGTAGGAAATTTTTAACTCACCATTTTTTTAATCATGCTTTTTTTCAACTCTGACCAACACATTGGAACTTGCGAACAATTCATTGAACATTTCAATATTTTTAAAATCTCATGAGCATTGTTTCAAAATTTGGAATTTTTTTGATCGTGCGATTTTTGAACGAATGTTTAAATTTTTATCCTCTTTGACAAACAATTTTTTGAACTTGCAATTCTTTTCGAACCGTACAAATATTTACAAAACCTTGTGAACATTGTTGAATTGTGCGAACATTTCTTTCCTCTGCAACCAACACTTTTTGAACTCAAGAACAATGTTTTTGAACTGTAAGATATTTAAATCTCATGAAAAATATGTCAAACTACTATGACGATGGTTATTTTGCAGGACATTAATTGGCCAGACATTGTTGTTGCTTTCGAAATGCACATGTCAACTCTCCTTTGGAAGCGCGGAGTTATTATGCTAGTCTTATACACCATATGAACAACTAGTGTCCTTTGGCATCTGAATACTTATATGCATGCATGCCAGCCCATGGATAATAAAAAGAACCTCTTGAGATCATGATTCGATCAATTGCGTATAATTTTAATGATGATTCGTTCCAATTACGTTTATTTTGAATGGCGCCGGATATACGTTGTTTTTTGTTTAAAGAACAGGTCCATATGTAAACTCTGTTCTTGATCCAACCTCCCTTGGATGCTTATGAAAATGCCTATATATTCTCAGCTTGTTTTATGGACTTTAAGTTACACCAAACTTATCTATACCAATATAAAAAGAGCGGGAGGGGGCAGATCCAAGACATCCTGACCGTACAGCCTTGCGATCAACGTTCAACATTGCTCTTGATTTGTGGTAAAACAGTGTCCGTCACGCGGGACCCCGCACGACCCAATTAAAACCATCCAAGACCGTGATTAGTGGTAAATCAATCCCCACCCCGCATCCCTTCTTTCCCCTGATCCCATCACGCACAGCACGCCACCTCTCTGCCACACCGCCGCCACCGCGAGCCTGCCCATCGGCGCCGTCTCTCTGACACATCGCCGCCGCCGCGAGCCTGTCCGTCGGCCATCGCCGCCCTGCGCGAACTTGGCAGTTAGCCTACCCACCGCCGATGCCCTACAGGCGAGCCCGCCGCCGCTGCACACGCCGGCACTTACGACGCCGGTAACACTCTAGAGGTTCCAGCACTGAAACACATATTGCTCTGCCTGCTAAACTGCCCTTCCGTTGTACAGCTGAACGCAGGTTTCTGATTGTACCACTATACACTCCTCAATGCATTGTATTTTCTGCTTGCACATTAGTATATACAACAAATATGTTATTTGATTTGTTGCTTCAACCGCAGGTACTCTACAGAATAGTTCTGGTATTGCCAATTTATATTTTGTATATATTCTGCAGGGTCAAATAGTAGTTAGATTCACAGTGGTATATCGAATTTATATACTATACCGTGCAAGTTAACAGAAGAAATTGGTTACGTGCATCTTATTTTACCCAATCAAATCTGATTTGAAATAGGGTACAGACTATATATATTTTCCATCAGTTTCTATGTTGCCGGTGAGAAACATGAACAAATATCCGCGCTTGTTGATGCTTAGTAGTATTTCATTAGAGCACTCAATGTAAATTGTATATTTTCAGGGTTCAATTGGTCACCATTGACACCAGGATCTATACATTGAGTATGTGAAATGTCAATTGCATTTTCGTTTCCACAATGGGCCAGTGTTAATTCAGTTTACCTAGCTACTGACTGTGTTTAGGTTTTAAAGATACGCAATGCTTTTTCAAAAATACAAATACAACCTATTCCGTCCGCACTTTGTTCTCCTTTTCCTTCCATCTCAGAGACTTCGAACATATTAACTAATGTCCGGTATATTCTGTAACCTACTCCGTACATGTACATTTTTCAGATTTGCGGTGAATACATGTTTTCTGATTACCTCGGCCAAGCATGTGACAGCCTTTGCAGCACAATTGGAGTTCATGTGTTGTTTTTGAACTGACGAGACTCTTGCTTTCTCTTACTCTGATGATAGAAATCCAGAAGTAAGGATACTAACCTTATACTCTACTTTTAGTTATCATTGTGACTTTTTTCTTATCATGGTTAAAGTCATGACTTTGGACATATTTGTTGTTTGTGGTATATTGATGCGACCTTGTTTTCCACTTTGTTAGGATTGCAACATGAATTCCTGTGACAATGCAAAAGTGGACAGTTTAGCTGTTTAACCGTCCCTGAATTGTGACACTCTTTGTACTTCTCGGACTACTACTTGAATATGCCCATCCAATTTCCAACATTAATTTTCTAGCCATGAAATGCGGAATAGCTTATGAGTTTTTCTGCTTGTTCCTCAAGGTAATGACATTCCTCTATGTTTCACTCATTCAAGTCGTTAGCAGCAAAAGACCTTAGATTAATCCGCAAGGTTCATTCTTGCACTACTTATTGCAATCTTGTAATGAACAAGTGCCAAGTTCCATTTTTGTCTCAATATCAGGATGCTTAGCTATGTTCCCGTGAAACTTCTGTGCTAATGATATCACGTTAGGAGCGTGCTTGTTCTTTTAATTGATAGCACCGACTTTATTATGTTATAGTATGCAAGTTATATATCTTTTTTTACTCCAGACTCTAAGTTGACTATGGACGAATGGAGTTTGAGAGAGAAAGACATGATGACTAATGTGATTACTTGATTGTGAAGCGGAATGGCGTGAAGAGTAAGAACAAGGGGAATGACGAAGAAAGATGTAATTGCAGGGTTGTGTGCAATTTTTTGTATACTTTTGCTGTCAAGATGTCACAGTTTTTGGAGAGATATGGTCTATGCTGAACCATTGTTGCAGGGAAGTGTGGGAAATTGCAGTGTTTATTGAAGAAATATCTGGGATGTTTTGTGATATTTTGAATTTGGATAAAAATGTGTACTCTAACATTATTATTTAGATAAAAATTGCTAAACGAATTTAGCAGTGTTGTGGATATGGTTTTATTAGACTGAGATTGTCTCATAAGGACACATATGTTAGACGCGCATTGCGCGTGCAAGATTACTAGTAATACATAAGTGCTTAACTAGGAAAATCGCCTGACTAACATGTGAAGCCGCGTCTTTCGGGTCAAGAGAGCAACGTGGTGTGGCATGCGTTTGAACAGATCTGAGCTAGATGAATTGATGATTACGGTTATCTTAATGTCAGCATATCGATGGACGTTAGCATCTTAGCTACCTACATGCTGGCAAGCGAGTGGGTGGAATACTCGTTTTATTATAGTGACTTGACGACGAACTATTTGTTTACGAAGGGCACTGCAAGCCATGCGGCCGTGTGTATGGAACCCTAGGAGCAGCTTGAGCTTGTAGCTAAATAAAATTATGGACCTCGTCTCCTAGTTCCAGGTCATTAATTGATGAGTGCTCTAACTAATAAAAAACTAAAAAACACTGATTAAGACAGCCTTTCATAGAGACTAATCTATGGTCGTTGGCATCTAATGATGCGAACTGATTAAGCATCATTGGATGGCGAGGAGCCTCTTCGTTATCAGCATACGGTGCCATGATAGTAAGGTCAATGTCAATGCATCGCCTCTTATAAGAGACAACTTGTACAATATATTGTCTCTTACTCCCTCCGTATCAAAATATAAGTCACACTTGCTCATTACCAAACATATGTATCTAGACATGTTTTAGTGTGAATCTTACACTAAAACATGTCTAGATACATATATTTGGTAATGAGCAAGTGTGACTTATATTTTGATACGGAGGGAGTATAAGTTTGTGTCAATGCATCATCTCTTGGCATATCATAGAAGCATTATAAATTTAAGAGACAACTTGTACAATGTATTTTTTCTTATAAATTGTATGTAATTAAATGATTTGATGCTCATGTATACATATAATCGGGCTAGGAACAATTTTTTCCTATGGCAACGTGAAAATGGTGTATGTTAGCTAAGATGGAACCTCACACTCTCTACTCATTAACTACCATGCCACATTACCAAAATATATATGAAACCGTGCTAAGAAACATGGATTAGCATTGCTATTGTAAGTAGAGTGTGTTGTTGTACATGGGCTAAAAGTACATGGTGAATCCTTATCCATCGTCTCAATTCTCCTTGGCTTCTCGTTTTGAAAACAAGAATTGTCCTCTACTAGTGAATGATCTAACGTTATATACTCTGATATCATTTAACTAAACTCTAGTTGAAAAATATCTCTACACGTTTGGAAATCCTGCCACGTTGAGAAAACAGAGGACAGAGTTAACTGTGAAAGAGTTGCTCTTAGTTATCAACGGCCAGTGACAGGAAAACAAGCTAGAGTAAGCTCACGGGTTTACTGTAGCCCCAAACTTAAAATTGGAAAATCATATTCTCAAGTTTTAGAAAATATGACACGAATTCACATAGGTAATTAAATCAAGAAGTGATGTCCATACCTAAAAAATTTCATAGATATACTTCATTTGGCACTCTAGAAGAAATATTTTGTTTATCGGTGTATCAGGCAGCCCCTAAAATGACACCTGGGTCTAGGACCTTGGCCGCGCCTTACTGCCTCGGCACTTGCAGGAATTTATCAGCGCTTGGCGTTCCGTCCACCCCCATCCGTAGTTTTGCACAGTCAAGACTCAGTTCGACGCACGTTCATATTCCGTCTTTTTCTTAATGGTGAGCTTTATGCATCGTCATGTTTCACTAAAAAGGCAACGGAGGATAATATGTTCACAATATACTCATATATGGATGCAAGCATCTTACATCGCCATTTACATTCATTATGTCCTTAATTCATCGTGGCGATGCCGGCGGACAAAAGACACAAAGCGAGTGGCATCATCATCTACACCATTTGGGGAATTTGGAAGAACGGAACCGGAGAGTCTTCACAAACATTGCACTACAAGTGCCGGAGGTGGTCCGTATGATTAGGGTTGAGATTGCGCAGCGCTCTCTCGCTTTTTCCGATGATCCAGGAGGAGAGGTCACACCGCCATAGCTGTAGCTAGCTTCTTTGGCTTCGGCCTTTTCCGTTTGCCCTTTGGGGCTCTGTAAATACTCTTTCTACCTAATCGAATGGCAATACGACTGCTTTATACTTAAAAAATGTCCTTAATTAACCATAACATAAACACACAACTAAGCAAGAATATATGCATACTACATATCACCACAACCTTAATTAACTTTAAGCTTAGACAGTTTTGTACTAGGGTACAAACACTTAGACACAATAAAATCAGGAGCATCCGACACATGATCGATGAGCAAAGAGATGAAACTATATGGTCTACAAGTGTAGCACCCACACAAGGAGCAGCGAGACCATCCCCATGAGTGGCACCTGTGAGAGCAGCGGACCCGCCGCCCCCTTATCGAACGTAAGTTGGCCGCCACCGATATCATAGATCATGTTGGTGCCCGCTTGCAGCATGCTTCCTAGGATGGAGCCTGCAGTAGGATAATCCGCCGGCATTGGCATCATGGTGAGGCACTGCAGCCCACTGACGTTGTTCTTGTAGAAGTAGTGCACCGTTGTGAGGTCCATCCCGGTGAGTCCGCACCATCAAATACCAGAGTTATCTTCGGGAACTTCAGCTCGGCCACAGACTTCATGTTGTAGCATAGGTCGAACCCCTCCATGTTGGTCCCCGAGCTACTCACGGGGGTTGACATTATCTTGCTCACTAACGCTTTCCTCACGGCAGTGTAGGCGTCACTCTGGAGCCAGGTGATGGCGATGGTGGTGCTCAGGGTCACCCCGCCGGAGTTGCCATCCGCCTTGAAGTCTAACGCTCCGGCCGGGATGCTTAGTGACTCACCGTCAACCTTTATTCCGGTGAGATTAACGTAGTAGAAGTTCTGGTACTTGTTGCTTCGTAGTAATGGCGTGGAACTGCTATGCTTCGTCTGCGGCACGGCTTGGTCGCCCAGGAGGACAACGCTCGTGGAACTGGAGCTGTTGGAGTCATCGGGTGTCAGGAAGTAGGAGAACCTGCAGGATGCAAGAGACGGCCTTTATGTCAGAAACTTTTGCGAAATTTGACCAAGGTTTATAAGTATATCAACATCCATAATAATACCAAATAAATACGGATTTTTGTTTTTATTATTATTTCGGAAAACAAAAACGCTGTGCATGTGGCGTCGTCACCTGTTTCACTAAGAAACACACACAATGAATGGTTCTATCTAATTCTGAAGATGAGAATGGGAACCTGGAGATGTTTAGCTGTGACAGGATGGAGAGGCGCCCTTGTTGAGCCCGATGACGCCGTCAAGCTGCACAAAGGTATCGGTGCTGCAGCCGAACACCACGTTCCCGGAGATGGGCTTCCCGGTCCCGCCACCGAGGGTGATCTTCTCATTGGCGATGTAGCCGTTGCCGTCGCTGTAGAGTAGTCACAGTCGGTTCTCACGCCGCAGCTGGCAACCGTCGTGTTAAGCGCCTTAAAGCACGTCGGGCTGTCGCAGGGGACCTTGGCTGGCGCAGCGGCCGGGCACTGCACCCAGAAAAAGTCGTTGGAGATGTCGACAGTTCCGAAGACGGTCTGTTGCCCGATGGATACGTTGAAGAGTATGGTGCCGGCGTTGTCGGCGGCATCACCGCCCAGCTGCCCGCCGTTGTTGTTGTTGGAGTCGTCGAGCGCCTTCGCAAGAGCGGACGCGCCGGCGGTTACTACCTGTTTGATGATAATGTTCCCGATCTTTTTGTTGCCTGCAGGCTTGGGGATTGGCCCCACTATCGCCGCCGCCGGCGCGGGCAGGAGCAGCAGCAGCAGCAGCGTCATGGCGATCGCGCTTCTTGCTGCTGGGTGAGCCATATTTGGAACTTATGTCTGTGTTACTACTAACACACACTGAAAAGTGTTGCGCATATGAAGCACCCGGGAAGTTCTCTTATACTACAACAGAGTTGACAAGGGACTTGTTCTTCTCACGGTTCTAAACCAATAATCAATGTGCCCGTCCATGTAGCCTTTAAAATCATATTAGGCTTTTAAATAAGGACCTAGACTTATATGCATGCATGCCAGCCCATGGATAATAAAAGGGTGCCGCTTGAGATCATGACTCGATCAATCGCGTTTACTTTCAAATGGCTATTTGTTCCAATTACGTTTATTTTGAATGGCGCCGGATATACGTTACTTTTGTTTACAGAACAGGTCCATATGGAAACTCTGTTCTCGATCCAACACCCCTTGGATGTTTATGAAAATGCGTATTCTCAGCTTGTTTTATGGACTTAAGTTACACCAAACTTATAATACACAAGTGCTTAACTAGGAAAATCAAGTTTGCCTGACTAACATGTGAAGCCGCGTCTTTCGGGTCAAGAGAGCAACGTGGTGTGGCATGCGTTTGAACAGATCTGAGCTAGATGAATTGATGGTTACGGTTGACTTAATGTCAAGCGAGTGGTGGAATACTCGTTTTATTATAGTGATCTGACGACGAACTATTTGTTTACGACGGGCACTGCGCAAGCCATGCCGTCGTGTGTATGGAACACTAGGAGCAGCCTGAGCTTGTACCTAAATTAAATTATGGACCTCGTCTCCCAGTTCCAGGTCATTGATGAGTGCTCTAACTAATAAAACTGAAAAACACTGATTAAGACAGCCTTTCCCAGAGACTAAGCTATGGCTGTTGGCATCTAAGGATGCGAACTGATTAAGACAGCCTTACATAGAGACTAAGCTATGGTCGTTGGCATCTAATGGGGAAGAGGCTCTTGGTGATCAGCGTACAGTGGCATGATGGTACTAAGGTTTGTGTCAATACATCGTCTCTTGGCACATTATCATAGAAGCATTACAAATTTTAGAGACAACTTGTAAATGTATTGTCTCTTATAAGTTGTATCTAATTAAATGATTTGATACTCATACATACATATAATTGGGCTAGGGACAATTTTACTTATGGCCACGTGGAAAGGTTGTATGTTAGATAAGATATAGACTCATACTCTCTCCTTACTAACTATCATGCCGCATCAGCAAGATATATATGAAACTATGCTAAGAAACATGGATTAGCATTGCCCTATTGTAAGTAGAGTGTGTTGTTGTACATGGGCGACTGTAGGAATTTATCAGCGTTTGGCGTTCCGTCCAACCCATCGCTCTGCGCACAGTTAAGACTTAGCTCGATGGACACCCATAGTACATCATTTTTTGATGGTGAGCTTTATGCTTCATCATGTTTCACTAAAAAGGCAACACATGATAATATGTTCACAATATACTCATATCTCGAGGCAAGCATCTTACATGGACATTTGTACTCATTATGTCCTTAATTAACCATACATAAACGCACAACTGGCCTTAATATCATGGCCTAAGCAAAAAATGTATGCATACTATATATCAGCACAAACTTAATTAACTTTAAGCTTAGACGATTTTGTACTAGGGTACAAACACTTGGAGGCAATAAAATCAGGAGAATTGAGTGCCGACAAATGATCGATAGCAAAAAGAGGAAAATTAAAGATGGTCTATCAGAGTAGCACCCACACAAGGATCAGAGAGACCATACCCATGAGTGGCACCTGTGAGAGCAGCGGAGCCGCCGCCCCCTTCTCGAACGATAGTTGGCCGCCACCGATATCGTAGATCATGTTGGTGCCTGGTTGCAGCATGCTTCCTAGGATGGAGCCTATAGGATAATCCGCCGGCATTGGCAGCATGGTGAGGCACTGCAGCCCACTGACGTCATTCTTGTAGAAGTAGTGCACCGTTGTGAGGTCCATCCCAGGTGAGTCCGCACCATCAAATACCAGAGTTATCTTCGGGAACTTCAGCTCGGCCACATACTTCTTGTTGTAGCATAGGTCCAACCCCTCCATGTTGGTCCCCGAGCTACTCACGGGTGTTGACATTATCTTGCTCACTAGCGCTTTCCTCACAGCATTGTAGGTGTCACTCTGGAGCCAGGTGATGGGGATGGTGGTGCTTAGGACCACCCCGCCGGAGTTTCCGTCCGCTGCAAAGTCGAACACTCCGACTGGGATGCCTATTAGTGACTCACCGTCAACCTTTATTCCGGTGAGTTTAACGTAGTATAAGTTCTGATACATGTTGCTTCGTAGTAATGGCGTGGAGCTGCTATGTTTCGTCTGCGGCATGGCTTGGTCGCCCAGGAGGACGACGCTGGTGGAACTGGAGCTTTTGGAGTCATCGGGTGTCAGGAAGTAGGAGAACCTGCAGGATGCAAGAGACGGCCTTTGATTATTTCAGAAACTTTTATAAAGTCTGACCAAGGTTCATAAATATATATCAACATCCATAGTAATACCAAATAAATACGGATTTTGGTTTGTTATTATTATTCCAGAAAACAAAAACACTGTAGAGGGCATCGCTACCTGGTTCACAAGGAAACACCCATATATTCACACTGAATTCATCTATGCAATTATTAATACACCTGTTCTTCTCACGGTTTCTAAACCAATAATATGAATGTGCCCGTCCATGTAGCCTTCAAATAATGTTAGCCTTTAAATAAGGGCCTAGACTTACACAGATTACTAACTATATGAAAGACGAGTCGTTTCGCGGCCTCACAGTGTTGAACAGTGCTGACCGCTTTTTGCAGAAAAGCCCCGCGTTTTCCCAAAATTGTAAATCGGTCCTCCGAAATAAGCCATCCTCGGTCGTTCCGTACGTCGGAGGGACTTATTTCAAATTTTTGGACAATCCAGGGACCTTCTCGCAACGACGCGGTCATCTGCGTCAGCAAGTGACACCATTGTGGGACCCAGCCGACATAATTTTATTCATTTTGATAAGTAATTTCGGTAATTATTAAAACCCTTCCATGTGGGTCCCGTAATCAGATTTTTTAACATTTCCTGAAATTTCAGAAAAATGTCCAAAATTGTATAATCTATAACTTCTGATCTGCAATTCAGAAAAATATGTTCAATATATCAAAATGTTCAGAAAAATGAAATCTGTCTACTGGTATCAAAATTCATGCATATTTAACAAATTTTAAACATGCTTATTTAGGAGAACAAAATAACTAATTTATGGATAGGCCGAGTTATTGGTTTGAACGACGCGGATTTTTCTCCCGTTGCAAGACACGGGTTACCAGAAAAATACAAGTAATATACCAAAATGTTCAGAAAATTCATGCATGCTTATCCCCTCTCCATTTCCGTCAAGTCTCGCGTGCTGGGACGCCCGAGGCATGCCGGAATCGCCGCCGCCGTGATCTTCCTCCGGCCCGGCCTCCCAGTTTTTTTCTTTTTTTAAATTTTTTTTCACAAAATTGAAGTATTTCCAGAAAAATATGAAAAATACATCAAAATGCTCAGAAAAATAAATGCTAACTATTTATGTCAAAAAAAAATAAACATGTTTAGATATTTTGAATTGGTGAATATTTAGACAAAAAAACAAATGCACTTCCTCTAATTATGTGGAGCTAAATTTATTAGATGCTCACATAATGCACTTCCTCTAATTATGGACTTAAATTGAACATTCCAATTTGTAAATATTTGGATGTAATCTAGATGAACTTTCCCTAACTATGGAATTCAACTCAGCAAATTTGAATCAAACATGTTTAAATATTTTGAATTGGTAAATATTTGGACAAAAAACAAATGCACTTCCTCTAATTATATGGAGTCATCAAAATGCTCAGAAAAATAAATGCTAATTATTTATGGCAAAAAAAAACATGTTTAGATATATTGAATTGGTGAATATTTGGACAAAAAACAACTGCACTTCCTCTAATTATGTGGAGTTACATTTATTAAATGCTCACATAATGCACTTCCTCTAATTATGGACTTAAATTGAACATTTCAATTTGGTAAATATTTGGATGTAATCTAGACGAACTTTCCCTAAATATGGAATTCAATTCAATAAATGTGCAACAAACATGTCTAAATATTTTGAATTGGTAAATATTTGGACAAAAAAACAAATGCACTTCCTCTAATTATGTGGAGTTAAATTTATTAAATGCTCCCATAATGCACTTCCTCTAATAATGGACTTAAATTTAACATTTCAACTTGGTAAATATTTGGATATATTCTAGATGAACTTTCTCTAAATATGGAATTCAATTCAATGAATGTGTTTGTCCACTCATTATGGACTTAAATTAAATATTACAAAAAAAAATAGAAACATATTTGAACATTTCAACTTGCTAAATTTTTTTGGAGATACTCTAAAATATATTAACATGCTCACAAAAATATATGCTAACTACTTATGGCATAATGCAAACATATTTGAACATTCCAATTTGGTGAATATCTAGATACAATCTAAATGAACTTTATCTAACTATGAAGTTAAAATTAATAAATGCTCATATCATGCATTCTCTAACTATGGAGTTAAATTAATAATTTATGGAAAAATACAAGCATATTTGAACATTTTAATTCACTAATTATTTAGACATACTCTATACGACAAATTCCGACAGATTTCAACATTTTGAATTACAACGGGTGCGGCGTGCCGCCGCGCCAAATTCAACTAGTAAGTTCTAATGAATGTGCCGGTCCATGTAGCCTTTGAATAATATTAGCCTTTAGACAAAGCTGAGGTGGTTGGCAACAAACCACGGCAAGATGACATCCTAATGTCGCAACTCACGGCGTGGAGGACCTATGCCGAGTGTCACGTCAGCGGCGGCCCTCGAAAAACCAGATGGCGTATTGTTTGCCAGTACACAAGTTTTTTAGTTTAGAAATAAATGAGCACGGTGGCACATGGCAATGTGAGGACATCAACTTAACGTGTTAAGTGTTGGATAAATAAATTTATGTTTTTCAAAATATATTTAAAACTTTTTATTACATGAAATTAGATAAAGGTAACAAATTAATGTGTAGATTAGAGAAAAAATCTTGTTGGCGGTATCACTTTTGCAGTTGTGGAAAACGACAATTTTTTGTATCAATAATAATAATGATCAACTTGTGCAATGGAAATATGTGGTAAAGTAAACAATAATGATTAACCTGTGCAATGGAAATATGTGGTAAGATTAACAATATGAGTTTATTGTGACTGATAACCTGTAAAACAGTTTTGTATGCAATGAATCCTCTTGAGTTAACAAAAGGACTTGTTCGGCTGAAAACAACATGTGCATTTTCGAACTGATGACCTAAGTGTCTCCGTCAGCCCCTGCAAGTCGCACCATGACGAGTGGAAATTAAATATAGTTATGTATATTTTTTAGTTTGTACCTCAATAACCTACCAGCTGATTAAAATCATGCAGCAAAGTCACCGGTCCTAATTCAAACATATATGTGTTGGTAAGACAGATAAGCAAATAGTTATATGGATCCACGGGTATCCACAATCACGCATGTATTTTTGCTATTCTTCATTTTCATTGACATTGTGAAATTATTGGCTAGAACTGTACTAAATTAGCGTGTCCCCCGCAGCGGGCAGCTCGTACGACACCGCCCGGGCTTTGCTCGGCATCACCCTTTTAACAGGTTTGATGATCTTCATAATGGAGGATACCCTTTCACGGATTGCCGGCACCACCAATATAAGAAACGCCAACTCGGTAAGACAGTAAACCTTAGAAAACATGATGTGTTTTTCGATTTGCTTTCAAGTTCAGTTCTGGATCAAAGTCCAACTAACCATGTCGATGGGAGCACCCTCCATCTATTCGCGCGCCGTTGCGGTGTTGCCCGTCGGCTCCCATTGACCTTGAGCCTAGGAGGTGACGCTACCGCCAACAGCTGTGCTCATCGATCTGTCCACGTATGACGTGCAGACGACCCGTCGAGTCAATATATATATGTTGGCCCTAACAGACGGTCGGTAAAACAAACTGAAAATACACTAGCTACATGACTGTGAAGCATCAAATAAAGGTTTTATATATCGACACAAGAGTTGACGAAGGACCCGGTCCTGCTGGCAGAAACATGTCGATCACGCTTATATTTCTGCAACATGCAATTTTGCATTGATAGCTGTTCAATTGTTATTCTTCCTATTCGTCAATCGATTTTTTATTTGACTAGACTTGTAAGATACGAATTATCGGCGTCCAGCTCGTAGGACATGAAACTGCTGTATTATTGTTGCTACAAACTGCAGCATTCAGTGACCACTCAAAATGTAGGTGCCGCAGAATTGTTATTGCTAGCAGCCTAGCTTGTACTCCCTCCATTCCAATTTAATTGACTTGCTATGTACCATATGTGGATGTATCCATACATGTAACATGTCTACATACATCCACATTTGGTGGATAGCCAGTTAATTAAATTAGAACGGAGGGAGTAGTACTGTATTGCCATGGGAGCTTTCTGTCGGGGACGAAGACATTTGTTACAAGCAGAATGAAATCATCATGCCCCAATGTGCCCTAGTCAATACTTGACGACAAGCAGCTAATCAATGTGGCACATATGCAAGGGTCGGGAAATCGCAATTGAGACATACTTTTTTTTAGATAACAAGCACAAAGTGCCCAACCTTAAATTAATAAACCCTGACGAGTTCACAGGTAGCATTACAATAAACTAACTGCCAAGTATAGATAAGTTCACAACGACACATCAACTTAACATAACAAACATAAAACAACAGCTAAGCGAAGGAGAACATAGAGGGTTATCTAGTTTGAAGTTTCTCTGGTTGAGCGATAGAGTTGGCGCATCTCTGCAATCATCACGTCCACAACTGAAGGGTCATTAGATTTTGAGAGAGGCTGCCACTGCTGTAAGAACATGCCAATTTTAAAGAAATAGTCGGCGGTTGAGATGGAAAGATAGCTTCGATCGAGAACTTATTCTGAATGTTCCAAAGTGCCCAGCAAAGGGTAGCAAAGAGAAGCCACGCTGGTTGCCTCGCTCGTTCTGGTAAGGAGTGCATGATAGCCCAAAAATGATTGAAATTAGAAGTCACTAGTACCGAACGTCACATCAAATACCCCTGTATGGAAACGACATGAGTTAGGCGATGGAAGAAAACAACTTCCCCCATGTGCCCGCATTGGGCCGTAGACAAGCCTGCAACAATGAAAATGGGTGAATAGTGTATATTATATTTGCAACGGTTATTGATTTACCTCCGTTATCATACGGTCTAATCGCACACGGACATGTGAACAATCTCCGTTGCCAAAAGAATCAGCCTGATAGCTCATGAAGGTGGCCTATAAGATTCCCCTCTCCCTTCACTCTCACTGTCTCTCTTCCAATCCTAGGGGCATCACACTAGCTTTTAACTCTCCTCACTCTCTCTCATGGCATCGTTCGCCGACGCTTCTAGGTCCAACCATCACTGCCGCGGCTCTAGCGGCAGCACCGATCTGGCGGCGACCGTTCTTGAGGGCGAGGTCGATCTGGAGGTGGCCATTCGTCAGCTGGTGATGCTGGACTCCTGGCGCATCTGGCAGCAGCACCAATATTCGACGCCCTCTTCCTCCGGTGATGCCCGACGTTGTCTAGACTAGGCCGATCTGGAGGTGGCCATTTATCAGCTGTTGATGCATCACCTCTAGGAGATCTGGCAATAACACCACCCTTCGTCGCCCTCCTCCTCCTCGTCCTCATCGGACGACGAGGATGAGGTCGATTGCGATATGGAGATTGCACCCCCCCCCCACACTGATTTTGAGCGCGAGGACACCCGACGTCGTCAAGGCAAGGCCGATCTGAAGGCGCGCGGCCGTCCTCCTTTTCGAGTCATCGAACCAGGTCGAATGCACCGATTAGGCGGTCTTCCAGGCCGACCTCTGGGCCACCATAGCCCTCTCTTTGGTCCCCGGCGAGGGGAAGGGGGACGCCAGCCCTAGTTCCATCGTTGGCGACACTAAGCGAGCCCGCCTTGCCTAATGTGAGACCCCAAACCGTAGATTAGGTTTTTATTTTCACATATTTTGCTCTGTTTTATTAGATTTTCTATAGGAAAATGGTCTAGGGATCCAAGGATCCCTCCAAATCCGAATGTTCTGGCCATTTCCTACTCGACAAATAAGGCCCTTCTTCAAGAGATCAAGTCCATGCGAAATTGCCTGCCAGGTAGACGAGGCATTACCAGAAAATACAGTGTCCTCTAATTTCTCATTATGCACCATCATATTTCACTAGGAAGCAATCAATAATAGATTGAAAATTTACTCATATCTCGAGGCAAGCATCTTACATCAACATTTACATTCATTATGTCCGTAATTAACCATACATAAACACACAACTGGTATTACTATCATGTCCTTAATTAACCATACATAAACACTTGGACGCAATAAAATCAGGAGAACTGAGGGGCGACATATAATCGATAGCAAAAGGAGGAAAATTAAAGATGGTCTATCAGAGTAGCACCCACACAAGGATCATAGAGACCATCGCCATGAGTGGCACTTGTGAGAGGAGCGGAGCCGCCGCCCCCTTCTCGAACGTAAGTTGGCTGCCACCGATATCGTAGATCATGTTGGTGCCTGCTTGCAGCATGCTTCCTAGGATGGAGCCTGCTGTTGTATATTCCGCCGGCATTGGCATCATGGTGAGGCACTGCAGCCCACTGACATTGTTCTTGTAGAAGTAGTGCACCGTGGTGAGGTCCATCCCCGGTGAGTCCACGCCATCAAAAACCAAAGTTATCTTCGGGAACTTCAGCTCGGCCACCGACTTCATGTTGTAGCATAGGTCGAACCCGTCCAAGATGGTCCCCGAGCTACTCACGGGTGTTGACATTATCTTGCTCACTAGCGCTTTCCTCACGGCATTGTAGGCGTCACTTTGGAGCCAGGTGATGGGGATGGTGGTGCTCAGGGCCACCCCACCGGATTTACCGTCCGCCGCAAAGTCGAACGCTCCGACCGGGATGCCAGTTACTGACTGACCGTCAACCTTTATTCCGGTGAGATTAACGTAGTACAAGGTCTTGTAGCTGCTGCTTCGGAGTAATGGGGTGGACTTGCTATGTTTTGTCTGCGGCACGGCTTGGTCACCTAGGAGGACGACGCTAGTGGAACTGGAGCTGTTGGAGTCATCCGGTGTCAGAAAGTAGGAGAACCTGCAGGGACGGCCTTTATTTTATAAACTTTTGTGAAGTTTGACCAAGTTTATAACTATATCAACATCCATAAAAATACCAAATAAATAGGGATTTTGGTTTTCTATTATTATTATTTAAGAAAACAAAAATGTTGTACATGTATGGGGCGTCGCAACCTAGTTCACTAAGAAAAACACACATACTCCCTGCGTTTTACAATACGATATAAGATGTTATAGTTGTTTTACATGTTGTATAGATTCGTACTATAAAGAACAGACATATACGTAAAAATATGTCTATACTTGTATATACATGTGAATGTGAAAAATGGCTAAAACATCGTATATTGCGTAACGGAGTGAGTATATTCACAATGAATGAATCTATCTAATTCTGAAGATGAGGATGGGAACCTGGAGATGTTTAGCTGTGTCAGGATGGAGAGGCTGCCCCTGCTGAGCCCGACGGCACCATCCTGCATCACGTTCGTCTCGGTGCTGCAGCCGAACACCACTTTCCCGGAGATGGGCTTCCCGGTCCCGGCACCAATGGTGATCTTCTCATTGGCGATGTAGCCGGTGCTGTCGGGGTTGTCTAAGTCTGACCCGTATTTGTAGTCGCAATCGGTCATGACCTCGCAGTCGTCGGCGGTCGTGCCGAGCACGCTGACGCACGCTGGGCTGGCGCAGGCGACCTTGGCTGGCGCAGCGGCCGTGGCCGGGCACTGCACCCAGAAAAACTCGCTGAAGATGTCGACCGTGCCGGAGACGGCCTGTTTCCCGATGGTTACGTTGTAGAGTACGACGCCGGCGTTGTCCGCGGCGTCGCCGCCCAGCTGCCCGCCCGTGGTGGAGCTGCCGAGCGCATTCGCAAGAGCGGACGCGCCCGCAGTTGCTACCTTTTTGATGATAATGTTCCCGATCTTCTTCTTGCCAGGCGAGCGGATTGGCCCCACTATCGCCGCCACCGGCGCGGGCAGGAGCACAAGCAGCAGCAGTGTCATGGCGATCGCGCTTCTTGCTGCTGGGTGAGCCATATTTGGAACTTATGTCTGTGTTACTACTAACAAACACTGAAAACTGTTGAGCATATGAAGCACCGAGGAAGTTCTCTTATAGTACAACAGAGCGTTGACAAGGGACTTGTTCTTCTCACGGCTTCTAAACCAGTAATGAATGTCCCCGTCCATGTAGCTTTCAAATAATGTTAGCCTTTAAATAAGGACCTAGACTTTCACATATAAGTTCTAATGCATGTACCCGTCCATGTAGCCTTTAAATAAGGACCTAGATTTCATGTTGCAAGTAACACTCCGCAAAACAATATTGCAGAAAGAATTTTTCAGAGTGTAATTTATCGGGCACTTCGCAGAAAGAGTTTTAGGCTGAGCGTCCTGGAAAAACATCCGGCAAAAACAGACACTCGAAAACTAACGGCGACATTAGACCCAAAAAAACACACTCCGACGACATAGGAAAAAATGATGCCAAGTGCTGCACTCGACAAAGCTGAGGTGTTCGACAACAAAGCACTACAACATGGCATCCTAATGTGGTAACTCACGGCGTGGAGGACCTATGCTGAGTGTCACGTCAGGGGCAGCCCTCGAAAACACCGATGGCGTATTGTTTGCCCGTAAACAAGTTTTTTATTTTTTATTTTAGAAATAAACGAGCACAGTGGCCCATGGCAATGTGACGTCAATTTAACGTTTTAAGTGTTGGATAAATAAATTTATGTTTTCAAATATATTTAAAACTTTTTATTACATGAATTTAGAAAAAGGTAACAAATTAAAGTGTAGATTGGAGAATTGTTTTTGTTGGCGGTATTACTTTTACAGTTGTGGAAACGACATATTTTGGTATCAACAATATTGATGATCAACTTGTGCAATGGAAATATGTGGTAAAGCAAATAATAAGGATTAACCTGTGCAATGGAAATACGTGGTAAGATTAACAATATAAGTTTTCTGTGACTAATAATCTGTAAAACAAGTTCGTATGCAATGAATCCTCTTGAGTTGACAAAGGACTTCTTCGGCTTAAGGAAACAACCTGTGCATTTTCGAACTGATGACCTACGTGTCTCCGTCAGCCCCTGCAAGTTGCACCATGCATGACGAGTGAAAATTATATATATTTATGTATATTTTAAGTTCGTGGCTCAATTACTCACCGGCTGATTAAAATCATGCAGCAAAGTCGCCGGTCCTAATTCAAATATATATGTGTTGGTTAGATAGCTAAGCAACACAATAGTTATATGGATCCACGCGTATCCTCGATCACACATGCATTTTTGCTATTCTACCTTTTCATTGACATTGTGCAATTATTGACTAGAACTGTACTACTTAATTAGCGTGTCCTCCGCAGCGGGCAGCTCGCACGACACCGCCCGGGCTTTGCTCGGCATCAGCCTTTTAACAGGTTTGATGATCTTCATAACGGAGGATACCCTTTCAAGGATTGCCGTCAGCACCGATATAAGCAACTCCAACTCGGTAAGACGGTAAACATTAGAAAACAAACATGATGTGCTTTTCGACTGGCTTTCAGGTTCAGTTCTGGATCAAAGTCCAACTAACAGCTCCCTTTGACCTTGAGCCTAGGAGGTCATGCTACCACCAACAGCTGCGCTCATCGATCTGTCCACGTATTACGTGCAGATGAGTCGACGAGGACAGGCCAGTGTATAATTGAAGTCAAGATATATATGTTCGCACTAACAGACGGTCGGTAAAACAAATTAAACTGAAAATACACTATAGCTACATGATTGTGAAGCATCAAATAAAGGTTCTATATCAACAAAAGAGTTGACAAAGGACCCGGTCCTGCTGGCAGAAACATGTCGATCACGCTTATATTTCTGCAACATGCAATTTTGTATTGATAGCTGTTCAATTGTTATTCTTCGTATTCATCGATAGTGTCCTGTTATTTGACTAGACCTGTAAGATACCGAATTAGCGGTGTATGTCCAGCTCGTAGGATATGAAACTGCTGCATTATTGTTGCTACAACTACAAACTGCAGCATTCAGTGACCACTCAAAACGTAGATACCGCAGAATTGTTATTTGTTAATGCTAGCAGCGTAGCTTGTAGTACTGTATTGCCATTGGAGCTTTCTGTCGGGGACCAAGACATTTGTTACAAGCAGAATGAAAATCATCATGCCCCAATGTGCTCTTATCAACAACTGGACGACAAGCGGCTAATTAATGTGGCACAAATGCAAGGGTCCGGAAATCGCACTTGAGACATACTCCTAGTACTCCTGAAGATTAAAAAGAAAATCACACTGCAAGATTATTGTGCATACTTGTTGCGCAATAACAAATTATCTGTACCCGTTCTCATCCAACCATGTGTGCCAGATGGGTTGTCTCCTACAAAGAGAGCAGGCCGGCATACCGGAAAATAACATCACAATTTTGGGATCAATATGAGCAATGAACTGATGAACCCTGGCCTCAACATAACACAGGACGAGATAACCTGGCCGTATCAGATACATATACAGCACTACAGCCTCCTCAGCACACTGACATACAGAAGTTACAGTTCAATTCGCCAAGACGAGATTTTGTTTATGGAGAGATCTGAGTATCGGAGTACACACTGCTCGATGGCATAGTGATATCATCCCGAAACCAGCATTGTTTCTCAGCAACACCATACCGGCCAGCCCGATATTTCTTAATCCATACTTGTAGCATTTCTCCAAAAGAAACAGAAATATTACATGAGCAGATAGGCACACGAGATACCAATTAGTAAAATCACGAGGCACCAGCCGTCTTGCTACATCAGGAAAGTACATGCAAGAACAAACTGAAAGAGGAGACAAAAGGAAGGAAGGCAATTGAAGAGACTGCATATTTGGCGTGTGGTCAGTTCCGCGCTCGGGATCTGTGCGCGTGCCTGGGAGACTGCATATTTGGCAGCCAAATCCAGTATAAAGATGCACGGGCCAATAACTCAGTTAGAAGCATCTCCTTTTCTTCTCCGTAAAATATTATTCCCTCGATTCACTAATGTTATTGGACCTGCCATTCTAATTATAACTACATACATAATAAAATGAGTGAACATATATTATTATATAATAAGACTAGATACATTTAAATTAAGAAAACTCTGAAGTAACTACCATTAGTGAACGGAGGGAGTATCAATATAGGAAAAGAGAAAAGGTTTCCCAAGGCAGACGCGTGCCAGTACAGGCCGCGTGAGTTGTAAAAAAGAAAAAGCCTAACGCGAGCCGACCGTGCGAGCGAGAGTCTACGCGCGTGATCTCGGATACTTTTTCTTTTCACTTTTCTCTCGTAGAGTACAAACAAAAATAGAAAAAAATGACAATGTGGATTTGTACGGAAACCGGCGTACAACTATACGATAAGCGTAGTACAAAGTACACAAAAGCCGGAGTACAATCATACGGGAAAACGTAGTACCAGTACACAAAAACCAGAGTGCAAACATCGGAGTAGGACCGAAGACTCATAACTTTGTTGCACATGAACATTGATTGCCACAAGTCTCTTTAGTTTTTTCACAGATCAAGACGAAAGAAACCTCATCTTTACATAACTGGTGGAAGAGTAACATATGACAGGAACTTTAGTTTCAGCATATAAACCATCGCATATTCTTGATGATGACCAACGAACAAACTGCCCTCTCCCCTATATACACCGCAAAAAGAACGATGCTCCAGCCCTCATTGTACAAAACTGGACACTCTGGGCCGGAGAAACCTTCCCTGCTAAACCAACGGTTCCAAATAGTCATATCAACATTTGCCAAGCACGTCGGCTAGCACGCCCCGCAGGAGTATGCTGATATGGCACTGTATACTGTAACTTGTTTGTAAAACCGTCAACTAGTATCAAACCTCTGGTGCAACAAGCTAAGCTGAATTCTCCACTTTTTTTTTGTGAATGAATGAACATTGGTTGCCACAAGTTGCTCTTTACACAAACAAACGTGAACATAAGTATGCTGATATGACACTGTACCTTGTTTATTAAACTGTTAACTGGTATTTCAAACCTCTGCTGCAGCGTGCTAAGGACTGGATACTCACAAACTTTTTGTGAATGAACATTGGTTACCACAAGTTGATTGCTCCGAAACCAACACAATGAGCATAAGCATTGTTCCAAACAATTGCTGCTAAAAAGGACCATTAAGTAATTCCACGATGACAATATCATCCAGCCGTCCTGCCTTTCCATCGAACAAAAAACAGCTTCAGAAGTTGAAGACAATCCGGAGAGGACACGGTGATAATGTTCAGTTGTACCTCAAACTTGAACTTGATTGATCTGCCTGCAGCACAAGCTTGCACGCGGCATGGTCGGTGGCAGCAAGGAACGCGTCGACAAGGACGGAAAGCGGCGCGGCCTCGTCGTCGGACCAAGCGATGGGCACGGAGGGGACGATGAGGAGGTTGTCTTCGTGGAAGTTACTAAGGCTGTTCTGCGTGAGCTGTATACACCTTCCCGCTTCACTAATAAGCTAGGGATAATATGTTGACAATATACTAATATCTCGAAACAAGCATCCAACATGGACATTTTAATTAATTATATCCTTATTTAACCATATATAAACATAACTAGTTTGCATATAGTATATAGGCACAACCATAATTAACTTTAAGCTTAGACAGTTTTGTACTATGGTCTAGGAACGTACCGTTCTCTAGTCTTAGGGACCGAAAAACATTAAAATCAGGAGGAAAGAGCGCTGTCATACGATCTAGAAGAGTAACACCCATACAAGGACAAGAGAGACTATTGCCACCTGGGAGGGCACCGGAGCCGCCGCTCCCGTCTCAAATGTCAGCTGGCCTCCACCGACATCGTAGATCATGTTGGTGCCCGACTGCAGCATGCTTCCTAGGATGGATCCTATACGATAATCTGCCGGCATTGGGAGCATGGTGAGGCACTGCAGCCCGGTGATGTTGTCCTTGTAAAAGTAGTGCACTGTTGTGAGATCCATCTCCGGTGAGTCCACACCATCAAATACAAGAGTTATCTTGGGGAACTTCAGCTCGGCCACAGACTTCATGTCGTAGCATAGGTCGAACCCCTGCTCGTCTGTCCCCGAGCTATTCACGGGGTTAGACATTATTTTGCTCACTAGCGCTTGCCTCACGGCATTGTAGGCATCACTCTGGAGCCAGGTGATGGGGAAGGTGGTGCTCAGGGCCACCCCGCCGGTTTTGCCGTCCTTCGCGAAGTCGAACGCCCCGACCGGATGCCAGTTAGTGACTCACCGTCAACCTTTATTGCGGTGAGATTAACGTAGTACAGTTTCGGGAAGGTGTTACTCTGTAGCAATGGCGTGGAGCGGCTGTGTTTCGTCTGCGGCACGGCTTGGTCGCCCAAGAGGACGACGCTGGTGGAACTGGAGCTGTTGGAGTCATCAGGTGTGAGGAAGTAGGAGAACCTGGGGGATGCAAAAGACCGAGTTCAATAAAATCAAGTTTCTGCATTAATTGCTAGCCATAATGACCACGGCCTTTCTTTCGGAAATTTTTATACTACCTTGGTTTCAAGACGAAGTTTGACCGAAAAATTTGAGCATAAATATGTTGATTATATTCTACATAATTAGTATCGTTGAATTCATATTGAAAAACACTTTCTAATGATGCTATTTTTTTACCAATAATCTTTATATATTTGGAGAAATTCTTTGTCAAACAAAAAAACACGTAAAACGAGGGTGCCTTACTTATTGGAATGGAGGTAGTAGAGTTTTGACCAATGTTTATAAGTACATATCAAGATCCGTAATAAACTCTAGTACTAAGAATCACACATATATTCACAATGTGTTAATTAATCTATCTATCTACGAGTAATTTTAGGATGCATGGGAACCTGGAGATGTGTAGCTGTGTCAGGATGGAGAGCTTGCCGTTGCTGAGCCCGATGGCGCCGTCGAGATTCACCGTCGTCTCCGTGCTGCAGCCGAACACCACGCTCCCGGAGATGGGAGGCGTCCTGGTCCCGGCACCGACGATGATCTTCTGATGGGCGATGTAGCCGGTGCTGTTGGTCCCATCATCGCTTGACCCGTACACGTAGACGTACTCGCAGTCGGTTCTGCCGTCGTCGCAGTCGTCAGCGGTCGTGTTGAGCGTGCTATAGCACGTCGGGCTGGCGCAGGGGACCTTGGCTGGCGCCGCCGGAGCGTCCGGGCACTGCACCCAGAGGAAGTCCCTGAAGATATCGACCCTCCCGGAGATGGTCTGTTGCCCGACGGATACGTTGTAGAGTATGATGCCGGCGTTGTCGGCGGCATCGCTGCCCAGCTGGCCGCCCTTGCTGGAGCCGCCGAGCGCCGTCATCAGAGCGGACACGCCGGCGGTTGCTACCTCTTTGAGGACAATGTTCCCGACCTTTCTCTTTGGCGAGCCGATTGCCCCCACCACCGTCGGCGTCGCTGCCGCCGGCGCGGGCAGAAGCAGGAGCAGCAGCAGCAGTGTCACGGCGATCTCGCTTCTTCCTGCTGGCTGAGCCATATTTATCACGGGATGGATGGCCGGAGGGGTGTTTAGATGTTAGTTGTGTAACAAACACAAACTGAAAACTATGAAGCACCCGGCCGGAAAGTTCTCTTATTTATACTACGACAGAGTTGACAGTGGACT
The DNA here is from genome assembly GCA_947311845.1 of Poa pratensis. Lineage (NCBI taxonomy): Eukaryota > Viridiplantae > Streptophyta > Magnoliopsida > Poales > Poaceae > Poa > Poa pratensis. The sequence goes on from CAMZMU010000016.1 coordinate 1,998,934, forward strand.
TGTTCTTCTCACGGTTTCTAAACGAATAATGCATGTGCCCGTCCACGTAGCCTTTAAATAAGATTAGCATGGTAACTTAAGCATTAATTAGGACCTAAATTTGGACTTTCACATACCAGTTCCGCATAATTTTGTTGTAAAGGCACTCCGCAAAACTAAATTGCAAATTCCTAGCGGAATCAGCTTTGTTGCCTAGTGCGACCGAAAAACACCCAGCAAAAACACACACTCTAGACAACAATGGGCGACACTAGACAAAAAAAAAAAAAACACTCCAGCATAGGAAAAACGATGTTGAGTGATGCACTCGCCACGGATTGTAAGACCTCTAAAACCTTCTTCTTTATGAATGAAAACGGTAAATCCTTTGCCTCGGTTCAAGAAAAAGATGATGCTGAGTGTTGCCCTCGCCAAAGCTGAGGTGCTCGGCGACAAAGAAGGGCAACATGTCACATAGAGTCGCGACTCACAGCATGGAGAATATGCCGAGTGCCACGTCAGTAAACAAAAATGTTTGGGATTTTGCCAAGTGCCTCGTGCACGCGTTGAGGAACCCAAATCCGGTAGTGAATACATGTAGGACTGTGTAGACGAGTTGTTTCTTCCATGGCCGACTTGAAAATGAACGGTTTTGATGTTTTTTTACCCGATTCTGTGCTAAACTAGGAAATTATGTTCTATTAATTGATGAAATAATAAGTATTATGTGTCAACTTGGAAAATTGACTAGTTCTTCCGACGGAAACAACTTTTTTGATTCCTATACCAGTGTTGTTTGTTTCCATCTATCCTTGCAAACAGCTGGACGATGAGGAACAACCGCCACATGTGTGTTACTAATAATCTGTAAAACATATTCAAACCACTCGCCTGACTGTGTTGATGAAGTATACAATGAATCTCTTGAGTTGACGAAGGATCTTCTTTTCTAGGGTATTTGACCAAGGACTTGTTCCGATGAAAGAATTAAACAACCGGTGCATTTTCGACTGATAACGTACGTGTCTCCGTTAGCCCCTGCAAGTTGCACCATGACGAGTGAAAATTAATATATTTATGCATATTTTGGTTTGTAGCTCGATCACCCACCAGTAGATCAAAATCAGGCCACAAAGTCGTTGTTTCTAATTCAAACATATATGTGTTGGTTAGATGGAGATGCAACACACTAATTATACCAAACTATCACGCTTATCCTCCATCAAGGCTGTGTGTGGTATGTCCCCGTCTTTCCGACGTAGGGTGTGTGACTGCATGCAAGTGGAGGCAGTCGTCCCAACAGCCAGCCAGCATGCTCTTTTTTCTTAATGCATGTGTCTAGTATATTCACATCTTGATGCAAATGTAGAATCCAAGTGGAGATAGGTTATTTTGAAGCGTCAGTTGTAGCCTAACAGACGGTCAGCAAAAAAAACTGAAAATACACTTGCTACATGATTGCGAAGCATCAACTAACAGAAGAGTTGACAAAGGACTCGGTCCTTCTGGCAGAAACGACTTATGCACTTCCAAACCAATAGCGTGTAGGCGCGACACCGTAGACACGTGCACGTCTGAGATGAGTAGCCGCCCAAAGACGCTCATCACCACATCCACCACGGTGCATCTTGTCGCGGACCTACCACCGTCACTACAGCAGGCGCCCTCTGTGCCGACGGTTATTTACCGTCGGCACAGCCACCTTCCCCGTCGGCACAGGGCTGTGCCGACGGTGACCGTCGGCACAGGGCCGTCGGCGTAGGTGCCCGTAGGCACAGCAGTTTTGCCCGTCGGCACAGCTTTTCCCCGTCGGCATAGGGTGTGCCTACGGTAAAAAAATGCCCGTCGGCACAAATGCCGTCGGCGTAGGCTCGGTGGGTCCCACGTGGGCGAGCTCGCCAGAGAAGCTGTGCCGACGGTAATACCGTCGGCACAGGGTGTACGTGGCGTCTCCTGGGCGTCCGCTGAGCGTTTCCTGGGGTGAACCTGTGCCGACGGTATTCCCGTCGGCACAGGCCCTGTGCCGACGGGAATACCGTCGGCACAGGTTCGTCCCAGATTTTTTTTCCCAGCTTGGTTGCAGCGCTTGTTTTGCAGCAAAAATAGCAGAAAATAAAATATAAAATCCTGACAATATAATCACAAACAAGATCACACATAGCTCCATATATGATCTGAAACAATATCATCAAGCACAATAGTAATATCATCAAGTAGATACACATAGGACCATCATCACACATAGCTAAATGTCTAGAGGCCTCAAGCCCTACATCTACTGCGGCGGCGACGGGGTGTACCCCATGTCTCCCCGGGTGAACACAGGCGATCGACTGCTCGGCGCAGCAGTAGAACCACCAGAAGAAGGCGAAGCACCAGGAGAAGTCGAAGCACCACGCGAAGCACCAGGAGAAGGACCACCGGGATGTACCGGTGTGATGTCACGCGAACCCGGCGAAGGATCAGCATCAAACCTCACCATCTCACGCGAACCCGGCGAGGCACTAGGAGAAGCACGACCAAAGTGTGGGTTCTCCGACGAGCATCCCGTTCCCTACATGTTTGAGCAAGAGTTAGCAACTTGCGAGGCAAAGGAAAGCGGTAACAGTGGTTTGGCATCAAACTTACCGGGGTCGATGAGTAGTAGGTGAGAGCGAACTCGTCCTTCGATGGAAACCGTGGAGACGGCCCCGGCTCCGGAGGCTCCTCCTAGAGGGGGGACCCGCACTCCAGTGGTGAAAAAGTTCAGCACCGACTGCAAGATAGTTTAGATGTTAGACGTTGCAAAATAAAGGTTCAAACTAGGGAAGTGGGACTTGTCATATTAGACAAAAATAAAGGTTGAAACTTACCTCACGGAACGACTTTTGATACGAGGAGTAGGCTGTATTCATCTCCAGCCACTGGGCATAGGCCACCTGATACTCCGCATGAGCGGCAGCGTAGGCTGCCTCAAGATCGGGCTACAATTTCGAAAATATGGTATGGAACTGTCAACTTAGCCATGCAGGAACGAATGTCGGAAAGAGGATGAAAATGAGAAAAACTTACATCGGTGGAAGTGGGTCGACGAGGCCGTGACGAGGCGCGATAAGGGGGCTGCCGTCAGGGAGGGTAGCTTTTGCCTGCGTGAAGCTCATGGAAGGCCTGACCACATTCTGAAGAAAGAGATTACGGCCATGCGGCCTTCCATGCCCGAGAGGACCATCGACCTCTCGTCGACCTCCTGGCTCAAGGGGTCATCCACCTCCGGGTGAAAAGACTGGAACGTCGTGGAGTACCTCTCCAAGTTCTCGTTGGCATTGTTGTAGTACTCAGGAAGCTGGGGCTGAGGCTTCGATAGATCGCGCTTCTTCTCCTTCATCTTCTGCCACGATTGCAACTCAGAGCTTACCTCCCCCCTATCGGCGTCCTGCATCGCGAAAAGAAATGTCATGCGTAGCAAGTAGAAACATGAGGGGAAAATAAATGGAGGTCGTTCCATGTATATATATACCAGCTTTTCCTTGAAGCGGAAGATGTTGCGGCTTCCCGCATGTGTGTTCCCTCGGTGCCTCGGTTTGCCTTGTTCCGCTGGCTCACGGCGTCGAACTCGGGGTCTCCCCCGACCCACCTCGTAACCAACGCATCCCATGCGTCTTCTTTGCCGTCGGCCCAGTCGGGCATAACCTGAAAATGCAATTCAAGAAGAGATAATGCAATGGCAACTTAGCAGCAATATAGAATTTCATTGACAGTTTACTTACCGAAAGGAATTCCTCCCTCGTCATCTTCTGTGCCGTCTTGACATTCTCCTCCTTCTTGGCCCTCTTGCCCGTCTTCTCATACGTGAAAGTATTGGCGGACGTATGCTTTTGGTTGTAGAATTGTTGCCGTGTCAACCTCACACAATGAGCACGCAATACGCGAGCCGCCGTGTCTCTATGCTCGTCCGCCACCCGAAAATGCTTCTTCAACCATGCATAAAAAAATTGTGAGAGTCATGAGTTAGCACGGTGGAGTCATAAACTATGAACGGAACTCGAAAAATATGTCTTACCCAAAACCCGGTGATCACGGCTCAGCAGCTGTCTCGAAGCCCGGGATAGGGGCAACCTCATAGTCCACCCATTTATAGGCTAACTTGCTCACCGTCGGGACCGACGTGTACAAGCCCGGCCAATTTTGCCTAATAGAGCTCCAAGCAAGCTCCCAGGAGTGCGGGAATCTTAGGTGCTGGCCATGTCCATTTGCTGCACAATAATCAAACATTAGTACATATGCCAAATTGTTATGAACACAATGAAATTACATGTTCAAAATTACAAAATTAGTACACTTACTCAACGCCCTGAGGAACAATGAGGGCTTTCGCCTCCTCGCTCCTAGGCTCCATCCTCCTCGGGGACTCCCGCTTCGCCACGCATCCGCGGCCGCTTCGGCGCCAACTCCACCTCGTCCTCCACCTCGTCCTCCCCTCGTCCTCCACTCGTCTCCGCCTCGTCCTCCACCTCGTGTCTAGACTGGGAAGCCACGTCGCCAGAAGCGGAGGGCAACTCCACCTCGTCCTCCGCCACGTCTACTCCACCTCGTCCTCCACCCGTCCTCCACCTCGTCCTACTCGCGCACCCTCGTCCACGGCGTAACGCGAGGTGGAAGGTCGTCCACTCCGTGTAACTCCAGGCTTCCGTACCATCATCTTACTAATCTTACTAAGCAGGGACGAGGAGTTTTCCTTGCCTTGGCTCATATTGTTCAATCACCTGCATTGAGAAAGAGAAAACAAGTAAGCATAAAGACATAATAAAATGTAGACAGTAAGCATAAAGACGTAATGCAATGACGAAGCATGTTGAAAAATAAATACTAAAGCATAAAGACATAATAACATGTAGACACCAAGCATAAAGATGTAATGCAATTAAGAAGCATGTTGAAAAATAAATACTAAGCATAGAGACATAAAAGACGCTCACCCGAATAATCACTCTCATAATTAGTTGGTTCTCATTCTCACTATCACTATCACTATCACGTGTGTAGTAGGTTGGAGGCTCATCGCACGGTGGAGGCTCGTCATCGTCGCATTGTCCGCCTGTAACTTCGAGAGCATATTTATGTCCTTCAGATCCACCACTGACTCACCACGAGTGTGTGCATCGTTCTCGAGGTCCTCAAGACCACCCGTTTGTAAGGCAAAGTCCCCGAAGTCCTCTTGCTCTTGATAGAAAATTCCCTCGTATGTTTTAGGGTCAATGTTGTTGTAATCGTCGGCAGAGGGCATGGGTAGCTTACCATGTGGCGATACCCGGAACACGACTTCCCAGCCCTTGAGGTTCTCTTTCTGGCATGGGTAGGGCAAATAATAAACTTGCTTGGCTTGGTGAGCCACAACAAAGACATCGGCTCCGCTATAGGTGGTTGAAGGCTTAACTTCAACTAACCCAATGGAAGGGTCACTTCTCTGTCCACCGTGTGGTCCAGTGCGTGGGTCGAACCAATGGCACTGGAACACAACGAGCTTGAGTTCTATGTTCGTACGATTGAACTTCAGCTCGTATACCTTTTCTAACCTTCCGTAGTAATCTACGTAATCGGCTCCATCGGCTCCTCTGGATCCTTTGGTGAAGACCCCAGTATTTACAGTTTTTGCATTCGGCCGACTATTCTGGTGATACTCTGTATGGAAGCGGAACCCATTCACATCATACTTCTCATACTTCATGACGGTACGGTTAAAACCTTGGGAAACACATCTCAACTCATCCGTCATCTCAACGTTGCGATCAGCTCCCTACAAGTACGGTTCAAATTGTTTTGTGCATTAGTTACGTGTAATAAGAGGGACAAGTCACAGATTGCAAGCTAAGAGGGACAGGTTAGAAATTACTTTTTCCATGAACCAAGACACAAATTTTTTTCCTCCGTGAGCACCCTTTTCAGAAGAGTGTCCAGCTCCGCGGGAGAGGGATCCGCCATTCCCGACCACTGTTCATCTTGGAATTGGCTAAAAGGAGAAAATAGGTATTAGACCGAAACCGAGTTACTAGTTGCAAAGTAATTTGTTCACCATTTTACCTGATGAAACCGACTACTTCCGTCATGTTCGTAAGCACATAGAGCATTATGCAATCCTTCTCTTCCTTGGTCAACTGCATTTTACACCACCACCGGCCTTGCCACCGGGACATTGGAAGAGGAGGAGCTTGGGGTCATGCTTGGGCTCGTCGACATTGTACCGAGAGACCGGGTTATGCATAGTGGATACTTCATCGGGATAGTACGTTGTCACGGCGTCTGCCATCTCCCGAAGTATTGTTGCCTCAGCTATGCATGCTTCAATCCTATTTTTGTTTCCAGTCATGTTTCGAATATACTTGAACTCTCTCTCAATACAAAACTGCCAACGAAACTGCACCGGTCCACCCAAGAGTGCCTCGTTCGCGAGATGCACAACGAGATGTGCCATCGGAACAAAGAAGCCTGGCGGAAAGATCTTCTCTAAATTGCATAGCAACTCCGGCACAAGATCACGCAGCTTCCCAATAATCACGGGACATATCTGCTTCGCACAGAGCGTGCGGAAGAAATGGCTCAACTCCGCAAGCACTCGCCAGATACGATCGGGGAGATACCCTCGAACCATCACCGGCATCAACCGCTCAATCCATATATGATAGTCGTGACTCTTGAGCCCAGTGACATTTTTTACAAGATTGACTCCATTACTTATATTGGAACAATAACCATCAGGGAACATCACGTCGTGTTTGAGCCACTTGAATGTCTCCTTCTTTTGGATATTATCAAGGCAGTAGTCGGCATTCGGCTTGAACCAATTTTTTTGACGGCTGAGGAGGCTGCATGTGTAATCTCTCCCTATCACAGAGATTCTCAACATCAACTCTAGCCTTGACATTGTCCTTTGACTTCCCAGGAATGTTCAGGACTGTGTGAAAGAGCATCTCTCCAACATTCTTTTCGGTGTGCATCACATCGATGTTATGGGGAAGTTCGAGGTCCTTGTAATACTCTAGCTGCGTTAAGCCTGCCACGTGAGTCCAGTTGTGCGTTACACCATATCCCACAAATTTTGGGCCAGGTACCTGAGCAGGCACGAGAGCACGTAGCTCGGCATCAACAGTTGCACCATCGAACTTCGGTATCTCTTTTTCTTCACGCACGACTTTGCCCTTCGTGAAGTTTTTTATGTCTTCTCGGTAAGGATGCCTTCTTTTGAGGAACGGTCGATGCTTGTCAAACGCGACATACTTGCGACCTGACTTTAGCCAAGTGAACTCAAGTCGGTTCTGCACACTGGGCATGGCCACTTACCAGCTGTACACCATCCGCAGAATAGGGCATACCCGGGTAGGTCGTGCATGGAATAGTGGTACCAAATTCTCATCAAGAAGTTTTTCTTTGATGCTCGGTCGTATGTCCACGTCCCATTGTGCCATGAGTGGTGCAAATCATCCACAAGCGGTTGCATGTAGACACTCAAATTCTTCCCCGGGTATTCGGGCCCTGGAATGATCAGCGACATAAACATGAACTTCCTTTGCATTAGGACCCCGGGAGGGAGATTGAGCGGAATAACAAACACGGGCCAGCAGCTGTACGAGCACTCGACATACCATATGGATTGAATCCATCTGTTGCTATCGCAATTCTGACATTCCGAGCATCTGCTGCCTTATCGGGGTGTTTCTCATCAAAATTCTCCCATGCCTTACCATCAGATGGATGTCCCATCTTTTTCCGTCCGAACTCGTCGGCGTATCTCTTCCCCTTCTTGTGCCAAGTCATCTGTGTGGCAGTCTCCTCAGAAAAGTAAAGCCGCTGGATTCTTTTTATGAATGGGAGGTACCGAAGAATCTTCACAGGACTTTTGTCTGCTTCTTCTGACCATCGGCTTCGTTTCCTCATGATACCTAGAGGCCCCACAAAGACTACAGTACTTGTCATCCGCATACTGTTTCCAGAACAGAAGGCAACCTTTTGGACAACAATGTATCTTTTCATAATCCATGCTGAGCGATCCCAATAGTTTCTTCTCGTGCATGGACTTTGGCAGACAATGCCCTTCGGGCAACATGTTACCAAATGTTTTCAGATTGGCTTCAAAGCCTGCACGGGTGGTGGAGTACTGGCACTTGTCACTTAGTATTTGAGCTATGGCATCGAGCTGAGAAATGTTTGCACCCTCGTATAGAGGCTTCTTAGCCGAGGCCATCATATCAAGGAAAGCCTTCGCGGTTGGCTCCGGTTCCTCCGGTTCACCCGGTTCCTCCGGTTCCGGTTCCTCCGGTTCCTCCTGTGGAGGTGGCGAATCCGGTATGTCAGCATCACGGAGATCATCTAGCAAGTTTCTCACCCCATCATACTCATTGCCATTGATCCGCTGCCGCATCACCTCAACTCTGTCACGTTCGACCTGAGCAAAGTCGACCTTCGTGACGTAGTTAGGCATATACCCAGACAACCAAAGATGCTTAGTCATTTCATCCTTTCCCTGACGGGCACGATTCTTGCAATTAATGCATGGGCACCTTGGACGAACTCCTGATGCCTTTGAACCACGCGCTAACTCCTTCACTAACATATTGGTCTTCCATTCCCACTCCTCTGTTCTTTTAATCTTACTGATACGGCCACTGTACATCCACCCATTATCAGCCATCCTCTGCTTTATTGGATCCAAAGAACAACGCATTTCGTAATATGCACCAAGTAATAATAAATTTATTCAATGACACCAAGATTAATTACGGCCAAATTTTATCTTTTACAACATGCAAGGGTTCACCTACACTTCTAATAGGAGGGCCTATCCCGCCCGAGTACGTGTAGATCGAGTCGTGTCCCATGTTCTACCCCGACCCGAGACGAAATTTCGACAGCACCTCCCCGCTGTTCTTCAGAATACACGTCTCGAGCTTGTCAAGCCGAGAGGGTGTGCATCCGAAGAACAACGGGGAGGTGCTGCCGAAATTCCGTCTCAGGAAGGGGTAGAACATGGAACACGACCCGATCTACACGTACTCGGACTGTCCAACAGGACAACCCGGAAGTGTTACGGTTATAAATATGCAAAGATGGACAATCCTGCATATTTATAAATTTGTAACCCTTCCGGATGGGATCTGACTCGGGTTACGCGACTGACTTGGTGATCTAGACCAAAATAAACCTATGCAGCAAGAGAGGCGAAAGATGTATACCCTCGAAGCGTGATCGGTGGTCGGAGAGGGTCGAGGTCGCGACGGAAGCGGGGCGACGAAACAGGGGCACCGAGGCGGGCCCTCCTCAGCTGGAGAAGAAGCCCCGCAACGACGCGCGGGACCGACGGTGCTGGCGGGAAGCTACGTCATCTGAAAAAGCACACAGTTGACATATATAAGCAAAAAAATCTCTCTGTTTTACCTAATAATCATCCCTAACCCTAAAAAGCAATTAAAATCTACTAATTCTAACCCTAAAACTAGCCTACAACTAAAAGTGGCACTAACCCTAAAACTAACACACACTAATATACTAACAGTACTAACACACACTAATATACTAACACACCCTAATATACATGAAAATGCTTAAAACAAAAATTATATAGCTAACACTAACCCTAATGCTAACCCTAACACTAAAAGGTAACACTAACAGCTAACACTAACACTAAAGCTAACACTAAAACTAAAGCTAACACTAAAACTAAACTAACACTAACCCTAATGCTAACACTAACTAATTCTAACAAAAAAAACAGAGGGTGGAGCAGTGCTTACCTCTGGTGGCGCCGGTGAAGGTGGGGGCGTAGGGGGCGGCCGGAGCTAGGAGGAGATGGGCAGGGGCCGGGGCCGGAGGTGGGGGCTGCCGGAGCTAGGAGGAGCAGGGCGGAGAGGGGCCGGGCGGCGGAGAGGGGCGTGGTGGTGGAGGGGGCGGCAGAGAGGGGGTGTGGTGGTGCGGTGGTGGCGGTGGTGCGGTGGTGGCGGTGGTGCGGGGTGGCGCGGGGTGGCGCGGTGGTGCGGGGGGCGCGGTGGCGGTGGTGGCGGTGGTGGCGGTGGTGCGGTGGTGGCGGTGGTGGCGGTGGTGCGGTGGTGGCGGTGGTGCGGTGGTGCGGGGTGGCGCGGGGTGGCGCGGTGGTGCGGGGGGCGCGGTGGCGGCGGGCTGCGGCGACGCTCCGGGAGCGGTGCGGCGGCGCTAGGGGGCTGCGGTGAGCTCGGGCGCGTGGTCGATTTGGGGAAGAAACTGTCGACCGCGCGCCCTGGCCACTCAAATTAGATAAGACGAGCCTGTGCCGACGGTAAAACCGTCGGCACAGGTGTCTTTTTTATTTTTCCTATTATTAGCTATTTTATTAACATTTTAAACATTATAATTTATTCCATTATAACTGAATACAGTTTCATTATAATTTATTGTATTATATGGTAGGGCCACACGCAAATTATTCCGGCGCTCCGACTATCCTTTTCCAGCCAAACCCTAGTCTGGCGGGCCTCGCTTCGGCAAAACCCTGAATCCGCTGGGAAAACCCTAACGTTTCCGTCTACCCCCATAGACGTGCGTCGAAAGGGGGTAGCCCAGTGGACTTTTTTGCTTGGTTGTGTTATGTTAGGCCATAGGAACAAGAGAAACCAAAGTCTACCCCAAATCGACACAAGATTCCATCCGGTTCGCCCGAAAGGGGAGTTTTCACCTCTAAGTGCAGAAACTCACTAGAGAGAAAGTGAAGGCGGTGAAGCCGGTAACACAACAGAGTAGATTCTTGGACATTTGAAACACCCAACACACTTGTACACACGTGGTATGGCACAACCTAGGTTTGGGTGGGGTTCCGACGCTCCGGGGCCCCGCTTCGGCGAAACCCTGAATCCGCTGGAAAAACCCTAACATTTCCGTCTACCCCCATAGACGTGCGTCGAAAGGGGGTAGCCCAGTGGACTTTTTTGCTTGGTTGTGTTAGGTTAGGCCATAGGAACATGAGAAACCAAAGTCTACCCCAAATCGACACAAGATTCCATCCGGTTCGCCCGAAAGGGGAGTTTTCACCACTAATTGCAGAAACTCACTAGAGAGAAAGTGATGCCGGTGAAGCCGGTCACACAACAGAGTAGATTCTTGGACATTTGAAACACCCTACACACTTGTACACACGTGGTATGGCACAACCTAGGTGCGAGATCTACGTTACAACTTCACTAGTTCTAAATACTGGATACAACAAATTAAGGTACAGCTGCAAATTACGATACAACACAAGTAAAACAAAGACTCTACCTATCTCCCATCGATGCAGCCTGCACCATCCGCCGTGTTGCCACCCTTGACCTTTGACGAAGATTCTGCCTTCTTGCCTTTGCCCTTGGACGAAGTTTCAGTCTTCTTGCCATTACCCTTGCTCGATGCTTCAGCCTTCTTCTCCTTGCCCTTGCTCAGTGCTTCAACCCTCCTTTCCTTTGACGATGGCATGAAATCATCGTCATCATCACTGTCAACTACCCAGAGACAGGAATGACCGTACGAATTACGGTCAGCTTCAGTTCGGTAGAATGGACTATTCGTAACCTTCCTGTCAAACTTATCTGCAAGCCTGAGCATTTCTGCACGAATTTGGAGCGGGGTCCTATACGGAAACCCATCGCGGCATAGCTTCGCCCCGAGCAAAGCGAGATGACTCTCAGTGTGCAAAATTTCTTCAATTGGAACTACCCTACCATCTACCTTCAAATTGCTCGAAAGCCTGGCGAGATGCTCGGATGCGGAAATGTGAAACCCCGACACACACTTCTCGCAAGGACCAATACACACCATGCTTGCGCTCAAGTGAGTACCATGCCTACCTTCGACTGGGTTTTATAGAACTACCGGTGGCGCTCCCGGATCCAACGGCTCAGAAGCGCACGAAGGAAACACACGATCCGTGTGCTTGTCCCGGATCCAACGGCTCACCAGCGCTCGAAAGAAACACACCGCTGATCCAATGGCTCAGAAGCGCACGAAGGAAACACACGATCCGTGTGCTTGTTCCTGATTGGCTAGCTGGAGGGAGTCACTCGAAAGGGCTTGTGAGCTGTAGTATGCCCAATCAGGAAGAAGCACACGGATCGTGTGTTTCCTCCCAGCGCTTCTGAGCCGTTGGATCAGCGGTGTGTTTCTTTCGCTTGATCCAACGGCTCCCAAGCTCTCGAAGAAAACACACGATCCGCGTACTTGTTCCTGATTGGCTAGCTGGAGGGAGTCACTCGAAAGGGCTTGCGACCCTATATATAGCCTACCTCCTCAGACAGGTTACTCACTCACACAAAACATTCCAGCGTCACTCGGAGAGGTATCTTTGGGCAACCAGCGGCAAGACGTCTCTGATGACCTGTGACCGTTCCAAACGGTTACAGATCATCAGGGATGTCTTGCCGTACGGTTGTAGAATATCAGAGCCGTCTTGCCGGACGGTTGTAATCATCAGAGATGTCTTGCCGGATCGAAGTGACCCTCAAACACAAAACATTCGGGTTCCCTAGCTACGTCCTACAGTGAACGCAACGGCATTCGACCGTGAATCACTGTAGGGCTGTAGCTAGGGGAAACCGTGTGTTTTGTTTCCCAGGTTACTCACTCATATATTCTACCTTGTGCTAAAACACAAAACATTCGGGTTCCCTAGCTATGCCCGACACTGAATGCAACGACATTCGACCGTGAATCAGTGTCGGGCTGTAGCTAGGAGAAACCGTGTGTTTTGTTGCCCAATCAGGAAGAAGCACACGAATCGTGTGTTTCGTTCGAGCGCTTGTGAGCCGTTGGATCCAGAAGAAGCACACGGATCGTGTGTTTCCTTCGTGTGCTTCTGAGCCGTTTCCCGCCCAAATATTTCCCGCCACCGTTTCCCGCCCAAATATTTCCCGCCACCGGTAGTTCTATATAACCCAGTCGAAGGTAGGCATGGTACTCACTTGAGCGCAAGCATGGTGTGTATTGGTCCTTGCGAGAAGTGTGTGTCTGGGTTTCACATTTCCGCATCCGAGCATCTCGCTAGGCTTTCAAGCAATTTGAAGGTAGATGGTAGGGTAGTTCCAATTGAATAAATTTTGCACACTGAGAGTCATCTCGCTTCACTCGGGGCGAAGCTATGCCGCGATGGGTTTCCGTATAGAACCCCGCTCCAAATTCGTGCAGAAATGCTCAGGCTTGCAGATAAGTTTGACAGGAAAGTTACGAATAGTCCGTTCTACCGAACTGAAGCTGACCGTAATTCGTACGGTCGTTCCTCCAGCTAGCCAATCAGGAACAAGTACGCGGATCGTGTGTTTTCTTCGAGAGCTTGGGAGCCGTTGGATCAAGCGAAAGAAACACACCGCTGATCCAACGGCTCAGAAGCGCTGGGAGGAAACACACGATCCGTGTGCTTCTTCCTGATTGGGCATACTACAGCTCACAAGCCCTTTCGAGTGACTCCCTCCAGCTAGCCAATCAGGAACAAGTACGCGGATCGTGTGTTTTCTTCGAGAGCTTGAGAGCCGTTGGATCAAGCGAAAGAAACACACCGCTGATCCGACGGCTCAGAAGCACACGAAGGAAACACACGATCCGTGTGCTTCTTCCTGATTGGGCATACTACAGCTCACAAGCCCTTTCGAGTGACTCCCTCCAGCTAGCCAATCAGGAACAAGTACGCGGATCGTGTGTTTTCTTCGAGAGCTTGAGAGCCGTTGGATCAAGCGAAAGAAACACACCACTGATCCGACGGCTCAGAAGCACACGAAGGAAACACACGATCCGTGTGCTTCTTCCTGATTGGGCATACTACAGCTCACAATCTCATTTCTCACTATATATACGTAGCCATGGCCTCCATTGGCATAGCACATCTAAACTGATATCTGATCCCTCATCACTCTCCCATGACTTCCACCGTACCCGCTCTAACCTACTCGGAGGCGGAGGCGCTTTGCGCCTCGAACTATCCCTGCCCACCCGGCTACGACGTCCCAACCGGCTGGAGGCTGAGCACCGGAGGCGTGCCAGTCCCTCCTATCCCTCAAGGTTTGGCACGCCGGGCGGCCATCACGAACCACTACTACCTCGAGCTCACTCCGGAGCAGCGGATGGATTCCCGCTGGCATCCAGACTATCGCCCAACTTGGGATGCCTTCTTCATCGAAAGGCGTGAGAAGGCGCTCGCCAGGTACGAGGAGGACCGCCCGCGTCCTTCGAACTTCAACGAGGCCGGCCGTCGGCTGTGGTGGGCCGGCCGGACTCTCAAGAGGGTCATGGACTACATCACGGCCGGTGATAACCCCCGCCTGCGCTACCCTCAATCACAGTCCAGGAGACAACCCCCGTCAACGACTACATCACGGCCATCCGACGACAGCGACGACGACGACGGCGACTACGACGACTACACCCACGAGTATTATAGGGCTAGGCAAGAGTATGACTAACCTGAGCCACATCACTGGTTAGGACAAAATGGTTTATTGTCATTCGTCTATGTACCCAAGTTTGTTGTCATTCGTCTATGTACCCAACTTCCTTGTTATTCGTCTATGTACCCAAGTTTGTTGTTATTCGTCTATGTACCCAAGTTTGTTGTCATTTGTCTATGTATCCAAGCTTGTTGTCATTCGTCTATGTACCAGACTTATATCTTAGTTGCTACTACTCTGTTTCGATTAATGATGATGATGGGTGACTACTTTTCGCATTCATATTAAACAAACCAAGCAAATTACATTGACAACATAAATTACACAGACAACAAAATATCGATAGTAGCGAAAACACAACATAAATTGAAGATACATGGTACTCTGCAAATTCTAAAAAGAAAATTCATCACTCTTGCCTTTCGAATTGCCTCCCGCATCACTCTTGCCTTTAGAAAATTATTATCTATGTACCAGACTTAAATCCACCCCAACACTTGCAATAATATCTACACACATGCGATAACACAAACCAAAATCCGCATATAATACTTCTGAGGGACAAGATTCGCGACGTTATTTTATGTGGGTGGAGACCGCTTTTCGGCGTAGCTATATACATATAGAAATGAATAAAAACATATTAAATTTAATTCAGAGTAATAAATAGATACATAAAAATGAAGAAAGAAAAATGGGTAACCTGTGCCGACGGTAAAACCGTCGGCATAGGTTGGTGCGCATAGATGGTTTGGTAGGCGACAAAATATTGGATCTGTGCCGACGGTTTTAACCGTCGGCACAGGGTTGTTCGCCTGCACGAGATAAAAGAAAAAATATTGGATCTGTGCCGACGGTTTGTACCGTCGGCACAGGGTTGTGTCGACGTCACCTTTTAGTCGACAGGGACCTGTGCCGACGGCGGAATGTGTGCCGACGGTCACCGTCGGCACAGGTTTTCTATGCCGACGGGGAAATATGTGCCGACGGCCAGCTTCGTGGGTGGCCTCGCAGGGAGCCTGTGCCGACGGCCCCGATAAAAACCCGTCGGCACAGGTTTCGACCGTCGGCACAGGTAAGCTCTGCTGTAGTGCGTCGTCGTCGTCGTCATCGGACAGCGGTGCTCCTAGGGGTGTAGAGCTATGCACCGGCAGCGTCTACAATGGCATGAGCGTCATCGGCACCTGGAACGGACTGATCTGCATGGCCGACAGCATGCGCAACTACAGGCCCCTCCTCCTGGCAAATCCGGTCACAGGGGAGACGCTAGCCATACCGCCGCCCCCGCTGACATACATGGAGGTCCCTTTCTACTCGTACCTAGGGTACAGCTTTGCGTACCACCCACGACGGGGCGGTATAAGATGGTGTATGTTCCGCACCGTTTCGACGAAAGGATCTTGGTATTCACCCTCGGGGATTCACTTGAATTGTGGCGAGACGTCACCACGAGCTGCCCAAAAGAGAGTTATTATGACCTCCACAAGGGCATTGTTAGCATCGACGGCGCGGTGTACTGGGCGGTGCATAGCATTATAGAAGCAAAGGTCATGTCCTTTGACCTCGACAGCGAGCACATCGAATCCATCGGGCCGTTGCCGAAGGTGTTGTCCAGCAGCTGGCACCTTACTCAGGTGCACGGAAGGCTGAGCATCGCCTTTTGCGGCGAGTCATCGGCGTCGGACAAAATAGAGGTGTGGGTCATGGAGCATGCCAGGGCGGGGCAACATAACTGGACATGCCAGTACAACATACGAATGCAGAAGCCACAACAATGGAAACTAGGACAACATGAGCTCACGCAACCATACTTTACTCATGATGGTGAGCACATCCTGACGATGAGATGGAACTATTCACGAGGATTCTCTATCTTGTACAAACATACCTTGAGAAATGACGGAAAGAAGACACGGCCTGACGTGATAGAGATCGACGAAAGGAACCAGGGGATGGCGGTGGCGGAGATCCATGCCTCTTCCCACCGTCGCCGGACATTCGCCTATGTCGAGACCACTGAACCTTTGAATGTCTATAAGTGTTGATAACTCATAGATCGTACACATATGCACGGGAGGCTGAGTGTCGCCTTTTGCAACGAGTCTATAAGTGTTGATAACTTGTTGGTATTTGGTGTACTGAAGCTTGAAGTTTATGTTTGGTGGGGAACTGCAAGCATTAAGTTGTATCACCAGGATCCATGACACCAATGTCAACATACTTACAATGACAACAATTACAAATGTAATTTTCCTCTATATTTTGTCACCATAACAGCAATGAATCAGCAGAACTTTGTAACTCAAGCCTGTGCACTTATCTTGCTAGTAGCTCCATTTGAATCATTCCTTTTCCTTGTCAGAAACTTGTGACTCTGTATCAAAAGAAACAATTTTGATTCAGAGGACAGCAACTACAGAAACTGGCCTAATCCTATGAACCTCGAACCATGCCCACCGACTGGTCATCGCCGGCGTTAAGCCTCACCCTATGCGAACGAAAATCACGTCTCCGACTCATGTCACTGTGGTGCTCCTCTCTGCCGTCGTTTTCTTCCGTCTATGATGCGTCAATAGTCCAGGCGTGATGAGGAGACGACAGCTCCATACCTCTTTCCTACAGATATAGGAATATGCTCCCTGCCTGATTGCAATCAAATTATTTCTCTCTATAAAGCATGATATTTCTTGGCTCCTGTCTATGGACAAAATCAGGCTAGAAAGAAGAGGTAGGTATCTTAGTTTTTCACCTGTAGCTACATCTGCTACTCGGTCCAATAGTAACCGTTCATTTGTTTTAAGCCATCCAATGGCTCCAGTGGTCTGGTCCACAATTAGTCCACGGAGTACTCACTCAATAACTCGGGCAAAATGGACAAGGCGTTTTGTGTCACTGGTGCAGATGCACCCGTTGTGTAAAATATTTTCTAAAACATTTTAAAATATAAAAAAATCAAAACAAATTCGAATATACATAATGATATTTTGTGTTAGCATAAAAAAATTCACGGAGAAAAGATATCTTTTGTGACCCGTGCAAAAAAGACAAAAAAAACCTTGTACAAAGTCATTTTGAAGCGCCCAGATTTATCTCTTGCACAGGTCACAAAAATGTCTTTTCTTCCTGAAACTTTTTGTACTGAGATAAAATGTATTCAAGTATATCCGAAATTTTTATTTTAAATTTTTTAAGATTTTGAAAATTATGTTTTGAGCAGTGGGTGCATCTGCACCCATGACTCGATATGTATTTCCAGGGGCAAAATTCAAGGAGTATCGATATCAGAGGGGTAATTGGGTCTTTTTGCATCTTAGATTATTTCTGCAATATTTTTTGTAAAAGGTTTGTTATGTCGTAATAGTGAAACGGCGGAGGAGCCGTCCGGCCGAGACGAGACACCGCGCGGCAGTAGCGGGCTGATGGAGGAGTGTTTGTTGCCCCGAACTAGTTAAGAGAGTGGAAAGAAAGAGGGTGTGTGTGCCAAAGAGTTTTGGTTTGACTCAATTTTTTCTTCTTCTATTGCTCTCTTTAAATATGGGCCGGAGCTAGTTACAAAGTCAACTAAACCATCACATCCGACTTTATGTGACGGGACCTATGACGTCATGACTCACCGCAGTGTCACTGACTCGAATCTACTAGGATGACTCCACTAACTCAGAACCACTATAGGTGTCGAATCTACTATGGATGACTCCACTAACTCAGAACCACTATAAGTGACATCTAGAACATACTATCTATCTACTATGTACGCTGTCCTGGGAGTGACGACTTGACCTGCCGACTCACAGGTCTATGTACCGCCTAGTCAGAACAGACTCCGACTTAACGACAGAAGTACGACGACTCCACTCGGGGCACTCGCCAAGTAGGCAACATGTCAACTCTCCTGTTGAATCAACCTGGTATACAAGCCTATTTCCAACAGTGTTGAAGTTGGGGCAGGAGTAAGAGACGACTGCCTGCGCCACGGCTCGCCATGGCTGCCGCCGCTGACAAGGAATGTGAGGAAGAGGACCGCACACCCATCCACGTACCGCTTGCCTTGGCTGCCGCCACCGTCGGGTAGCTGTAAGAGGATCACTGCGCACCTGTCTATGCGCCACCGCTCGCCATGGCTGCCGCCGCTGACAATGAATGTGAGGAAGAGCACCGCACACCCATCCAAGTGCCACCGCTTGCCTTGGCTGCCGCCATTGAAGAGGATTCAGAGGAGCACAACACACCCATCCTGCAGACCGTCCTCCACAATCATGCCCACCACCCGCGTCTGCCGCGGCTCCTCCTGGGCCCACATGGCGTCGGCAAGCTCGACAGGACGGCGGCGTGCTCATTCGGTCAGTGGCGCAAGGTGGGCAACCCTAGTGGAGGTTTCTACGTGCTTACTACTCACTCCGTATCAAAATATAAGATTTTGTACATATTAGGCCCAAATGCACCTAGAGACATGCTTAAGTGCAAGATTGTATCTGATTTGGGAAAAAAATAACCCGATGGTGCGTTACTTGGTCTACTGACAGGCTAAATATTCAAAAATGCCCTCCGTCAGCGACGGCCAGATTTATCCGGTACTCCAGCTCTTGGTTTTGGAGTACCAGGGTACTGTAAAATTCACCTACAATAATATCCCACTACAGTGCGACTGATACCTGCAATTCGATATAAGCTGCACACACTACAAGAAATTTGCATTGTTTTAATCACATTAGTAACTCACCTTTGTAAAAAATTAACACTCGGCCTGGCAATCCTTAGTGCATTGCTACATGGTGTGTCGGAACATATGGACAGTACAAGCATATTGCTGACCAAATACAACAATTTTGAGATGACCAAATGCAGCTTAAGCGCGCGTCTAGGAGATACTGCAAATTAGCAAACCTGAGCGCAACAAGAATCATCTTCTTATTCTTCTTTGGTATCATCAGCTCAACTTTGCGCCCAGCAAAGCTCACTTGCTCATCATAATAATGTTCATCTACGGCCTTTGTTTCCTTCACATCTCTCTGATAATTAAATCACAGGTTTACTTAGCCCCAGTGAACTGTCGGATAGTACAAAACGTACAAACATGCCTGTATCAGCAGGATACATTGGTGTGCACAGAGAACCATCGATCGGGTGCTAGCTAATTAGCTCACTACTCTGCTCTGCTCTGCTCTGTTCATATCACTTTCTCTGTGCCAGGACTTTGGAGGACGGCTGATATTTTCAGATGTTTTGGCAAGGCCGGTCTCGGTCACGGCGCACCGAGTACAGTTCTCACCCATTCTCCCCTCGTTGAAAATTTATTCCTCTCCACCACTGATTCTAAGTTCATGGAGCATCTTCTGGCAAAGCTCGTCATCTTCTTGTCAAACAGTGCGCCAAACAACAGGCTTCAGGCTTCCACATGATTATACCACCTCATCGCGTCAACACTTTCCTCATTGGCAACACAGTATCTGACGACAGTAGGAATTACAGTGGATTAAAAAGGCTGAATGCAGAGGAGTTAAAATGTAAGCAAATAAACATGCTGGAAGACCTTTCAGATGGTGCCGAGCAACACTTGGCTAAGAAGCATTCTTCAAACAACACTGGTATTTCCTCCACCAGGGCTGTGCTGAAGGAAAGGATGACTCGACTCCCTCGTCATCATTTGTTTGGTTCACCCAGGAAGTAAGTACATCGATGTCCTTATACCTTATAAACATGTTTAAAATTCAAAAACAGTAGATGGGAATTTGACAGCAAACTGTGCCAATAATTGCAAAAATATATGTAAATACGTCAAAGTTTTACTAATGTAGTTTAGACTAACTGCATCATATTGCAAGCTTCATACAACCACTAGGCACTTTTATATTGGAGAGGATTCACAAGGTTTTGCCATGAGTCCACAACTGAATATGCTTTGTCTTTTTATGGTTTTTGTTTTCGTCTAGCACAGGCACTTAATTTTCCCTGTAAATACTATTGAGCAGATGTGTAAGGAAATACAAAGCAAGCAAGTAACAAGTACGCAATGACCGGCAGTGTGCACATTGTTTATGCACTCAAACAAAAAGAGTTTTACTCGGTAGAACACAAAAATAGAGCCAAACTGTATCTATA
This sequence comes from Poa pratensis, assembly GCA_947311845.1. Lineage (NCBI taxonomy): Eukaryota > Viridiplantae > Streptophyta > Magnoliopsida > Poales > Poaceae > Poa > Poa pratensis. The sequence continues at coordinate 2,019,420 of CAMZMU010000016.1, forward strand.
GCAAATTAGTACTTAGCAATTCAGGGAATAAGGAGATCAAAATGCTTATTGTTCTGAGACGATTGTGCATTACCTTAGGCTTTCGTATGTCCCTTCGCTGCATTCCTTTCCCATGATGGAGAACCAACGTTCTTCATCAGGATAGGATGATTTTACTGTAACAGTTACATAGTCCGTCGTCATCGAGGTTGAAAGTAAGTAAATAAATAAATGAAGTAAGGCAAGTAAAATTTATGGTATTGAACTTAATGCAGAGATTATACTAGTCTAGTTAATTTCTTACTGGGTGAGCAATGAGATCACGATGCAGAAAATAGTCCTCACTCAGAACTGGTATTGAATGCACAACTTCAGTAGAATTTTAATTTTGCTGAGAAAACTTGATTTTCTTTACCAAAACAGTAAAAAAATAAGGTTAGTTGATATTTGTAGGGACAGTTGAAGCAAGGGCCACGAGATTTACCAGTTGGTGAAATAGTGAGAGATTCTAGTACGAAACAACAGGACAGAAGCCAAATTAAGTGTTCGCAACAGGCAGGAGAGAGCAAATCTAACATTGATTACAACATGAAAAAAAAAGACAGCGAAAAAAAACTAGAGAGGATTTATTGATAAGTTGTAAGTAAGTCCAGAAAAGAAAAGCGAGGATGAAAGTGGACCAGTGGATGTACCTATTTTCAATCGATGGATGTGTGAAACTTTGCTCGATTCAGAGTTGCTATTTTCTCTGATCTCATTCAACAGTTCTGAATGGCATTCCTTAATATTGAGGTCTTCTAGTGAGGAGAGTTCCCGCATACTCAGCGGGAGAGATTTCAAGGACTTGGCCTGTGATATTTTTAGGCGCCTGAGGAATTGACGGTTCTGTATTAGCCATCTCTCGGGTAAGCTTTCCATCTGTAAACCATTCCCAATTTCTAACTCTGTGGTGCAACGGAGTCTCTTGAGTGGCTCAACAAGCAGCAAGGATGGGAGATCCACCGCAAGTCGGTATATCTGCACCAGATGATCATTCTCGCCACCAGATGATGCATGTGGAGACAGGGAGGACCCAACCTCCACAAGTTTACCACAGCCGCCGATGCTTAAGCGAGCGAGGGATGGAAGGGAGCCGAGACCTCCCAAGGACGAGAGATTCTCGCATCCATAGATCACCATACGCTGTAGAGATTTGAAACTCATGAAGACATCTGCTGAAGCGAGGGATACAAGGCTGGAGCAGCCACCTAGGGCGAGATCTTTGAGATAAGTGAGCTCTCCTCTGAAGGTTTCCATTGTGCTAAACTTTGGACAGAAGCTGATATCGATTTCTGTAAGTCTATTCATTCCTTCAAATGCTATGGACCCAAACTCCAGACTGTCACATCTTCTGATCACTAAGTACTGGAGAGCTCCCATGTACATCTTCTGCTCCAAAAGACTCCCTTCCAGCGAAGTTAAAGACTTACAATTCCGGACGTCAATCTTCATTAACTGTGATGGCTTAGTCTCACTGCTCTCACTGTCAATCATAGGAAGTTTGGTCAGTCCAAAACCTGATACACTCAATAGCACCAAGCTTGGAGGTAGAACAGGTAGTTCTCTTAACCTTCGACAACCAAGCACTTTTAGAGTTTCCAGCCTTGGAGGTAGGAAGAACTCCATGGAGGTATCACTCGTCAAATTACCAATCTGTTGTAGCTTACTAAGTCCTCTAATCTGAATATGTCTGAGCCACACTAGTTTTCTAAGAGAGGGGAGACGTTCCCAGCTTAAGCAGCGATCCAACCTAAGTGTCACCAGGTTTTTGATAGAGAGATCCTCAATCCAAAATGGAAGTTTGATGCCAGTGTAACCTGAAATCTCCAATTCCCTGACATTACAATGTGGCTCAAGGTGATCAAAAACTAACTCATCAGTATTGTTTGCATTGGCAGAAGAAGACCAACTGAGAGACAAAGAATTGAGAGAAATAATTTCATTCAACTTGACATCCTTAGCTTCTTCATGATTCTTGACTTTCTCAAGTCCACTTACTTGTAGCGTGCGGAGAGTTCTTAAGCTCTTGACTGCACTTAATTTGTTGCCTGTGCTTTCTTCTACCTCGTAGTTATTCAACTCCCGAAGACGAGTGAGTCTGACAACAGAGAATTCACCAAGTCCATCTTGGTTTTGAGGAAGAGACATATTAGAAGATCCATATGATCGAACAGACATATTAGAACATCCATACGATACATATTGCAAGCGATCAAGAATTCCCAAATAACTCACTTGCAAGACTTGTTTAGTTTCATTCTGCCGAGTAATGCCACTGCTGTAAAAAAGCATCAAGTGATATAGTCTAACAACCCCGCATATCCCCTCTGGTGATATCCTAGGCAGCCTGATATAGCGAAGGTGTTTCAACTTACCACATTTGACAGTGAGGTGCATATCATAGAGTCTTGAACAGAAGAGACGCAAAAACTTCGAGCTTTCAATAACTCTTTGAAGTGCACAAACTACATCCTTTTCAACGGGAATGCTAACAATAGGAAAGTACTTAGAATTACTATCATTAATGATAATACTACGCAAATACTTAAAATTAGATATTTTCCTGACCTCCTCAACCGAAAATCTGTTAATATTAGCAATGCACATGTGTCTGACCGTACGGTTATGATCTTGAAACATGGCAGGATGAGTAATTCTTGCACATTCACCAGCGGACACATTTCTTGCTAAATCATGCATCAAGTCATGCATTACATAGTATTCTTGTTTTGTTCCCTCAAAACGATCTACTACGAATTTTAGATCAAAAAATGACTTTTTAGTTAGCTGAACCAAAATCCGTTCTCCAATATCCTCAAAAGATTGTGAGTGACTTCCATGCTGCAAGATCAATCCTGAACCCATCCACATTTGGATCAACTCTTTCTTTTCAAACTCACAGTCCTGTGGAAATATGCAACAGTATCGGAAACAAATCTGAAGCTCGGTAGGTAGGCTGTAGTAGCTTAATCTGAGAACCCTCATGATACCTTCTTCAGTCCCACTAAAATGTTCTAATCCTTCATGCAAGAACCTGTTCCAGTACTCAATCGTCATATTACCTCGCAAATGCCCAGCGGTAACCTTTGTTACCAAGGGGCATCCTCCTAGTTTCCTTGCAATTTGCTCCCCAACTACTTTGAAACGTCCATAATCTTGTGGATCCAGCCCAGAAGATACATGATAATTGAATAGCCCAATATTTTCATCTATTTCTAGTTCTTGTAGTGTCAAGCACTGACCTCTTTCAACTCCCATCACGATTGTCGCCATGTCTGCGACTGATCGCAATCTGGTTGTCAAAACAATTTTGCTTCCGTGTTCACATTCCTGAGTGGAGCAAATAGTTTAGCCCATTCACCTTCTTTGTTATCTTCCCACACATCATCCAAAACTAACAGGAAATTCTTAGTCTTCAGCTTCTCTTTGAGGAGTTTTTGCAATGGCTCCAAATGGTCGGAACTTGGTTTTTCCCCTGTAAGAGACTCCAGAATTTTACTTGTTACCGATGTTGCGTCAAAGTTAGTAGATACGGTGACCCAGATGACCTCAAAATTGGTCCGCACTGCGTCTTCTTTGCATATGCTCTGAGCCAAAGTAGTCTTCCCCATGCCACCATGACCAACCACTGAAATAATAGGAACGCTATTGGTTCCTGTCGCAGCATCAGCTGCATCAACTGATGTCTTGGTTATCCATCCAATGATTTTCTCCTTCTCCTTTTCTCGCCCAACAAATTTGAGTGCACTCAATTCAGAGCTTGTCTGGTGATCATTGTTTACTAGCTGCTGGCTGGTGGACGCAGATCCTTTGAGACGATCCGCAATTGCGACGATACTGGGTACATCTGCAGCAGATCTGTCCAAATCTTCCACCGCTTTTCTCAGTCTCTTGAGAGTGTCACGGTGAGCAAAGTTCTTGTGGGTCTTGTCCACAATACTAACATTCTTAACAGATCTGATGACTTTGTGCCTCATCTTAGCAAGAGAAGAGCCCCAGTCACTAACCTTCCGTTCCTCGGCCTTCTCTTCTAGCTCATAGTACTCGAGCTCATCGACAGCGTTCTCAGCGTCCTCGACCGCGTCCCTGAGCTGCCACAGCCACGCGTCCATGGCACGGCTCTGCTCCCTGACGAGGTCTGGGTCGACGACATCGAACACGGCCTCGATCTTTGGCACGGCCAGCTCGAGCCGCTTCTTCAGCCCCCATGCCATCGGATCTGCGGTACTTGTCGAGGTAGCTGAAAGCCTTTCCGAGCAAGAAGGAGATGGCAGGAATCACCAGCGCCTTCCCGGCAAATGCAACAGGGGTAGCCATATGCCTGCGCCAGAGAAGACGGAGATGCCGGCAATCTCCTGAGTGTTCTGCCGATCTGAGTCAAGGAGCGCCACAAATGCACCGACCTTGAACACGGAACACTGAACGGTGGGTTTAATTCCCCTGCCTTGTCAATCTGAACATGGATAGAGGTAAATGCAACCATTACTGCACCTGTATACACAGCAACCAATGCGAGGAGATGGAAGCACGTCATAAAACACGGCCGTACCTGCTGTAGAAGACGGCCGGCCGGCTGTTGGCGGGGAGACCACGACACCTCACCCGGCGAGGAGAGGGAAGCTCGGTCGCCGTGGAGGACGGCCGGCCGCGGAGAAGGAAGCTCGGTCGCCGGCGATGCGTGCACAGGCAGAGTGGAGTTAGAAGGGGATATGACTAGGCCGTCGCCGTTTGACTTTTTACTGCATCTCTCTTTCCCTCGGTGCTGGTTGCTGGAACTCTTGGTGTAAAACTCTGAATCTTGCTGTTGCTGGATCTAATCACCGAGAGCAGTGTTCATTAGGGGCAGTGTATTATTCTTTGTTGGTCTCTCTCAGCACGCGTTCGAGTCACAGCGATAGGAGTCACAAAACGCGTGGGGTTTGTATAGATCAGTAGGTCTTAACTTGCACACTAGGTTGTGTGTGGTGTTGAGTGCGTGTGTGTGGTGTGAGTTGGTGTTAAGTTCACATACTACAGCTCTCCCAATTCAGAGGCATTAAAAAAAAAACAGCCGCTAGTCAACAGACACTGGCATGCTAGCAATGTAGGGTAAGGTGGTTTGGCTCCACGGTCTATTGGAGCGTTAAAAAAAATGAAAAAACATATATATTGAAGTTTCAGAAAAATTCAACGTATAAATCAAGCTGCGTGATCTGCGCACTGCAAAAATAAGTGTGGATCTATAGTAACGAAATGTGCATCTACTGTAATTCCACATCCCTTTTGTGTTGTGCACTAAAATATCAATTTGATCAAGATAAATCAGAGTCCGCGTGAATATGTGATAGCATCCGCATTGGATGTCACTTCATGAATGATCTCATTGATCTCCCACAAGAAGTTAAAACTACTTTTCTTCCGGGCCATTTAATCGCCGACACTTTGACACAAGCGGGTGTGTTGTATTCTCCTTGGAATACAACCCACCCCCTTTAGACGCGCAAGAGTTATTATGTTAGTCTTAAACCATATGAGCAGCTAGCGCCCTTTGGCATCTGAAATAGTATGCACGTCAGCCCATAGATTATAAAGAAGTGCCTCTTGAGATCATCACTGGATCCAGTTATGGTTATTCTACAAGATGCCAAAGATATATTGCACAATTTGCGGAATATATTTTGCACAAATTTTCTACCGATTTTTGTCGTTGATCAAACCTCCCTTGGATGCTTCGTCAAATGCTTATTTTCAGTTTGTTTCGCCGACGGCAAGCTACTGGTGGTAGTTACGTACGTAAAACACACGACTTGACTATACACTACGGGAATCGCCCAAAACGCCGACGGCCGGATTGTACGCCGACGGCCAAATGTCGGGGCCGTCGGCGTACAACCAGGCATAGTGCAGCCGTGCCACTGGCCGTCGGCGTACCCGGCGCCGTCGGCGTAGCCATCCAGAGGCCGACGGGTGCCGTCGGCGTATAACTGGCCGTCGGCCATGACGGAGAAGGAACGGAAGAATTCCCTGGGTTCATACGCCGACGGCAATGCCGTCGGCGTATATCTGTTCCTTTTTTATTTATTTCTTTATATGATATTTCTTTATTTATTTATCTACGTAATATTTAATGTAGGCATAATTTATAAATAAATTGGATCTATAAGTTCCCTCCCAATTTCGGTATCCCACCCGCATAAAATAACGGTTTGAGTTTTCCGGTATCCCACCCGCATAAAATGACGGTCAAAGTTCCCGACATAGTTTATATCCCCTACAACATATACATGTAAAATAAATAAAAACAACACATGTAATATACACCTACAACACATAGTTGATGTCCCCTTTCGACGCACGTCTATGGGGTAGACGTGCACATTAGGGTTTTTCCAGCGGATTTAGGGTTTCGCCGAAGCGGGGCCCCGGAGAGTCGGAACACCACGAAAACCTAGGTCACTTGCTGCAATATTTAATGTAGTTGTAATTCATATGCTCTCCTTTGTCAGCAGATTTCGATGGAGATTGTGTGCATATTTATTACCCTCAGTCACTTGCTGCAAAAGCGGAAGCCTTGGAGCTTTTCAGCGTGGAGAAGCAACTGAAAAATTCACACAACGGGAAAGTAAACCTCCAGCTATGTAATGACAGTTTGCTAGCCCTGAAACACATGTCTGTAAGAACCATGTTGAGCAAAGAATCAGCTAACCAGATTTTGTTTTGGAAATGCAGGTTGACAACAATCTAATAAAGCAACAAATTTCAGATTTTGTTGTGAAATCCTCTCATCTTGGTCTTCTTATTGACCCAAAGAGCGACTCCTCGGTGTCAAAAGTAGTTCAACAACTTGGTTTTGTGGGTCTGCAGCTCTACCGTGAGGGAAAGTTCTACTCAAGCCGACTAGTCGAGGAAAGTTCTACTCAAGCAAATTACACAGAGAACAAAATATCGGTAGTAGCAACAACACAACATAAATTGAAGATACATGGTACTCTGCAAATTAGAAAAAGAAAATTCATCTACCATCGACGCAGCCTCCCGCATCACTCTTGCCTTTCGACGACGCAACACCCTTGCCCTTCGACGACGCAGCACCCTTGATCCAAGGGCTCGGAATCGCTCGAAAGAAACACACCGCTTGATCCAACGGCTCCCAAGCTCTCGAAGGAAACACACAATCCGTGTGCTTCTTCCTGATTGGCTAGTAGTATGCCCAATCAGGAAGAAGCACACGGATCGTGTGTTTCCTCCCAGCGCTTCTGAGCCGTTGGATCAGCGGTGTGTTTCTTTCGAGCGCCTGTGAGCCGTTGGATCAGCACCTCGTGTTTCTTTTCAGGGCTTGTGAGCTGTAGTATGCCCAATCAGGAAGAAGCACACGGATCGTGTGTTTCCTCCCAGCGCTTGTGAGCCGTTGGATCAGCGGTGTGTTTCTTTCGCTTGATCCAACGGGTTCCTAGCTCTCGAAGGAAACACACGATCCGCGTACTTGTTCCTGATTGGCTAGCTGGAGGGAGTCACTCGGAGAGGCGGGTCTATAAGAGAGGCAGGAGTACACTTCACATCCATCATTGATCCCTCATCACTCTCCCATGGCTTCCACCGTACCCACTCTAACCAACTCGGAGGCGGAGGCGCTTTGCGCCTCGAACTACCCCTGCCCACCTGCTCATTCCCTATCTATGGTTGCTCATCTGCCGAGTAATGAGGAACAAGCTGATAACAATGGGCTGCAATATGAGAGGAGCCTAGGAGGCACAAGGTACAGTCTAACAAGTTACATAAAAATATGTGGTGATTGTGGGAAGAAATTTAATGTGGGTGGCTTAACATGGTATGCTTCTAAACTTGGTCAAGACTGGTTTTTTAAGTTGTTTTTGCACTGGCAGAACGTATTGAGCAAATGAGGATAATGTTGATTGCTGACCAATCCGACGTATCGACCGATTAAAATTAATATTAAAATAAAAATTATTTCATGTTGATGTCCATTTTTTGTTCTCCCGTAGCAACGCACGGGCATTCAGCTAGTAGGTTTAATATCTAGTGTGTTAGCATACTCGTTGTAGTTTACGTCATGGATGATCTCACCAATATCTGACAAGTTAAAACTACTATAGTGATGGCTCGTTTTTGGACCATTTAATTGGTGAGATTTTGTTATTGGTTTGAAAATGCACACTTCAACTCTCCTTCGAATGTATCCTCGGCCCTTTAGACGCTCAAGAGCTAGCGTCTTCTAGCACCTGTAAGCAACTAGCATCATCTCGCCCTAAGGAAGTTGCATGCCAACTCATGGATAATCAAGAATTGCTTCTTCACGTCGTGATTGGGTCCAACATTGCATAAGTAGTTTTTTTTTGTAGATAGAACAAGTCTTATGTAAACTCTCTAATTGTCGATAAAATATTCCCTTAATGCTTCGCCAAATGTGTATTTTTCCTATTTTATTTTGTAAAGTAGTAGTTACACCAAAGTTACAAATACAGGTATTTTTTGTTTATTTTGTACAGTGTAAGTGCACCAAAGTTGAGAGAACTAAGAGTACACATTTGTTTGTAATGTACTATATGATTTGAGTTCTGAATTAGACTGCATAGTTAGTGCCAACCACCGCCGGTCAAATCTTGCATCGTGTCGAATGTAGAATTTGTTGAGAACTGTACATACAGATCCTGGGAGAAAATAATGGATCTCAAGTGTTATAGAAATTCTAACAAGCGATTAACATTTCATAAGGTTAGTCTAGAAGTTCTAACTCGGTCAAGAAAATATTTCATCGTGAGTTTTAACCATTGCTCCCTAGTATGCGTAGAAGAAGCAATTAGCACAACCAGATAAGATATTTACACAATAAATTACGATTTTGTATGCACAAGTATTTTTCTTGTGGCACGACTCGGTAGTCCCGGGTGGACACCCAGGACTAGAGGCCCTCACTACCCCGGACTAAAGGTTCTGTTTCTACTAGGGATAGATGCAACACAAGTTGTGCTAGTACTATGTAGAAACAAAAAAAAATCATTAACATTGGATGTAATTTCCCCAACTGATAGCACCGAGGGTATTAGATTGTCACTCCAGGCTAGCTAGTAACTAAAGTTTTGGTCCCTCTGAGTCTCAATCAGACTGAGTTTTTTTAAAATATCGGTCGATTCCGAAAATTGTAACTCTAGTTTAACCAATAATATGACTAAACTTTTTACTAAAATTTGGCTTCATATTTTTCAAGTCTGTAAATATTGAGAAAATCTCACTCGTTATGACTTAGCGAAAGTATGAGCTGCATTTTTGGCATCATTTGTGCCAAAAGGAAAATATAATACATTCGGGCCGGGCTTGAGTAACATGAGCTAACGACATGGTAATAGGACTTGGTAATCTTGAAGGTCAAACTAAAATTAAGTAGCATTGATTGGGTGGCATCTAATGATGCAGAATAATTAATCATCTATTAGTACTTAATAAGATGCCATGTCCTTTGGCTAAAGAGACGTTGTCATGTTTGACTAGATCTAGATAGATGAACAATTGTCTAGACCAACTTGGTAGGAAGAGACTTAGCCTATACAGCTCATGAGCGTGGAACAGCATAAGGTTGGCATAGTTAATAATGTCCCTGCCTTAGCTATTAATGGGTCAACTAACAACTTGTTTAATTTGAATGATTAGATGAAAATTCATTTTTCCACGGCGGACAGAGCAATTCTGATAGCTATATTTAAGGCTTAGGAGGGGAGCACCTGTTAACCCTACGGTTGTACTACTTTGGATTCCATCCACACAAAACTAAACTGATTGAGCGAGCATCTCACCGAGCCAGAGCCACAAGCAACGATGGAGGCGGCTCTCGTGAGTGCGGCGACGGGGGCCCTCAAAACCGTAATTATGAAGTTGGCCACTCTTATGGGAGATGAGTACACATGTCGCAAGGAGGTGTGTCACGAGATTGGGTTACTCATGGAAGAGCTTGCCGGCATGCATGTGTTTCTCCTCAAGATGTCGGAGGAGGAGGATCTCGATGCACAAGATAAGGTGTGGATGACGGTGGTGCGGGAGCTCTCCTATGACATGGAAGACTCAGTTGATGACTTTATGCAAAGTGTTGGTGACAAAGATGCAAATCCAGATGGCTTTATAGAGATGACGAGGGGTACACACATCAAATCCCATGGTTAAGCACCTAGAGTTGAGATTATGGGGAGAGAATGTGGTAGTACAGGTAGTTTCGTCGGCTGACAAGCAGAGGCAAAGATTTAACCAGGTTCAGGCCCCTCGGGTAGAGGTAAAGATCCTACTTCCTGCTTGTCTGTTATTGATCGCGTGAGATTATGAGGTTACAAGGTGGCTCCGGCGAGATGTCGATCTCGCTAGAGCTTTGGTGGTTTGAGTATGACTTGTCCTGATCGGCGCCCCCTCCCAGCCTTTAAATAGGCTGGGTCTCGGGAATACGTAACCGACCTGGTTTACATATAAGGAAAGTCCTAACCGACTATGCCTATGTCTAATTTTTGGAGGGTACTCCATCTTCTTTGGGCCTCCTATCTTGGGCTTCGAGCAGGCCCTTCGTGATTATGCCTCAGTCGTTACGTGCACCAGGTACCCCTCATGGTAGGGTACCCGAGATGTAAACCCATGTCAGTAGCCCCCGAGTACTTGTTTGACTCGAAGAATCGGGCATGGACTCTTTCGTAAGTGCACGTCATATGCTTTGTATTATAATGGGAATTCCTGTATGAATAACACCTGTTGGCTATGTCGAGTACCTTATCGACTATGGTTTTTGCTTATGATGATTAAGGGATAATAGCTGAGCAGGCCCAGTACACTCGACGGATCGAGACTGGTTAACTACACATTCGGGTAAAACCTTACTAGATTTCAATCAAACTCGAGTCCCCGGACTCGAATCTAGAACAAACTGGTCAGACTCGACTAGGCCGCTTGAGGTCTTACTGAGTCGATCTGCAGTATAACTTTGAATTTTACCCAACGCGTCCGTCGGGATTTTTCATCATGTCTGCTGACACGGAAAGTATAAGGATTGACGTTGCTGGAACGGTCCTTAGCCCAGCTCGAAAGTTCGGCGGGTCTTACCTTTGCACTATGCGTGCAACATCCGAGGTATTTGCGACGGACGCAACTCGGGAATGTTTCGAGTATGATTTTGTATATGAACTTGAGTCGATTCATTTGTCGACTGACCCTTTGACATTATTCCATCGGGTGCGCGACAGCGCTCCCGATGGGAGTAGCCCCGAGATTGTGCTTATTACTTGTAATGGAGGATAATCTCAAAAATCATTTTGTCTTGAGCATCTTCAGTCGAAGAAATTTTTGATACACTCCCGATGGGAGTAATATGCCTCAGCCGAAGGAACAATCGAGTGACCATATACTCGAAAACAATCGAGTGTTTAATATGCATTGGGTGAACCTGAAATCTTTTCTAAACAAGTCTCTTGCAATGACGTCAGGGATGACGTTTTATGGCGACTGCGCCACCTGACACGCGGTGGCGTGCGCTATGCTGCGATGGATGGGACGTGACACGTATGTGGGCCCATTGTGCAGCCGTTTGGACTAGATTTGACCGTTCAGGCACGCACTAGTACAGAACGACACATCGGAAACGGGCCAAAAACCCCTTCGGCAACGGAGAAAGGGTCCGTGTCCACGACCCTGTCACTGATGTGAAGCCTCTCATCGTCAACGGACAAGAAAAACCGTCACCGATGAGGCTTGATTTTGGCTACGGTTGCCATCCTGTCTCCGTTGCCGATGTATCTGGACATCAGAAACGGAGATTCTGTTTCTGCTCGTTTGCATTGAGGTTTCTTCATAAGCCTAGAGCAGGAATAGATTTGGCACTGGACATTTAAAATTTCACAGCAGAAGCATAAAAATGCTAATAAATTCATTCGTAAGGTATAACAAATGTCACCGATACATTGCATCACAAGACAACCAATTACTTATCTTCATTGTCATGCCTCTCTAAATCTATCATTGACATGTCTAGCTAAATCTATCTATGTCATGCCTCTCTAAACTTATCCTTGTCATTTCCAACTTAATTTATCTTCATGACTTGCTGTTAGAGTTCATGAATTCAATCTTCTTCTTGGATGGTGTCGCCAAAATATAATCAACTCGCCGCTTTGTCCCCAACCTTGTATTTAGCTCATTTAAATGAGCTAAACGGATCAGCACCATGCTCTGCACATAGTAATAAGCGAGTGCTGATGTACTGAAGGTGCCTCTTTTGTAAAGTGGTCACTGAAATGCAAAGAGAGAATATATGACTCCATGTTAGCTCACTATACATCTAGCATAAAGGACATACAACACAAAAGGATGCATAAGACAGAATAACAAACTTACAAATCCATTGCATAGTTGTTGTGTACCAACAATTATGCCGAACGACAAGCGCACCTTGGCTAAGGACCCGGCTTTTTATACAGTGTCACCGAAATGTACATCTGTTTTGCAAAGGAGATAAGTCAGCCATGAGTTTCATACACTACCGATTTGTGCTAGTTATGTTCTTTTCGAGCGACACTACGTAGTCGTCCTCAGTGGCGGAGCTAGAACATATTGAACCAGGATGCACACATGTTACCACAATACATTTAAAACAATTTTTAGGGGTGCATATGTGATGAAAAAATGCTAATTTACAAAGAAAAATTCCTTCTCCCGGTGTCCTGTGCACCCGGCTGGCTCAAGGTGGATCCGCCAGTGGTCGTCCTCATCGTCCTCGGATGTATTACAACCCTAGTTCTAGTTTTGTTCATGAGTGTCCTATGGAAGAAAACCTAAGCAGAACAATGACAACAACCCTAGTTCGTCGGCACGACGGCCGGTCACAAATAGATGTATTACCTTCGGATCTGTCGGCGGGAGTACGTAGTCGTCCTCGTCGTCCTCGGATCGACACGCCATGCGCCCTCCAGCTACAGATCGGGCGACGAGATCTGCCCGGGTGGAGCAAAGAACGGGTACGCGCTGCCACGGTCGGAGGAGAGGAAGATCCGCGCCGATACGGTCGGAGGGAGGGAGATGCGCGCCGCCACGGTCGGAGGAGAAGAAGATGCGCGCCGCCACGGTCAGAGGGAGGGAGATGCGCGCCGCCACGGTCGGAGGAGAGGAAGATGAGCGCCGCCACGGTCGGAGGGAGGGAGATGCGCGCCGCCACGGTCGGAGGGAGGGAGATGCGCGCCGCCACGGTGGAGCTAAGATCTGGTGCTGCATGGAGGCGCCGCCACACTTTGAGAGTGAGGCTGAGAGCGAGAGCGATGGAGTTTAGGGCTGTGTGAAGGGCGCATTTATAGCAAAGTAGAACATGGGAAACGGAGGGTATAAACAACCGTTTCCTTTGATTTTTTCACTGACACACTGGGCTTATACTGATCTGTACTAGTATTGAAGTTGAAGAACATAAAAATAAATAACTATAACTACTCCTCGGCCTCCGCCTTCTCCTGCTCGTATGCGAGGAGAGCCGCGTAGTCGTCCGTGTCGTTGCGCGGCTCCTCGCCGACGATGTCATCGCCGCCCGTGCGCCCCTCCCACATCTCGTCGTCGTCGTAGGCAGGATTGTCGCGCAGATCCGGCGGGAGGAGGAGCCGGCGGCTCTGAAGCAGCTCAACTCTTTCCGGCGGCATAGGCACCGACGCGCGGTTTGAGGTGCCAGCCACCGGGTAGCCGAACCTTTGACCATGGCACTGGCCTCCTATATTGCCAGTGCCGCTCCGCGACGGCCTGCCCGACGATGACGCGGTTCCATCCAAGCGACCGCGGACGAGTGTCTCTCCGCCGCGGCGAGCGGCTGCGGTCGTGGGCGCCCGAGGATCCCGCGTCCTCTTCCGGCGGCATAGGCACCCTCCTGTGGTTGACGCGCCAGCCAGCGGGGAGGCTAACATTTGACCAGGGCACTGGCCTCCTATATTGACAGTGCCTCTGCTCGACGGCCTCCGGCACGACGACGCGGTTCCAATTCAGCGAAAGCGGGAAACTGCTGCGGCGAACGCTCGAGGAGTTGCTAGGAGTATCCATCGCTGCGGCGAAGTGGCGTACTGAGATAGCAGGGAGATCGTGGGTTTTTAAGGAGTAGTGGGCGGTGCCGCGGCGTCACTACGCCACTACGCCATAGCAGTTACTCCGCTCGCATCGAATTCCAAGAAGATGGAACGTGTCCACATTGCACACGGACACATAAAAGTCTCCGTTGCTATAGAGGCACATATCGGAAACGGAGCCAGAATTAAGACCGTTGCCAATACTATGGGTAACGGAGTTAATACTTTCTCCGTTACCTATGTTGACGGGCCAGCCACGGCCCAGGTCAGGTTTGTACGCACTGGCCGCGCGGAAAGCGCGATTCTCCGTCGCCTAACGCCTGCCGTTTCCATAGAGGGGTATCCGATGTGTCGTTCTGTACTAGTGACGATTTCTCCGGGGCTATGATGGCAGTTCCTAGATTCCCGTGCGTAGTGGGCAGAGTGGCCGGCGACGGTTGCCCTCCACGGCTGTGATACGTCTCCAACGTATACATAATTTTGATGTTCCATGCTTGTTTTATACCAATTGTTACATGTTTTGCATCTACTTTATGTCACTTTTATACATTTTCGGGACTAACCTATTAACAAGATGCCGAAGCGCCAGTTCCTGTTTTCTGCTGTTTTTGTATTCCAGAAAAGCTAGTCTGGAAATATTCTCGGAATTGGACGAAACTTCACGGGGGATGCTATTTTATCAGAACACACCAGATGGAGGAAGAAGCAGCAGAGGAGGGCCACGTGGGCCCCACACGCACCAGGGCGCGGGTCCCCCCCTGGCGCGCCCTGGGTGGTGTGGTCCCCACGGGTGCCTCCAGCCGCCGCCCTTTCGCCTACTTATTCCCCCGATGCAAAAACCCTAAGTGCCCGAGCCATTATCCACGAAAAGTTCCAGAGACGCCGCCGCCGTCAACCCTAGCTCGGGAGGGTCCAGAACCTCTTCCCGGCACCCTGCCGGAGAGGGGAATCGTCACCGGAGGCTTCTACATCGCCATGCCTGCCTCCGAGGTGATGCGTGAGTAGTTCATCCTTGGACTACGGGTCCATAGCAGTAGCTAGATGGTTGTCTCTCCTATTTGTGCCATCATGTTTAGATCTTGTGAGCTGCCCTACATGATCAAGATCATATTATTGTAATGCTGCATGTTGTGTTTGCTGGGATCCGATGAATATTGAATATTATGTCAAGTTGATTATCAATCTATGCCCTATGTTATTTATGATCTTGCATGCTCTCCGTTGCTAGTAGATGCTTTGGCCAAGTAGATGCTTGTGACTCCAAGAGGGAGTATTTATGCTAGATAGTGGGTTCATGCCTCCGTTAATCTGGGACAGTGACAGAAAGTTCTAAGGTTATGGATGTGCTGTTGCCACTAGGGACAACCTAACGATGCTATGTCCACGGGCATATGTGTTTGTTTACATTACGCGCTTTACTTAATGCGATTATCCGTTGCTTGCAACTTAATACCAACGGGGAACTCGGATGACAACCCGGCGGTGGATTATTAGTCATAGACGCTGTTGGATAACGGTCTATGTATCTTGTCGTAATGCCCAATTAAATATCATAGTAATCATCATGCCATGTATATGCATTGTCATGCGCTCACTATTTGTCAATTGCCCAGCTGTAATTTGTTTACCCAACATGTTAGATCTTTATGGAGAGACACCACTAGTGAACTGTGGACCCCGGTCCAATTCTTTTACATGATTAAACCACAAACTGCAAACTGTTCCTTTTTCATTCGCTGCAACTTAATACTCATTTTCCACACGAGACGTTTAATCCTTTGTTTTCAGCAAGCCGGTGAGATTGACAACCTCACTGTTTCGTTGGGGCAAAGTACTTTGATTGTGTTGTGTGCAGGTCCACGTCAGCGCCGGAATCTGGTGTTGCGCCGCATCATATTTCGCCATTGACAACCTTCTGAAGAATCGTTACTCCTACTGGTTCGATAAACCTTGGTTTCATACTGAGGGAAAACTTGCTGCTAGGCTACATCAACCTTCCTCTTGGGGTCTCCCAACGAGCAAGTACGTCTTGCATCAAGCCTTTTTCTGGCGCCGTTGCCGGGGAGTAGCAGTTCTTCTGCAAGGGGAGTTTCACACTTCCAATCTCTTTACTTTGTTTTTGTCTTGCTTAGTTTATTTTATTTTATCTTGTTTGCTTTCAATTATCAAAAACAAAAAAATTAGTTACTTGCAATTAGTTTATTTTCAGTTTTGCTTTCTGTTAGTTATCATGTCTAGCCCTGTTTCCGTAGTAATGTCACCTGAGGAAGAGATTATCACTTTTAAGCAAGGAAGTGAGGAGAATTTTAAAGACGCTTGGTCCAGAATTTTGAGTCCTATGCTAAAACTGAACCTAAAATGACTCTGAGTCTGCTCCTTAGTAGCTTTTATTTTGGTCTTGTTCTTTGCTATAGATATGCCTTAGATGCTGTGGTTGGAGGAGATTTCCTTCGTCATGATGGGGATCAAGCTTTTAATGCTATTAAAAAGTTGATTACAATTCTAGCCCTCCAACTAGTAAAATTGATTCGGTTCTCAGGCATAAATGATAGATTGAATGCTATTGAAACAAATATATCAGGTTAAAAGAGGAGTATAATCAGATTCGTGAACACTATGATAATGAGCCAATAAACTTTGAACCATCAGGATGGATTCCCTCTATGAAAGTTGTTATCAATGGTGAACCTTCCATGCTCGATGTGATATCATGTCTGAATTCTGTTTAATGCCTAGTGAAATTTATGATTCCTTAAACCTTTGGGGCTCTCTAAATGTGAAAACCTGATAACTTTAGCTGATAACACCATTAAAATACCACAAGGTGCAGCTGAAGGGGTGTTTACAAAATTCTTGGGGATAACAATCTATTGATTATGTCGTCATTGAATGTGCAGGTACGGATATATTACGCTTGGAGATCCTTCCTGAAACGCTTTGGAGTAATAATAGACGTAGGGCGAGGAGTTATGAATTTCTCCTCCTCACCTATGCGCAACCAAATATTCCTAAAATAAACAGTAAGAGGGGTAAGCGTAAGAATGTTGATGCTTCTTCACTTGGTAATACTTGATGCATGCTTTGTGCCTAGCTAAAAGGCGTTAAAGAAAAGCGCTTATGGGAGGCAACCCATTTTATTTTTCTGCAATTTTTCTTTTATTGAGTCAAGGTGTTGTTTACTTCTGTAGCAACTCCTTTGTATCTTTATTTTCTCGCATTGTTGTGCCAAGAGTAGCCTCTAATGTTAAGTTTTGCTTAATTTTGATTGCTGCGCAGAAACAGATTTTTGCTGTTCACTGTACGAAATTTAAAATCACCAGATTGTTAAAAAATCTGAAATTTTTGTGCGTAATCTTTATGAATGTCTGAATCTTTCATTAGTTCAAGTTTTCGATCTGAGCTGTAAGTGCCTCGAAAAAATTCGTCTTTGCGGACTGTTCTGTTTTAGACAGATTATGCCTTTTTATTTTGCATTCTCTCTTTTACTAGTGTTGAGTGAAATTCTTTTTTGGGTGGAAGAGCTTCACATAACATCAGTGGCTGTAGCTAATGTTTAAAGTAAAATCATATTGCGTCTTTATAGAACATGTGAGTTTTTGATTATGCACTAACCCTCTAATGAGATTACTTTGAGTTTGGTGTGACGGAAGTTTTCAAGGGTCAAGAGAGAAGGATGATGATAGGATCAAGAAGAGTGAAGAGCTTAAGCTTGGGGAGGCTCCCATGGATCTCCCCAGCATATTTCAAGAAGACTCAAGCGTCTAAGCTTGGGGATGCCCAAGGCATCCCCTTCTTCATCGCAAAATTATCAGGTCATCTCTAGTGAAACTATATTTTAATTCTTTCACATCATATGTGCTTTTCTTGGAGCGTCTGTGTGCTTTTATTTTCAGTATTGTCTTTTATTTTCAATAAAGCTTGACTGGACCCTAGCATTCTTGATTGGGAGAGAGACACGCTCCGCTTTTTCATGAGAATACTCCTATTCTTCACTTATATTTGTTGAGTATTCATATCTAGCGCTGTTCAGCTTTTAGCTCTTGTTTTCATGTATCTCTTTCAGAGCTATTAGCTTTCTTTTGTAGAAAGTACTCTCTTGCTTCACTTATATTTGTTTGGAGAGTTGATTAAATAAATTGATTGGTGTTTGGTTGGTTCAGAAATGTTGCATGTGGTAATTGGTATAAGGAAAAACTTGCTTAATCTTGTAGATCACTATTATGGATAACTTGATGCTTGTCAATTGTTTTGAGTTAACAAGTAGATCATGATTAAATTGTGCATCATGAGTTAAGCCTATTAGTGAAGAACTACCGTAAAGCTTGTTGAAAATTTGGTTTGCATCGGTGGTATCTCTAAGGTCTAGATATTTTCTAATAACGGGTTTGGTTAACAAGGAAGACGGTATGAAGTTTATAACGTTTGCAATATGTTTGTCATGTAAAACTTGGTGTACGGGTTGATATTCTTGTTTGCTTACATAAACCTTGCTAGCCTAAACTCTGTACTGAGAGGGAATGCTTCTCGTGCATCCAAATCCTTGAGCCAAAATCCATGCCATTTGTGTCCACCATAACTACCTATATGTGGTATTTCCTTGCCACTCCAAGTAAATTTTTCATGTGCTACCTTTAAATTATTCAAAATGTTATTATTCCCTTTTTGTGTCAATGTTTACTAGCTCATGAGGAATTAGTGTGGTTATTCTTTATTCTGGTTGTAAATGGACTTTTACACCTGGACTAGCGGCATATACATCCGCTTATCTCTAATTTTGCAAAAAGAGCTGGCAACGGGGTGCCCAGTCCCAATTAATTACAACTTTAACCAATTAATTCTCTTCACACTTTTGCCCTGATTCATCAGTAAGCAATGACAAACAGTGAAATACCTGCATGTGTGTAAACAAAGAGAAAAGGGATGATCTGCCTTGCTGGTAGAAATAACGTCCTTCATGGGAGCCGCTCTTGAAAGTCCGTTTGACAGGTAGAATACTGTTATCACCCGCTACCATTCGTTGACAATTAACAAACACCTCTCAAAAATAGATACTCCTCCATGGTATGTGATTGATGGAAGGCACCCGAGGATTCGGTTAGCCATGGCTTGTGTTAGCAAGGTTGGGAGGAGTGTCAAATATTTTATGCAATCTCTATATGCTTTCAAAAACCTAAAAGCTCTAGCACATGATTTAATCCCTGCTTCCCTCTGCGAAGGGCCTTTCTTTTACTTTTATGTTGAGTCAGTTTTCCTATTCTTTCTGTCTTCCACAAGCAAACACTAGTGTCAATTTTGTGCAACATGCGTTATATGCAACGTATTGGACTTGTTATACTACTTTGTGTTGACAATATCCATGAGATAAATATGTTGAAAGTTGAAGCAAATGCTGAAACTTAATTCTTCCTTTGTGTTGATTGAATACCTTTTGCTAGAAACTATTGCTTTATGAGTTAACACTTATGCAAAACTTTGATGCTTGTCTTGAAAGTACTATTCATGAAAACGTTTAGCTTGTGTGATTCATTGTTTACTCATTATCTATTTGATAGCAAATTATAGACCATTGACTTGGATCACTTCATTCATTTACATGTGCCTTGCAATATTATTTGATCAAGATTATGATAGTAGCATGTCACCTCAAAAATTATTTTTGTTTTTATCGTTTACCTACTCGAGGACGAGCAGGAACTAAGCTTGGGGATGCTGATACGTCTCAAACGTATCATAATTTTTGATGTTCCATGCTTGTTTTATACCAATTGCTACATGTTTTGCATCTACTTTATGTCACTTTTATACATTTTTTGGGACTAACCTATTAACAAGATGCCGAAGTGCCAGTTCCTGTTTTCTGCTGTTTTTGTATTCCAGAAAAGCTAGTCTGGAAATATTCTCGGAATTGGACGAAACTTCACGGGGGTGCTATTTTTCAGAACACGATGGAGGAAGAAGCAGCAAGGAGGGCCACGTGGGCCCCACACGCACCAGGGCGCGGGCCCCCCCCCGCGCCCTGGGGTGGTGTGGGCCCCACGGGTGCCTCAGCCGCCGCCCTTTCGCCTACTTATTCCCCCCGACGCAAAACCCTAAGTGCCTGAGCATTATCCACGAAAAGTTCCAGAGACGCCGCCGCCGTCAACCCTAGCTCGGGAGGGTTCAGAACCTCTTCCCGGCACCCTGCCGGAGAGGGGAATCGTCACCGGAGGCTTCTACATCGCCATGCCTGCCTCCGAGTGATGCGTGAGTAGTTCATCCTTGGACTACGGGTCCATAGCAGTAGCTAGATGGTTGTCTCTCCATTTGTGCCATCATGTTTAGATCTTGTGAGCTGCCCTACATGATCAAGATCATATTATTGTAATGCTACATGTTGTGTTTGCTGGGATCCGATGAATATTGAATATTATGTCAAGTTGATTATCAATCTATGCCCTATGTTATTTATGATCTTGCATGCTCTCCGTTGCTAGTAGATGCTTTGGCCAAGTAGATGCTTGTGACTCCAAGAGAGAGTATTTATGCTAGATAGTGGGTTCATGCCTCCGTTTAATCTGGGACAGTGACAGAAAGTTCTAAGGTTGTGGATGTGCTGTTGCCACTAGGGATAACCTAACGATGCTATGTCCACGGGCATATGTGTTTGTTTACATTACGCGCTTTACTTAATGCGATTATCCGTTGCTTGCAACTTAATACCAACGGGGAACTCGGATGACAACCCGGCGGTGGATTATTAGTCATAGACGCTGTTGGATAACGGTCTATGTATCTTGTCGTAATGCCCAATTAAATATCATAGTAATCATCATGCCATGTATATGCATTGTCATGCGCTCACTATTTGTCAATTGCCCAGCTGTAATTTGTTACCCAACATGTTAGTTATCTTTATGGAGAGACACCACTAGTGAACTGTGGACCCCGGTCCATTCTTTTACACTGATTAAACCACAAACTGCAAACTGTTCCTTTTTCATTCGCTGCAATTTAATACTCATTTTCCACACGAGACGTTTAATCCTTTGTTTTCAGCAAGCCGGTGAGATTGACAACCTCACTGTTTCGTTGGGGCAAAGTACTTTGATTGTGTTGTGTGCAGGTCCACGTCAGCGCCGGAATCCCTGGTGTTGCGCCGCATCATATTTCGCCATTGACAACCTTCTGAAGAATCGTTACTCCTACTGGTTCGATAAACCTTGGTTTCATACTGAGGGAAAACTTGCTGCTAGGCTACATCAAACCTTCCTCTTGGGGTCTCCCAACGAGCAAGTACGTCTTGCATCAGGCTGCCACGTGTACGGCTAGATTTGCTACGTTGCCCACGATCTCGCGTACACGGTGCGGATTCTTTTGCGTTTGAGGTTAAAAGGGTGCGGTGGAGTAAATAGTTCTTTTTACTTGCCATTTGCTCTTCGCCGCCGCTGCTTCTTCTTCCTCCTTACGCATCGCCATAGACTCATAGCAAAGCTTCTGCAACCCACCACCGCGATGACAAAGCCTGCCACCCGGAGGGGCAGGAGTGCCGCGAACGCGTCGGCAGACAGCACCGCTGGAGCTGCTGCCAGCGGTTTGAAGAGGGACAAGGGCGCTTGGACCAAGTCCTCCTGCAGCAAGAGGATGCTCACCGGCCTGCGGAACGACGAGTTGATCCCTGAGGACACCTCGCAAGTTCGCATCCCTGGCGCCGAGGTAATCCGCGCCCAGGCCCCAATGAGCGGGTTTGTTTTGTGGATTTTGTGAACAGGGGATTCTCCTTCCCTGTTCACAACTTTCTTCGTGCACTGATGCACGTTTATGGGATGCAATTGCATGATTTTACGCCCAATGGGCTTTTGCACATTGCGTGTTTTTTCGTTCTTTGCGAGTGCTTTCTGGGCGTTGCGCCCCACTTCGGGCTTTTTCGCTGTATCTTCAACGTCAAGCGCCAGCACAGCGCCAAAGGACCTGGTGGTTTTGGAGTACAGACTCGATCTGACGTCGAGTACTTCAAGATCAGCTTCCTCGAGTCTGTGCAAGGATGGCGCCAGAAGTGGTTCTACATCAAGGATGTGACCATAGGCACCCAAGCGCTCGGGTTGCCTTCTTTTGACGCAGATGCTCTGGTGAAGAAGAGGCCATCTTGGATCACCCAACCGACCGGAGTCGAAGCCGAAGAGGCTGACATTCTGATGGAGAAGGTGCTAAAGCTTCAAACCACTGTTGGTCGGGAGGTTACGGGCATCCACTTGCTAGCCATTATGGCCAAGAGGCGAGTGCAGCCTCTCCGAGCCCGAGCGCATGCTTTGTGGGCATACAGTGGGGTTTCTGATCCAACCCGCTCATGCGCAGTGGAGCTTTCTGATGCGGAAGCGGAGAAGTTGGTAAGAAGCCTTACCAAGCTGACGATGAAGAGCCTTGCGAGATGAACTCGCCTGTGGCTCCTTATGAAACCAGCAACCCTCTACCAGAGGTAACAGTCGATACTATATGTCAGTTTGTATGTTATGCATGTGCGATATTGATTCCTTTGCTATTTCTGTGTGCAGGGACACAAAATGTATGAGTCCATGCCCCCTCTACCTGAGAACGGCCCAGTGCCGGACAACGAGCCACTCGAGGCGGACTCAGATGATGAAATGGCCTCACTCGCCACCGCACATACGCCAGACGCCGATGAAGGTGATGCTGAGGTGCAAACCAAGCAGAAGTGGGCACGCGAGGAGGAAGACACCGCCGATTCAGAGGAAAAGGAGGGGAACGAGACGGAGTCTACAATGGCGCCACTCGACATCCCTCCCATTCGCTCGCTTCCTCCACGACCCTGAAGAAATCGCGCCCCAGTATGGGTGTGCTTGCACCTGATCGAATGGTCGATCTTACTGATGAGTAAGTATTATTTGCCCTTGATTTTTTGACCGTTTATGAATGCTACCAAGTTGTTAACTTAGCATGTGTGAAACAGCGTGTCCTCGGATGAGGATTTGCCACACTACCTCAGATGGAGAAGAGCAGTGCGGCATCGACTGCTCGGAGCTTGCCACCAGAACAGCCGCCAACCCCTGCGACTCCGGCCGCCACAGCCACACCACCTGAGCCTGAGGCTGCAGCTGACAAAGAGGAGGCAGCAGCGACAGGCGTTCCTGCTTCGACTTCCTCCTTCCTGAATCACGTAAGTTTGTGCTTTTGTATAATAGTTGAATCACCCGCGGGTGTTAAAGCTGTTCATGGACCTGATAGGCCTGTTCTGAACTTCGCGTATTGTGTTGTAGCCATTTGTGCAGGAACTACTGAATGCTGGCTCCAAGTATGTACACAAGGAGACGGAAGCCGCCACCCTGCAGCAGCAACTCGAAGCTGCGAAGAGTGCGTGTCTCTTTATGCTAGTACCACTTGTTGAAGCTGATTCCTCTTGCAGTCTGTTGACCATGTATGTTTGTTTTGCAGAGGCCGCCGCTGATGTGGCAGAACAGATGAACAACGCCACCCGTCGAGTGGCTGATCTGGAGAAGAGGCTGAAAGCAGCCGAGGTTAGAGAGGAGTCGGCGATTGGTCGACTTTCTGCCGCCAGCACCACTTTGACTGGTACGAATTTTTGCTGTGTTCCTTAGATGTTTAAGATTTCTGTAATATGGTGCTGATTATGCTGTCCACGTGCTACGCTAGGCATGATGGATGGCCCTACTGCTCCTGGCAAGCAAAGCCTTGGCACCTCACTCGATGAAAGTGTGGCTGTCTCAGAGGTTACCAGTAGCAGAGCAGGGGAGATGCTGACACAGGCGGCGAGTGCCTTGGGCGCCCTCCATGGCAGCTTCTTCCCTGGTGAAGAGCTTCCATCTTCCTTTGCAGAACTGGTAGAGCTGTTCAAGCCTGAAGGGACTGCCGTCACCGATTTCTGTCGCGAGCAAATGGTAAGTGGTGCTCAGACTACTTTTCTCATGTTGCTCGCGCACGGAGTCGAGGCAGATTTTGACAAAGCTACGACGAAGTTCCCACGGGGTTCTGACGGCAAACCGTCGGGCTCGGCACTTGGATGGAAGCCGCCAAAAAGTATGCCCAACAACTTGTAACAACTGTTGAAGATAGGGCAGCCAGGGTCCAGGCGAAGAAGGCTTCCTCCAAGAAGTCGACGACTTAGCGAGTGATCCCTTTGTTGACTAGGTCTGGGATTTCGTCATTTTGCTTTTGCTATATGTAAATTATCAGACATCGTATCTGTCTTTTTATGAAATATGAACTTCAGTAATCGGGAGGCGCAGCCCCCGAGCCTTTTGCTTGAGCTCTTAATGCTTCCTTATGCCCTTAATTATTCTGACTGTAGAACCGAGCCTCTAAAGCATCGACTGGCCCTGTTGTGGGTGGTTCTTCGAAGTCGCGAAGTGTGAATGACCAGAAAATTATGGACTACCTTCAGCAAAAGCTTTCGAAGGTGAGCGACGAGCTGAGGGAAATGCGAGAGGCATATGCAGAGCTGCAGTCGAGGCCATCCCCTGCTACAGAGCGAGAGACTTTTTTGCTTGAGGAGTTGGAGAGAGTAAATCTGCAACTCGAATGTAAGCTATTTTTGGATCATCGAGATCTGTTCTTCGCGAGATGACCGACTGGGCGATGATGAGCCCTTTGTTTTTGCGCAGGTGTTTGCTCTGACCCGATAAAGGAGGAGGCACGGATACAGGATCGACTCGACGGTCATGCGAGTAGTATTGAGTACTCTGCCCACCCCTTTTGGTCAGACAGGGCGAGGAGCGCCACTTTGGTAAGGCTTCTGGACCGGGCATGGCGAACTGCCATTCGACTGGAGACTTGCAGGTTGGCTTTATTTCGAGTCCATGAAACTTTGTTTCCTTTGAATGAGCAACCCAGAGCCTTGCTGCATTGCTGAAGAAATTTCGAAAAGGCAAGGCGATCAAGAAGTTTGTACGCGAGCAACTGATTAGCGGGGCTAATGTTGCTCTTGCCTTTGTGCGATCGCACCTTCCGCATCTTGATTTTAAAAGGATTGCGATGGGGCCGCACCCATGCCAGGTGGTGGTCCTGTGCCAATGGAGGAGCACTACCAAAGACACGGGTGGACGCATTGGTCTTAATCCATCGTGTGCTGAAGGAGGAGGAAAAGTGGACCGAGCCCAAGGAAGAACCTGTTGAATAGGTTATGTGTATGGGGGTGACCCCAGAGTGTAAAACGCAACACTTGTGAGTATTTATGAACTAAGGATTCGTATCTCCGCAGCCCCGAGCCTGTTGAGTGGGGTGTATGAAGCTACTTGTTGTAAAATTATGACTATCCAGCCCCCGTGCATTTAGAGTATCAAACATAAATTGCACAGCCCCCGAGTATTCATGTAAGGCTGTGAATTTTTGCAGTACTTGAAGCTTCAACTTATGCTTTTAAGCTCAACTCCCGAATAATTGAGTGGGGTTGAGCAACTTTTTATTGATGTATGATTTTTATGACCCAGCCCCCGAGTATTCGAGTGCGGCTGGGGTATTATGTTGTGAAGGAGCGGAAGCTCATGCTTTTGAGATAGCGCAGCCCCCGAGTACTCGGGTGAGGCTAATTTTGTGAGAACAAGTTATGCGAGTAGTAAGCAGGAAGGAATATGAGGAATCATTGATTATATTCCATTTTTTGAATGTTAAGCTACAGGCCGCCTCATTAAAAACCTTCCAGTCCCCTTAGGTACCCTGGTAAGGAAAAGAGCGCGTCTGAAACCTGCACCATCGACATATGTGCCTATTACATTATGCGACTGAGCAACCTAAGCATAGAAACGGCGCAGCTGCGCGACGTTCCAAGGATTATGTGAGAGTTCGCCTTTCTTCGCGTGCTTCAGTCTGTACGCTCCACCGCCAATGACCTCGGTGATGATAAAAGGTCCCTCCCATGGCGAAGCAAGTTTGTGCACCTTCTTTTGCTTCAGTCGAAGCACCAGGTCACCAACCTCGAAGGACCTGGTACGCAGTCGACGGCTGTGATAGTTGCGTAGATCTTGCTGGTAGACAGCTGTGCGTGCTAGCGCCGTGTTGCGTGCTTCTTCGAGCAAGTCGACTGCATCTTCGAGTGCTTCATCTGCATCTTCTTCGTTGTATGCTTCGACTCTTGGTGCATTGAACCTTACGTCTGATGGCAGGATTGCCTCTGCGCCGTAGACCATGAAGAATGGGTAAATTGTGTTGAGGCATTGGGAGTTGTGCGTAAACTCCATAGCACAGATGGAAGTTTTCGACCCAAGCACCCGCTGCTCTTTTGAGTGGGACAGGAGGCGTTTCTTGATTCCACTCGTCACAAGCCCATTGGCTTTTTCGACTTGGCCATTTGACTGCGGGTGTGCCACGGATGCATAGTTGAGCGTGATATCTTGCTCTTTGCAGAAAGTTCGGAATTCTTCAGCCGTGAAGTTTGTACCATTATCAGTGATGATGCTACTTGGCACACCAAAGCGGTATATGATGGATTTTATGAAATTGACTGCTGTAGTGGCAGTCGAACTTGTGATAGGGACTGCTTCAATCCACTTGGTGAACTTGTCGACTGCCACCAGAAGGTGAGTATGCCCTCCATGGGAGGATTTTTTGAGTGGCCCAACCATATCGAGCCCCCACTGGGCGAAGGGCCAGGCCAATGGTATTGTTTCAATGCCGATGCGGGTGCGTGGCTTTGTGGCGAATTTTTGACAGCCGATGCACCTTTTGACTATGTCCTCCACGTCTTTGAGTGCTGTGGGCCAGTAGAAGCCTGCGCGAAAGGCTTTGGCTACGAGTGATCGACTGCTGGCATGGTGCCCGCAAGTACCTGCATGAATGTCACGAAGGATGGCTTGGCCATCTTCAAATGCTATGCAACGTTGGAACATACCTGATATGCTGCGTTTGTACAGTTCACCGTTGATAACAGTGTATGCTTTAGATTGTCGAGTGACACGTCTTGACTCTGTTATGTCTTCAGGTACCTCGCCGCGGAGTATGTATGCGAGGAAAGGCTGAGTCCAAGTTGGCTCGATGAGGAGTATCTCGACTGGCGGATCCTCTGTGCTAGGTGCTTTGCTCTTGGCTGCTGCAGCTGATGTAGGAGATGCTCGTTTTTTCTTGATGGACCTGTGCTCGATGCGCTCGAAGAAGACACCAGGTGGCACTGGTGTTTTGGTCGCTCCAATATTGGCTAGCTTATCTACTTCTTCATTGCTCTCACGCCCTATGTGCCGCAACTCGCAGCCTTCGAAGCTGCCCTCCATGAGGTTGTACAGGTCACGGTAGGCGATCATGTTATCTGCGATTGCGTCACAGGCCTTCATTGTTTGCTGCACCACAAGATTCGAGTCACCATAGATCATCAGTCAAGTGCACCCGAGGGCTTTGGCCATCCTCATGCCGTGGATCAGGGCCTCATACTCCGCTTCGTTGTTTGATGGGAACTCGAACCCCATTTGCAGGATGTAAGGAGCTTGTCGCCTTTTGGTGATATGAGGATGACACCTGCGCCTTCGTTTTTCTTCGAGCCGTCAAAGTACATAGTCCATGAGTTGGACACATCTGGCGCTCCTGGGAGCTGAGTTTCAATCCACTCGGTGTGGAAGTCAGGTAAGACTTGTGCTTTGATGGCCTTCGGGTAATCATACTTGATGTCTCGTGGTGCTAGCTCGATGAGCCATTTTGCTACTCGCCCAGTTGCGTTGGGGTTTGTGAGGATGTCCCCGATCCCTGAGGTGCTGATTACAGTGATCGGGTGCTCGGAGAAGTAATGCGTCAGCTTCCTTGAGGACATGAACACGGCGTAGGCTAGCTTTTGATAGTGCGGGTACCACTATAGGTACAGTGGCTCGCGTTCCCTTGGTGCGACGAGCATTGGAGGGCTTGTGAGGACTCGCTTGAGGTCCGTGAAGGCTGCTTCGGCTTCTTGTGTCCACTCGAATTTGTCTGCTTTCTTCATCAGTCGATAGAACGGGAGTGCTTTTTCGCCCAGTTTGCTGATGAATCGACTGAGTGCTGCTACTCGACCCGCCAATTTTTGCACGTCATGGAGCTTTGAAGGCCTTTGCATCGTCAAGATGGCCTGTATTTTCTCCGGTCTGCCTCGATTCCTCGAGCCGAGACTAGATACCCGAGGAGTTGCCCGGCTGGCACGCCGAACGTGCACTTCTTCGGGTTGAGCTTGATGTGGAAGCGTTTGAGGTTTGCGAACGTCTCTCGCAAGTCATCGAGTAGTGTGTTTTCCTCCTTGTGGTGATGACGATGTCATCTACATAGACCTGGACGTTTCGCCCAATTTGCTTCTTGAGGCAGTCTTGCATCATGCGCTGGTAGGTTGCGCCTGCGTTCTTGACCAAAGGCATGGTTGTGTAGCAGTAGACCCGAGTGGGGTTATGAACGCCGTTTTCTCTTCATCCTCTTCCTTCATCCTTATCTGGTGGTAACCGAGTAAGCATCCAGGAAGGACAAGCGAGCGCACCCGGCGGTGGAGTCGACGATCTGGTCGATTCGAGGTAGTGGAAAGTGATCCTTTGGACAACACTTATTGAGTGCTGTAAAATCTACGCACATCCGAAGGATATCTGTGTGCTTCTTCTCTACGAGTACGGGGTTGGCCACCCATTGTGATTTCTTGATTTCTCTGATGAAACCTGCTGCGAGTAGCCTGTCGACTTCGGCTTCGACTGCGGTTCTTTTTGGGCCGGATATGCGGCGCATTGTTTGCTTGACTGGTTTAGCATCTGGAAATAATTGGAGAGAGTGCTCGGCGAATTCCCTGGGAATACCTGGCATGTCGGCTGGACACCATGCAAATATATCCCAGTTCTCACGGAGGAATTCGACGAGCGCGCTTTCCTATGCGATAGGCAGACTCGACGAGACATTGACTGTCTTGGTCGGGTCAGTCGGGTGCACCTGATGCGATCTTGTGTCATTGGTGGCATTGAATGCTCTGTCGACTGCCACCTTTTTGTGCTCTGGCATAAGTGTTCGATCGTTGGAGACCGCTAGATCGGCGAGTGTTGCTTCCATGCCGAACATCTCAGAGATTTTGCTAAACTCTCGGTCGCAAGAGTCAGACTTTTGGAAGTTTCCCTTGACTGTGATTACTCCTTTTGGTCCAGGCATCTTTAACTGGAGGTATGCATAGTGTGGCACCGCCATGAATCGAGCGAACGTCGGGCGTCCAAGTATAGCATGGTATTGTGACTTCCAGTCGACAACTTCGAACTCAATCGATTCTGTCCTGAAGTGGTTCTTGTCCCGAACGTTACGTCGAGTTGTATGGTGCCTTCTGGGCTTATTGCTTTGCCTGGGACGATACCGTGAAAGGTATTTGAAGACCTTGGCAGGTTTTCGACTGACCTGTTCATTTTGCGGAGCGTATCTGCGAAGATGATGTTTATGCCGCTGCCTCCATCCATGAATACCTTGGACATGGCGTAGCCTCCAATTTGCGCGTCGAGTACCAGAGCAGAGTGCCCTGGACGAACAACCGATGGAGGGTGGTCCTCTCTGCTGAAGCTTATTGCGGTTTCAGAACCCTTCAAGAATTCAGTTACAGCGGGAGGTGACATGACCGCCATGTTTACTTGTCGAGTGCGAAGTTTTTGCTCCCTGTTGGAAGGGCGACCTTTCTGTATCATGTACATCTGCCCTTGGGGCGGAGGGTACTGTGGTTCGTCCACCCGAGGTATGTGCTGTATGGCACCCGCGAGATTTCCGCCTGCGGCAGGCTGTGGTGGTGGAGGTGGTGCCATCAGAACAGGCACATTGTTTGGCTGAGGCACGGGTGCAGGTGCTTGTGCGGCTGCTGCCTTTCTGAGATTTACGTAATCAGTCGCCATTTGGTCGAACTCCCTGCAGTTTCTCATCGAGTGATTGGAGCGCAGTTTTCCGTCGTCCCCCTTGTACAGGTGGAATCTGCAATCAGCATCCATCTTTTCTTCGAATGATCGCTCGGATTGTGCCCGGATCGTGACTTGCGCCAGTCCTTCCTCTTGTAGCTATCACTGCGTTGGCCGCGGTCTCGACTGTCCCGGCGATCATCTCGACTGTCCCGTCGATCTTCTGACCGCCGGTCGCTTCTGTCTTGGTCGTTGCGGGGTGTGGAGAACCCAGCCGCCATGAATTCGGGTCTGTCATCGTCGTAGTGACGTTTTGAACGCTTGCGCCTTCGGTCGTCTCTATACGAGTCTCTGCGGCTTCGACTGCCGTTTCATGATTGTCACGGGGTGAGGACCCGCGTGTGGTGCGCGCCATGTCTTCTCCGTCTGCCCACTCAGTCGCGGTCATCAAGAGGTTAGCCACAGAGGTTGGCTTTTTGCGACCAAGTGCTTCTTTGAGGTCCCGCCTGGCGAGTCCCATTATGAAAGCGTCCATGGCCATATCTTCTGAAATTACTCCGACTGAGTTGCGTATCTCAGTCCATCGTCTGATGTATGACCTCAACGTTTCGTCTGAACGTTGAACGCAGGCTCGCAGCTCCTCGAACGTTTTTGGGCGCTCACATAGAGGCTCGAAGTTTTTGATGAATCAGTGCGGAAGTGATCCCACGAGTCGTATGTTGATGGAGGTAGGGCTTTGAGCCAGTCGCGGGCTGTGCCTTCGAGCATGAGTCGTATGTATTGCATGGCTGTGGTGTTTGTGCCTCGCTGGCACGCGACAGCCAGCCTGTAGTCTTCCAGCCACCCGAAGGTTCCTGTCGACCCGTGTACTTGGGCTGTTCAGATGTGAGTTTGAACCCTTTGGGCATCCGTGTCTCGCGGACGCGTCGAGTGAAGCACAGAGCTCCATGTGGCTCAGGCTCTCGATCAGAGTATGAGTCGCTACTGTAAGATCTGCGTGATCTGCTCCTGGACCTGCGCCTACGCGAGCCGCTTCTTTCCTTCGAGTGGTGGCGGCGACCACTGTGATTGTGCTCTTCACGACGCGTGTCAACTAGGCACGGTCTCGACTCCCCCTGGAGTTTTGGAATTTGGCGTATGGCCTTCGCGCTAAGGCGAGTGATTTGATCTGTTGGCGATGTAGTTTTGCATTGGGGTCATCAGCTGGAGGCTTGATTGCCTCTAGGTATGCTGCAGCGGTAAAGAGAGCCCGCAGCTGTTTTGGGTACTGGCACTCCCTCCTCGTCGTATGTCATGAAAGAGTTGCCTAAGTTGCGGGTGAGTGCCGCCCTCTCTCCGGAGAGGTGTGACAGCCTTGATCTGGGTCTTGTGTCTGCTCGCCCGGTGGAGCTCAGGGAGAGCTGTCTTCTTCGCGCACTCGACAAGCTAGCTTGCTTTTTGCGTTCTTCGAGTGTTGCTCTGACCTGCCGTAGTCGAAGTGATTCCTGCCAGTTGAAGTACTGGAAGGTCAACATCTCCTCTTGTGTTGCGTCTGCTGGCATCATTGTGCACTCCTTGATGACTTTATCTGCTTTTGCTGCCATCTCAGCAGTGATTGTGAGAGTTGTGACTCCGTCCGGCATAGTAACTGTGCACGGGAATTCTGTAGGCCTGCGGCTGGCCGCAGCATCTGATGATTCTGCGGCGATGGCGACGTAGACCTGCTGGGGTATCACCCGAGGGTATGTATATGTGTTTTCGAGTCCCACCATGGACTCGACGTCGTCATCAAGGCTCATGTCGGAGTCGATATGCCCATCGAGTGGTCCGTCTGGACGGATCTCGCTGTCGATGCCTTCATCGCCTATGCTCATCTCGGCGTCGGCGAAGTTGTTATGAATCTCGAAGTCGAGGTTGTTGTTGTTGGGTAGATCTCGGAGTCGACGTGGTTGTCGATATGAGTTTCAGGTTCGTCGAAGTCGCTGAGGGAGATCCCGCAGTCGAAACTATCCTCGAGTGGGAGATCGAGCTCGGGATCGTTTGTGCGGTATGCTGATTCGGCCTCCTCGCCCTGGAGTTCTCAATGAGCTCGCGCATCTCTCGTGTGGACATGGTTGTTGCAGACGAACAAGCTTGGAGGATCGACGATGGTATGGACGCAGTTGAGGGATCCGCAGTCGAGGGATCCGCAGTCGCGGAAGTCGCGAGTTGGCGTGGATGTCAAGTCCTGCACACCAAGCTTGTTGACGAAAAAATTGAACGAACCAACGGTTAAACCCAAACCTGACTCGAGATCGGAAAGCCTCCTGGAATTCTGGCGAGTGTGGCTCGAAATCCATCAGAGGATCCGATGCGCTTTTTGCGGGTGAAGCTGGCGTGCTGCCGTTTGTCGAGTGAGTCGGCGAGTTGCCGTGTGTCGCCTGAGTCGGCGAGTTCTGGTTTGTTGATGCAGCCGGCGAGTTGCCGTTTGTAGATCCGATCGGCGAGTCGCCGTTTTCCGATGGAACCGAAGAAACCGCGAGTCCAGCACTATTCTTTCCCACAGACGGCGCCAATTGACGAGGGGTACACTCATCAAATCCCATGGTTAAGGACCTAGGGTTGAGATTATGGGGAGAGAACGTGGTAGTACTGGTAGTTTCGTCGGCTGACAAGCAGAGGCAAAGATTTACCCAGGTTCAGGCCCCTCGGGTGGAGGTAAAGACCCTACTTCCTGCTTGTCTGTTATTGATCGCGTGAGATTATGAGGTTACAAGGTGGCTCCAGCGAGATGTCGATCTCGCTAGAGCTTTGGTGGTTTGAGTATGGCTTGCCCTGATCGGAGTCCCCTCCTAGCCTTTAAATAGGCTGGGTCTCGGGAATACGTAACCAACCTGGTTTACATATAAGGAAAGTCCTAACCGACTATGCCTATGTCTAAATCTTGGAGGGTACTCCATCTTCTTTGGGCCTCCTGTCTTGGGCTTCGAGCAGGCCCTTCGTGATTAGGCCTCAGTCGTTACGTGCACCAGGTACCCTCATGGTAGGGTACCCAAGATGTATACCCATGTCAAGAGAAGATCAAGAACTCAATGGGGGAGCTGAGGGAGTTGAAGATACATCATCGTCAAATCGGCAAAGAGATTGAAGAGCTGAAGAAACATAGCATTGATGTGGGCGACATAAATGAATGGTACAAGGTGGGCAACCTGAATGAAAGCTACAAAAGTGGTATGGCTACCTCTAGTACCAATAATGCAACTTTATATCCTAGATCTCTTGCTATCTTGGAACATGAATCAGAACTCATCGGGATTGATGAACCCAAGGCTGAGCTCATCAAAATGTTGATCCAAGACTTTAGATGTATATACATGCCGCCAAAGCAACCGAAGATAGTCTCCATTGTTGGACCTGGAGGAATGGGCAAGACAACCCTTGCAAATCAAGTGTATCAAGAGCTGAAATGGCAATTTGATTGCCAGGCTTTCATATCTGTTTCTCACAATCCAAATATTATGAATATCTTAAGCACTATCCTTAGTGGTGTTACCAACCAAGATTATGTTGAAGCTGAAGCAGGGAGCATACAAGACATCATCAACAAGATCAACGACTACCTAATAGTCAGAAGGTACTATTTTACACTACAAGAGAAAGTGGCATGAAGAGGCACTTCTTATTTTTCATGTATAAACTTAAATTGCTCCTACCTAGTTTTAGGGACATTTTTTTATTGTGCTAAAGTTCACTATGTTTAGTATCTCAACGGGTTAAGGAAAATATATAGTAATAATGTTGTTTCATTTGTACGTAAGACATAGAGAAGATGCACTATATTGTGTGTCTATATAATCTAGAGTAAAAATGAAAAAAAAAGACAAAAACAATCATTGAACTCACGAACTAAATTATTAATACTTAAACTAGTGTCTCTATTGAAATAACAAAATGCCTCAAATAGTATATTTAGTTAAATTGCAAAGACATTTTATGAAGTATCTCAATGATTGCCTCTAAATAATTTTTTCGTGACAATTTGGAATGTCTACAAAGTTGCCTCTATAATGATAATATTATCCCTTGACACAATATATCAACTTATGTCTCTTCATATGTTACTCTTAATGAAGTTTCTAAAGAAGTGCCTCTACAACTGACAAAGTGTCTCTACCTGATTTTTAAAGATAAAAACGAGGAAGTGTCTCCATTAAAATGTCTCTATGGAAGGCTTGTTTTGTAGTGATAACATGGATGCACATGCGAACATGAATTCACTCAATAGTTTCATTTTACAATTATCTTAGTATTATTTCCCTTTTTACCTTGTTAGTGAGAACACGTTTCCATTTCTCCTACTTTTTGTTATGTACAACTATTTACTTTAAACCATGTCAATATAACTTCTAAATGTATACGTAGGTATTTTATCGTGGTTGATGATATACGGAATGTGGAAACATGGGATGCTATTAAACGTTTATTCCCGCAGAAAAGTCATTGCGGTACTATAATCACCACTACACGTATGAGTGATGTCGCTGACTCATGTTGTTCTTCATTCAATGGCCATGTCTATAATATAAGACCTCTCAATATGGTACACTCAAGAGCCATGTATTTCTTTTGTACACTTATATTGTTGTACGTAACACCTTTTATTTTTTGGTCTATGCAGAAACATGCGGTAGCATTATTTTCTATTATTCTAATTGTAGAAATAGATGGCAATTTTTTTGACTTGTTTTCTTAAAAAGAGGTGGCATCCTGACTTTCAGGACTGTTTTCAACTTCGTCGATAACTTCGAGGACCGTAGTGTGTCTGCTTCATGCCATGAATCTCGATATACGCTAATCATTCGTAGTTAGGGCCGTAAATGAACATTCAGAGCAACTTTTGGGGTATCATTAGTACAAATCGTGAGTTCAAGAATTGTTTTGAACATTCCCGGTAATTTCGAGGACCGCAGATGATTTCACTCAAAGAATGGCATTCATGTACCAGAAGATTTTAGGACATGAAAGAGTAGCACTCATATACCAGAAGATTTTTTTTTGAAAGTTCACCGGGGGAAAAGGTTCCCCACCTGAATACTCACTCCGTTCTAATTTAGTCCATATTCTAGTTCCAAAATTTGTCCGGAATTAGACTATATTCTGAGTGGGTACCCCATTGGTGGATGCAAAACTGATCACCCCTAAATAATTGCTCTTAATTAATGCTAAATTGTAGTTTATTTTTGGGTAAACCTGGTTATGGTATTGTTGCTGATAAATTAGAATGGAGGGAGTAATTATGACGGGAGAGAGTCTAATCACCATGCATGCACAGGTTTGCTTTTCCCATGCAAGAATTGCATTAATTAAGATTGGTTTAACCAATGGGTGCTGTCGGTTGTGTTTCTTGTGAGACCATAATTATGATGCATGGTGGGTATGTAAAAGTAGTACTGATAAATGTCGGCTAATCTGTTTGAATTTTTCTAAAGTACTCCCTCCTTCCTGGTTTATTGAGCCTCTAATAAAAAGCTCTGTGACCAAGGCGTGAGATGATAGGAAGAGAGAAATTCTGAGTTAGATTTTTTCCACCAATCAAAACAATTTGAAACTGAACATAATTGTTGGTGATTAATGCAATTAATGCTGGAGAGGTAAAATATGCGCATGCATAGGCTGCATACAAGGAGATAGACGAGCCATGGGTGAATTGAGGAGAATGAGAGCCACGATGGCCCTTAAAACATGCAATTAATACATAATCTAGGACTAATAAACATGGACAATACTGATTTCATTAGAGGCTCAATAAACCTGGACGGAGCGAGTACAGACTAAAAACGAATGGAGTGGGTATATATTAGCAGCAAGCAATAGATTACAGATTCACGCATGTCGTGAACAAAGGAATTAACACAACAGGTCGATATTATCCTTCAGATCCGGTCTTCTATACCGGGTAGTCCAGAGAGAGAGGTCAGAGACAATGTTGGAGATGGTCACATATTCATTATGACATGAAAGGACATAAAAATTCTCCATATTATGTGACCTTTCAACGACGACATTAACATGCCTTGTAGTAATGTAATATGTAGCAAGAAGCAACGACCGGAATATCCATCCTTGACAGCACTATTGTTACTACACATGTATGCATGAACCCCTTAATTAATCGTCGGCACTAATTAAGGTCCTGACTAATTTGTCTGCAACTAAACCAGCCTAGAGCACAAATGCAGCATTTTTCCCCTTTGGGCACAAATTTACACAGCCCTTGATTGCACTAAATTTAAATTAGTTCATGCATATATGTGAATTGTGATTTTTATATTTCGAAACACAGTACAACGCAGACGCTCACATACACGCGCATATCTGTGAATTGTGAATTCTATCAAAACATGGTAGAGTAATGTCCGGTCCTATCCCGGCTACTCTTCCTGTTGTAAGATTGCGGAATATTATTGTATTGCTTGTGTCTAGATTGATATTGCGTGATTACAATGAGCCGCGATGGGCTGTATATAAAGGGGACAAGACTTGGGGACTACGAAACCTACTAGAGATAGACTTGGATTACAATCCTAATACTACCAAAACTATCCTAACCGTGATATACTCTAACACCCCCCCCCCCCCCACCCCGCAGTCGGATCGATAGTGTCGCGAACAGCTGGAGCGTCGCGGACGATCTGACTGGACAACAATCCGAAGTCGCGAACTGAAGAGGGAGCCGAGGTGATAGCCCTTAATGTCGATGTCGATGTAGCCGAGGGTGTGGGCGCTATAGTCATGGTTGTGGTGTCGTGTGTGATGTAGTCGCCGTTGATGAAGTCGTTGATGTTGTTGGTGTTGTGGTCGATGTCGTCATTGAGCCTTGGGAAAGTTGTCGTTGTTGTTGTTGAAGTAGACGTAGTTAAGGAAGATGTGGACGTAGTTGAGGTAGGCGGCACGCCGTGCCGAGCTTGCCAAACTCGGGAGAGTGTCGGGGACGAAGGCACACGCCGGTGTTGCCAGTACCGGTCATGCAAAGACAGGGACCATCACGAACCATGCGAGTCAGAGTCCGTTGGAGGAGCAAAGAAGATTCTCCGTTTGACGGTCGGTATCCGCCGCTGTTTTCGGAGTAGACGAATTGGTTGCAAGAAGAACAAAAATTAAAAAGGATATTCCGGCTCTGGTGGCGAGGTTGGGATGGACGAAGATGACGTTTGTTGAAGTAGATCGACGTTTGTCGACAGGCGGCGGGTGACGCAATCCGATCTATGATCGGCGAAAGAAGAAGAAAAGCCGGTCAAGTGGCCGACGAGAAAATTTCGATGATTGAATATCTAATCTACTTGTGCAGCCCCTGGCGGAGAAGAATCTCCCCGGGGGCGGCGCGGCAGAAGCTTTTGGTGGCTAAACCCTAGGTTGCAGAGCGAACCGCTCTAATACCATGTAAGATTGCGGAATATTTGTTGTATTGATTGATTCTAGATTGATATTGAGTGATTACAATGAGACACGGTGGGCTGTATATAAATGGGACAAAACTTGGGGACTACCAAACCTACTAGAGATAGACTTGGATTACAATCCTAATACTACCAAAACAATCCTAACCGTGATATACTCTGACACCTGTAACTGACTGAACCGAGTCAAGATGGTGCGAACAATCAAGCTAGCGGTTGGGTGTTAATTAGCAAGTGGCACACTAGTAGTATATCTCAAATTAATAATTTTGCGAACGACTTGTTGGATGCATCCCCGTGCACCCAGTTGGAGCTTAGACAGTTGGAGCTTAGAGACTTGGAAGCATCTGCCTCCTCAATCAATGGAGAAGACTTCTCTTTTCTTGCCCCACCACCATGTGAACCTTTCCTGTAACGGCACAGGAGAACATACTAGGCGGTGTACTATGGGAAAATACGTAGTGACTGTTGTGTACGTTTGCACCCAATAATTGAAAAAATAATAATAATTTAAATAAAGTTGAATTTTTTTGAAACTTCCAGTCGGGTAAATTTATTTAGTATTGCACGTGTCAGAAAATAACGTTTATTACAACATGGTTAAAGATTTATAAAAAAGACGTTATATAGCGTTATATTCGTCAGATTTGTCTTTTTTGTCCACAAGTCCACGAAAAATATTTTGTGGCCAAATTATTCGCACGAGTATAATACTTGATAATATTGACGTAAAAATTCTCTGAATTGTATGAACATTTTTTAATTTGCTAAACTTATTTCCGTATATCAGGTGCTTTTGTCTTCATATGCCATAGTCCGCATCTGTGTATGATGCCCCATTAAGGAGCCATTACCACTAGTCGAAACAGGACCATCGATTTGGCCAATTAGTCCTGATTCCCTTACGAACCGGTACTAATGGGGGCACTAGTCCCGGTTTATATGTCCAGAGCACCGGCCAGCACTAGTCCCGGTTCGAACTGGACCTTTAGTCCCAGTTCGTGATACGAACCGGTACTAAAGGGCTCCTCGTACGGGTTCTAATATTTTTGTTGGATAACGTGATGCATTTCTAGCTTTAGAAGCAGTTTCTCCCTTGGCGACTCTGCACGATCTTATCCGTGAACTTTGTGCGGTGAAATATTGGTCAATATCTCCTGGGCTTTTGCAGCATCTAAGTTGACATCCAGGCTCGCAGCTTCACCTACCAGTTAGATATTGTGTATCTGTGGGGTGCTGACAGTTGTTTAACTGGATAGTACGACTACAACATTCTTGGTTCAGTATTTCATTCAGTGGCAAGAGCGACAATAGACAGAATCTGTACAGAAGAATAGCAGCAGTTAAATGTAATTTTTTAGGGCACTTAAGCATGTTAGTATTTTATGCTAATTTTGGTGCATGCAGGGGATTAAAGCACTGTGATCTGCCAGCAATTTTTTTATTTACCAAAAGGTAATTAAAGGTATGCGTCATTGTTTAAAATTGGTTGCTCGTGTAGATAAGAGGTGTATATTGTTAACGTGTTGGACTTTCACGAGGCAGACTCATGCGTGTCATGTTTGTTAGTAAACCTCATGGTTATGATGGAAATTATAGCCGCTAATTGTAGATCTAACCATGTAAAATAATTCAGATGATGTCGTTTAATGTGGTGTCACTATTTTAAACCCCGCGTAATATGCTTTTAGTATATAATAGATAGTAGATAGATTCGATGCAGAGGCCGGGTCGCCCCGACTTTTCCAAAAAAAACATGTAAACGTGGAAATTTCAATTCTTTATGCTTCATCAGTATACATGCTAATCATATTTAAAGACTACAAGGACGGTGGCATATGCATTATTGGTTTAGAAACCGTCAAATAAAGAACCAGTCCCTGGCAACCTCTGCTCCTGTAGAAGAGAACTTCCCGGCCGGATACTCCTTTATATATACGCAACCATGGACGCTACCATTTTCAGTCTGTATTTCTTTGGTTACAC
Source organism: Poa pratensis (assembly GCA_947311845.1). NCBI lineage: Eukaryota > Viridiplantae > Streptophyta > Magnoliopsida > Poales > Poaceae > Poa > Poa pratensis. The sequence goes on from CAMZMU010000016.1 coordinate 2,058,690, forward strand.
ACAAACATATTATAAGGTAATTAAAGGATATATATATATATATATAGCATTTTCAGTCCCGTGACAAAAGTACTATGGGTAGCGGTGCGATCGCCGTGACGCTGCTGCTCCTACTCCTGCCGCCGCCTGCCTCCTCGCAGGCGGGGGCGGTGGTGGGAGTAATCGCCCGCTCGCCTTTCATCAGACAGATCGCGAAAATTCTCCTCAAGGAGGCAGCAACCGCCGGCGTGTCCGCCCTGACGAAGGCGCTCCAGAGCTCCAACAACAACAACAAGGCGGGCCAGCTTGGCGGCGATGCCGCCGACAACGCCGGCATCATACTCTACAACGTCTCCGTCGGGCAACGGACCTTCTCCGGCGTGGTCGACATCTTCAACGACTTCTTCTGGGTGCAGTGCCCGCCCGATCCGGTGCAAGCCTTCTCCGCGGTCCCCTGCGCCAGCCAGACGTGCTTTGACACGCTCAGGAAGACCACTAACGACTGCATCGACACTACCAGCGGCTGCCAGTACGTCTACGGGTCAGCCGACGATGGGACCTACAATACCGGCTACCTCGCCAACGAGACACTCGCCGTCGATGACGGCACCGGAACGTCACCCATCTCCGGGAGCGTGGTGTTCGGCTGCAGCACCCAGAACACGGTGAAGCTTGATGGCGACATTGGGTTCAGCAAGGGCCCCCTCTCCATCCTCACACAGCTAGGCATCTCCAGGTCCTGATTCTATATGCATGCTAAGAGAAAAAAAATCTGTCAACATCATCATTGCGTGCGATCGACATTATGTTATGATAAGAGAAAGAAAACTAGAATTGAAATCATTGTAGATGTTGATATATTTATAAACCTTGGTCTAAAAATCCCTGAAATGAAGGTCGTCATTATGGCTTCATAGTAATGTTGAAACATCAACTTTTTAATTTCTTTTGCATCCGCAGGTTCTCCTACTTCGTGACACCCGACGACTCCAAGAGCTCCGGTTCCACCAGTGTGGTCCTCTTGGGCGACCAAGCCGTGCCACAGACGAAACGTAGCCGTTCCACGCCATTACTGGGAAGTAAAGTCTACACGGGCCTGTACTATGTTAAGCTCACCGGAATACAGGTCGACGCTGAGTCACTAGCAGGCATCCCGGCCGGAGCGTTCGACTTCGCAGCGGACGGCAACTCCGGCGGGGTGGCCCTGAGCACCACCACCGCCGTCACATGGCTGCAGAGTGACGCCTACTATGCCGTGAAGCAAGCGCTCGTGAGCAAGATAAAGTCAGACCCCGTGAAAAGCAACGACGGCTTCGACCTGTGCTACGACACCAGCTCTGTGGCCGAGCTCAAGTTCCCCAAGATAACTCTGTTATTTGATGGTGTGGACTCACCGGTGATGGAGCTCACAACGGTGCACTACTTCTACAAGGACATTAACACCGGGCAGCAGTGTCTCACCATGCTGCCACTGCCGGCCAATTATCCTTTAGGCTCCATCCTAGGAAGCATGCTGCAGGCGGGCACCAACATGATCTACGATGTCACTGGACGGCAGCTGACCTTCGAGAAGGCGGCGGCGGCGGCTGCGCCGCTCATGTCGATAGTCTCGCTGCTCCTTGCGTGGGTGCTCCTCTTTTAGATCGTGTGTCAGCGCTCAGTCCTCCTGATTGAATGATGTTCCGACCCTAAGGCTAGGGGACGGTACGTTCCTAGACCATGGTACAAAATTGTCTTAAGCTTAAAGTTAATTAAGGTTGTGCCGATGAACAACATGCATATATTCGTTCCTAAGCCATGATTGTAATACTAGTTAGAACGGTTATTAGGGTGGGAGCGATTGCTGTTATATGGTCGCTTTGGCTTAGTAGAAATGACAAGGTTTTCAATGATAAAAATGTTTCTCATATGCAGGTACTCTACCGTTGCACAAATATTCTCCGTATGTGGTCCACCTTACAACGTGTGAGACATCGAGACCTCTTTACGGAGACGTGTGCACGTCTGGAAGAAGTGGCGAGGGACATTTTTTCACAACATGGGTGGCCGCTTGATCGCCGGATTGGAGCTCCATAGGCCGTCGAGATTGTCCATGACATAGGCGTTTTACATTATTCTTGCTGATTGTAATTCGTCTATGGCTTCTCCGTTGGATTGCGGCTGTGTGCATTTTTGATGCAGAGGCCGGGTGTAATACTTAAACTTTTGAGTAATAAAGCCCTTTATCTAAAAAAATGTATGATGCTTGTGTCGATATATGAGTATATTGCCAACAGATTATCAGTAGCTTGTTAGTGAAACGGGATGGTGCATAAACTTCACCATTAAGAAAAAACAGGGAATATGGATGTTTTACTTTGATTGGTTTCATTTTTGTGATGCGGATTGTCGCAATCTTTGACCAATGAGGTAGACGGGCGAGTTGGGATAAACACATTGAGAAAACACGAAGCAAAACCGGAAGACTCCCTCTCTCGCCCACCTCGCCCCTTGAGAGTCGTTTTCTTTTTCCCCTCCTGCCTGGCCCGATCTCTGATCTACTCCGCCGCTGGCGTTGCTGGCCGGAGTAGTGATGAGGCTGGTGCCCGTGGCTCTCTGTATATAGTAGCAGTAGGTCTTGATCTAGGTTTTGCCCTTATGGCTTGTGGCTATATGCCGTATGAGGGTAGGACGGCGGGTCGCGGCGACCAGATCCGCCGCACTGTGAGTTTCTTCTGCCTCCCTGCGCTCCGGTGGTGGCAGGCGGTGGCGCAAGGGTGGACGACGAGCTCATACATCCCTCCTAATAAGGTACGCACAGGGATTCGAGAGTGGAGCTTTTCTGGCCAAACTCGACTCTGCACGGAGCTTCTGTTTCTTGCTGTCGTGCTTCTATGGATGAAGACAAAGGCGGTGATGAAGCAGGTTCTGGGATCCTTCAATAAGGCCTGTAAATTTGCTTTCGGCTGTTGCTATTTCTTCTTCACTCTGTCTCCTCCGGCTTGTGGCGGATGCTTGGAGTTCGAAGGCGGAGTTGATCTTCATGTGCTGCGGTTGGAAGCTGGCAGCTTGATCTTGTTGATGGAAGAGGTGATTTCTCTCTCTGCTCGCTATGGTAGTGCTGGGAGGAAGCAAATCGCCGGATGCGTCGTTGAAATCGAGCTGCTTTGGAGTAGAGATACCACAGTTTGGAGCACAATCTCGGCGGCCCTCTGCAGCCGGCCGACTCTGGTGGCCAAGAACGCCGATATTTTGCGGCGATTATTCAACCTCCTTGTGGAGGCCCTCTGCGATGTTCGCTGCGGCATTCGTCATCTCCTTGGTGTCAAGTGGTGACGTCCCCGATACTGAGGATGATGGCTGTAGCTGGAGCTCGCTCTTCCTCGTCAATGGCGGAGGACCCAATTGCTTTCCTCATTTTCTTTGTAGGGTCTTTTCTGTAAAAGATAGGGACTTAGTTGTTATTTCTGTTTTTCTTAAGGTCCCTAATGTAAAATGTACCCGCCTCTGAGTAATGGTATCCAGGCCCTTCTGGGCCGCTCCTTTGTTCAAAAAAAAAAAACAGAGAGAAAACACGAAGGCGAGATAAAAAGCAAAACCTACAAGGGATGAACCCAACAACAAGTACGTTCTAAATGTGTAGCCTTTGGATCCCAATGATACTGTACGGCCCGTAGTCTCATTGAGTATTCTAATCAACAAACGGTTATGTCATCCCCGTTGAAGGCCATTTAATCATACTTGTTGAATTTCAAATCAGAGACCACCGCCGGTCTTTGAGATGTTTGATGTTGATTACATAGCTTTGTCGTTCCCATAGTGTGTTCCCTTCACGTGTTATTTGAAAACAAACCTCTTCTCAAAGATCCGAATGCACGGTTACTTCAAGTGGATCGTAAATATTGTGTCAATCGAGAAGAAAGGATTTGTTAGGAAGATGTGCATTGACTTGAGAGACTTAAACATAGCCACACCCACGGACAAACATGCTCTGACGACGCGGTTATGAGCTTATACAAGCTCATAACCGCGTCAGAAAATGGATTTTCTACAACTCATACGGCGCGCAACCCGTATATCAACCGTCCGTTTGCAGGATTAAACGGTCAAGATTGTCCATTGAATGAGTTGAACGGTCAACGCATTCAACGACAAATCTCGACCGTTTAATCACGAAAACGGACGGTTATGAGCATTAGGAAACAAGATGGTAGATAGAACTGGAACTCGTTCGTAGAGATCTATGCAGTCCGAATTTAGGCTATAACAGACAACAGTAGATACTTGTGGATTGTGTTGCATAAACGTAAGGATCAAGCTCTACAAACATTCAATTAGAAGATCAACGCAGCTAGAGAAGTTGAGGCGGAGGCAAAGCTAAAGGACCTATGCATTGTTCACTTCATTTTGTGACTCGCATGGCATCAAACGAGCATCTCACCTCGATAGCACAATGGTGTAGTGGAGTGAAGAATCTATCTATATATAAAAGCTCTGGGCTTCAGCCTCCCCTGGAGGTGGCCACGTCGCCCGCAAACGAGGGCCGTCCGATCGTCCAGACGGACGGCCACGATTGAGCCACGTCACGGTTACTGCAGATGCGAGATGCACATCTACAGTGCACGGGCGCCTCCGCGCCGTCCGATCGCGATCCGGCGGTCTGTACGTTTTTTGGCGCAACACATTGCAGAAAACCCCCCGTGAAGGACCTGATTGCAATTTGAAAAAACCCCAGGGGCTTTTCTGCAAAACCATCCACAGACCCCCCCCTCCCTCTCTCTCTCTCCCGCGATGGACCGAGGTCGCCGGCACCGCCGCCGCCCCGCCCCTCCCCGGCCGAATCGACGGCCGCCGGACGCTCCGCCGTCGCCGCCTCTCCCTCCTCGCCGAAATCGGCCGCCGGGATCGTCGCCGCCGCGACCGCTGTCCGCCACCGCGTCCGCGCGTCGCCGGCGCCGTTCTGGCGACCCAAAACCGGCGGCGCCGCCACCGCGTTGTGGGACGCGCGTGTGGGCGCGTTATTTCACAAAACTGCCAAACTTATAAAATCATACATCTTAATTTATATATTTTTATGTACTACTCGATCATCAGCTTCCTTTTGGCCAAGCTGCAACCATGTTGTAGTGTAGCCCGCACTAATGTACAAAAATCAGATCGCATGGATCACCATTGTGTTTCTTTTTTCCTCACCAATCAGCGTTAGAGTTTTTTTTCTAGACATACTTGTGCACTGTTGGCTGATATACAGTCAGGTCTTAACCAAACGATCAGCTTTGGATTTTTCTTTTGGACCGTGCAGCTCGTCGGAGTTGCACGTACGGTTAACGACCTCGTCGTAACCAATGGGGATTGCACCGGTCGTAACCAATCGTTGATTACACAGAATTAAATAACTCTTTATGCCGGACCTATAGAACGTGTCAAACGGACCTACTGTTACGTAATTATTAATCGTTAATTAAATCCTAGACGCTCGTTTAAGATCTAACTATCAAAAATAATTATAATGATGTGGACTAACGTGGTGCCTCGAATAACTAACTCATTTGCTTTTAGTATATAATAGAAGATAGCAGCCACGACTGCATTTTTGTTAAAAAAAAGAAAAAGGCAATGAAGCTGAATCCGTGCAAGCTCTCGTGTCTAGATAATGCATGTTAACTCTCATAACTCGTTTGGAAACCCTAATTTCATTTCTTACAAGTCAACGAGACACACCTCCTTAGCCTCTTGATCTGGCTTGTAAGCTTTTCTATCTATGTAATCAACAGGTCTGTATAAACTATACTACCTTGCGACTTCGTCAGGGCTTTATTAATTTAAAAGCGACTCCATCCCCTATTGTCTAAAATAAAGAAGAGGCCGGATCAAGTATGTGCAAGATCTGTTTGACTTTGGAATCCATATATGGTACAATTAACCAGACCAAGCAAGCTAGATAGCTCATCTTTTTACACTACATGTCGACACGTCGTGGCTACTGATTAATTACCACACTAAGGAGCATATTAGACTATTAGTCATCATTGGTTAGAGAGAGATTAGTCAATGCTACAGTTTGCCTCGTCAACTGTAGAAGCACGTAATTATTAGGAAACTATCCATTTCAATTAGATTTTCATTTTGATCACGTTGTGTTGTTGAGCTATGTGAAGCTTCTGGCCTTCTTACGGATCTGTTTGTGAAATGAGCGACCTATATGATAATCAATTTGGTTGCAACAAAATTGTCTGAAGAGGCTAGTGATGCTTGGTTTACTTTTTTTTTAGATAAGGGGGTGCGGATCCCCGGCCTCTGCATCCAAAAGATGCACACAGTCTTCCGCAATTATTAAACATCCAAGAGTACAAACTCACAATTCATGGGTCACTTAAGGTGGCTACAAAGATCAGCCACTCGAATAAAAGAATATTAAACATCTAGACGTCTAGGTTGAAGCCATCCTCCCCGGCTGAAAATAGCCCGCACAATCGTCAGCATACGGGTACAGCCGGCATCCATAAGCCCACGCTGGTCCGCAGGTAGTAGGAATGACCATGAGTGGATCCAATAGCACGCCTTGTGGATAACCTGCAAATAATGAGCTGAATTCGATTTGTTAAAAACAATGTCATTTCTACAGTTCCAAGTAGCCCACAATATGGCTGCAACACCAATACGAATACAAGCTTTAGTGGTTTTATCTATGCCATTTAGCCAACTACCAAACAGATTCGCAATGCTCGTAGGTGGGTAGACATTAAAAGTGAAGTGCACTAGTCTCCAAATATCGCGAACAAACAGACACTTAATAAAGAGGTGTTCAACGGACTCATCCTCATCGCAAAAAACACACTTCTTACATCCAATCCACCTTCTTTTAATCAAATTGTCTTTTGTCAAAATTTCTTTTCTGTTTAGAAACCAAAGGAAGATTTTTATTTTAAGCGGAATTTTTAACTTCCATAGATACTTGCGCAGGTATCTAGTATGTCCATTTAATAAGTCCTCATAATATGACTTAACCGTAAAGGTTCCATTAGAAGTAAGCATCCATCTAAATTTATCTTCCTCATTTATAAGGTTGACTCGCATAAGCCTCTCAACTAGGTTTAGCCAATGTGTTCTATTATTTCCTACTAATACCCGTCGAAATGGGAGATTAATAGGTACTGTCCCAAAAACATTAGCTACAGTGTTGTGATTGTTGGAAGCAATGGCATATAAGGATGGGTATTCAGTTTGAAGAGAAACAGGGCCTAACCAGCTATCTTCCCAAAACTGAATCTGCTCCCCATTACCTATCGAAAATTTGCCACGCTTAAAGAAATCCTCTTTTACCTTCATAATTCCTTTCCAAAAAGGTGAATCCATAGGTTTAACTTGTACTTGAGACAACGTTTTATCTCCTAAGTACTTGTTAACTAATAGCTCTTTCCAAACACCCTCTTCATTCAAAATTTTATGCAACCATTTACTAAGAAGACATTTATTCTATACTTCTAAAACCGAAATTCCCAATCCACCTTGATCCTTTGGTCTACAAACCAAGTTCCATTTAGTTAGTCTATACTTCCTTTTGAGTTGATTGCTTTGCCAAAAAAACCGTGAACGATAAAAATCTAATCGTTTTCGAACCCCCTTTGGGATTTCGAAAAACGATAGTAAGAACATTGGTAAGCTTGTTAAAACTGAATTTATAAGCACAAGACGGTCACCATATGACAACATTCTTGCCACCCAAGCCGCCAATTTCTTCTCAAACCGATCCTCCACTGTTTTCCATTCCTTGTTTAGCAATTTTCTATAATGTATTGGTATACCCAAATACCTAAACGGTAATGAACCAATCTCACAACCGAAAATACGGCGATACTCGTCCTCATCATCTTTAGCCTTCCCGAAACAATATAATTCACTCTTGTGAAAATTTATTTTCAGCCCCGAGAGTTGCTCGAAAAGTGCAAGAATTAATTTCATATTCACGGCCTTCGCAATGTCGTGTTCTAGAAATAATATAGTGTCATCCGCATACTGAAGGATTGAGACCCCTCCTTCGACAAGGTGGGGCACTAAACCCCCCACTTGGCCATCCTCCTTCGCACGAGAGATTAGGATAGCCAACATATCAACCACTAAGTTAAATAACAGTGGGGACGTAACCCTTTGAGTGTTTGAAAGTAATGACCAATATCATCGTTAACTCGGATTCCTACACTACCACCTTGTACAAACCGAGCTACCCACTCACACCATTGCGGCGTAAACCCCTTCATTCGTAACGTTTGCTGTAAAAAGGACCATTTCACTTTGTCATACGCTTTCTCAAAGTCAATTTTGAAGAGGACTCCATCCATCTTCTTTTTATGTAATTCATGTATCGTCTCATTTAGGACAACAACCCCTTCAAGGATATTTCTTCCAGGGATAAACGCTGTTTGGGTGGGACGTACAACTCTACTCGCAATAGAGGTGACACGATTTGTTCCTACTTTTGTGAAAATCTTGAAGCTCACATTCAAAAGGCAAATAGGACGGTATTGTTCAATTTTACTCGCATCTTCTTTTTTTGGTAGCAACGTGATAATACCAAAATTAAGTTTAAATAACGGCAAGTTTCCCGCACGCAGTTGCGCAAACATAGCCATTAAATCAGCTTTTAAAATTTCCCAGAATTTTTGGTAGAACTCCGCGGGGAATCCATCCGGTCCTGGAGCTTTATTATGTTCCATTTGTTGGATTGCCTCAAACACTTCTTTCGCAGAGAAGTCTTGAGTCAAAATCTGGTTTTCTTCCTCAGATATTTGTGGCAAATCATGGATCACACTCTCATCCAAAGAAAAATTATTTGTAGCCGGCGCACCAAATAATTTCTTATAGTACTCCGAAATATAAGTTTTAAGGTTTTCCTGACCAACGATCGTGCCTTCCTCTTGTTCTAATTGTAATATTCTCTTTTTCCTATGTTTACCATTCGCAATAATGTGGAAATATCTTGTATTACTTCCCCCTTCCTGAATGTGTTTAACTTTAGCTCGATGTGCCCATTTCGATTCCTCATCACGACGCAATTGAGCCAGCTTATCGTCCGCCTCTCTCTTGGCTGCCCGCTCGGCTGCCGTAAGAGGGGTTGTTTCAGCTTTAATATCTACTACCCGGATAGATAGATGGTTTAGTTAGTATACGATTATAGTAGTAAGACTACTAGAATTAGTTAGTATTCCCGGATAGCTAGTACTTGTTAGATCAGTTTGGCTTTGGAATCACATGTAATTAACAGGTCTCTTTCGAATACTGTCATTGACTCGGGTAGGTTGGCGGGGATCAGTCAACTTTTAGGATGATGCAGACCTACTGTGTATGATCTCCTTCAGTACACAAGGAAGGTATAATCTGCTCCTACAGCTCCCCTTGATTAAAGCATTTCAAGCATTTATATATCCAAAGCGAAATAACAAAAAAGTTGAAATTTTGGGATCGCCAAGTTTGAGAATCTGATATCACAGGATGTTGCTATGTCCTAGCTATATGAAGTTGGATGTTCAACATTTGGGGCAGTTGTTGTTGGCCTGAGCAAGCAACCACAAATCGGCGACCAATCCAAGCACACAAGAGCCAGAATCAACAAAGACGAGACGAGGGTGCTCCTTCCATTTCTATGTCAACGACGGCCGCCTCTCCGTTGTAACATCAGCTATTCAATGAAGCATCCTGGAAATAGCAGTGCAAACGAAACTCTGATCATTTCTCTAATTATTGAAGCACCCTGGGAGTAGGACTTTAATTGGGTTGTTAACATCAGAATTTGACAATGCTATATGTCAGGAGTAGCACCGCAAATCAGAGATTCAGATAGAGTTTCTTCAGACTAAACACTTCATATTGCTTCAGTGGTACACGATTATTTGTGTGTTCTGGCTACAAATGTGTCGAGAGCAGGCACACTGCGTTGGTTCATGAGATAGATACTATGCAGCGCCAACACATGGATCGATGATAAAGAAGTGTCTCCTGAGATCATGATTGGGTCCAGTTATGGCCATTCTGAATGATGCGGAGTATATAGTGCACAAGTTGCCAAATATACATTGCACAAGTTGTTTATGTGGGCAAAAAAAAAAAAATCAGATGTCAACTCTGTTGTTGATCATATCTCCCCTGAATGCTTCAACGAAAGCACATTTCTTAGGTTGATTTTGTGAAGGGGTCTGTTGCATCAAACTTAAGTTAACCTATAGACACATTCTTTCTACTACTTTAATTAGGATCCACTTCTAGATGTGAATTAGCTAGACTGCATAGTGCCAACCACCGCCAGCCAAATTATACAATAATGCTAGAAGTAAACTTTGTTGAGAGCTGCACATACATATCCTCGAAGGGAAATAATAATGGATCCCAAGTGTAAGAGGCCTAATAATGATTAACTTTTAAGTTGGTTCTTCCCAACAAATTAAATTTTCTCAACCATGAATTATCTCCGTTTGTTGTTGCCTTAATTGTTTCATGCTAGGTCTTTTCCGAGTACTATTGACAGCACACTTACACAACAAAGAGTTCCTTCTATTTGTTGTTACATTGGTCATATTTACAAAGAAATTTTGTGGCATGGTTGATGCAAATGCACAGTGCTAATGCTGTGCAGTAATTGTAGAATTTCAATTAACATTGTAGTACTAGACTATTCATTAGCTGGACGCGGCATGATTAAGTGTTTATTACTGAATAATAAGCTGCGTCTTTCGGGTCAAAAGAGTTAGCTTGTCCTAAGCAACGCGCATTTGAACAGATCTTAGCTAAATGAACTTTGACTAGGTGTATACAGCTCATCTAACTTGAGCAGCGATCAACGTGGAGACAAGAGAATATGTCTTAGCTATCAACATTGGAAGAACATGATGGCACGCAATGGGATCAATTAAATGTTTTATTAGTTACTTGACGAAAGTAATTAATGGTTGAATTGCGGCCGGTGAGTGCAAGTACGCTAGCTATAAGGCTGAGAGTTGCGCTCATTCATAGTACACTGCTTTCACCTTTCGCGTCCACAAAAACATACCCAAAATTAACCGAGAGAGCAAACCCTCGGCGCACAATCATGGAGTCGGCTTTGGCGAGCGCAACGACGGGGGCCCTGAAACCCGTCATGGAGAATCTGGCGGCTCTTATGGGAGATGAGTACACGTGTCTCACGGAGGTGCATCACAAGATCACGTTCCTCATGGACGAGATCGCCACCATGCACGCATTTCTCCTCGACTTGTCAGCGGATGAGGAACCTGATGCACAAGATAAGGTGTGGATGACAGCGGTGCGGGAGCTCTCCTACGACATGGAGGACTCAATCGATGACTTTATGCAAAGTGTCAATGGTAAAGATCCAAAACCAGATGGCTTCATAGAGAAGATCAAGCACTCAATGGGAAATTTTGGGAAGATGAAAACGCATCGTCGGATTGGAAAGGAGATCATCGAACACCTGAAGAAACAGATCATTGAGGTGGGCGACATGAATGAAAGGTACAAGGTGGGCAACGTGAATGAGGTTTACAAAGGTGATGTGGCTATCTCTAGCACCAATAATGCAGCTGTTGATCCTAGAGCACTTGCTATCTTTGAGCACGCCTCTAAACTTATCCGAATTGATGAATCCAAGGCCGAGCTTATCAAAATGTTGAACGAAGATGGCACATGTGTATCAATTCCAGAGCAACCGAAGATTGTCTCGATACTTGGACCTAGAGGAATGGGCAAAAAAGTTCTTGCAAAGCAAGTATATCAAGAACTGAACCGGCGATTTGATTGTCAAGCTTTCTTATCTGTTTCCTGCAATTCAAATATGATGAATATGATGAGCACTCTTTATCGTGATGTTAGCAAGCAACATTATGCTGACACTGAAGCAAGCAGCATACAACACCTCATCAGCAAGATCAACGACTACCTAGTAGGAAAAAGGTATTATGTTAACATGGATATGCATGCAGCGAATTTAATCAGTAATGTCATTTAGCACTTCTGTTATATTTTGGCTGTTTTTACGGTACCTTCTACTAGTACCAGAGAGGGAGTAGTACAAATTCTAATCCAGACGTTGATTATTCAGGTAATTTGACATATAGGTTTTTTTAGTGTTACTTATATATAGGTAAATCAGTTTTAGAGTAGTCGCCGATAGAGAGGCGAGGCCCAGAAGACCAGTAAGAATCGATCGGCACCTCGTGTCGTCGTCTCCGATTGCTGCCCATTTTTTTCCCATGCTTGCTGTGTGCCCTCCGCCACCTCGTCGGCCGTGATAAAATAATACAGAACTGGCGAACTAGCTCTCCATAAGGCACCAAACAAAGGAAACGAAGATGAAGCAGACCATCGCTCTGCTATGCGCCATATATAGCATCAGGATCACAATATATGCCTTATTTAGGAAACGAGCTAAATCTTGATCTGGTGCTATTCAGAGTTGATATGTGCCCTTGGATCCACGAAAATGGATGGCCCTTATTCACTTGGTACCACAAAAGGCCATATTTTTTTTACCTTTTGCACATTCTAAATTAGAGCAAGTTTCTATTTGCTCTTTATTTTTTTTATGTACTATTTTTTATTCTAAGCCATGTTAATATAACTTCTATTTCCACATGTAGGTATTTTATCGTGGTTGACGATATATGGAATGTGGAAACATGGGATATCATAAAGTGTATATTCCCCAAGAACAGTGGGGGCAGTATAATAGTTACCACTTCACGTATGAGTGATGTCGCTGATTCATGTTGTTCATCATTCAATGGCCATATATATAACATAAGACCTCTCGACATGGTACAATCGAGACAATTATTTCTTAGAAGATTATTTAACTCAGAAGAATATTGCCCTTCATACCTTGAAGATATTTCCAACCAAATCTTGAAAATATGTGATGGCATACCTTGGCGATCATTTTTATATCTGGTTTGTTGGCTAGCAAAGAAAGAACAATGGATACATGGAATCAAGTGAGAGATTCAATAGGCCGTTCACTAGAAAGAAATCATAGTGTTGAAATTATGATGGATATATTGTCATTCACTTACTTTGATCTTCCTGCTCATCTAAAATCATGTTTCTTGTATCTGGGTATATTGCCAGAAGATGCTATTATAGACAAGGAATGTTTGATAATGAAATGGGTTGCTGAAGGATTCCTTTACAAAGAAGGCACATATACAGTACATGAGTTGGGTGAGATGTGTTTTAATGATCTCGTCAATAGGAGTTTGGTCCAACCGGTCAATGAGAAGTATCATAAACCAAATTCTTACAGAGTTCATGCTACAATTCGAGATTTCATTTTATCCAAGTCCACTGAAGAGAACTTTATTACTTTGGTTGGGGTTCCCTCTGTACCAATTGATGTAAAAAGGAAAGTCCGTCGGCTCTCTCTCCAAGGTGGTACGCAGGGAAGTTCTATCCTGCCAACAGGAGACCATGTGTTGTCACATGTTCGATCACTCAGTGTTTTTGAAAATATAGGTGAATTCCCTATACTGGATAGGTTCAAATATTTGCGCCTTGTGGACTTTGGAGGCTATCATTTATCTAGAAATAACAAGTTGAAAAATAATCATATTAAAAATATAGGGAGGTTGCTTCATCTAAGGTACCTGAACCTGAGCGGAACAGGAATTACTGAGCTGCCAGAACATATAGGGTGTTTACAGTGTCTAGAGACAATGGATCTAAGACACACCATGGTGCATGTACTTCCAGCAAGTATATTAAATCTAGGGAAATTGGTGAATCTCTTTATTGATCAGAAAGTTACATTTCCTGATGGATTTGTGAAGCTGCAGTCACTGGAGGTGTTGGAGCAAGTCTGCATCCTCAGACAGGCATTCAAATGCGTGCAAGAACTTGGACAGCTTATGAATCTGAGGAAGATGTGTATTGATTTTGAAGAAGATAAGCCTATTCATTTCGGGATGAGGTGTTTTGATTTTGAAGAAGACATTCCATATGGAGATACTGTTGTTACTACTGAATGGGAGGAACCTATTGCTTCTTTTTTTCGTGGCCTTGTTTCTCAGAAAAACCTTCATTCCCTGGAAATTATGGGTGGGGGCAGACTCTTGCCATTAGGCATTTTGAGCCCTGATCCAATTAGCCTCCATAAACTTCACTTATTCTTGAAAGATCATCCATTGTCGAAGGTTCCGGATGGATGTCCTCACTTGTCAACCTCCGAGAGTTACGCATTGATGTGGAGGGAATCACAATCAATGATCTTTGTATTCTTGGAAGCTTACCCTGTCTGCTCGATCTGGAACTAGCAGAGAGACACTATAATTCTGAAGATACAGTTCTCACGATTAGTAGTGAAGTGGGCTTCCCTTGCTTGACGAAGTTCCAATATCATACACAAAGACGAGGAATGGATCTGAAGTTTGCAGTAGGTTCCATGCCCAAGCTAGAAACGCTCAGGTTTTTTACAGGCAGGCCATATATATTTGACAGAGACACATTTGGTTTTGATTTCGGGATGCAAAATCTTACAAGCCTCGTTACTCTTGAATATATAGTTAGTGGCGACAAAAGATTTTTTGAGGCCGCCGTGAAGAGTGCAGCCAGCAAACATCCCAACCGCCTCACTGTAAACTCTCAGAAAATCCATCTGTGATGCATGCTGGCTGCTTATTACCATCTACGATCACTCAGGTACTACTGAATACTGATGCTTTTCTTTCTCTTGCACACAACAATACCCCCAGTGACTCACAACATTATACATTATCTATCTTAACTTATTTGTATGTCTTATCGTGGTTTTCAGCACGAGCTTTGTGAGGAAGGGACCTGATGCAGCGACATGTCTCTCTTCCTTTGAGACCATTAATTTCTCGGTGAAAACTCAGCTGGGACTGTCTTCCCTACCATTTGCAAAGAAAAAAAAAACAAGAGAGTTGTTGATGCTCCTAGTCTGGCTCTGGTTTATAAGCTTTTTAGCGAGACGCTTATCCTTACAAATGGTACTACATTTTAAAGGTATTTATAGCTTTAAATGATACATTGTAATCCCTCCTCCTCTTTGAGATGGATAATGTAAAGAATTTACAGCTTGGATGTTCTTAATTATCTCCCTCCTAGTGACATTTATGCAATGAGATATTCTCACTAGTTTTTGGTGACGATTCGGATGTTGTTATGTCTGCTTATGGTTGTTTACGGCTTAATATATAGATCTTGTACGCGTCATGGTCAACTGAATTTTGATTTTCCGGTCATTATTTGTGAATCATCTGTGAACCCAAGTGTTGTGACATTCAGCTCTTGCTTTTTCTTCAGTGGTAGTAGTAAGTAGATTTTTTCCGGCAGCGTCGTCGATAGGAACCATTTACTAAACAGGGAAGGAGGCGATCCGAGGGGACGACGGCAGGAGATGGGATTGGGGGGCCGTACGTACGTACATACCTGGCGGGATGAATTTCCCGTGAAGCACGCCCCTTTGCACAAAAGGTCTAGAGTAAGGCTGGGTCATTAAACTTCAGTTTGGCGCCTGCACTTGCTTCTAATTTGCAGGACTGGTGGGAACCCAGATTAGAGGTCTTGACAATCAGGCCAAGTAGAGATGGAATGCTTCAATCACTCTTGTGTGATGGTCCCTTTGGAAAGAACAGAACGAACGCATCTTCAACCAGAGACCCTCGACGGTGCAGGCAGTTCTTCAACGAATCATTGACACAACTGTTATAAACGATAGCAAAGAAATAACGAAGAAAGCGGAAGATTAAACCAACGGGGACACGGAATTTTAACGTGGAAAATCATCCCAACAATAGGAGAGAAAAAACCACGGGCGCTAGCCAGCAAAATTTTACAATATCTGGTGAGATTACAAACGCCGGGGATTTACAACGTGCGACATATCCTAACCGGCGGCTTACAAGATTTATTTATATAGAGGCAAAAATCTTAAGTCGGCTGCAGTCCAACTCAGAATGATCTGTACGCTTCGGTCCAAGCCTCCGACGACGGGCCTCCACTCCGATTCGAAGTTAGCATCTATCTTTATATGAATTTGGATCACCATAAAACAACAACAGCAACAGATTGGTCACATGCTGGACGCAAACTTGCTAGGCAGTTTGCGCAGCGACCAAGGGGACCTGACTGAATAGGTGTCCTTCTGTTTTTGTTCAGGCAAGATTAGCCTCCTTGCTGCACCTGCTGTGTTATTTCTTTTTCGCTGGCTGAGCTTCAGCTGCTGTAACAAACTATGTAAACTCTTCTTCTTCTACCATGATTGAATACAGTGCTAACTGTTTCCGTCAAAAAACTTTCAGATGGCGAGTCAGCAGACAATGGCATGCTAGCAATGTAGGGTAAGGTGGTTTGGCTCCACGGTCTATTGGAGCGTCAAAAAAAATGAAAAAACATATATGTTGAAGTTTCAGAAAAATTCAACGTATAAATAAAGCTGCGTGATCTCCATGGAATACAACCCGGCCCTTTTAGACGCGCAGGAGTTATTATGTTAGTGATCTTACATCATAAGAACAGCTAGCGCTCTTTGGCATCTGAAATAGTATGCACGCCAGCGCATAGATTATAAAGAAGTGCCTCTTGAGATCATGACTGGATCCAATTATGGTTATTCTACAAGATGCCAAAGACGCATTGCACAAGTTGCGGAATATATTTTGCATAAATTTTCTACCGATTTTTGTCGTTGATCGAACCTCCCTTGGATGCTTCGTCAAATGCTTATTTTCAGATTGTTTCGCGGAGGGCAAGTTACTAGTGGCAGTTACGTACGTAAAACACACGACTTGACTATAACGGCCCCACGAGAGCAAGCTAAAACTTGGTGAGAAGCCAATCGACTGAATATGTATTAACTGGTTGCAGCAAAAGCGAGTGGCTTTGTTATATGTTTTTTGAGAAAATTCGTGAGAAGCCAATCGACTGAATGTTTTTGATGAATTTATAGTTTGCGGTCATTGTTTCATCGTGGTAATAATTTTGGAGTTCACCAATTTATAGGTTTAATATCTAGTGTATTAGCATGCTCATTGTAGTTTACTTCACGGATGATCTCCACCAATATCTGACAAGTTAAAACTACTATAGTGATGGCTGGTTTTTAGACAATTTAATTGGTGAAACTTTGTTATTGATTTGGAAATGCACACTTCAAATCTCCTTTGAATGTAACACTGGCCCTTTAGACGCTCAAGAGCTAGCGTCCTCTAGGCTCTAACACCTGTAAACAACTAGCGTCATCTCATCATCTGGCCCCTAAGAAAGATGCCTGCCAACTCATGGATAATCAAGAATTTCTTCTTCACATCATGATTGGGTCCAACATTGCAAAGTTAATTTTTGTAGACAGAACAAGTCTTATGTAAACTATATAATTGTTGATAAAATATTTCCTAAATGCTTCGTCAAATGTGTATTTTTCAATTTTATTTTGTAGAGCAATAGTTACACCAAAGTTACAAATACATATATTTTGAGTTTATTTTGTATAGTGTAAGTGCACCAAAGTTGAGGGAACTATAAGTGCATATTTGTTTGTACTGTAAATATATGTTTTGAATTGTGAATTAGACTGCATAATTAGTGCCAACCACGGCCGGTCAAATCTTGCATCTTGTCGCATGTAGAATTTGTTGAGAACTTTGCATACAGATTCTGGGAGAAATAATGGATCTGAAGTGTTATGGAAATTCTAACAAGCGATTAACATTTCATAAGGTTAGTCTAGAAGTTCTAACTCGGTCAAGAAAATATTTCATCGCGAGTTTTAACCATTGCTCCCTAGTATGCGTAGAAGAAGCAATTAGCACAACCAGATAAGATATTACACAAATAAATTACGATTTTGTACGTACAAGTATTTTTCTTGTGGCATGACAGATGCAACACAATTTGTGCTAGTACTATGTAGAAACTGAAAAAAATCATTAACATTGGATGTAATTTCCCCAAGGTATTAGATTGTCGACTGAGTTTTTTTTTAAATATCGGTCGATTCCGAAAATTGTAACTCTAGTTTCCCCAATAATATGACTAAACTTTTTACTAAAATTTGGCTTCATATTTTTCAAGTCTATAGAGATTGA
Organism: Poa pratensis; assembly: GCA_947311845.1. Lineage (NCBI taxonomy): Eukaryota > Viridiplantae > Streptophyta > Magnoliopsida > Poales > Poaceae > Poa > Poa pratensis. Next base: position 2,076,737 of record CAMZMU010000016.1, read on the forward strand.
GAAAATCTCACTCGGTTTGACTTAGCGAAAGTATGAGCTGCATTTTTGGCGTCATTTGTGCCAAAAGGAATATATAATACATCTTGGCTTGAGTAACATGAGCTAACGACATGGTATGACAGGACATGGTAATCTTGAAGGTCAAATTAAAATTAAGGAGCATTGATTGGGTGGCATCTAATGATGCAGCATGATTAATCATCTATTAGTACTTAATAAGGTGACATGTCCTTTGGCTAAAGAGACGTTGTCATGTTTGACCAGATCTAGATAGATGAACAATTGTCTAGACCAACTTGGTAGGAAGACTTAGCCTATACAGCTCATGAGCGTGGAACAGCATAAGGTTGGCATAGTTAATAATTTCCCTGCCTTAGCTATTAATGGGTCAACTAACAACTTGTTTAATTTGAATGATTAGATGAAAATTCATTTTTCCACGGCGGACAGAGCAATTCTGATAGCTATATTTAAGGCTTAGGAGGGGAGCACCGGTTAACCCTACGTTACATGTACTACTTTGGCTTCCATCCACACAAAACTAAACTGATTGAGCAAGCATCTCACCGAGCCAGCGCCACAAGCAACGATGGAGGCGGCTCTCGTGAGCGCGGCGACGGGGTCCCTGAAACCCGTAATTATGAAGTTGGCCACTCTTATGGGAGATGAGTACACATGTCTCAAGGAGGTGCGTCACGAGATCGGGTTACTCATGGAAGAGCTTGCCGGCATGCATGTGTTTCTCCTCAAGATGTCGGAGGAGGAGGATCTTGATGCACAAGATAAGGTGTGGATGACGGTAGTGCGGGAGCTCTCCTACGACATGGAAGATTCAGTTGATGACTTTATGCAAAGTGTTGGTGACAAAGATGCAAATCCAGATGACTTTATAGAGAAGATCAAGAACTCAATGGGGGAGCTGAGGGAGTTAAATATGCATCATCGTCAAATTGGCAAAGAAATCGAAGAGCTGAAGAAAAATAGCATTGATGTGGGCGACATAAATGAATGGTACAAGGTGGGCAACCTAAATGAAAGCTACAAAAGTGGTATGGCTACCTCTAGTACCAATAATGCAATTTTATATCCTAGATCTGTTGCTATCTTGGAGCATGAATCAGAACTCATCGGGATTGATGAACCCAAGGCTGAGCTCATCAAAATGTTGATCCAAGACTTTAGATATATATACATGCCGCCAAAGCAACCGAAGATAGTCTCCATTGTTGGACCTGGAGGAATGGGCAAGACAACCCTTGCAAATCAAGTGTATCAAGAGCTGAAATGGCAATTCGATTGTCAGGCTTTCATATCTGTTTCTCACAATCCAAATATTATGAATATCTTAAGTACTATCCTTAGTGGTGTTACCAACCAAGATTATGTTGAAACTGAAGCAGGGAGCATACAAGACATCATCAACAAGATCAACGACTACCTAGCAGTCAAAAGGTACTATTTGACACTACAAGAGAAGTGGCATGAAGAGGCAGTACTTATTTTTCATGTATACACTTAAATTGCTCCTACCTAGTTTTAGAGGCATTTTTCATATTGTCGCAAAAGTTCGCTATGTGTAGTATCTCTATGTGTTAAGGACAATATATAGTAATAATGTTGTTTCATTTGTAAGACGTAGAGAAGATGCACTATATTGTGTTTCTATATAATCTAGAGTAAAAAATGAAAAAATCAATCTTTGAACTCACGAACTAAATTATTAATACTTAAAACTAGTTTCTCTATAGAACTAACAAAATTCCACAAGTAGTATCTTTAGACAAATTACAAAGACATTTTATGAAGTATCTCAATGATTTCCTATAAATAATATTGAAGTTTCTACAATGTTTCCTCTATAATGATAATATTATCTCTTGAAACAATATAACAACTTATGTTTCTTGATCTGTTACTCTTATTGAAGTTTCTAAAGAAGTGCCTCTACAACTGACAAATTAAGTGTCTCTACCTGATTTTTAAAGATACAAACGAAGAAGTGTCTCCATTAAAATGTGTCTATGCATGGAAGGCTTGTTTTGTAGTGATAACATGGATGCATATACAAACATGAATTAACTCAATACTTTCATTTTACCATTATCTTAGTATTATTTCCCTTTTTACCTTGGTAGTGAGAACACGTTTCTATTTCTTCTACTTATTGATATGTACTACTATTTACTTTAAACCATGTCAATATAACTTCTAAATGTATGGGTAGGTATTTTATCGTGGTTGATGATATTCGGAATGTGGAAACATGGGATGCTATTAAACGTGTATTCCCGCAAAAAAGTCATTGCGGTACAATAATCATCACTACACGTATGAGTGATGTCGCTGACTCATGTTGTTCTTCATTCAATGGCCATGTCTATAATATAAGACCTTTCAACATGGTACACTCAAGACAATTATTTCATAGAAGGTTATTCAGGTCGTCTAAAGATCACTGCCCTTCTTACCTCGAAGATTCTTCCAACCAAATCTTGAAAAAATGTGATGGCTTACCATTGGCGATCATTATTATATCTGGTTTGCTGGCTAGCAAAGAAAGAACAGTGGATATATGGAATCAAGTGATACATTCACTTGGTTGCGCGCTTGAAATAAATGATAGTGTTGAAAGTATGATGAAGATATTGTCACTCAGTTACTTTGATCTTCCCCCTCATCTGAAATCATGCCTCTTGTACCTGGGTATATATCCAAAAGATGCTATTATCGGGAAGGAATATGTGATAATGAGATGGGTTGCAGAAGGATTCATTTACAGAGAAGGCACATATACAGTACATGAGTTGGCAGTTAAGTGTTTCAGTGAGCTGGTCAACAGGGGTTTGGTCCAAATGGTGAATGAGAAATACCATATACCAAATTCTTGCAGAGTTCATGACATGATTCTTGATTTCATCATATCCAAGTCCATTGAAGAGAACTTTTTTACTTTGGTTGGGGTTCCCATTGTACCAACTAATGTCAAAGCAAAAGTCCGTCGTCTCTCTCTGCAAGTTGGTAGATGGGGAGATTATATCATGCCAAAAAGAGACCTTGTATTCTCCCATGCCCGATCACTCATTGTTTTTGGAAATACAAGAGAAATCCGTCTATTGGATAAGTTCAGATATTTACGCATTATGGATTTCGGGGATTCAGGTTATCGTTTTTCTAGAAATAGAGAATTGAAAAACCATCAGATTGAAAATATAGTGAGGTTGCTTCATCTAAGGTTCCTGAACCTTGGTGGCACTGGAATATCTGAGCTCTCCCAACATATCGGGTGTCTAAAGTTCCTAGAGACATTAGATCTAAGAGGCACAATGGTACGTGTACTACCAGCAAGTATAGTAAATCTAGGGACATTGGTGCATCTATTGACTGATTCGGAAGTTATATTTCCTGATGGAATTGTGAAGCTGCAGTCACTTGAGATGTTGCAACAGGTCAGCATCTTGAAACAGACATTCAAATTCATACGAGAACTTGGACAACTTATGAATCTCGAGATGATGTGTATTGATTTTGAAGAACATGAGCGTATGAATTTCCGGATGGGTTGTTGTCGTTTTGTACAAGATACTCGATATGAAGATACACGTGATGCTACAGAGTGGGAGGAACCTATTGATTCTTTCTTTCGTGCTCTTGGTTCTATGAAAAAACTTCGTTATCTGAAAATCACGGGTGGAGATAGATTCTTACCATTGGGAACATTGTGCCCTGTTCCAGCTAGCCTCCATAAACTTATGATATTCTTACAAAATCAGCAATTTTCGAAGGTTCCAGAATGGATGCCCTCACTCGTCAATCTCCAAGAGTTACACATTGAAGTGAAGGTAATCACATACGATGATCTCTGCATTCTTGGAAGCTTACCGGCTCTGCGCAAGCTGGAACTAGAAGCAAGATACTGTAATTCTGAAGATAACATCCTGACAATTAATGGTGAAGTTGGGTTCCCATACTTGACAAAGTTTCAGTATAGTACATGGAGTCGAGGAATGAACCTGAAGTTTGCACCAGGTTCCATGCCCAAGCTAGAACTGCTCGCGTTTTTTACGGGCAGTCCATATTTACACAGCAGTGACACGTTTGGTTTTGATTTCGGGATGCAAAATCTTCCCAGCCTCGTTGCTCTCGAATGTAAAGTAAGTGGTGACACAAGATGTTTTGAGGCCGCCGTGAAGAGTGCAGCCAGCGCACATCCCAACCGCATAACTTTACACTTTCAGAAATCCCATCTGTGAAGCATGTTGGGTGCTTACCATCTACAATCACTCAGGTACAGATAGTTCTTTTCTTTCCCTTGCACCCAACAAGACCCCTGGTGATTCAAAACATTGTACATGACCTATCTTAACTTTATCCCTGCTATGTTCAGGTTGTCTATCTTCTCGTGGTTCCCAGCACAAGCTTTGGGAGGAAGGCACTCTCTTCGTGGTTCCTGGCAAGTCTCTCTTGCAAAGATTCACCGTGTGAATCAATTACATTTAACAATGTATTAACAGTGGAACCTGGAGCCTTTTTTGTGTTTTGTACTCTGCCTTTCTCAGTGGGAAATTCTTCCTACCATTTGAAAAGAAAAAAAAAAGACACAAGAGAGTTGCTGCTGCTTCTAGTCAGACTGGATTTTAAGGGTTTTTACCGTGTGAGACACTTATCCTTTACATGGTACTACATTTAAAATTAATTTATAGCTTTAAATGATACACTGTACTCCCGCCTCCTCTTTGAGATGAATAATGTAAGGAATTTATAGCTTGAGCAAGGTTTCTTAATTAACTCCTTCCGGGTCACATTTAGGCAATGAGATATTATGATTTATGATTTTCCTTTTATTTGTACAAAAATCGAGTTGCCCTTCAACAAAAATGTAAGACATCCGGTGAACATTGAGTGAGAAAAAGGACGAACGTGATAGTTGTTGTGGTTTGTTGCCTCTCGTACCGGTTCTAATATTTGCGCTGGATAATGTGATGCATTTCTAGCTTCAGAAGCAGTTTGTCCCTTGGCGAATCTGCACGATGTTATCCCTAAACTTTGTGCGGTGAAATGTTTGTCCATATCTCCTGAGCTTTTGCAGCATCCAAGTTGACATCCAGGTTCGCAGCTTCAGCCTCCAGTTAGATATTGTGCATGTGTGGGGTGCTGACAGTTGTTTAATTGGATAGTACCACTACTGCATTTTTGGTTCAGTATTTCATTCAGCGGCAAAAGCGACAAAACACAGAATCCGTACAGAAGAATAGCAGCGGTAAAATATAATTTTTCAGAGCACTTAAACATGTCAGGAATTTATGCTGATCTTTGTGCATGCAGGGGGTTAAAGATTCTGAACACTGATTTTTTCGTCATTTTAAGAGCTGTCAATTGAATGTGGGCAATTGTCTGGTGAACAGAAACACGCTGAAACAACAAACCACTTTTAAAGAAGCATCAATTAAAAAACAAATGGGTAAAACTTTATACTTTATTTTTGTAGAAGAAAAAAGACCAGAAAGAAAACAATATAAAGAATTTCTAGAAATAGCAAGGAAAAACTCCAAAAGTAAGACCAAAAAGAAAGCAAAAGAAAAACCAAAACGAGGCAAAGAAAATAAAATCATTTTGTTGTTTCTGTTTTGTAAATAAAGCAAAAGAAACCAAATAAAGAACCAAATGAAAAGGAAAAAAGAACCAAATAAGAACAAAATCCAAACCAAGAAGAAGCAAATAATAGAAAAGACGACTCCAAAAGTAGCACATATCATGTGAACGAATAAAAATATGGTTCCAAAAGAGACAACCTGATAATTATAAAGATGAGGATGTGTGGGCATGCCCAAACTTAGATGCTTAAGTCTTCTTAAATATTTCCTTGGAGTGTCTTGGACATCCCCAAGCTTGACCTCTTGAGTATCCTTGTGCCTACTCTTCACGTGTGTTTGAGGAAGCATAAAAAAAAGGACCAATTTTTTCGGCAACAGATGGTCATTTTCTTCAATAGTAAGAAAGGGATATGACATACTACATGTATTTAGCTTCTCAAAACGTCATGTGTTTCATGTGCTACATTCAGTTGACCAATTAAGATAAATAGTTAATTAGATTGGAAAGGGCCTCTAAAAAATTCCGCTCATTGAACTATTCAAAGAAGTTCAATATGATAAATCTACCTCAATTCCAGTGACTAAGACGAATAAATTTAGTACGAAGTAAAATGTTACTAAGTTTCACCAAATATATAGAAACAAATATCAACATCTCCCGTATTAAACAACAACAACAACAACAACAACAACAACAACAACAACAACAACAACAAAACCTTTTTTTCCCAAACAAGTTAGGGTAGGTTAGAGTTGAAACCCATAAGATCTCGAAACCAGGTCATGGTTCTGGCACATGGATAGCTAACTCCCACGCAGCCCTATCCATGGCCGTATTAAATAACTATATTGGCAAAATACACTTTAATAGTCAATGTATTGATATTGATTTGGTATCGTAAATGTTCATATTCTTGTCTATAACATTGTTCAGATCTCGATGTCGTTAACTTCAACTAAATTTATAAGCCTTATTCATTGAAACAAATGGAATATGTAGCAAATGTTGCAATAATTTTACAGAGTATTGCATTAAATGTAAAACATTTACGGATTTGGTATCTTTCGCGTATATTAGTACATTGTATTTATTTCTTGGTGCAGGTGTGCTTTTCTTGGTGCAGATTTTGTTCCAGGGTGGTCCAGCCTCCACCATCCAACCCATTTAAAGATTATTTCCCATGTGGATTGGCTCCACGTTACAGGCCGATTCAAGAAGCAGCCCATCTAGCGTCGCAATGTTTTTTTTCGGCCATTGAATAGAGAATCGCCAAATAAAAATATATTGGAGATGGGAGATATCGATCCCCCTGCCTCATAGAATGCATTCTAAGCGCTCTACCATTTGAGCTACATCCCCTTTTATGAACGTTGGATTAACTCATGTAATTGAAACAAACTAATAATAACTAAGCATTAAACAAGTGAAGAGGTAATGACCAATTTCCCAGCCCATGAACAACCAATCTTGATTTACTTCGATACAAAAAAGGATACATGTACACTAAATACTCCAGAAGCCTCTGATTACTCGGCTATACACGGTATACATTTTGTCGAGGAGACGCTAAAAAAAGAAAAAGAAAATGCTCATCGGTAGAATGTCGAGAGCGGGTCAACAAGGTCTCTCTCGAGGCCCTATCTGAAGGAGACCACCAATGTTGACCAAATGATGATCATGCTAAGGGTTGAAATAGCCTGAGGCACCAATGTTGGAGGAGACGAGCAGCATCACGCTGGTATGGCAGCAAGCGACACCAGGGCTCGATCTGAAGCACCAAAGCCAAGAAAAATGAACGGCAAATCAAACCCTGGCCAGCACAAACATACCCACAAAGCAAACAAGCAAGCTCCCAATGGATTCAGATGGGGAAATTACTCACCTTCACGGCTGCTGGACACTGTGGTCCCCGCATCGACGGCGGCGGTTTCACCTACCGCGGAACCATCACCGGCCTTTGGTTCCCTCGGTGCCGTCTCTCGAGCTCCTGGTCGGTCGACGACCTGATGCCCTGGATCGAGACACTTTTCCTGCTTAGGATGGTGACACTTTTCTTGTATTCCATCTGTTTTGCACTTGTAATCTTATTAAATTCCTGTGTTTTTTCAACTGCTCTGTTTTCCAATACAGTAAATTTTTACTTGTCCAAATTTGGCCAAGTCTGTTTTCATTGCAAAAACAGAGCACTCTCCCGTCCCCATCTTCAGACACGAGTGCTTCCCTATCTTCTCCGGCGAGCCCCTCGCCGGATGTCCCGCCTCCCTCTCTAGCCCCATCTCCTCCCCCTTCCTTCCCTGCCACCGCCGTCGCCGACGATGCCTCCCCATCCCCAAAGCCCCCGCTCTCCCCCAACATCAACCTCCACTCCCCCTCGAACCCACCACCACTCGCAGCAGCGGCCCTTCTCCGCCGCGTTCCGACCCTGGTCTCCAAGATCCGGACCCAGCTGGGCGTCATCCACCCGCTCCCATCCCCACCATCTTCTTCTTCGACAAGCTGCTCACGCTCCGGCACCTGGCCGTGCAGCGCAAGGAGTCCTGGGGAAGGTCTACCGCCCCGGCATCGAGAACTGGATCGTCGTCGACAACCTCCAGAAGCCCGATTATGTGAACCGCGTCCGTCGAGATCAGGCAGTTCTCCCTCGGCGAGGAGCCCTTGTCGGTGAGGAACAGGAACGTCCAGCGTCAGGCCAACGACCTGCAGTGAGTCCTGTCTGTCCTCTTCTTGGCCACTATTTGTTGTTAGTATTGACGAGCGCATAACTCAATCTGATCTCCGGTTGATTTGTATCCTCAACTTATGGTACTTGTGTAGACATTGGTGCTAGAAACAAACAAACTATTCAACTTATGGATTTGTAATTGATGACAGAACAACTTATGTGCAGAATGGGAGAAATATATGGGTTTGTATTTGAATAATAGGTTTGGTTCTCTCAGAATAATTTAAAAAATTGCACGAAAAAAAGGCAAGAACAAAATTCGCATTGGCTAATTCATTGTGTATTCAGGTACAAAATTAGCATTCGTTATGGTGGTGATGCGCGCAACGCATTAGGCATTAGCCCTCTCCTTAAAGTTCAGCGTCTGGGTTCGAGATTTTGATATCGATGGGGAGTTGTGGAAGTTATGAATTATACTGACAGAGCCATGGGTGGGAGCCGCGTCCTCGGCATTTGTCTCCCTCCCAAAGATAAAGTTCGAGCTGTCTTTGTTCCGGCGTTTCCGTCTTACGGATATGCAGCTGCTTATGCAACCTCACTGTTCCCATTTGTAACCTCACACGTCTTACAAATACCTCTCTTCTGCACATAGGTCTGAGGTCCGTTGCATTGAGATGGTTGAGACAAAATGAGATGATAATTAACTGCATCCAGATGCAAAAAGATCAATTTTGAGTTTAAGTTTTAAGATACAGCTGAACATTATCATCCTGTCCTATCCAGATTTTCTTCAACGTCTGAAGCTGTTTTTGTTTGTTTGTTGGAACATGTACTAGGATTTTATGTTATTCGTTTTAATAGCTGGATGCTAATGTCATTACGGAAATATTAATTGTCTGTTTTAGCAGCAATTATTTGGAACCATGTTTATCTTGTTGAACACGATTAAGGTTTACTCATAAAAAAATACATTTTATGTAGGCTCGGGCTGCTCGCTGTACAACCTACAAAAGGCACTCTTAACTGACAACCATTTTGCAAAATCAGAAGATTCGGACAAGTTGGATCTCTTTCTGGTCTACCGGAAGCCATCAGCCAGTACAACCCTCCCACCCCCCCTAGCCTTTCTAACTTGCTGAAGACCTATGTCTAAATTATAGTGCTCTTAATCTGTAAGCCAACCTCATTTATCCAGAATCTTACATATTCGAAAGCTAAGTTATTCATCATTATTTTGTTGGTTGAGTTGAAGTTCTTACTTCGGTATGCCTGCGGTATGCACAAGTCCAAAATCACTTCCAATGTTCCACCTGTCCATTTCCAGTAAAGTTTCCAGTCAACTTGAGCAGTAATATTTTTTTTGGGTGCAATAAATGTGCGAAAAACAAACAACCTGCTGGCAAAGTTAAGCTGCTTGATTAACTGACTTAGTGATTCAGTTAAAGATACAATATGCAAAAAATTACATGCTCACTCGATATAAGAACATGGCATATCGTTGTCACTGCATATATCCTACTGGCCGCCACTGGCTGTTTGTTGTTAAAACCTCAATAGCTAGTCTGGTGCCTATAAACTCATTAGTCGGTGGCATGTGATGCTATACAGTAGACTGATCCTTTGAGTGGTAATGTTCAGCAGACAACAAAAAAGGAAAAAGGAAGGAGAGAGAAAAGTAAAGAACAACATGCATATATGCACAATGAATCACTGATGCCTTGCCTCCACATGGAAGAAAAAAAGAGAAAAAGATGCCCTTGCGCAGGGTCGGTGGACACGTCTAAACATGTTACTCCTTTGTGGCGAGGACTATACCCAAGAAACACACAACGTGTGGAACGAAACACAACCTTTCTTTTGTTGTAAGGACGAAAGTTAGGCCAGCAAGCACAACGAAAAATCCGAAGGGAGTCATAATTGGGTTTGGTGTGAAGGAGACGTTCAACAGGTGTATCAAAGTTTATGACTTTACTAGGGAGTAAATTTATGAGGAAGGTGGCAGTGAGAAAAGCTTCATCCCAAAACTTAAGAGGCATGGACACATTGGCAAGAAGGGATAAACCAACTTCAACGATGTGACGATGTTTTCGTTCAGCAGAACCATTTTGTTGATGGGCATGTGGACAAGAAACATGATGCGAAATGCCCACTTTTTGAAAGAAACTATTTAACTTCTCATACTCACCGCCCCAATCAGTTTGCATAGTTTTTATCTTCCTATCAAACTTGCGCTCAACAAACTTTTGAAAATTAAGAAACACTTGATACACCTCAGAATGATTTTTGAGTAGATAAATCCATATAAACTTGCTGAAATCATCAATAAAACTCACATAGTACGAATGTCTGGACCCCATACATCAGAAAACAGTTGTTCCAAAGGAACAATGGATACACTAGTGGACAAGGGATATGGCAACTGGTGACTCTTAGCTAGTTGACATGCATCACAAACATAAGGATTTGTCTCATGCGAATAAGTGAGTTCATTTTTCCTAAGGATTTGTTGAACCACAAACGAAGAAGGATGACCTAAGCGACGATGCCACGTAGAAGACGACGGCTTGATTGTAAGAAAAGCTTGCTTGTGTGACCCACTAGAAACAGGCATAAGCGGGTAGAGACCATCATCACAGGGACCTTTAAACAGAACCCTCCTGGTGACATGGTCCTTAATCAAAAAGAAGAAAGGATGGAACTCAATGAATACATCATTATCTAGAGTGAGCTTATGAACGGATAACAAGTTTTTGGAGGCACTAGGAACATGTAAAACATTGTTTAGATGCAAGGAATTATTGGGGAGATGCAAAACTGAATAACCAACATGAGATATGGGCATACCATGACCATTTGCCGTGTGGACGTGTCACGCCCCCTGTATTTGTCAGCCACAGTCATCTTGTTCAGCTCCCCGGTGATATGGTCTGTAGCTCCCGTGTCAGGACTCAGGATACCATTTGGTATCAACACCATAGGAGGCCATGTTGGCGGACTTGTCCTTGGGATCGGTGTCATCATCGGAGTCATCCCTGTCCTGGTAACGCCACCAGCAATCACTAGCTGGGTGGCCATGGATCTTGCATATTTGGCACGTCACATCAACAAAAGGAGTGGGTGCCCTGTCACGGCGCCCATCATCACGGCGACGTCCTCCATCGCGACGACCACCGTCAGCGCGGTATCCATCACGCCGGCCCTCAAACCGGCAGTTGTCACGGCCATTGTCACGGCGGCGACTGTCGTCACGGCCGCGATAGCCACGGCCTCCATCATAATCGCCGCGGCCACGGTAGCCGCGGTCATCGTCGCGGCGACCACGGTCATCGCCACAGCTGTAGCCGCGGTCATCATCATTGCGGCGGTAGCCGCGGTCGTCACCTCGACCACGGTCACCACCACCACCACCACGCGGGCGGCTGTCATGTCCTCCGCGGCGAGCAAGATTCACCGAGGAGGTGAAGGAGTCACCACTTTCCTGGAGCATGTTAGTGCGCATATCATGTGCACAAATCTGGTCATAGAGATCATCTACTGTGATGTTGGGTTGCCATGAACAGCAGCAACAAGGTCATTGTATGAACCATCTAGACCATTAAGAATGTATCCTATAAGCTCTCCATCATCTATTTCTTTCCCAAGTGCTAACAGTTCAGAACTAAACCCTTTCATCTTGGAAAAATATTGGGCTACGGTGAGTGTGCCCTTCTTGGTGTTGTTGAGTGCACCACGAAGGTGATTGACCTTGGAGAGGGATTGAGTGGAAAACATGTAGGTGATAACGGCCCAAACTGACTCGGTGTTGTCACAACCTACTGTGTGTGCTAAAATATCAGGAGAGAGAGAGTTTACGATGTAACTCATGACAGCTTGATCGCGAGCGATCCATGCAGCATACTCCGGGCTGGGGATGGTGGTCTTCTTCTTCTCAGAGTCGTGGACCTCGACGGTCCGGGGCGGTGCGCGATCGGTGCCATTGAGCAGGCCGGTGACCTGTGCACAACGCAACGCCGGGAAGACGAGTGTCTTCCATGTCAGGAAGTTGGAGCGCGTTAGCTTCTGGGACGGAGGGGCACCAAGCGAGGAGGCCATGGATCCCATGGTGGGAGTCGACGAGGAGGCCATGGTGCAGAAGGTCTTGAACAGCGGCGGTGGCGGCAAAGAATGCGGCGGCGGCGGCAGGGGTTTTTGGATCGTGGTTTTGGTTTTGGGGTCTTGGATCTTTGTTTTGGAGGTCTTTGGGTCATGGTCTTGGATCTTGGGCAGCGGCGGCAGCTTGGAAGGCGGCGGCCGCGGCTGGGTTTTAGGTCTTGGCCGGCGGCGGCAACAATGTGCGGCGGCGGCGATTTTCTTGGAGCCGGCGGCTAGGGAAGGAAGAGGTTTGGCTCTGATACCATATTAACCTAGCTAGACGGAAACGGTGATCCCATTAGGGATCCCGGGTTTGTGTTATATAGAGGTGGGAAAAGCCCCCACCGTGGCATTACATGTGGGATACCGTATAGGGTGGTATACTATACCATACCTACACGGTACAGCTGCGTACATACTCCAACACTTCTTTGGAATAGCTGAATGGTAATGTCATTACGGAAATATTAATTGTCTGTTTTAGCAGCAATTATTTGGAACCATGTTTATCTTCTTGAACACGACTAAGGTTTACTCATTACGGAAATACATTTTATGTAGGCTCGGGCTGCTCGCTGTACAACCTGCAAAAGGCACTGTTTACTGCCAACCATTTTGCAAAATCAGAAGATTCGGACAAGTTAGTATGCCTGGGGTAGGCACAAGTCCAAAATCACTTCCAATGGTCCACCTGTCCATTTCGAGTAAAGTTTTCACTCAACTTGAGCAGTATTTTTTGTGTGCAATAAATGTGCGAAAAACAAACAGCCTGCTGGCAAAGTTAAGTTGCTTGATTAACTGACTTGGTGATTCAGTTAAAGATACAATATGCAACAATTAAATGTTAAACTCGATATAAGAACATAAGAACATGGCATCTCGTTGTGAGTTGTGACTGCATATATCCTACTGGCTGTTTGTTGCTAAAACCTCATTAGCCAGTCTGGTGCCTATAAACTCATTAGTCGGTGGCGTGTGATGCTATACAGTAAACTGATCCTTTGAGTGGTAACGTTCAGCAGACAACAAAAAAGGAAAAAGGGGAGAGAAAAGTAAAGAACAACATGCATATATGCACAATGAATCACTGATGCCTTGCCTCCACATGGAAGAAAAAAAGAGAAAAAGATGCCCTTGCGGAGGGTCGGGAAAAAAGTATAAAGAGAAGATAAGGGTGGAGAGCGAGAGAGAGGGAGTGAGAGAGAGCGAGAGAGTGCTAGCTAATGGTAATGGGTGTTCCAGGTGCTGTGCAACGGTGGGAGGAGTGGCAGCTGCGCATCCTCGTCCTTGGTAGCCTAGTGATTCAATACATCCTCCTCGTTGCTTCAATCATTCGTAAGTGCCCCATAAGATCCTGGTTTAGACCGATCATTTGGCTAGCATACCTCGGCAGCGATGCCATTGCAATCTATGCTCTCGCCGCCCTCTTTAACCGCCACAGGAAGCCACATGAAAATGGAGATGGACACGGCGGCAGCAATAGCATCCTGGAGGTGCTGTGGGCGCCTATCCTCCTGATACACCTCGGTGGACAGGATGGCATAACCGCCTACAACATCGAAGACAATGAGCTGTGGATGCGGCACATCTTCACCGCTGTGTCTCAGGTCACTGTGGCTGTCTATGTCTTCTGCAAATCATGGCCAGGCGGCGACACAAATCTGCTGGTGGCTGCCATATTGGTCTTCATCCCCGGTATCCTCAAATGCTTCGAGAAGCCCTGGGCTCTCAATAGAGCTAGCATTAACAGTCTTGTCAGCTCCGGCCAGCCTGTTCGGAGGTCGGTAGACACACAGAAGCTCAATATTGAAGATTTCATTGACAAGGCAATCAGTCCTGCTGGGGCGAATGGTTACCTTTTTACAGCAGCCACGCCAGTGGACTTCACTCCCTACGAGTTATTTGTGGACCTTGCATCTCCTTGTCCTGATGATCGGATGAGGATGCTACTGTCATTCTTAGCACTTGATGACAACCAGGCTTATTGTAAGCTGAAGTATTGGCTCTTCCAGACCTTCCAACTCCTCTACACCAAACGAAAATTGTATAATGCTACCCACATTTTTGCTGCTTTTCTTCGTTTCATTGCTGTGTACCTTCCATTCGCAGCTGTAGCTCTCTTCCACCATAGTCACAGAGAAGCTTATAGTGGAGTGGATGTCAAGGTTACATATGCCTTACTCTGCTGTACTGCTATCCTGGAGAATTTAGCGATAGTCGCTAGCATGCAAATTAGATTTTCTGAAACGGAACAGCTCGAGGGACCATGGGTTTTCGCCGTTCAAAAAAAAGATATGGTTTCCCAATACAACCTTATAGGCTTCCTTGTGCGCAACAGGGAACATTCCAAGTTAATGTGGATCGCGGGAGTCTTGGGATGCGACGACTTTCTTCACCAACATTGGCGCATGAAGTCTTGCTACTCATCTTTCAGCATTACAAAGTTAGTGCTCACGTATGTGAAAGGTGGGTGGAAGCATCACATAAGAGATGTTCCGAGTTACAGGAAGTTCAATGATAACAGGGGCCAGTTTACCCTTGGGCATGAAGGATGCTACCAAGAACTGGGCTGGAGCTTAGAGGGTGCATTTGACGAGAGTGTTCTTCTCTGGCACCTCGCCACGGATTTCTGCTACTACAACACTGGTGTACAACATGTTTATGCATGCCCTGCTTGGTGTGAAGAATCTGATCAGCACGAAAGGGCTGTTCAGTGCAGAGAAATGTCCAACTACATGATATGCCTACTCTTTGTCAATCCTGAGATGCTAATGGCAGGCACTAGACGAAACCTTTTCACAGCAGCCTATGAAGAAATGAAGAGCATCGTCAAGGGAGACAAATCACTGGTCGTGGAAAGAGAGATTGCGGCGAGGATAATTGATGTGCTGGATGGTGAAGGAGGATCTCCACCTCCAGATGGTACCCAACAGCAACAGGGAGGCATTATCCGTGATGCTTGGATTATTGCCAAAGTGTTGTCCGGTCTGCCTGAAGAGAAGATGTGGACTGTGATCGAAGGCGTCTGGGTGGAGATGTTGTGCTTCTCCGCCGCTAGATGCAGAGGATACCTGCACGCCAAGGGTTTAGCCACGGGCGTAGAGTACCTATCATATGTCTGGCTCCTACAGTACTACATGGGGATGGAGACGTTGGCGGCCAAACTGCAGAGGGCTGATAATCACGATCCTTCGACTTCTGGTGTCAGCAGGAAGGCCACTGGAAAAGAGCAAGATGTTGGTCCATCAAGTAGCGGCGGCACTGCGCAAGAAAAAGCCGCCCATCAATGGCCTTACCAGGGCAGCGATGCCATAGAGGAAGAAATTGTCTGACTGAATGATGTTTCCTGATGCCAATCTGTCCTTATTTCCATTGCTATGTTTGCTTTTATGTGTGCCAATACGTTTTCTTCTTGTTGATTGATGGTGGCATGCGTGTTTGTTGGTGCTACTTAATTCTGTTTCGAAGTCAAATAAATGGTTTGCAATGTTCGCTTTAACGTGGACGATTTCTGGTAAAGAGTTTTCAGTTCTGCTTCTTATGTAAAACACTTGTATAGTATGAGTTTCTGTGTGTTCTGTTTTAGGGGCCTTCTTCCTTTTCTGTAGTATGTACCATGAATAGTGAAGCATCATTGTTTTAAGTACTCTATCTGTAACTCGGAAGTCGGAACCTATGTTCCCATGATATGTTTCTTTCTTCAGTTCTGTTATTGTCTCCCTCTCGAAGCAGCTAGGAACAATTGTACTGTATGTAGCAATAACAATTTCAGACTGACATCAACATATGTAGGCCTTATATGTAGCATCGGTATGTTACAGGGAAGATCATGAGATGCTTCTAGCTGAATTTTTTGCATGTGCGTCTTCATACTGGATTCGGTAGCCATGCCTGGAGCTCAATAGGTCGCCGCAAAATATGCAGTAACCCTGGCGTCGTAGACTCGTAGGGCACGTGCACAGACCGAGAGTGCGTTGTTGCCGGGAACCCACCTCACGCTGCGAAACAAGAATCTCTAAATTTCTACATGTATTTCCTTCATTTTTTTCTCTTCGTTCCGTTTGTTCTTGCACTTTCCTGATGTAGCAAAGACTGCACTACCGGAAAAACTATCTTTGCCGTGTGGCAATCGCTTTGCCGTGCGCAATCAGTATTGCGGAACACGGCAAAGAATATTTTGCCGTGCGCGGAGGAGGGGGATCACGGCAAAGCCAATATGCACGGCAAAACAAAAGAAAAGCGCACGGCAAATAAATACGCACGGCAAAACATATCGGAAGCACACGGCACATCTACGCCACTCGGCAAAGAAACTTTGCCGTGTGTTTTCTCTACCAACCACGGCAAAGAATTTGACCAGGATTTGCCGCGGTTCCCCGATATTTCGCGGGAAAATATTTCTATTCGCGCGGCTTGTTCCCGCGCGGAAAAAAAATTCGCGGGAAAACCTTTGCCGTGTACGAATAAGCAGCGCACGGCACATCATTTCTTTGCCGTGTGGCTTCCCTCCAGACGCACGGCACATCATCTCTTTGCCGTGTTCCCCGGGAAACCCGCACGGCAAAACATGTGTTTCTCCCTCTTTTCTATTTTTGTCGTTTCCGTGGACTTTCTTTGTTTCATTTCTTGTTAAGACTTATAATACACTACTCATTTACTTGAATTAATTATGTTTTTTGATAATATATATATAACTCTCCGGTGGTAGTACGGGCCGCATGCGTCGTCGCAACCCCTAACAAGCGGACGAAACAGGCAAAAACTCTTGTTTCGGTGGAACCGGCGCCGAGAGGGGTAGACGCATGAAATTTTTTGCTTGGTTGTGTAGATCAAGCAAAGCACTCAACATAGGTACTCAGCATAGATGAGAACACACACATGAAATAACGTTTATTCTGGAGAAAGAGGAACAACATATGAAGAAAACATAGGTGGGCACACACACACAACACTCAACATACGAACTCAACATAGGAAGATGACAACACACACACAGTACTCAACATAGGTACTCAAACTAACTATGGTGGGATTCCGACGCTCCGGACCCCGCTACGGCGAAACCCTACACCCGCTGGAAAAAAGTCAAACCTGTCGATCTACCCCTTTGACCGGCGCCGAGAGGGGGTAGACGCGTGAACTTTTTTGCTTCGTTGTGTTAGGTTGGTACATGGGACCATGGGGAACCAACATTTCATGTGGTCCGTCGCATGATTCCGTGCCCGGCACCCGACACGGGAGTTTTCACCTCTAAGTGTCTGAACTTAGTACGGAGTAAGAGGGGTCGGTGAAGGGGGTCGCACCTCGGAGCCGTATCATGGTTCCCACAACCTACCAACACACTCTTACACATATATTAGGGACCCATGCAAGTTTTGGTGGGATTCCGACGCTCCGGACCCCGCTACGGCGAAACCCTACACCCGCTGGAAAAAAGTCAAACCTGTCGATCTACCCCTTTGACCGGCGCCGAGAGGGGTAGACGCGTGAACTTTTTTGCCTTGTTGTGTTAGGTTGGTACATGGGACCATGGGGAACCAACATTTCATGTGGTTCGTGGCATGATTCCGTGCGACGCACGTCTATGGGGGCACACGAAAACGTTAGGGTTTTTCCAGCGGATTCAGGGTTTCGCCGAAGCGGGGCCCCGGAGCGTCGGAACCCCACCCAAACCTAGGTTGTGCCATACCATGTGTATACAAGTGTGTTGGGTGTTGTAAATGTGCAATATCCTACTCCTAGGTGTGACCGGCTTCACCGGCTTCACTTTCTCTCTAGCGAGTTTCTGCACTCAGAGGTGAAAACTCCCCTTTCGGGCGAACCGGATGGAATCTTGTGTCGATTTGGGGTAGACTTTGGTTTCTCATGTTCCTATGGCCTAACCTAACACAACCAAGCAAAAAAGTCCACTGGGCTACCCCCTTTCGACGCACGTCTATGGGGGTACACGAAAACGTTAGGGTTTTTCCAGCGGATTCAGGGTTTCGCCGAAGCGGGGCCCCGGAGCGTCGGAACCCCACCCAAACCTAGGTTGTGCCATACCATGTGTATACAAGTGTGTTGGGTGTTGTAAATGTGCAATATCCTACTCCTAGGTGTGACCGGCTTCACCGGCTTCACTTTCTCTCTAGTGAGTTTCTGCACTCAGAGGTGAAAACTCCCCTTTCGGGCGAACCGGATGGAATCTTGTGTCGTTTTGGGTAGACTTTGGTTTCTCATGTTCCTATGGCCTAACCTAACACAACCAAGCAAAAAAGTCCACTGGGCTACCCCCTTTCGACGCACGTCTATGGGGGTACACGAAAACGTTAGGGTTTTTCCAGCGGATTCAGGGTTTCGCCGAAGCGGGGCCCCGGAGCGTCGGAACCCCACCCAAACCTAGGTTGTGCCATACCATGTGTATACAAGTGTGTTGGGTGTTGTAAATGTGCAATATCCTACTCCTAGGTGTGACCGGCTTCACCGGCTTCACTTTCTCTCTAGTGAGTTTCTGCACTCAGAGGTGAAAACTCCCCTTTCGGGCGAACCGGATGGAATCTTGTGTCGATTTGGGGTAGACTTTGGTTTCTCATGTTCCTATGGCCTAACCTAACACAACCAAGCAAAAAAGTCCACTGGGCTACCCCCTTTCGACGCACGTCTATGGGGGCACACGAAAACGTTAGGGTTTTTCCAGCGGATTCAGGGTTTCGCCGAAGCGGGGCCCCGGAGCGTCGGAACCCCACCCAAACCTAGGTTGTGCCATACCATGTGTATACAAGTGTGTTGGGTGTTGTAAATGTGCAATATCCTACTCCTAGGTGTGACCGGCTTCACCGGCTTCACTTTCTCTCTAGCGAGTTTCTGCACTCAGAGGTGAAAACTCCCCTTTCGGGCGAACCGGATGGAATCTTGTGTCGATTTGGGGTAGACTTTGGTTTCTCATGTTCCTATGGCCTAACCTAACACAACCAAGCAAAAAAGTCCACTGGGCTACCCCTTTCGACGCACGTCTATGGGGGCACACGAAAATGTTAGGGTTTTTCCAGCGGATTCAGGGTTTCGCCGAAGCGGGGCCCCGGAGTGTCGGAACCCCACCCAAACCTAGGTTGTGCCATACCATGTGTATACAAGTGTGTTGGGTGTTGTAAATGTGCAATATCCTACTCCTAGGTGTGACCGGCTTCACTGGCTTCACTTTCTCTCTAGCGAGTTTCTGCACTCAGAGGTGAAAACTCCCCTTTCGGGCGAACCGGATGGAATCTTGTGTCGATTTGGGGTAGACTTTGGTTTCTCATGTTCCTATGGCCTAACCTAACACAACCAAGCAAAAAAGTCCACTGGGCTACCCCCTTTCGACGCGCATGACGAAGTCGAGGAGGTTCATAACGAAGCCGACGTGACTTTGCTAGAGCGGTTCCACGCAGGACTAATCGTCGACGAGCCACAGGGACCACCTCCAGGTGGCGTGGATGGTTGGTGGTGTGGCGACCCTGACAGTGATGACGACACGGGTGAATACGACAGTGATGACGACACAGGCTACTGATAGCGATGAGGACACATGTATTAGTAATTGCCAGTCTAGCTTATATGTAATAGGTCAATGCTACTCTATGTAATAGTGATTGTCAGCCTAGCTTATTTTGTGAGAACTCATTGTCGATACTCCATTTACCTTAATTGTCGCTACTTCATCTAATTGTATTCATTTTCGCTTTACTCATTGTTGCTTCATCTATTTACCTTAATTTTGGATCATGTATACTGATGAAACCTAATTTTTTGTCAATGCAGGAAACATGGGGGGAAACAAATTGAAGAAGGTCTTGTCAAAAAAGGTGGGCAGCGTGAAGGCACTCATTGTGGGATCGAGTTCGGCACCTCCACCTCCTCCCTCACCTCCACGTGCGAGGGGTGGACGATGTGGGAGTACGAGGACGAGACGGAGGCCTACCAGGACTCTGAGTCCTCCCCCTGCCGAGCAGTCCGACGGGGACGATCGGAGTACGACCCGGAGCAGCCCGACGAGGATCACCCGGAGGTGCAGTCCGACTCTGAGAGCGAGTCGCTGCCGGATTCTGACGAGCTGCTGGCGGAGGCTTCTGAGGAGGACGAGGGGAGGAGGAGGAGGGAGGAGGACGAGGGGCGCAGGAGGAGGAGGGACCTGGGGAGGACGGGTTTCAGCTTGACCCGACGCTGCAGTGGGACCCACCGGAGGAGTGGGTTGAGACTGAGGAGAATATCCCTGAGCCACGGACCAGGCCGGTGTATCAGCGGGGGGCGGCGGGACTCCCCGATCCCCGATATTACGCCTACAAGAACTGTCTTCTCGTGCCTGTTGGAAAAAGGTACTTATTATTGTTTTTTTCAATTTTAGCTTCTCATTGTGTTTTGACCCGCTAACTATACTAATTTTGGTTTTCTCATTGTGTAGGACATTTGAGTACCAGCCTCCTAAAGTGAAGGAACAGCGTACCTACGCGAGCATCCTTGGATGTTGTCTCCGGAAGTTCTTCCCAGGGATTGTCACCGAACCAGAGGGTCGCAGGAGTGTAGCTTGGACTTTCAGGCACTACTGTTTCGCGGAGGATCCCGATGGCGAGTACCCAACATGGCGCTTAAGACACTCGGCTATTTCTGGGTAAGTTTGTTTGACTTCTCATCATTCTATAAATCCGAGATTGCACTAATGGCTTTGACCCTATTTTACCTATGTGTGCATGCTTGTAGAACTTCTTCACCTGTCGGGAGGAGGACAAGGCCAGGTGCGAGGCCATCCTTTTGACGATGGCCTCTAAGATGGTGACGGACATGCACTACGAGGCTCGCGTGCACTCTGTCCGCACTTGGTACGCCGAGAAGCACATTGCGCTGGACAAGAAGCGTGCTCGGGACATCTTGATGCAGCCATGGCAGTACCTGCAGGTAGCGTCATTTCTATATTATCGATTTTGTTGACCGCCGTGTAATATCATTAATATGTGTGTTCTGTGCACGTAGGTGCCTCCTCCGTACGTCGGTAACAACAAGTCCTGCCACGTCGCGATGGTAGCGTGGTGGACTAGCCCGGAGTATCTCAAGATACACGTGGAGGGAAAGGCAAAGCGGGCGGAGAACAAGGGTGGAACACACCGCCAAGGCAACCTCAGCCTCTCCCAATGCATACAAAATGAGGTGAGCAAATGCATTCTTTAATCCACCTATGTTCGTGCTCTCATTTGCAATATCGTCTCCTTTTCACCTATGTTTGTGCCATCTTTGCAGAAATTGAAGACCGGCGTAGACCCCTCGCCCTTCGCCGTTTGGGAAAAGATGCGTACCAGGGATACGCCGGATCCTGAGACAGGGTCGATGTGGATCAGCCAGACCGCCGAGCTCCGGAGCACGGGGTACAGGGAGAAGTTCAAGGAGCGCAACGGTGAGGAAGCTGACCCTCTCACCAGTCCACTTGACGTCGAGGCTGTCGTGCTTGCGGGGCAAGGCGCGGCGAATGGCCGCTTGTGGATAGGTGACGGCTCCATCGACCCTCGCACCGTCCCGTCTCTACGCCAGGTCCGCCGTGGGAGGGCGTCCGGTGCGCCTGCTGTGGAGACCCGCCCACGAGTTTCGAGTCTAGCTGTCGACGAGCTCCGGCAGAAGCAGGTGCTCTATGAGCAGCAGCTGGAGCGGCAGCAGGAGCAGATCCGGCAGCAGGAGAGCTGATGCGGCAGCAGCAGGAGCAGCATCAGGAGTATTGCAGGCAGCAGCAGGAACATCAGAGGCAGATGATGGAGTGGATGTATGGCACGATGCAGCGCCTTGCTCCTGGGGACGGGGCTGTTGCCATGGGAATGTTCCCTCCACCGCCTCCACCGATGTTCCCATGGGTATGTTCTCAAACTTGTCATTCTATCCATCTTATTGTTATAACTAAATTACTTGTGTAATGCGAGACTTTTTTCATGTTCTAGGTGAATCCAGGATCGGCGGGTGGATCTCACTCGATGGCGCCGCCGCTTGGTGGCCAGGACAATCCGGAGAGGCATCCCCATATCTCCAACCCTAGCGTTGTCCGGAGGCTCCCGTGGGTATGCTCGCATGACTCATAATTTAGCTTGCCATGCCATTGCCACTTTAGTTGAACTTGTCAAAATTTAGTTAGTTGAACTTGTCAAATTTAACCCATTAGTTGAACTTGTCAAATTTTAGTTAGTTCAACTCATCAAATTTTAGTTAGCTTTCTTTTAATGCCATGACTATGCCATTTCCACCTAGTTGTCGAACTCATCATTTTTTTGCAAACATGTAGGACAATCCTACTCCGCCGCCGGAAGGCCAGTAGAGGTTAGTTACCATTTCAACTTGCTACCACTCTCGTTCGAAAACTTACTTCATGTCTCACTTAGATCGACATAGCCAATCAAACTTGTCATTTCCACTTAGTTACTTCAACTATGCTTATGCCATTGACACTTAGGTATTTTAGTTGTTATACTTGCCATTTCTACTTAGTTAGTTTTATTATGCCGTGACATTGAAACTTAGTTCTTTTAGTTGTCAAACTTGTCCCTTTCACTTAGTTAGTTTAATTATGCCCATGACATTACCACTCATGATTTTTGTATAACTTGTAGGACGATCAACAATGAGTTATTGTGGTGTTTCAAGTCACCGTTCATCGTCGTGGAGTGGAGTTCATGTGGTGTTTGACTTGAACTATGTTGAATGATGCCTATGTGATGTATGAGATTATTTCTATACTATATGCTATGTGGAGTTTGAAATTAGTCTTATGGAGGAGTTTGATTGTGTTTATATAAGTTATGGATTGTGTTTATATATGTGATTGTGTGAAAATTGTGATCTGTGAATTATTCTGTCAATTATATGTAAAATGCAGGGATTCTGGAAAAAACAGTACAAAACCTGACAATATGGTCACTTTGCCGTGTCCAGAACATTTTGGCGCACGGCAAAGGGTCTATGCCGTGCGTTTGCACACGGCAAACCTCACACGTGGCTCTCACCTGTGAGACCTGGCAACATGGGGATGACCATATGGTCAGTTTGCCGTGTCCAGCATCTTTTGGCGCACGGCAAAGGGTCGACGCCAGATTCCGGCCACTGAGATGTGCCGTGCTTGGTTGCGACGGGCGCACGGCAAAGGCCGAATGTTTGCCGTGCTTTCTCCGCGCGAGCACACGGCAAAGATTGAAAGTATGCCGTGATATGGAGAGAAGGATCACGGCAAAGATGGAAGGATCGGTTGACCAGCTCTGACAGATGTATGCCGTGTTGGGCTAGCAGGGCACACGGCAAAGCCTTTGCCGTGTTGAATTGCATGAAGCACACGGCAAAGCAGATTTGCCGACGCGTATTATGCCGTGTAGCGTTTGCCGTGCAGCTGAGCA
This sequence comes from Poa pratensis, assembly GCA_947311845.1. NCBI lineage: Eukaryota > Viridiplantae > Streptophyta > Magnoliopsida > Poales > Poaceae > Poa > Poa pratensis. The sequence goes on from CAMZMU010000016.1 coordinate 2,100,494, forward strand.
CGGCAAAAGCTTTGCCGTGTTCCGCACATCCTTTGCCGTGCAAAATGGCCTCACGGCAAATCTACAGATTCCGGTAGTGCTGCTGGTACCTCGTGATTTTGATAATTGGCACCTCGTGTGGCAGAAAGGGGTAGTGAAGTGTGCTTGATGCGCCTTGCTTGCTCCGCCTCTGGGCATCGAGCTCGTTCCTTCCCCTCGCGCGCCATGGCGTCTCGCCGCCCTCCGTGCCATCTCCACATCACCCCTCCGCCCCTCAACCTTTGACACTGGGACAATCGGCGTCATCGAAGCACAGCCCTATGTGTTAACCGTACGGTAATACTAGGATGCTACCAACAATAATTCTACACTTTGTACGTTTTGAGTGGTCACTAAATGCTGCAGTTTCTACAAAATCAACCGTGTTAATTTCTTTCATTCATCTTCTTCCCGTCGCACGAGCTGGACATGGAGGCGGACGCGCTAATTCAATATCTTACATTTCAAGTCAAATAACTGCACAGTGCACACTATAGATGAATAAGAAGAATAAAATTGTTCCGCTTGTTCAACCCTATCAATACAAAATCGTAAGTTGCAAAGATATGTATATATCTGGGTGTGGAGACTTTGCCGACTAGCTACATTTAATTAGCTACAAGGATCTTATCAGCTGACGATCGACGGTGTATGTACTGGAAATTGACTATGTACAGCAAGAAATTATTACTTTTCACTCGTCGTTACACAGTTTGGAAGGGTGGGCCCCAAGTGCCCAAGTTGTTTCTGGCAGCAGGACTGAGTCCTTTGTCAACTCTTGTGTCGATGATTGAACATTTTGTTGATGCTTCACAGTCATGTATAGTATATTTTCAGTTTGTTTTTTCCGAGCGTTTGTTACGGCAAACCTGTCTGAACATAAACTAGTTTTACATTTGCATCAAGATGTGAATTACTAGACATAAGCGGCTTCAACGGAGTTTACAATTGGACATATAATTAACAATTCCACAGCCGGCGATCAACGTGGTAGGCACCTATAATTAATAATTCCAGGACAAGACAACTTGTCTTGTGGTCACTGACGGAGCCGTAGTTAGGACAAAAAATGTCTATAGGTACGCTACGATGCTATTTTCCTATGGCTCGATCGAGATAGAAAAATAAAGGAAAACGAGCATGCTGGCTGGCTATTGGGCCGACTGACTCCACTTGGAACCCTCGTCGTCTTCGTCGGCTCCTCTTCACGATTGACCAAGCAAGGCCACACCGTACGACTCTCACAAAGATACAAAAAACCTAACATGCCGTACGTCGGAAAGACGGGGAAAGACAGGGCATCGTTACCTCCTGGCATGACTCCAGGTCCAAGGGAGCCGACTAAATCTGCGGCTGGGTACCCATGCATTGCCCACGTCCAAACCCATGCCCATACTTTTTTTAGGGGAATACCCACACAATTTGTGAAGGATTTGGATAAGAGAAAATTACACATTGCTACCTGGGTAAGAGGGTGGGTAATTGCACATTGCCCTTGGGTTGAAAAAAAAAAGTCCATCGCTTGCCACGGTCTTTAATTTTTTTATCGTCGTCTAAACTCGTGTAAATTAATTGTATAGAGAAGATGCTAGTGCGTTGCTACAGAAAACCACGATTTGAATAGGAGGTAATTGAAGAACGGCAGCCGCGTTAAGTCTGCAATGTGAGTTCAGTCATGCCTCTTGTCATTTTCCTCAAAGCATTTCCATCGGCCTTAGGCTGGAGAGAATTTATGTGAGTTTCAACATCTCCACCCTTCAACACATGCACCACTTTACATCGCTCGCAACTAGGCCTTTTTATGTAGCCCTCAGTGTCTCGTCCGAATGGATGGTCTTCACCAAGGAACTGGCGATGCTAGTCAAAGGAGAAATACTTACCATGCCTCTCCAGCCAAATGAAAATCAAACCTTGCATGCACACTAGGCATGGCATCTTTCCACATATATATCAACCGCACAATAGGGCATACCCTGCGTAGACGTACGTGGATGGAGTAGTGGAACCAAACACGCATGTAAAAGGTGTCTTCGTTGCTTGGTCGTACATCAATGTCCCGTGTTGCCAAAGATGGATCCACTAGAACACTCCATGAACACACCAAATTCGTTTCAATATTCAGGCCCTAAAATAATTAGCTACATGAATCTATTCTTCTGTTTCATTACGAGTGGGACATTAAGGGGAGCAATAAACACGGTCAACCAGTTGTATGAGGGAACCGTCATGCCATATGGATTGAACCCATCGGCTGCTATCGGGATTCTAACATTGCTAGCATCTGCAGATTCAACATGATGCTTTATGTGGAATGCCTTCCATGCTTCACATCCAATAGATGTACCATATTGTCTTTATTATAGGTATGACCGTCTTCATGCCAAATTATATTGTCTGCATTGTGAGCCTCTCACCGTTGTCAACGAGGATGTGGGAGACATGGAATGCGTAGCTCGACCGGAAGTGTACAAAGAAATCGAACTACAGGGCGCAACATCTACCTTTAGGTCGCCTACGATTCACACCATCCTGCACCAGTGCCGCCACCACTACATCCTCTAGCGAAACTGGTGTCTAGCTACCTTCTATCCTGGCCACCTGTGTGCGCCATGTCTCCTCCAGCTGGACCATACTAGGAGTTCAGGCCGGCATGCAATGGCCATGCTCGGGACGGAGATCAGTCTCACCGCACCTCAAAACCTTCCCTGGGTAATGTCCATGCTAAGAGCACCAAGGACTCAGCGAGGGAGAGGGGTAATTGAAATGGGGAATTTTGGCGTACAAGTTTCTTGATGCCTAGGGCTCCACTGCCCGTGGGAAAATAATAGCGGGAAAATAAATGAGAAAAAAATCGTAAAAAAACTTTTTTATCGAGTACCATGTCTGTGCACTTGACAAACAATATGCCATCATCTTTGCAGAGTGCCCCTAGCTCCCTGGCATGGCCATCGGCATAACTCCTCCGCGACATCTGTTGCCGACCGCCTCGGCTTTCTCGAGTGTAACACTCACATCCTTTTTACTTTACCGAGTGCATTCTTTTTGTTGAGCTTCGCGTGGAAAAAACACACTCTTGTCGAGTGTCTGTTTTTGCCGACTGTTTTTTGGGGCACTCTACCTAAATCATGTTGTTGCCAAGTGCCTGATAAATTGCAATCGACAAACTCGGTGCTGATTCCGGTAGTGATATCTGGAACTCCTTCCGGTCCGTAATTATTGTCGCCAGTTCTGTAGGATTTTGTTCGAGCATAGCATTCTTTCCACGACATTTAAATCGGAGGAGAGGTAGTATTTTGTTTTGCGGTGTTAACTACGACAAATTAGTTATGAGGAACTTATCTCTAAGAGCCGACATTCACTCCTTAATGCTTCAATTTTCCACCTTTCATGCTAATCTTATTTAAAGGGTACGCGGACACGGTCACATGCATGATTGGAACTTGGAAGAACAAGTCCGTTGCCAACTCTGTTGTACTATAAGAGAACTTCCCGGATGCTATCATTTCCAGTATGTTTTCTTTGGGTTGTTACACAAACTTAGGTTAACCTTATTCTAAATACTCCGTCCGTCCCGTGATCTCTATGGCTCGCCCTGGAGAAGGAAGTGCTAGGGGTGCCATCGCCCTGACGCTGCTGCTCCTGCTCCTGCCTATGCCTGCCTCGTCGCAGGCGGGGGCAGTGGTTGGGTCAATCGCCCGCAATCCTGTCGTGAAAAAGATCGGGGGCTTTATCATCAAAGAGGTAGCAACCGCCGGCCTGTCGGCCCTGAAGGATGAGCTCGTCAGCTCCAAGAATGGCGGCCAGCTGGGAGAACATGCCGCCGACGACGCCGGCAGCATAAAGTACAACATCTCTGTCGGGCAACAGACCTTCTCCGGCATTCTTGACATCTTCAGCGACTTCTTCTGGGTGCGGTGCCCGCCTGCTCTGGCGACATCGTCCTCGAGGGTCCCCTGCGGCAGCCAGAGGTGCTCTACAGCACTCAAGATGAACCCTGGCGACTGCGTCGACAGAACCGCCGCCTGCGAGTATGTTTACGTGTACGGGTCAGGCGACGAGGGGATCAACAGCACCGGCTACCTCGCCAATGGGAGGTTCACCTTTGGTGGCGGGTCCGGGTCGTCGCCCATCTCCGGGAGCGTGCTGTTCGGCTGCAGCACCAAGACCTCGGTGGAGCTTGATGGCGCCATTGGGTTCAGCAGGGGCCGCCTCTCCATCCTGGATCAGCTAGGCATCTCCAGGTTCAACTTCAACATCATCATCACGTGATTAATTTGTACCCTTAATTTATCGACATAATGTCAAGATAAGAAAAGAAAACTATCAAAAAGGTAGCAGATGTTGATATACTTATAAACCTTGGTCAAACAATATAAAAGTTTGTCAAATAAATAAGTTCTTCACTACGGCTTCCACTTAATGCTGAAAAATGATTTTACTAAACTCCGTCTTTTGCATCTACAGGTTCTCCTACTTCGTGACACCCGATAACTCTGAGAGCGCCGGTTCCACCAGCGTCGTCCTCTTGGGCGACCAAGCCCAGACGCAGACGAAACATAGCCGCTCCACGCCATTACTGCAGAGTAAGAAATACCCGGACTTGTACTACGTGAAGCTCACCGGAATACAGGTCGACGGTGAGTCACTAGCAGGCATCCCGGTCGGAGCGTTCGACTTCGCAGCGGACGGCAACTCCAGCGGGGTGGCCCTGAGCACCACCACACCCGTCACCTGGCTACAAAGTGACGCATACAATGCCGTGAGGAAAGCGCTAGTGAGCAAGATTAAGTCTGATCCAGTGATAAGCTTTGGGACCAGAGACAACGGGCTCGACCTATGCTACAACATGAACTCTGTGGCCAAGCTGAAGTTCCCCAAGATAACACTGGTGTTTGATGGTAAGGACTCGCCAGGGATGGAGCTCACAACGGTGCACTACTTCTACAAGGACAAGGTCACCGGGCTGCAGTGCCTCACCATGCTGCCAATGCCGGCGAATTTTCCTATAGGCTCCATCCTAGGAAGCATGCTGCAGGCGGGCACCAACATGATCTACGATGTCGCTGGCGGCAGCTGACGTTCGAGAAGGGGGCAGCGGCTCCGGTGACGTCGCAGGTGCCACTCATGGCGATAGCCTCTCTGCTCCTTGCGTGGGTGCTCCTCTTCTAGATTGTGTGTCAACGCTCAGTCTTGATTTTAATGTTGTTCAGTCCCTGAGGCTAGAGGACGGTACGTTCCTAGACCGTAGTACAAAATTGTCTTAAGCTCAAAGTTAGTTATGGTTATGCTGATATGCGATATGCAGACCAGTTATGTGTTTATGTATGGTTAATTTTTTTTTTTGGATAAAGAGTATATATATTAATATCGCGCAGATACCGATTACACCCAGCCTCTGCAACAACGTAATAATCTAGAATATTACGAATGCACACAGCCGAAAAAACGATAAGAAGAAGAAACTAAAAAAAGAAAAGTCCCGCTACAGAGATACAGTTCTTGTAACAACAGCACAACCACCACCTAGACAACACTTGACGTTCAAGTTCTCCAAAAGCAACGCCTTCAAAGGCAACACTTGGTGGAGGAGGGGGTCACCGGAGGTGGTGGAGGAGGAGGAGGTCGCCGGAAGTGGTGGAGGAGGGTCGCCGGAGGTGGTGGTGGAGGAGGAGGAGGAGAAGGTCGCCGTAGGTGGTGTAGGAGGAGGAGGTCGCCGGAGTTGGTGGAGGAGGAGTTCGCCGGAGTTGGTGGAGGAGGAGGAGGAGGAGAAGCTCGCCGGAGGTGGGGGAGGAGGAGAACCTCGCCGGAGGTGGTGGAGGAGGAGGAGGTCGCCGGAGTTGAGTTGTGGAGGAGGAGGAGGAGGTCGCCGGAGTTGAGTTGAAGTAGAGGTAGAGGAGAGAAGGGAGAGGAGTAGTGGAGGAGAAGGGAGAGGAGAAGTGGAGGAGAAGTGAAAGGAGAGAAGGAGAAAGAAGAGGAAGAAGAGAAGGGCGCCGACGGGATTCAAATTTTGAATCCCGCCCAACAATTCTGTGGCGCACCCACCACCGTGCGCCACAGAATTTTTTTCCAATTTTTTTGATTTTGTAGAAAAAATCTTCTTTTTGAAATAACTTTTTACTCTTTTGGAATTTCCCGAATCTGAGAAAAGTTCACCGAGTAAATTAAACGTATTTTTTCGACGTCGTATGCAAAAGTTATGGCCGTGTCAATATTTTTTATTCGTTTTTTGCAAAAAAGGTCAAAATTCATATTTCAAAATTTCTATAACAACTAGACACTAAAACCTAACTACATGTGAAAGGATTTTATTTTTTGAAGATTTTATCATTTTCTTTTCTTTTTTGCAAAACAGAAAAGGCGATCCACGGGGGGGGTGGATCTTGTTTCAGACATTTTTGTGGCGCACCTGGCCATGCGCGCCACAGGAAGGCACATATCTGTGGCGCACCTGGCCACGTGCGCCACAGAAATGTGGCTTTCCGTGGCGCACATGGCCAGGTGCGCCACAGGTATGTGACTTTCTGCGGCGCACATGGCCAGGTGCGCCACAGAAGGTCACATATCTGTGGCGCACTTGGCCATGTGCGCCACAGAAATGTGACTTTCCGTGGCGCATGTTGTTTTCGTGCGTCATAGAATTGCGAAAAGTGATCCGAGAAATATTTTTTGTGGCGCATGGCTGTTTCATGCGCCACAAAAAGTGATCCACGGAAAGACAGTTTCCTACTAGTGCTCCTCCGACCGCTACCTCCACGCCCCCGACCTCGCCGGCGCTCGCCTGCCGGCCGCCGCCCCGCCCCAGACTCCCCCGAGGCCCGGCTGCCTGAGGGCTAAGGCCCCCTCTGAAGCAGCAATTTCTTCCCCGCGGCGCGCGGCCAGGTACCAGAACCAGCCAGCAAGTTCTTGATTTCCCGCGCTTGCCACCATCTAATTTCCTAAATGAAAATTTTCTAGATGAAGAAAAATTTCCCCTAGATTTTCGTAATGTTTGGTTCATATATTGATTTAGAGCAAAAAAAATTGGGTGAATACCCAGCCACCAATTCCTGGCGCCGCCACTGCTTTGAGCTGTCACATCACTGACGGAGAACGTGACGTTTCACAGGGATGCTGACTCGTGCGTGGTTTGCTGAAGATATTTTATTAAGGGATGACCCGGACCTGAGTCCGGCGTAATGAAAGACGAGATAACATGACGAAACGTTTCCCTGAGGAACTGAGCCGACATGAGTTTTGTTGATTAAGCCAGACCCCAACTCATGTTAACTCGAATCATTTATCTTCTTTTATTTGTTTCAGGAACACTTCAAGAATCTTCAGTCGGCAATTCGAGCCGACATGTTTTCAACTAACTCGACTTCAACTGAGATGGCCGAAGACCTTGAAGCGTTCAGGGGCTAATGTTGGGGGAATACCAAATAGGTAGGCCCACGGCATGGACATAATCAATCAGGCCAGGGTGGCCCACGAGCGGTGGTACCGGGCGGCCCTGGGCAGCTATGTAAAGATGAAGGCCCATGCGGCAGGAGAAGTCCCGAGCCGGCTCCCTAAGGAGATAGCCTGCCGCGCGACACCCGATGACTTGGAGCTCAAGGCACGGCAAGCCCTCCACCTGGAACTGAATACGATATCCTTGGCCATCAAAGGAGGAATGTCAGCCATGTTAAACCACATGTTGATTCCACCTTAACTGCCAACTCCTCAATTTTTAAAGCATCAATCTGCCCAATTGTGACCATACGAGTTAGCTCAAGCTTGGAGGGAAACCGTACTTTAAACACATTCTCCCCAGAAGGTCGAACGTCCCACTGTAATCACCGTGCAAACATCTAGATTTCCATGCATCGTGTGTAGACACGTACATGCAAGGACTCAACCGGCTAACAAACACACTACATGTGTCATCATGATGTCATGCCGACTCAAGCTACACACTAGCGGACGTCGTTTAACAGCAACAAACTTAAGTGGGCAGAAGTGGGCACCCCGTTTAATTCACACGAGCAGAAGTGGGCAGCCACGGGAGAATCCACTTACAGCCTGAGTGGTAATCTGATCAAGCGTCTCTTTCGTCCCATCTTTACACCACAAATTAATGTACGAAAAAGCAGCAGCATGCCGCATTATCACTCCACATGATTATATATCCGAACAAAGTAACAGAATGCAACATAAATAAAGCGGGAGTGCAGCTGACACCGACAGTGAGTCGATCGACACTGCTTCTGTCTTCCTCCTTGCTGTGGATGAATTGCATATTTTTCGCTGGGAATGCTCGTACATGTGCGTCTGTACGATGGAGGAATTCACTAGCGCCGCCGAGGAGAGGAGATACAGCGTAATGAGTCACATGATGGTGCAGGCGGCGGACGGCTCCTCCTCGCAGACCATCATGTAGCCGCCGCACGGATACGACGGCGGCATGAGGTACTGTGGCGCTGGCGCCGGCGGAGGGTCCTGCCTAGCGCAGGAGCAGCAGTGGCAGCCGCCGTGTCCGTGGTGGCAGCAGCAGCCGGACGGCCACGCCGGGAACGGGTAGGGGTAGGGACACGGGTATGGCACCTCGATGACCTTGCTCGGCGGAGGCGGCGGTGGTGGTGGCGGCCGTTTCTTCTTCACTTTTTCATCTGGCGGCGGCGGGGGCTTCACCTTGTCCTCCGGTGGCGGCGGCTGGAGCTCCTCTTTCTTGGGCGGCTCGACGATCTCGATCTCCTTGATGATGTTGCAGGCCTTGCAGCAGAGCTTGTCGGCGAGCTTGTCGGCGTCGAAGGGACCCGACACTATCACCCGGTTCTTCTTCTCGTCGTCGTACTCGATGTCGTCGATGACGAACTCACCCTTGTCTGCACCCAAGATTTTCGTCACCCTCCTTGCAATGAAGAGACATGAACAGCTCGATCGCAAGTACCTCTGATCCTGTCGAGCACTTTCTTGATCTTGGCGTGGCAGCGGCCGCATTCCAGGTCTACCTTGATGATGATGGTCGGCATCTGCCCTGCACAGCTCCCTAGCTAATCACAACTCTGGCTGAATTTTGTTACCTTATCTTCCTCTGCAGAGCAGAGTTAGAAGAAAAGAAAACGGACGTGTCAATTTCATGCGTACAGAGCAGAGAGAAGACCAACTGTTAATTGCAACCGATTTACTACTACCATCTATTCGCTAGGTACGAAATGAAGTAGATGAATAAACAAGAAGAGACGGACTAGTCTGAAGCGCAAATCATAATCCAAAAGAATAGATGAATTATGCAGCCACATATGTATCATCATCTTACCCTCATCCGCAGGAGACTTGCTAACCAGAAAAAGGCAGAGGAAGCCAGGAAGAAGAAGTGCGGCACAACACTTGGCTGCACCATCGACCACACCCTTATTCGAGTTTCCAATGCTAGGTGGAAAGTAACTTTAGTTGCCTCACAGAGAGGGGGCAACTACGTAAGGTGCAAATATTCACCTGGAGAGCACTCCACGGCAGCGTTCCCTGCCTCTGCACTCTGGCGAACAGAATTCTTAAAAGGCTCTGCGGACCCGAACCTGCCCGGAGCGAGCCCCCCTTAGAGGCGCAGCATGCTACGAAACATAAGAATCATTTGGAATCAAGTCTGTTATTGAAGCGTTTCTACTCGGTGCTAAAGACAGAGCCGCGTGTATGTATTTACTAGTTGAATTTGGCGTGCCGTCACGGCACGCCCTTGATGTTTTTTTTTTGTGCAGTATATATATTTTTTGTTAACCAAAATGTTAGCTAAATTGGTATGCTGGAATATGTTTTTATTTTGTCATGAATAGTTAGCATTTTTTGTGTGCATTTCGGATATATTGTATATAATATTCAATTATTCAGTGGATCGAAATGGTAAGACATGTTTGTATTTCGACGTCAATATTTAAGTGAATTCAGGGAAATCCATATGAATTTGATTCTACATTTGCGGAAAGTTCATTCGTATGGTGTCGAAATATTGGCCAAAATGAAATGCGGTAATATTTTTGTAATATTCTTCATCTATGTAAATTTAACTGTCAAATTGCAGAAAGGTTAGTTCAGTATGAACATTTATTAGATTCAGCTGCATAATTGTAAGAAACTCATTTGTAGTATTGTTTCTAAATATTTTTTTTTTGTGTCATATAATGTATTTGAGGGTTTCATTAAATAGTAAATTCAATTCAACAATTGGTGAGAATACATTGTGTGAGCATGCATTAAGGTCAATTAAAAATTCATTCCAGAATTAGAGAAAATGAATTTGCATTTTGTTTAAATGTTTATGAAGGCACGCATTTTAAAATGTAGCTGCATAATTATAGAGTTTTAAGTTATATTACCTCTAAATATGTTAGTGTAATTGAAATCATCAAGTATGGTTTCAAATTGAAATGTGAAATATGTAAGGAGATGAATTGTCAATAAATATGTAAGCTTGGTGACAGTGGGAGAAGGCATAGAAAAAGAAAAGAAAGTAGAAAAAAATGAAAACATGTAAAGGAAAAGAAGCAATTTGTCATTTCGAATATCTTCAGATGTAATTAGGGAGAATGCAATTTGTGAGCATTCATCAAATTTTTAATTTAGTGTAATTGGGGGGAATACTTTTAAATTTGAAAGCTCTTACATTTGAAAGTTCTTCGAGTTTGGAAATTGTTGGAATTGTAAAAAAGTTTACGTTTAAAAGCTGGTTAGATCTCGAAAATTCGGCAAATTGAGAAGATATTCAGATTATAATTGTTTTGACGTTTACGAAACGTTAAGTTTTGTGTGACAGTTAAAATTTTTGGAATATTCAAATTTTAAAATTCGATCGTATGGCGTACGTAAACACCATTCATTTCTTTTGTCCATTTCCCGTATTTTAATGGCGTGTAAATTTAATGCTACTGAATTTGTAATTTGTTTCACATTTGTTGGATTTTGTGTCAGGCAGTGGGGCCCACTTGCCTTGATGCAAATTAGATTTGAAATAGGCTGGAAAAGGTCCTAAAGTATTTGAAATGGTTATTTTTATTTTTCACGATTTCGATTATCTCCAGATATAATTAGGGAGAATGCAATTTGTGAGCATTCATCAAATTTGATTCAGTGTAATTAGGGGGAATACTTTTAAGTTTGGAAGCTCTTACATTTGAAAGGTCTTCGAGTTTGGAAATTGTTGGAATTGTAAAAAAGTTTACGTTTGAAAGCTGATTAGATTTCAAAAATTCGGTAAATTTGGTGCAGCGGCACCGCCGCACTCGTGTGGTAAAAGTCATATTCGAAATCGTTGACATTTGAAAATTGTGTATATTTGAGAATTGTTCGGCTGGAAAGGGAGTTTGTTTTTCGAAACTGTTTGGGTTGCGAAAATTTGTCAAATTGGAAAGTTTCTTAGATTTTAATTTTTTTGACGTTAGTAAATGGTTAGAATTGTAAGGCATCTGAAATTTTGATATGTTTTTTTTTATTTTAATTATTTTCATGTTAGTAGAACGGCTAGATTTGAAATGTATATGAATTTTCAGAAATATCAAGTTTGTTTGCCATGTTATGGCGGTAGAATTGATATTTGATAAATGTCCACACATTTGAAGTGTGTAGATTTGAAAATGGTCGAAATGTGAAGAATTTCAAATTTTTGCCAAGTTGGAATGTTCAAGTGTGCGTGTATTTTTTCTTAAGTATTTAATTTAACTATACAATTAATGGGGATGCAATGTGTGAACATTTATTAAATGTAACTCCATATAGTTAGAGGAAATGCATTTAGATTATTTTTTAGATGGACCTAAAAATTTTCATATTCTTAAATAAGTAGGAATATGTCTAAAAATGACAAATGTTTCTGTTGTTTTATATGTAGGTCAGTAAGTTATAAAGTTCTAAGAATTTTTTGGGAGTTTCTTAATGTATTTTTTCTTAAGTATTTAATTTAACTATACAATTAATGGGAATGCAATGTGTAAACATTTATTAAATTTAACTCCATATAGTTAGAGGAAATGCACTTAGATTATTTTTAGATGGACCTAAAAAAATTTCACATTCTTAAATAAGTAGGAATATGTCTGAAAATGACAAACGTTTCTGTTGTTTTATATGTAGGTCAATAAGTTATAAAGTTCTAAGAAATTTTTGGGAGTTTCTTAATATTAATAAAACATTTTACTTACCATAATATTTTGTGTGTCATTTCGGCAACGTAGTTAATTTGGACATCATGCTTAAGGAAAACAACTGCTGGTGTGAATAATTTAGCTAATTTTTACTGAAATTAGAAATAAATTCATGTAAATTTGGAAGATAATGCAGAGTACTGCCGTGCTCTTTGGGATTCGAAATGTTGTAATCCGGCGGAATCTACCGTGTAGAGTATCTCAAAATACTCAGCAAATTGTAATGTTCAAATATGTTTATATTTTTCAGTAATTTTTTTAAAGTTAATTCCATAGTTCGGTAAAATGAATTATGCAAGCAGTTGGTAAAATTAGTTTCATTCTTAGGAAGATTTCATTTATGTTGTATGCAAATATGCACCGAATTGACATGCTTAAAATATGGTTGTATCTTGCTATAAATAGGTAGCATTTTTTTTCATGAACATGTTGTTTAACTAAATTTTAAATTTGCTTAAATTATGAAATGTACACAATTTTTTTTTGTTGCAGCTTTTGTGTGGAGAAAATGGAAATTTGGTAGTCTCGGAAACTTTTGAACTATTATTCGTGTTATTTTGTGGGCATTGTTTTTTCCGTGCAAATTTTTTGTATGTAAAGTTTGATTTTTTTTTGACAAATTAATGATAAATTAGAAAATATAGTTCTTTTTTTTCGTATTTCAATATTTTTCCCTGTAATTCTGAATTTTTTGATGTTTGGGGCCCACTTGCCAGGGCTTAAATAAATATAAAATTGTTTAAGGGGAAAAAAAAACTGACACTGTGACGTGGTGACGTCATCATGTGACGTCACTCGACGGTGGTGGACACGGTCGCCGCGCTGCCGAGCTCGTGCGCTCGAGCAGGCGAGCATCCGCGAGGACCTGGGACCACGCAGGCCTGGCAGAGGAGGTGGAGGGGAGCCGGGCGGGCGGCGCGTTGGACCGTTTGGTCGCCGGAGCCGCCGGCGGCGAGCGAATCCGTGGCGGCGGACGCCGAGCGCGCCGGCGACGATTCCTCCGCGCACGCAGCGACCCAGCACACGATTTCCGGCGAGGATGGTGAGGAAGCGGCGGCGCACCCCGCCTTGGCCGTCGATCCGAGCATGGAGGTGCGGTGCGGCCGGGCGGCGCGTCGGCGACGCCGCCGATTCCGCGGGCTCGGCGGCGGCGATTCCCGCGCGGCCGCGGCTTCCCGGGACGCGGCGCTCGGCCAGGACGGAGCGGCGGCGACGGCGGAGCTGCCCATGGCCGGAGATCCGACCGGAGAGGGGCGGAGCGGCGGGGTGGGGAGGCGGCGGCGCCGCCGAGCACGGGCCGGCGCGGGAGAGAGGAGGGCGAAGGGGGGATGTGGCGGTATTTTTTCAAAGAAGTCCCTCACGTTGTTGTAATTTTCGTCTGGGTCCTTCTGTTCAAGAAATCCTGGATGGCGGAGCAATTTCTGTTTTTTGTTGGTGTTGTTTTTGCAAAACGGACACGGACGCGTCGTGCGGACCGTGCGATCGTCGACGGACGGAGCAGATCGACGCACTGTAGAACACTGTTTCAATTCTACAGTAATTACTGTAGCTGCTACAGTGCAGGAGCGCTCTTAGCTCGTGATTCTTCCCAAGTTTAATATAGTGGGTAATACGTGGAGGCAATGTGGCCTCTAGCGATTACAGGAGGAGTCCAAATCATATTTAGATCGGTCTTACAACCTGACCGATCCAATTTACAACACTAGGTTTAACACCCTCCCTTAATCACAACTTGGTCAAGTTGAGATTATGCTTGAATTCTTCAAAGCTGCATATTGTAAATCCATCAGCAATTTGATCCTTCAAAGGAACAAAGCGAATATCCAGTTGCTTGTCTAATAGCTCACGAAAACTGCGAGAGAGGACCAAATCGACGAGTTTTGATGACTGCCAGAAATGCCCTCGAAACTGTCGACGGACCCCAAAACAGTGTGCAATAGCTCATGAAAACTGCGAGAATGGACCAAATCGACGAGTTTTGATGGCTGCCAGAAATGCCCTCGAAACTGTCGATGGACCCCAAAACAGTATGCAATAGCTCATGAAAACTGCGAGAATTGACCAAATCGACGAGTTTTGATGACTGCCAGAAATGCCCTCGAAACTGTCGATGGACCCCAAAACAGTATGCAATAGCTCATGAAAACTGCTAGAAAAGACCAAATCGACGAGTTTTGATGACTGCCAGAACTGCCCTCAAAACTGTCGACGGACCCCAAAACAGTATGTAGTGGCTCATGAAAACTGCGAGGAAGGACCAAATCGATGAGTTTTGATGACTGCCAGAAATGCCCTCGAAACTGTCGACGGACCCAAAATAAGTGTGCAATAGCTCATAAAAACTGCGAGAATGGACCAAATCGACGAGTTTTGATGGCTGCCAGAAATGCCCTCGAAACTGTCGACGGACCCCAAATAAGTGTGCAATAGCTCATGAAAACTGCGAGAATGGACCAAATCGACGAGTTTTGATGACCGCCAGAAATGCCCTCGAAACTGTCGACGGACCCCAAAACAGTATGTAATAGCTCATGAAAACTGTTAGAAAAGACCAAATCGACGAGTTTTGATGGCTGCCAGAAATCCCCTCGAAACTGTCGACGGACCCCAACAAAGTGTGCAATAGCTCATGAAAACTGCGAGAATGGACCAAATCGACGAGTTTTGATGACCGCCAGAAATGCCCTCGAAACTGTCGACGGACCCCAAAACAGTATGTAATAGCTCATGAAAACTGTTAGAAAAGACCAAATCGACGAGTTTTGATGGCTGCCAGAAATCCCCTCGAAACTGTCGACGGACCCCAACAAAGTGTGCAATAGCTCATGAAAACTGCGAGAATGGACCAAATCGACGAGTTTTGATGATTGCCAGAAATGCCCTCGAAACTGTCGCCGGACCCCAAAACAGTATGCAATAGCTCATGAAAACTGCGAGATATGACCAAATCGACGAGTTTTGATGGCTGCCAGAAATCCCCTCGAAACTGTCGACGGACCCCAACAAAGTGTGCAATAGCTCATGAAAACTGCGAGAATGGACCAAATCGACGAGTTTTGATGATTGCCAGAAATGCCCTCGAAACTGTTGACGGACCCCAAAACAGTATGCAATAGCTCATGAAAACTGCGAGAAAGGACCAAATCGACGAGTTTTGATGGCTGCCAGAAATCCCCTCGAAACTGTCGACGGACCCCAAAACAGTATGCAAGGGTTTTCTGTGATTTTCTTTCTGGTCACCTGCTTGTGAATCATATTCAAACAATTTTGTGTGGTTGCAATTTTGTCTTTATTTTGGCAGCAACAGCAGGTAAGCATAATAGGATGTTGGGAGGATGCAGAGTATTTTGGTCGTCTCTGTACTGCTCAGATGATGAATAGTTTCCCTGCTTCTGTTTGAGAGAAAGATGGTTGATTCGAAGAGTTGGTCTTGCTTCTTTGTTTTCTAATTTTCGGAGTTGTTGCGCATTGTGTCTTTGCCAGTTGATGGACAAGGCAAGGCTTTAAAACCTTGGTCTAGTGATTTGTCCAGAAGACAGGAAACTCGTCCGTTGTCTCTGGATCTGGATCCCCTCTGGATTGCAGTTCTACCCTTTCTGTCTGAGCTGTCAGGAAGATCTAGTGCTCTGGCCATCTTCTGTCAGCAGTTCCTCGCTGGGATTTTGTCTTGTATCTGCTTCTGATTTACAAGAACATATGAGTTTCATGTAATTTGCTTTCAGGAAGATTTCTGAAAGTTGAATAATCGTTGGGCAGTTTGGTGTTTGGTCGCGATTCATGCATGACTTCCGTTGTGGCTGTGCTGCTGGTGCTGGATCCCAGTCCGATTCCTCTGTTTTTGCCTGCAACAGGTGGTAACCATAATAAGATGTGCGAAGGATGCAGAGTATTTTGGTCGTCTCTGTACTACTCAGATGGTGTTTCCTCCTGCTTGTATAACGGGTCTAAAAAATGTTGAAAGAAAATCGCATTGCCAAGACGGATTCCCTCTTGAGATCTCTAGTGCACTTGTAATCCTTTATGGTCTGGCACCTGTATCTGTCAGTAAGATTCAGTGTTCTGGTCCATGTTGGTCTTGGAACTGCAAATGGTTCGGATTTTCATTCACTCAAGGTTTCTACTAGTGTTTAGGGTCAATAGATTTTCAGTAGAAAGTCTCGGTATTGGTATATTCTGAAGCATCCCTGAACAATTGTTTCTTGGACGCACGCAGCAGCATCTCCATTGAAATTGTTGGATCCCTCGTGTGAGAGAGATCTCTCTGAGGGGAGGGTGACAGCGGGTCGTTGTCTGTCTGACTACTATTTTTGGTACTTGCAGATTACTAGTTGATGCAGTGCGTTTTGGTCGTTTGTGCTACTGACATCAAGTCTGTTGGCGTTTCTTCTTTTTGGCAGCAATAATCGCCGGGAGGATTTGATCTGTGTGCTAGTTTTGGCGTTTGCTCGATCGACTTTTTTGTTTGTTTTTGAACTGAACTGGGGCAGACCTCGAAAGGCCTGGATGCTGTATTAATCAAAGGCGATTACAGACCGTTTTACAGTCAAGACCCTTACAGATAAGAAAATTACACTCCACTCCACTCCAGACCGTTCCGCGTGTGCCGCGGCGCTTCTTGTCTCCGGCTTCCTCGCGGCAACTGGTTCCAGGTCGGGTGCTGCGAGACCGGGGTCGCCGTGCTGCTCCACCTCCAAAACCGCTCCTCCGAAAGACCTCCATACTGAAAACACAACACTTCAATCTGTATTCAAACCGTCCGGAATTCCCCGTGGCTGCTTGAATGCCGTGGATCAAACCAGTGAGCAATTCTCAAACCACGCCGGTGAATCTAGCTAGTACTACTTATCAAGCTGTTAGCTACTTTGATTTTTTTCGTTTCTTATGGTAGCATCAAATTCTCACCCCTTTGTGGAGACCTGCTTCCCACTTAGGACTTTATTTATTGATCAGCAGGTTTTCTAAATGGGTAGCGCTCATATCAGCCCTTTGTCAATGCTAGCGGTAGGAAGTGTTAATTTCAAGTCAGTCTCTTACCTACCGGTGCTACTTTATAGGAATGCTGTAATCAAAATTACTAGCATATCATTGAAGCTCTTCAGATAGCAATGGAGTTTGTTTGTACAGAATTTTGTCAAGTACAGACAAGCAGGAATTTCCCAGGACACATAGCTGGCATTTCCATTAAGCGAAACGGTCTTCCACCGTGCGCATGCTCACATATATAGCTAGCCATCCAAACTGATCCAACAACCTATGTAAATGTTAAGAAACCTATGTTGGTGTGATGAATGATGCTGGCATTTTCTGCCATATTGATGTCAGTATATGTTTTCTCCAAAACCTGTCAGCTCTTCTACCATTAAAGATCATGTCCTAAAATGTTTCTATTTACAGTATATTTCTTCGAATTTAAAGACCTTGAAAAAGATATAGGAGTAAGCTTAGCGATTAATCCAGAAAATAGTCTTCCATTTCAGGTGACCATTTATTTGCAGTATCGATTCCTTGTAAAAATCAGGTAACCCTCAACCATTGTCACCCTTCTTGTAAATATTTGATATTCCATGGCTCAATATGATCTCCGAGGTTTAACTTCCCATCCTCACAGTTTGGGGGTTAATTTCCCTGAGACACCTTTCTTTATCTGTGGTACTTATTTTCAATGTTACTTATTATATACTCCCTCCGATCCGAATAATGTGTCGTGAGAAAATAACTTGCTACGCTCAACTGTTACGTGTAACTGCCGACACTTTTTCCAGATCGGAGGTAGTACAATGTACATAGTCTGATACTGTTATTCTCTATTCATCATTCTAACAAAAGACGCTTTGGTCAATTTCGTTCCTGGCTATTTGGTTTTTCTACTATAAAACAGCTTATGAAGAGCTGCTGTATCTTCTGCAGAACAGAGTTACCACTTTCCATTACATAAGTCAGATCATTAACGAAAAAAATACTTACAGATGACTGGGCACCAAAGAGTTTATATAGAAATATTATTAGTATACTATATAATCTTTTGATAATTAGGTGTTAACGCGTTTGCTAAATTTGCTAGCGTTAATGTGTCCTACAGCCTGTAAACATGCTTAACCAACAACAATCCCGTTGTGTTAGGCGTTGTTGTACATAAGTTCAGGTATGAGTTTTTCTAAACTTTTACTTTGTTAATGACTTAATGTCGACATCAATATCTTAATGTGCACTTTCTCAAAATAAGATAAGGGCATATTTTAGGGTTGAGGACCACTGTACCTGTCAATTGTGTATTTTATTTTGTTGTTCCTAAGTCCGTGCATTCAATCTTCTGTCTCAAATTTGTGCTGGTCTGCTGGGTGTTGCCAGGGAATGGATGAGGTGTTCAGGTGAAGATATGCCCTTATCACAGGTTTATTTGCTTGAACGAAAGGAGGAATATTACTCAGGTAAAATTAGCTCTTGTACCTCTTTGGCTGTAAGACTGTGACTGATAGAAACTGGTCCATCTCTTGAACTTACAGTACAGATATTGTTTCTGGCTGATCTTTCTACCAGTAGATACACAGACTGGAGCTGGGCATTCAAACACTCAAGCAGCCAGAAGGTTTAGCCCAATTCTTGTCCATTCTACACGCCATGTTTCCTCAGCAATCTGCCTTTACATCTTCGCTTCTGTTGCCCTCGAAGCAACTATATCCGGGATTTCCCCTGCCCCATTAAAACTGTGGTCAAGTACAGAGCATTACTGCCGCATCACTTATGTGTTACATGCAGGGAGTATCTAGATGTGTGATTTGCATGTGACTTTAACCACCGATTTTAGTGTCTTTAAATCGATAATCACAGTTGAGCACTTCATATATTTGAAAGTTTATCTGGACAAAAGTACCATTTCTATCCATGATTTATATGAAACATTTCTAGAATTTTTTTTAGAGAGAGAAATCAATTTCTCTTAGGCCAAATCAAACCTCAAATAATAATTTTAGTTACTTGTTTATATTTCCCATGAAAAAGTATTTACATTATATATTTGTGTTTGGTTTGAATTCAACTGTTCCGCAATTTGACTAGCTGAGTTCACACGATGACAATGCTTTCGAGGTGGACAGCTGAGATGTCAACTCCAAAACAGTCTCGGTTCCTGCGAGAAGTCAAGAGCTTTACATTTTTCAATCATCACTTTCGCTATCTATCCTACGTGAGGTGCTTGAATGGTTCAGTGATTTGTCAAGAGATTAAGAAGAATTCAAACACTAAGCCGTTGTTGCTTGTAAGACCAATAATCCATAATTTGATTTTTCCACGCACTTGTAATCAACGGCATGTCATCATGCACCACCAACAACAAAGTACAACCATCATCAAAGTGCGACTGACCGTACCAGCAGTGGACTAGAGAAACTTGTAGCTGTTCCCAGCACAGACCCATGGATTGGTTGTTTCTTGCCTGCTGCATCGCGGCCCTGGTCCTTGTCTTCCTGCCATTGAGCGTGTCCGATGACCGGCTTGTCCCCGGCAACACGCTCTCCCCAGGCGCCACCATCGTCTCCGACGGCGGTTCCTTCGCGTTGGGCTTCTTCAATCCCACCAAAACCAGTACTCCAGCCAGGTTGTACCTCGGCATTTGGTACAACGACATACCGGAGCTCACCATGGTGTGGGTTGCCAACCGGGAAACTCCGGCCACCAACAGCACCACACCGCTGCTCTCCCTCACCAACAACTCCAACCTTGTTCTCTCCGACGGTGATGGTGGTCCTGTCCTTTGGACGACAAACCTGGCTGCAACAACGAGCTCTTCCCCGGCAACAGCGGTGCTTCTGAACAATGGCAACCTCGTCATCCGGTCGCTGAACGACACCATGTTGTGGCAAAGCTTCGATCATCCGACAGACACGTTCCTCCCCGAAATGAAGTTAAGGATAAGGTACAACACGCCCGCCGAAACAGATCGTCTAGTGTCCTGGAAGGAACCTGGCGACCCCTCACCAGGGCGCTTCTCCTACGGCGGTGACCCAGAGACGCTCCTCCAGGTATTCCTCTGGGACGGGGCGCGCCCGGTGGCTCGCACCGGCCCGTGGACAGGGTACCTTGCGAAGACCGAGCGCAAATACCAGCAGGTGGCGTCTGCGAACGCCAGCGTGAGCGTCATCATCTACTTAGCCGTCGTGGATGGTGTCGATGAGATCTACATCACCTACACCGCCTCCGTCGGGCCCCTCCACACCAGGTACGTGGTGACCTACTCCGGCGAGTACCAGCTCCAGAGCTGGAGCAATGAGATATCAACGTGGGTTGTCCTCTGGAAGTGGCCGTCGGCCCATACGGGTATTGTGACGAGATGGCAACGCCCCTTCAAACGTGCAAACGATCTAGCCAATACTACTCCAAGGTAACTCATGCATAGCTTCTCTCGCATGGAATCAATACCGACTAGAGGACAAATACGTACAGCGGATCGGAAATCATACCAGCACACGGATGAAAACTGCAGAACGGAGCTGGCCATCTCGGCGGATGGGACGCCGATGAAAAACTGTGAGCTCTCGATCTCACAGATCCGATCTCGAACGATACTTGATCCTGAAGCGATGACGCAACTGCTGCTGCCGATCAAAAACAACGCTGCGTCGTGCTGCCCCGGGAGCGCAGCGGAGAGTCTCCCGGAGCAGCGGATAGAAGATGAAACCTTCGGCTCTGATACCACTTGTTATAAAACTGCGCAGCAAAAGTAGATCAAACAAAGAACAAGAACACAGATTTTACGTGGAAAACCCTTACGGGAAAAAACCACGGAACGCACGGAGGCGTATCACTATAATTGGAGGAGTATTACAATACACGAGAGGACAAACCCTTCTCGTGCTATGGATCTGGTGGATCTCTCTCAATCTCACGATCTAATCTATGACTACCTGGATCTATATAAAGGGGCAAACATCTCTCTTTCTTGACGGACAAGAAATAGAGTTATACACGTGTTACAACACGGTTGACACGCCGTAGTCCGGTAGGACTCCTTCCATAGTATAATAGGTATATTAGGATTCGGGACACCATAAAATAACATTGACCTCGAGCGCATAACTCAAATCTGATCTCCGGTTGATTTGTATCCTCAACTTATGCT
Organism: Poa pratensis; assembly: GCA_947311845.1. Lineage (NCBI taxonomy): Eukaryota > Viridiplantae > Streptophyta > Magnoliopsida > Poales > Poaceae > Poa > Poa pratensis. The sequence continues at coordinate 2,121,779 of CAMZMU010000016.1, forward strand.
ACTTGTGTAGACATTGGTGCTAGAAACAAACTATTAGACTTATGGATTTGTAATTGATGATAGAACAACTCATGTGCAGAATGGTAGAAATTGATAGATTTGTAGTTTTGAATAATTGGTTTAGTTCTCTCTGAATAATTATTTTTTTGCGCACGAGAAAAAGCCAAGAACAATAGACTCTCATTGTTATAGCCAACCACTCAAACGAAGGCTTAGGTAGCTTCAAAGATGTGGTACCCCATGAACATGATTGATATTACTCAAATGTGGCCCTCTCTGTTAATCTTCAAGCTTCTTCAGGTTTCTTGGATGCAGCCAGAATTTTGTTTATCTCGGTAGTGCCCTCGGTACAGAAACAAAGTTAGGATTGACTAACTCATTGTGTATCTCAGGTCTCCAAGAATGCAGAGATCGCTCTGAGTGATTCCCTTCACTTCAATGCGTAACTCCTGAAGGTTGACAAGTGAGTGCATCCATTCCGGAACATGCCGGACTGGCGAATCAATTAAGATCAGCTTCTGGAGGCTAAGGGCAACAGGGCACAATGTTCCCAATGGTAAGAACGTACCCCCATTTTTTATTTCAGATAACGAAGCTTATCCAGCGAGACAAAGTCACAAAATGAAGAAACAGGAACTCTCGGTTGGATATATGTCATCTTTAATGCTTGGACAAACTTGGTAGTATTTTTCAGTATCGTGATATGCCTTCAGCTTTGTAACAATATGTTAGCAGGTTATGTTCTGTTGCAGTGAGCTAACTCACACAGCTGTGTCCAGTCTTTGCATTCTCAGCCCATTTGTACTTTTGTGTTCGACTACTGAATGTAGCATATGCTGAGTGGAATGATAATACCAATTCGTTTACATTCTGCTAGTATATTGTTATGTAAAAAAATCGATGTTGATCCTCGAGGACTCAGGAACTGCTGGCTACTTCGGGTTGCAATTCCTCACACTTAGTCAGTATTGTGTGTTTGATCTAATATCACATAAACGATCTGTTGACGCGTAATTGCAATTTTAATTATATATACCAGTTTAATATCACAATAGAAAGGAATGGTCGACACTTCTGTTCTTCTAGGTGTGGCATACTCGATAGGATGTCTCCAGGACTATCATGTGGGGAAAGCATGCATGGATTGCACATATTTTTTGTCTAGCGATCTAGAATCGCTGCACGACGCCCTTTCTCTTCCTTGAAAACCAGGTCTTACGGAGTCATGTGCATGGAGAACGCAAACGGCGTCCAGTTCACGCCGACGCAGGTGACGTATGTCGTTCTCGCGGTTAGAGACCTCGGCGATCCCATACCCTTGTCCGTTCGATCCGCTTCAACCACCTGATCATCCCTACGAAAGCAATTGACGCTGGAGACCCTCCATCGCAAGTTCATCCTGTTGAATCCGGCAGGAACAACTAGCTCAAGTTTGAGCCACAACAAAAAGATGATAGGAAAAATTACCTTGGTCTGAAGACGATGTCATGCCTTCTTTTGTTGCTCACACCACCTCCTGATGGAGCAATTTGCGCTTTGGTTCTTCCTAGTGCTTGTAGTGCTTGCTAGATCGGCAGCTTTTCTTTTGAGAGAGTCTGAGTGAGAGAAAGAGGCAGAGAGAGCCTTCTGCGTATGGCACTACTCTTCAAGGGTTGTCTAACCCTTTTATTTTGTTTAGCACTATGCACTAGGGGAACCAGCACCGTTGGATCAAAATTCGATGTCTCCGATCAAGACAACACATTAGTATAGGTGGCACTGTAGCACCGCCCTACTGTAGCACCGCCCTACTGTAGCAGCCGAAAAGGTTGACCTAGGAGAGCAGCCTAGATCATCCAAAATATCCAACACATCCTTCGTCTTCTCCAACTCCGGCGTCCGGCCGTTGCCGCGTCTATCTGCTTCGGAGCTGGGCCGCGTCTTCGCTAGTGCATGATTTTGCTGTGTTGCAGATGATGATGGCGTGGACAGAGTACTGCCGGCAACAGAAGTCGTGGCCGCTTCAGCAGGTGCCTGGGCAGGTTCTGCGGGCTTGGTGGCCGCTTTGGAGGTTTCTACGGTCGCTCTGCTGTCCTTCTCCGTGGCCACATCTTTGGCCTCCGTTGTGGACACTTCGGCAGTGATTGCATCAGATGAGCCTTTGGCGGCTGCCGCCTCACTAGTTTTGGCGGCGGTCGTCGTCTCCTTGGCGACAATGGCGGCCTCCTTGTCCGTCCCCGCGGCTGGCTCTGAGCGCGGCGCCTCAGTCGTCGTCTCTACTGTCACAACCTCGGGCGCGTTAACCTCTGGGTTGTCGGATGCCCCAGCTGCAGGAGTCGCAGGAGCAATGACAGGCGAAGGCGTCGCTTGGGACGCCTTGCCAAGCCTCCTGTTGGCCAGACGCTTCGTGCGAAGCGTCGTTTGTTTAAGCCTGTGAAACATGAATTTATAACATGTTAACTTGCAAGTGTAGTGATGCTACAAAGTCAAGCTTGAGCCGACTTACTTTTTAGCCTGAGGGACGATGATCTCGTCATCGTCTGGCACCTCGAGCTCGGCCTGTTTCTTCTTCCGCACCTCTAAGGCAGCAGTGGTTCTCCCTGGAGAAAATTGCTTCTATAGCATTGACAACCTCCACAATGGCTCATTTGCCACCAAACAAAGGTTCAGTTCATATATACCAAAGACGAACAAATTCTAGTGCTTATTTGGCATTGCCGTTAGTCAATCGTTGGCATGTCCCCTTTTTCCTGCCAATCTATCCAAAAATTCCAATGTTACCTTCACTTTCGAATAGAAAAAAGACAAGGGAAAAAACTTACTCGTACTCTGTCCTCTACACGCACTAGAACGTTTCATGGTACACAAGCCAGGAAACACCTGACCCATGCCTCGACATGCGGGCATATATGATATATTTATTCTGAATCATCATATAAGTTGATACGTACGTACTCTAGAGCGCTGAGTCCAAACAAATTATATGATCCACACTACTAAAAACTTCGCCAAAGGCAATATTACGAACATATTTGTAAAGTTAAGATAAAACTGCATTGTACATACTTCCATGAGAACAGGTCGTCTGGGGCTTCACAAAATATTATGATACACACAAATTATGGCGATACGGTGAACTCATGTAGACAATAGAACCACAAACTGAACGGAGTAGTTAAACTCTTTTTCCTATAGCTGACCAAAATGGGAAGTTATTATGTGTTTAATAGTTTTTGATACTAGTATGCTGAAATTGATACATGTTGTCAGTATTGTTTTGCTGAAATGCTAAAAATAGAGGCAAGATTATTCCATTTTTGTTGTACACATCTGTTACAATTGTTGCTGATTGTCCATTGAGGGCAAAGCAGTCATTCTATCCTCTTATCACACTGAGATAACGCTATACCAACTACCAGTGGTATATAAGCAGTAAAATTTGTTTGTGTTTGGTATATGAGCATTGGAGCTATGTTTGATGGCAAATGAGCCATTGCAGCATTCGTCAATGGTATAGAAGCCATTGGCTCCTCTCCCTGAGGAGTAACCTGACTTCAACTTCTTCTGCGGGGCAGTTGCCACAGAGGTTGTCGTCTCTATTGACGCGTTCCTTTTGGAAGGCGGGTTAGCCGGCAATTTGTCGCTAGCCGCGTCGTCATCGATGTTGGAGCCAAAGGGAGCCGCACTTGAGTCAGCAGGCCCCACGTCTGACTCCGTTGTTTCTGCCTCATCATCCGTCTGAGGACCCAGCTCGTCCTCCGACAAATCTTCTAGCTGCTCGTCGGAAGGCGGCATAGAAATCAGAATGCTAAATGCCTAAAGGATGAGGAAGCAATAAGCTTTTTATTCGAACCATGCAGGAGAACTGCATGTGTAATAATAAGAAGAGAGCGGCCAAAGAAAGACCGAGAGAGTTTACAACCCAATAGTTCAAACAGCCGAAACAAAAGTAAGAAAGAAAGAAAGAAAGGGGAAGCAACCCGTCTGCCCCCTGAGAGCTAAACGACCTCTAGAGTGCCAATTCTCTATTCTTCCTGAACATTGGTTAGCTGAAAACGACCACTGCTTGCGACTGCCCATTGTTTTGCTTCCTCTTTGATCTCTCCGATGAGTTGCTGAATGGGTCTGAATTTATTTTCAAAGACACGGATATTCCTTTCTTTCCAGACCGACCAGGCCGTTAACATGATCAGAGTGTTGAGTTTCTTCTTGTTCTCATTCTGGACGTTGCTCCTTGCGTACTGCCACCAGAATCGGAGGGACAGGTCGTCCATGGTTGGAGCAACCTGAATGAGCCCAGCCCAAGAGAGAAGAGATCCCCAAATGATGTTAACAACTGCGCAGCCTATAAAGAGGTGTTGGTGATTTTCCATTGCTGCGTTACAGTAAACGCAACTGACATTATGAGGGAGGTCTCGTTTGGCCAATCTGTCAGCCGTCCACGCCCTTCCACGGATGAAAAGCCAACATGCAATCTTGCACCGGAGCGGAGCCCATGACCCCCATATTGCTTTGGCGGTGTCACACATGGTCGAAGTTGCAAAGTGTGCAAGATATGCAGATTTCGTTGTGAATCTTCCTTTGGCCTCCCAATTCCGGGTCCAAGAATCCTGTAAGTCCGGGTTTAGGTCTATACTGCTCACCTCCTCCCAAATGCTTAGAATCTGCAGGAAGGCTCTGATGTTGATAGGCTTTTTAATATCATCTAACCATGAGCTGTTAGCGATAGCTTCAGCCACCGTCCTCTTAGCTTTAATTATCGGAGAGATTAGGATGACGACCTCAGGTGCCAAGTCCATTATGGTTTTTCCATTTAACCATTTGTCTGTCCAAAAGTAGCATCTCTTACCGTTTCCAATTACAACGCTTGCTCCGGCATTAAAAATACTCATAGCTTGATTATCCATGGGAGAGGCCAGGGGGGTCCATGGTTTATCTCCCTCGGCACGTAGGTTCCAAGCCCATCTGACCCGCAACGCAGTGCTCATGTAGCTCAAGTTCGTGATCCCCAAACCACCAAGAGGTTTAGGGTGACATACCGCTTTCCAGTTCACAAGGCAATGTCCTCCTTGAACTGCCTCCGTACCCTTCCAAAGGAAGGCTCTGCGTATTTTGTCGATAGCTTTAAAAACCCATGGTGGCGGATCTAAGGACATCAGGTGAAATATTGCCATAGCGCTGAGTACTGATTGCACTAGAATTAATCTCCCGCCTTGCGTGAGCATATAGGTTTTCCAAAGTGCCAATCTGCTTCGAATTTTATCAATCAAAGTCTGAAAGTCTTCTTTCCTCGCCTTTCTGAAGTGCAGCGGTAAGCCCAAATAGGTTATCGGCATATTTTTAGTTTGGCAGTTGAGGATGTTGCTTATTTCTTGGACCAAGTTCTCATCGCAGCAGATAGGAGATATTGAGCTTTTGCTCATGTTGCAACGCAAGCCTGAAGCCCCTCCAAAAATACCCAACAAATACTTGGCGGCCGCGGCCTCCTGTGTAGACGCCTTGAGGAACAAGATTACATCGTCGGCATAAACCGAGAGTCGCTGCGGGATGTCTTGCGCGGGCGGGAGAGGCTCAATAATTATGCTGTCCTCCGCTCTGGCAAACAAGAGGGACAAAGTTTCCATTGCAAGTATGAAAAGCATCGGTGAGAGTGCATCTCCTTGCTTTAGTCCTCTTCCATGCCAAATGGTTTGTCCGGGGATTCCGTTAAGAAGAATACAAGTCGAAGCTGAAGACAGAAGCATGGCGATCCAGGCTCGCCATCTATCCCCGAACCCCATATGTTGCAAAACTTCTAAAAGGAATTGCCAAGCGACCGTGTCAAAAGCCTTGGCGATATCGAGTTTGAGCAGTAAACTGTTGGCTTTTTTCCTTCTCAACTTCCTAGTGGACTCCCTCACCAATTTGAAGTTATCGTGCAGTGAACGACCTCTTATGAAGGCTCCTTGATTTTTACCAACAAGCTTTTGGAGAGCTGGTCCTAATCGATTTGCCAAGATGAAGCAATAAGCTTATAGCTTGAAAAGACTTGATCAAGAAGATGGGGGACGACTTACTTTGGGAGCCGGGTTGTCCTCCGTATACATCTCGTACTCGGCCGGGAAGATGTGGTCCTCAAACCGGTCCTTGATCAGCTTCTTCAGGCCCTCCAGGAAAGTTGCCTGGGGCAAGTCGAACGGCGAAACCCGAGTTTCGTCATTGTTTCCTGTGTATTTGCACATCAGATTAGCTCGGTGCTGAAGCGGCTGGATTCTCCACCTAAGCCAGCACGTGACCAGCTCACTGCCACATAGCCCCTGGGCCACCAGTTTCTCTACGCGCCGCCTCAGCCCTCAGGAGCTCGGTCTCTTGAAGCAGGTGATGGTCGACACAGAGGCGCCCCAACTTGGCTTTTGAACCAGTGGGGTGCTTGTGTAAACCGGCAAGCCGACTTGCTCACCAGGAGCTGGGTAATCTGGGCAGTAGAAGAATGTCTCCTGCCATTTCCTTACCGAGTCGATATAATCAACTTTCGGGTACAATCGCTCTTGCCGGATAATGAAGCTCACGCTCCCGCAAGTCGCCTTTCGACTTAACGGTCTGCTGCTTTATGTAGAAATTGTAACACCAGAGGTTGAAATGCGGCTGGCACCAAAGATGGCCCTCGCACAGCGCGACAAACGCACTAAGCTGGAGGATGTTGTTGGGCGTCAGGTGCTGGAGTTGCAGCCCGTAGTGCTAGTGCCTGAGCACTTGACTGATGAACTTGGAGGGGGCAGCGAGAGCCTGTGCGAGATGGCGGTGGTGAAGAGCACCCGCTCGTCGCCTTGAGGATTTGGCTGCACGTCGCCAGGAGACACGCGCCATGCGAGCCGGTTCCGCTGCGAGGGGGTCAGAGAGTTGAGTCCACGAGGATCTTGTGAAGGTTGGCAGAGGAAGAAAAGAGAGAAACCGAGCGCTATCACGAGGAAGAAGATGAAGCAGTGGAGCGAAGGGTCGTGGCGGCGGCGAAATGAGCAAGAATGGGAGATGAGGGAGAGATTTTTTTCTTATATGACGTGCGGGGATCGCGTGACACGCGACCAGATCACGCCACACACCGAAATTGACGGCAAGTGGCCTCAATCCATGTGCGCGCGACCCTTCGTGGGTCTTGCGCGGGAAGTCTGACACCATAATTGTGCCGCCCTTTTCACGCTGTCCCAAGGACACCTCAGGAGCTTGCCTTTGAGGTTTGAGTTGTCACATTACTGACAGAGGACGTGACATTTCGCAGGGATGCTTACTCGTGTGTGGTTTGCTGAAGATATTTTATTAAGGGATGACCCGGACCTGAGTCCGGCTTAATGAAAGATGAGATAACATGACGAAACGTTTCCTGAGGAACTGAGCCGACATGAGTTTTGTTGATTAAGCCGGACGCCGACTCATGTTAACTCGAATCATTTGTCTTCTTTTATTTGTTTCAGGAACACTTCAAGGATCTTCAGTCGGCAATTCGAGCAGACATGTTTTCAACTAACTCGACTTCAACTGAGATGGCCGAAGACCTTGAAGCGTTCCGGGGTCTAATGTTGGGGGAATACCAAATAGGTAGGCCCACGGTATGGACATAATCAATCAGGCCAGGGTGGCCCACGAGCGGTGGTACCGGGCGGCCCTGGGCAGCTAAGTAAAGATGAAGGCCCATGCGGCAGGAGAAGTCCCGAGCCGGCTCCCTAAGGAGATAGCCTGCCGCGCAACACCTGATGACTTGGAGTTCAAGACACGGCAAGCCCTCCACCTGGAACTGAATACGATATCCTTCGCCATCAAAGGAGGAATGTCAGCCATGTTGAACCACATGTTGATTCCTCCTTAACTGCCAACTCCTCAATTTTTAAAGCATCAATCTGCCCAATTGTGACCATACGAGTTAGCTCAAGCTTGGAGGGAAACCGTACTTCAAACACATTATCCCCAGAAGGTGGAACGTCCCACTGTAATCGCCTGGAGTCGGGACAGGCGAAGCTCAAAAGGACCACGTGCAAACATCTAGATTTCCATGCATGGTGTGTAGACACGTACATGCAAGGACTCAACCGGCTAACAAACACACTACATGTGTCATCATGATGTCATGCCGACTCAAGCTACACACTAGCGGACGTCGTTTAACAGCAACAAACTTAAGTGGGCAGAAGTGGGCATCCCGTTTAATTCACACGAGCAGAAGTGGGCAGCCACGGGGAGAATCCACTTACAGCCTGAGTGGTAATCTGATCAAGCGTCTCTTTCGTCCCATCTTTACACCACAAATTAATGTACGAAAAAGCAGCATGCCGCATTATCACTCCACATGATTATATATCCGAACAAAGTAACAGAATGCAACATAAATTAATAAAGCGGGAGTGCAGCTGACACCGACAGTGAGCTAGTCGACACTGCTTCTGTCTTCCTCCTTGCTGTGGATTAATTGCATATTTTTCGCTGGGAATGCTCGCTCGTACATGTGCGTCTGTACGATGGAGGAACTCACTAGCGCCGCCGAGGAGAGGAGATACAGCGTAATGAGTCACATGATGGTGCAGGCGGCGGACGGCTCCTCCTCGCAGACCATCATGTAGCCGCCGCACGGATGCGACGGCAGCATGAGGTACTGTGGCGCTGGCGCCGGCGGAGGGTCCTGCCTAGCGCAGGAGCAGCAGTGGCAGCAGCAGCCGGACGGCCACGCCGGGAACGGGTAGGGGTAGGGACACGGGTATGGCACCTCTACGACCTTGGTCGGCGGAGGCGGCGGTGGTGGTGGCGGCCGTTTCTTCTTCGCTTTTTCATCCGGCGGCGGCGGGTGCTTCACCTTCTCCTCCGTCGCCGGAGGATGGTGCTCCTCTTTCTTGGACGGCTCGACGATCTCGATCTCCTTGATGATGTTGCAGGCCTTGCAGCAGAGCTTGTCGGCGTCGAAGGGACCCGACACTATCACCCGGTTCTTCCTCTCGTCGTCGTACTCGATGTCGTCGATGACGAACTCACCCTTGTCTGCACCCAAGATTTTCGTCACCCTCTCTTCTCCTAACCTAGCCCTTGTCCTAAACCCCGACGACGTCACATCACCGATCCCCGCCGCCCGAGCAGCACGGCTCGACCAACCCCTAGCTGCAAGCCACAACACTTCATTGCCACCTACCCAGCCAAACCCCCAAAGCGCCATGACACCACGATACCACCCACTGTCACCGATTAGGGTGCCGCCAGAGCGCCATGCACCATGCCGCCACCCGTTGGCACCAAGTCGGGCGCTACCAGCCGCCCACTCGACACTTGATTGATCCTTCTCCAGCAGATCCGGACCTCCACTTCAACATGCGACTATAATATCAATGATTCGGGGAGGCGACGAACGATGCAGTGAACGATGTTGACGACACTTAATCAGCCTATTTGGTTGTGAGTGAAGACCGGACTGAAAAGACAGACAACAACAACAAAATATTAGTTTCGGGTGTCATTTTGAAAAGAGCGAACATATTGGACAGGACATACCAGAATGACTGAATTAGCTAGGGTGCATGTTTTACTTTCATAAAACATTATTTCATACTACGTGATAGTTAGTGCCTATTATTTTCATGTGTATTAGGACTTCATGTCAATGGTCTAAGGTTTATGACCATTTTTTCGTGTTGTTTCATGTATTCCTACTGTCCGACGCTCCCTTGTCGACGTCCAATGGCAGCATAATGCACTCCAAGAAGCCCCTAGGCTATGGAAGCGACGCGGTCTGGCGAGCTCAACAGAGTAGCACAAACACTGCTAGCTGCATGCTCGTGTTGGGGAGCAATTTTGTCGCAACGCCATGGGAGACCAACACGACCTCTCTCGTCGAGGGCAGAAGGAGAACGTTTTATATTGGCTTTTCCTCCATCACCCTTATACCCCATTCCATATAGAAGGCGTTCTGACCATTTGTTGGCGTGATTCCATGCATCCTCTATTCTGTGGCCTTCAGAACAGGAATACACCGACTTTTCATCAACAGTGGTGACTTCATGTGTATACCAAGCCATAAGTCATGTTTCCATACCTATCTGGTTGTGTTGGTTCAAGCATCTGAATATGGGTCCACGTTCCATTACCGTGTGGGGTCCAAATTTGTAGCCGCATACCATTCACCAGACAGAGAAACACGAGCCGTCCATTGCTGTCAATGCTAGAATATGGTCTATCAGAGCTGCATGTGAGCTCTAAATCTGCAAAGCAGACGTGCCATGTCTCGGCGCTTATATCCAAAGTGTAGAAGTCCGACGACGTAGAAAAAAAGAGCCACACGTTACGTACAACCGAATCGTGCTACTTTGACAACGCGTGGTTGACGGTGCCTTTCAAGTTACCGGAGCACATATCGCAGGTTGCGCCTGCACATGACGTCATGTCTTGGGTATAGGTCGAGGCGCATGAGTGGTAGCACGTGGCATGGGACTAGTGGCAACACCGCATGGTTGAAAAAGCCATGATCGGCGTCGAGGTTAGGGATGAAAGCGCGATGGCAGGTCGAAGCACGACACATGTTCACGTCTCTCTTGGGTCGCGCCACCACTGATGGGCGAAGAAGCCGAGAAACGGGGACCAACGATACACGTCCTCCTCCGTCAAGAAGCGGCGGCGGATGAAGGAGGGCTACTTGCAACGAGGAAGAGACGGTGGCGCGACAGAAGAGGACGGCTCAAGCGTTCGAGGAGGATCTCTCTGAGAAGGTTGTCCGGGATGAGCAAGACTCCTAGTGGTTGTTGCCTCATTGACTTTTTTTGTGATCGATTTCTATGTACTCCCTTCGTTTTTATTTAGTTCGCGTTCTGGGTTTAGTCAAAGTCAAACTTTGCCAAGTTTGACCAAGAATTTAAGAAAAAAATATGAACATCCATAATACCCAATGCATATAGTATGAAAGTATACTTTATGATAATTCTAATAATCTTGATTTTACATGGTACATGTAAATATTTTTTCTAAAATATTTAGTCAAACTCAACAAAGTTTGACTTTGACTAAACCCAGAACGCGAACTAAATAAAAACGGAGGGAGTATGTGTGATCGTTGGTGCTGGTTGATTGTGTGATCGAGTCTCTTTATATCCGGAGTGATGGAGTTGACAATTGACATGCATGGATGATCATTTCAAGTCCTTTCAGGATTAAGAAGCAATTGATCGGGATTGGGTAGATTTCCCGTACTAGTAGTAATGTTTTCCCGCGAACGTCTGGTTGGAGATTAATTCCTCATGTGTAGGACAATTATCGGGCGTCTCGAGCCAATGAGACGGCACAATTAATGGGCCTCGCCGCGGATCGCCCCATAGGAACATCATCTCCACCGTCCAATTCAGCCGCTCGCTACCGTTCGATCCAGCTCACGCACAGCACGCCACCAAACGCATGCACAGTATCTCGATTCCCCATTCTCGCTCCATCCCGAGACAAGGACGCCGCTTAACTTCTCGATCCCCCCACTCATCCGTGAGCGCCGCCGCCTCCCATCCTCTCCTCTCCGGCCGCCCACCCACCCACCCACCTCCCCCTCTCTCCCTCACAGGAGGATGAGTTCAGTAACCCTGCTCCCGATCCAGCAGCGTTCAGTAACCCTGCATCAAGATCAGTCGCAGCCGGCTCGTCCGCTTTCCCGGTGCCTGGCGACCGGGGGGAGCACCACCCAAGACAAAGGCGCGAGAGGATCCTCGTAGGCTGCGGCGGAACCATGGCAGCGTGGCTGGCTTGCTCGCTGGTGCCGGCGTGCATCGGTAGGACAGTGCGCGCGGCTCCGTCGAGCTCGCCGGACCGCGTCGCGCCCATGGCTCCGCTGCACGCAGGCGACAACGCGAGCCACGGAGGTCCCACCTCTGCGGTGGCGGCACCCGTCTTCCTCGTTTCAAGCCGAAGCAGGGGAGGGCCGAGCAACAGAGGAGATGGCGGCCGGCGCAGCGCCTGGGCTCCGTCCTGGCCGTCTCCTCCCGAACAAGGCCGCTCCAGCCATGCAGGTACCCCTCCTCGTCCTCTTGGCTAGGTTTCCGGCCAAAGATGTCAACTTTGACCCCCTCTTCGCTCTTGTCCGGTTCACAGGGACTCAGATGATGCCCGTGTTCGTGTGGAACCTGGACTAGGACACCCGCCACTCGAGCTCGACTGCATCTTGATCTACTGCTACATTCGGATTGACATGGAAGTCAGGTCTGCCTCTTTCCTTAGTCCACATCCATTGGGTTAGATGCTTATTTGCAACCGCCAATTGTGACAAATTTGGTTGTACAAGTACTGTAATTGTTCTTCCCGTCAGTGTCTAACTAATATTTGTGTTAGACAAGAAGACAAATTAGTTCTGATTGTTCTGCTAAGATTTGGTTTTGTGCATATTTCAACCTCTGCTTTTTATTTTGTTAAGGTCTGCTACCTTTCAAGTTTCCTGGTACTATGGCAGTGATGGATCATGATAGCTAGATGGTAAAATGTTGCTATTCTTACTGATTAATTGTGTTAAGATTAATTCCCAGTCTGTTAACCTGTACACATGCATGACAGTACTGGAAATGGTCACTGTTTATTGGAAAAGTCTGTATAATTGTTGATCTTGAATAAATTAATGAAGTGCATTCTAGTTGCATACATAGCTTAAGTGATGCATTGCATCTATTCCCTTTCCATTGTATACAAATATTTCTTTATAGATGCACGAATAAGTTCTCTTATGCACAGAAGGCTCAGTACTTGTATATGGCTTGATCTGATCTACAGTTTGTTTGTGTTTTCACGTATGGTTACAGAGTTCTGGTCCTTGGGTGTGTCAAGAGGTGGATTCCGGTCTTTGGAGGTGTCAAGAATTCTGGCAGCAGTGGCAATGGCTTCCACCCCGGTGACATCGTCATTCGCGCAGGTAAAGTTCCCCTCTTCCTCTCCTCAGCTTTGACTTGAGTTTTTCTTCAAGTTTGCGATTTGGAATGGAGCAACTTTGTTCACAGCGCTGCATTCAAGAAATCGAGAGTAATTATGTTGAGTTATTGAAAGATGTAGTGCCTGTGGTTTTTAAGTTTGAGATAAGCTCGATCTGGTTGTGATGGGATAATCGCATAAGGGTGCATGTGTTCTTTGTATGCATTCATAGATGCAGCAGCTGGTCTTGTCTGATTAAGCTAGCTAGATGCGGTGGGGATTGGACATATTGTCATAGCTCAATTCTGTGCACTAGGACCATGCAGCAACTGGTCTGCTACTTGTGTTGTGCAAGTTTGTAGAAACATGATAATCTGCTGCTTAGAGTAGTTGATGGTGTCAGTTGTGTACGTCCGGCAAATTAATCTAAAAGGCAAGATAAGTTTATAGTCTTGTTTCTTCTCTGATGAACCAGTGGGATTCCACAAATGATTGATCTAAAAATGTTGGATTGTATCATTTCTTCTAGCTGTGACATACTCTTTGTTCTCTTTGAATGTGCCGCTGTTTTGCATTGAGGATAACGCAAGCCGGCCTTGCATGGCTATGCTTGAGGTCCACACCCTCGTTCGGCTTTGTACACTGGATGTTGTTTTATTTTGTTTGGGATCTCTACAGTATAGCTAGACGAGTATACATATGGTGTGTTCTCTTGGCATTCAGGAATATATATATGTATCATGTATGCTGCCAGGTTCAAAATTGGCCGAGGGAAGCAAATAAAAGTTAGTTTTGCATGTGTGTACTCAAAGCAGAGTTAATCGGTAGAGAATCTTGATGTGTAGATATTTCCCTGATAGAAAACCTTGATGTGTAGGTATTTTCCCGATAGAAAACCTTGATGAGTCCACGAGGATCTTGTGAAGGTTGGCAGAGGAAGAAAAGAGAGAAACCGAGCGCTGTCACGAGGAAGAAGATGAAGCAGTGGAGCGAAGGGTCGTGGCGGCGGCGAAATGAGCAAGAATGGGAGATGAGGAAGAGATTTTTTTCTTATATGACGTGCGGGGATCGCGTGACACGCGGCCAGATCACGCCACACACCGAAATTGACGGCAAGTGGCCTCAACCTCAATCCATGCGCGCGCGACCCTTCGTGGGCCACGAGAGCAGAAGGCAAGCAAAAAGAGGGTGGTGGCACGTCCAAATCAGACGTGGAGAAAGTGTGTGTATGGCTTGTGCACGTCCAAATCACATGTTTTCTCCGTTCCATATTAATTGACGCTGATTTAGTACACTCCAATCTCAATTTGATCAAGCGTCTCTTTCGTCCCATCTTTACACCACAAATTAATGTACGAAAAAGCAGCAGCATGCCGCATTATCACTCCACATGATTATATATCCGAACAAAGTAACAGAATGCAACATAAATAAAGCGGGAGTGCAGCTGACACCGACAGTGAGTCGACACTGCTTCTGTCTTCCTCCTTGCTGTGGATTAATTGCATATTTTTCGCTGGGAATGCTCGTACATGCGCGTCCGTACGATGCTTATACAGGAGGAACTCACTAGCGCCGCCGAGGAGAGGAGATACAGCGTAATGAGTCACATGATGGTGCAGGCGGCGGACGGCTCCTCCTCGCAGACCATCATGTAGCCGCCGCACGGATACGACGGCAGCATGAGGTACTGTGGCGCTGGCGCCGGCGGAGGGTCCTGTCTGGGATCCAAGCCATATCAGCTCAAATAGTCAACAGTGGTTCTTGTACTTATAGAGAGTAGAGACTCAAGGCTGGAGAAAAGAGAGGTAGCGATGGGAAAAGAGATCTCTTGTTGCTGCTTGATGGAGAGTGTGGACGGACAAGATCACCGGTGCCACGGATTGGTGACATGGCACCGTGGACCAGACGTCTTGGTAAACGAAGAGACATGCCAATTAATTGTATGGTTGTGAATCCAATTAATTGCGGCGTGGTTCTCTGGGGAAACGGGAATGTGTTAATTATGGTATGATATCGAAGCGGCACTGCACGCTGTTTTTTTTCTGGCTCGGAGTAGTATTTGACCGCTTGGTTAGCTATTTTCTGGCTCAGACGGTTAGCTTTTTTTTAGGGAGCTCGGACGGTTAGCTATTTACTGGTCAGAGTTGTTAGTATTAGACTGCTAGGTTAGATATTGTTCAGGATCTACATACACGCACCTATATCTCGTATCCTTTATCAGTTGGTTCCGAGATGCTAATAGGAATTAACTAGGTTTTACACGTCATGTTTCTTTGCTTCGTTCATTTCCTATTTTTTACCGTACACGTTTCAAACGATCGAGTTCTGTTCACTGTGGTTTCTTTCTGGACTAGTTTTTTTCATGTTCGATGCTATGTAAGACGAACAGAGTACATATGGCTTCATGTTCGAGACAATATTCAAAAAAAGTTCAAAAGGTTTCCAAAGCTGCTTGGCGTTGCATCGTCTATCTATATTAGTATTAATCTAATTACCTATGAACATAGCTACATGGCAGTTCAGCATCCACACCATACATACCTATTGAGTATCTGCATGCACTTGAGCTGCTACAACCGTAACTCACCATATACCACTAGTAGAAAAGGAGGCTTTGGTGCGCCACATTTACTACCGGTTGTACTAAAACCGGTACTAAAGGAGCGCATTAGCACCGGTTGGGTTCGTGGCACCGCGGCGAGGACCTTTAGTACCGGTTTTTAATAGAAACCGGTACTAAAGACAGACCTTTAGTACCGGTTTCTATTAAAAACCGGTACTAAAGGGGTGGAGCCCCCGCCGGCACATGCGGCCGCGGTCTGTGGCCCCACGCCTAGACCTTTAGTACCGGTTGCTATTAAAAACCGGTACTAAAGGTCCCGGCCACTATAACCTTCTTCCACCCGAGCTGAAATTTTTTAGCTCGAACTCACTCCATTTTTCCTCTCTCTTTAGCTCTCCCAAGCTCAAATTGACCACCATTTTCTCCAACAACTTCCAAGATTGTTGGCACCTACATATATAAGGGTTAGCAACTTCATCTTCTCTTCCGGCATTTCAAGTTTAGCTCATTTTCGTGCAAGTTTAGCAAGTTTGATTTTGGTGGTGCTTGCAAGGTGTTTGATGAAATCCTAAGTTAGGGATTTCATTTGTTTTATATGCATTTTGAGCTCAAATTAAAGTATAATTTGTGTTTTATATAGTGTCGTCCCGTCCCCTTCCTGACCGCCGTCGATCGCCCGCGCCGCTCCGTCACCGACACCACCTCGGTGAGCCTCTTTTTTATCTTTTATTTTAAAAAATGTTAGTTATATGATTTAAATGCATAATTATTTCTTGTATAATTTTCTTATGTTTTTTTATATGTATAGTGTCATGGTTTTGATATCCGTCCCCGTCGGCCCTCGTCCGGTCTATGATTCGATGTGGTATATTTTTATAACTATTTTTTGTTTCGTGTTTATAACAATCATGCCGACCAACTTGACATAGATATATTTTATTTAGGAGGTAGTTGAACCGGAAATTCCAGCCGACCCTATTGTCGAGTTTTTAGAAAAAGAAAACAACGATTAAAAGCAAAATTGAAGATAAGTGAAGATCTTCGTCTCCAATGCCTGGAAGAGAAGATGGTATTGGACTTGAAGATTGCCGACATCGTTGATGCTCACGGGGTCGAGCTTGCCGACGTCGTCGCTGCTACGAGAGGAAGATGGATGCAATGCGCGCCAAGCTTAAAAAGATTAGAAAATATGCCATTAGTCAAGAGGCTTGGTATCATTATGCTGTTGGTTCAATAGTTACCTTGGTTGCGATTCTGATCGCATTTGTTGTTGGATTTAAATTCTTTAGATAGTTGTATGTTAGTTTCGTTTGATGTATGTTTCGTGAGAACTATGTATTACATTTGGGCACTACTCTACTTTGGTTTTAATGTGATGAACTTGTATTAATTAATTTGGTCACGTATCTCTATTCATTATTTAGCTGGTGTAATGGTTTTTGATGTATTTATGTAATGCAGATGAGCCGAGAATGGATGTACGGTGATCGACGCTGTCCCGAGTTCATTGATGGCATGCATCGTTTTCTCGATGTGGTTAAGTTAAACAAGCTGAAGAATGGTTTTATGATTTGTCCATGTGATGAATGTCGGAATACGAGGAATTACCCGAGCGTAAGAACCATACACTCCCACTTGTTGCGACAAGGCTTCATGCCCAATTATTTTTGTTGGACCAAGCATGGAGAAAGAGGGGTTATAATGGAAGACCCTGAAGAAGAGGATGATGACAACTATCCTGTGTTCTCTGAACACGGCGATACTACAATGGGGGAAGACGAAGTTGAGCTCGAGGTCATTGTTGATGAGTCCGATGATGATGATCTTCGTCGGGTCATTCTTGATGAACAGATGAAGTGCGGAAGTGAAAACGAGTGGTCGAAGTTGGAGCGCATGTTAGAGGATCACAAAAAATTGTTGTACCCAAATTGTGAAGATGGCCAGAAAAAGCTGGGTACCACCCTGGAATTGCTGCAGTGGAAGGCAAAGAATGGAATATCTGACAAGGCATTTCAGGAGTTGCTACAAATATTTAAGAAGAGTCTTCCAAGGAATAATGAATTGCCGCACAATACATACGAAGCAAAGAAGATTGTCTGCCCTCTAGGATTAGAGGTGGAGAAGATACATGCATGCATCAATGACTGCATCCTCTACCGCGGTGAGAAGTACGAGAATTTGAATGCATGCCCGATATGCGGTGCATTGCGGTATAAGATCGGGCGAGATGACCCAGGTGATGTTGAGGGCGAGCCGAGCCCCAGGAAGAGGGTTCCCGCGAAGGTGATGTGGTATGCTCCTATAATACCACGGTTGAAACGTTTGTTCCGAAACAAAGAGCATGCCAAGTTGTTGCGATGGCACAAAGAAGACCGTAAGGAAGACGAGATGCTGAGACACCCCGCAGATGGGTCGCAGTGGAGAAACATCGACAGTGAGTTCAAGGATTTTGCAGCTGACGCAAGGAACTTAAGGTTTGGTCTAAGTACAGATGGCTTGAATCCGTTTGGGGAGCAGAGCAGCAGTCATAGCACCTGGCCCGTGACTCTATGTATCTATAACCTTCCTCCTTGGTTGTGCATGAAGCAAAAGTATATTATGATGCCAGTGCTTATCCAAGGCCCGAGCAACCCGGCAACGACATTGATGTGTATCTGAGGCCATTAGTTGACGAACTTTTACAGTTGTGGTCTGACGAAGGCGTACGTGTGTGGGATGAGTACAAACAGGAGGAATTTGGCCTACGAGCGTTGCTGTTTGTAACCATCAATGATTGGCCTGCTCTTAGTAACATTTCAGGACAGTCAAACAAGGGATACAATGCATGCACGCACTGTTTAGATAAGACTGACAGTATATATTTAGGTAACAAGAATGTGTACCTTGGTCATCGTCGATTTCTTCCAAACAGGCATCCCGTAAAAAGCAGGCAAACATTTCAAAGGTGAGGCAGATAACCGAACGAAGCCTACACGCCCTGATGGTGATGTTATATATGGCATGGTCAAGGATTTGGAAGTAATATTTGGAAAGGGTCCTGGCAGTCTAAATGTTCCGAAAGACGCTGATGGACACGTACCCATGTGGAAGAAGTGCTCGATATTTTGGGATTTACCCTATTGGAAAATCCTAGAGGTTCGCTCTGCATCGACGTGATGCACGTGACGAAAAATCTTTGCGTGAACCTGCTAAATTCTTAGGCGTGTATGGGAAGAAGAAAGATACATCGGATGCACGGCAGGACCAGCAAAGTACGCACGAACGAGACAACCTGAATCCAGAGAAGTACCAAGGTACTGCCAGCTACGCTCTTACCAAAGAAGAGAAGGAGATCTTTTTTCAAGTCCTGAGCAGTATCAAGGTCCCGTCTGGCTACTCGTCGAATATAAAGGGAATAATAAACATGGCAGAGAAAAAGTTCCAAAACCTGAAGTCTCATGACTGCCACGTGATTATGACACAATTACTTCCGGTTGCATTGAGGGGGCTTCTACCGGAAAACGTTCGAGTACCCATTGTGAAGCTATGTGCATTCCTCAATGCAATTTCTCAGAAGGTAATCGATCCAGCAACTCTACCAAGTTTACAGAGGTGTGGTCCAATGTCTTGTCAGCTTCGAGTTGGTGTTTCCACCGTCCTTCTTCAATATTATGACGCACCTCATAGTTCACCTAGTCGAAGAGATTTCCATTCTCGGTCCTGTATTTCTACACAACATGTTCCCCTTTGAGAGGTTCATGGGAGTCTTAAAGAAATACGTTCATAACCGTGCTAGGCCAGAAGGAAGCATGTCCAAGGGCTATGGAACAGAGGAGGTCATTGAGTTTTGTGTTGACTTTATTCCTGATCTTAAGCCGATCGGTGTTCCTCAATCGCGCCATGAGGGGAGACTGCGTGGAAAAGGCACGCTAGGAAAGAAAGCAACAACATGTATGGACGGGCATTCTTTCACTCAAGCACACTACACAGTTCTACAAAATTCCAGATTGGTGGCTCCGTATATCGTGAAACACATGGATATTTTACGCTCCGAATACCCGGAGGAGACTAACTTCTGGATTAAAGGAAAGCACGTGGAAACTTTCGGCAGTTGGTTGCGTACACATCTCATTAATAACACACTGTTGGAGATGAGCTATACTTGTTGGCCAAGTCACCATCTTCGACTATATTGACTTTCCAAGGGTACGAGATAAATGGGAATACATTTTACACGGAAACCCAAGACAAAAAGAGCAGTAACCAAAACAGTGGTGTCCGCTTTGATGCAACAAACGACGATGGGACAAAGGACACATATTATGGTTGCATACAGCAGATATGGGAACTTGACTATGGACCTTCTTTTAAGATCCCTTTGTTTCAGTGCAAATGGGTCAACCTGTCAGGCGGGGTAGAGATAGACCGGCGGTACGGAATGACTACAGTGGATCTCAACAATCTTGGTACCACACCGAGCCATTCGTCCTAGCCAATGATGTGGCTCAGGTTTTCTATGTGAAGGACATGTCTTCCAGACCGAAAAAAAGAAAAGATAAGCAAGCGGATACATCATACGATCAGCCAAAGCGCCACATAGTTCTTTCAGGAAAAGAAACATCGTGGGAGTGGAGGACAAGACAGACATGTCAGAAGATTACAATAAGTTTCATGAAATTCCGCCCTTCAAAGTGAAAACTGACCCAAGCATCGTGTTAAATGATGAAGATTGTCCATGGCTACGGCGCAATAAGAAGAAAGGGACACACACGAAGAAAAAAGTGAACACTAGATAGGGATGTTGTTGGTGATGTGTAATAATGTATTAAACCTTTATGTGGTGAAAACCATAATTAATACATTGCTCGGGTCCATTTTTATTTAACCATACATCTACTGTTATACACCGCTGGCAGCACCCTGGGGAGGGGACGGAGGGCGGTGTGGAGCCTCCTTATATATAAGCAAAACTGACCAAAACACACGGTTTCCCGTCATACAGCCCTACGGTGCCTCGTGAGTGACTGCATATCAAATGCACCGTAGGGCTGCATGACGGGAATCCGAATGCTTTGTATACTGCAAATCATCATTGTGTCACCCTAATCCAGTGGTTGGATTCAACCTACCTGAGGGCTTGTGTTTCCAATAGCGTCGTTGTGTTGTCCTTATTCACCGTCCTACGGGAGGTGGCTCCAATGGCTGGCCGGTGAACAAGGACGAACACAATAATGCCAGGGAACATGCCATCAGGTAGGCTAAATACAACCATTGGATTCGGTGGCAAAGGTAGACGCTAGTTGTGTGCCGTTCGGCAAGACGTCTCTGATGTTCTACAACCGTCCGGCAAGACGTCTCTGATGATCTGCAACCGTTTGGAACGGTCGCAGGTCATCAGAGACGTCTTGCCGCTGGTTGCCCAAAGATGCCTCTCCGAGTGACGCTGGAATGTTTTGTGTGAGTGAGTAACCTGTCTGAGGAGGTGGGCTATATATAGGGTCGCATGGCTTACGAAGTGGTCTTGATAGTGCTGATCCGACGGCTCAGAAGCGCTCGAAAGAAACACACCGCTGATCCAACGGCTCACAAGCGCTGGAAGGAAGCACACGATCCGTGTGCTTCTTACTGATTGGGCATACAATCCGTGTGATTCTTTAGTCCCGGTTGGTGTTACCAACCGGGACTAGTTCTAAAAATCCAACGGCTCACAAGCCCTCAAAAGAAACACACCCCTGATCCAACGGCTCACAAGCGTTTGAAAGAAACACACGATCCGTGTGATTCTTTAGTCCCGGTTGGTGTTACCAACCGGGACTAAAGGCGGGCTTACAAAAACCATATCTATTTGTATGTGAGACATATTCATATTTATGTTCGTCTGTTATGAGACATATTATTATCTATGTACGAGGCATATTATAGTTGATACGAAACATCCCACATTGAATCGATAAATAAATTTAACATACAACTAGAGATCTACGTTACAACTTCACTAGTTCTAAATACTGGATAATGCAAATTACGATACAACACAAGTAAAACAAAGACTCAACCTATCTCCCATAGATGCAGCCTGCACCATCCGTCGTGTTGCCACCCTTGCCCTTTAACGAAGATTCTGCCTTCTTGCCTTTGCCCTTGGACGAAGCTTCAGCCTTCTTGCCATTACCCTTGCTCGATGCTTCAGCCTTCTTCTTGCCCTTGCTCAGTGCTTCAACCCTCCTTTCCTTTGACGATGGCATGAAATTGTCGTCATCATCGCTGTCAACTACCCAGAGACATGAACGACCGTACGAATCACGATCAGCTTCAGTTCGGTAGAACGGACTATTCGTAACTTTCCTGTCAAACTTATCTGCAAGCCTGAGCATTTCTGCACGAATTTGGAGCGGGGTCCTATACGGAAACCCATCGCGGCATAGCTTCGCCCCGAGTGAAGCGAGATGACTCTCAGTGTGCAAAATTTCTTCAATTGGAACTACCCTACCATCTACCTTCAAATTGCTTGAAAGCCTAGCGAGATGCTCGGATGCGGAAATATGAAACCCAGACACACACTTCTCGCAAGGACCAATACACACCATGCTTGCGCTCAAGTGAGTACCATGCCTACCTTCGACTGGGTTATATAGAACTACCGGTGGCGGCATTTGGCGGGAAACGGTGGCGGGAACGATAGCGGGAAATATTTGGGCGGGAAACCCGCCTCTCCGAGTGACTCCCTCCAGCTAGCCAATCAGGAACAAGTACGCGGATCGTGTGTTTTCTTCGAGAGCTTGGGAGCCGTTGGATCAAGCGAAAGAAACACACGCTGATCCAACGGCTCAGAAGCGCTGGGAGGAAACACACGATCCGTGTGCTTCTTCCTGATTGGGCATACTACAGCTCACAATCCCTGTGTCGATTTGGGTTATACTTTGGTCGTTCCAAATCGAAATCGAAAT
This sequence comes from Poa pratensis, assembly GCA_947311845.1. Classification (NCBI taxonomy): domain Eukaryota; kingdom Viridiplantae; phylum Streptophyta; class Magnoliopsida; order Poales; family Poaceae; genus Poa; species Poa pratensis. The sequence continues at coordinate 2,144,129 of CAMZMU010000016.1, forward strand.
CGAGCTTTTAAATAAACAGTCTCATCAAATATGATTTTTACAAATATAGACAATTAAATTAAACAGATATAAAAGAAAAAGAAACTAGAGATTTAAATTAAATAGATATAAAAGAAAAGAAAATAGAAACCAAATAGTTATAGAAAACACTCAAACTTGCATTTAAATTCTATATAGATATGATTTTTTCAAATATAGAAACAAATAGATATAAAAAACAAAATAGAAAAACAGAAAAAAGAAGAAAGAAAAAAGGAATCAGAAAAAAGACCCTTTAGTACCGGTTCTGGTTTACAACCGGTACTAAAGGGTTGGCGTTCGCGCGCGAATTTTTGCCCGGCCCAAACTAGACCTTTAGCACCGGTTGTGCTTAACAACCGGTACTAAAGGGTCTTTAGTACCGGTTGTTAAGCACAACCGGTGCTAAAGGTCCAGTTTGAACGGTTAAGTGTCTCCTCTCTCCCCAAATCGCCAAAATCGACGAACTCTCTCTCTCCTCCGGCGACATCGGCGACGGCGAAGCCCTGCTCCTCCACCACCGCGCCTCTCCGGCCGGCCGGCCTCCACCACCGCGCGAGCGCGCCTCTCCGGCCTCCCACCACCGCGCGCGCCCTCCGGCCTCGGCCACCACTGCGCCACCACCGCGCCCCTCCGGCCCTCTCCCACCACCGCGCGGCGCGCCACCACCGCGCCCCTCCGGCCTCCCACCACCGCGCCACTACTGCTCCCCTCCGGCCTCCCACCACTGCGCGCGCCACCACCGCGCCATCGCCGGCTTCCCAACCACCGCGCGCGCGCGCCACCACCGTGCCACATCATCGCCGGCCTCCACGTCGTTCGTTTTTGGTAAGTTTTTTTAGTAGCAATTTTAAATTCATTAGTTTAGGTTAATTCCTACTGTTTTTTAGTGTAGCAATTTTTAGTGTATAGAAAATTAGCAAATTTAAATTTGCTAGTATTGTTAGCAATTTTTAGTAAATTAGCAAATTTAAATTGAGATAAGTTAGCTAGTAGCAAATTAGTATTGTTAGCAATTTTTAGTATTGTATAGCAAATTAGCAAATTAGCAATTTTTAAGTTAGCAAATTTAAGTTAGCACATTTAAGTTACAAATTTGAAACACGATGAAATTTTTAGTAATTTGAAAGTTAGCAAATTGGAAACTTAGCATAAAGTTAGAAATTGAGATTGTGCTTTACAACCTTAGCAAAAATTTTGAAACTTAGCAAAAATTTAAGTTAGCAATTTTAAGTTAGCAAATTTAAGTTAGTGTAGCATTTATGTTTGAATTTAAGTTAGCAAAGTTAGCAATTTTAAGTTAGCAAAAATTTGTAGATAGCATTGTGTTGTTACCCATTTTTAAAATGTGTTAGCAATTTGTGGCAAATTTAGAAGTAATATTTTAGAAGTTTAATTACATTGTTTAAAATTTGTAGTTAGCATTTTTTAAAGTTAGCAATTTTGAAACTTAGAAATATTGCTAAGTTAGAAATATTGCAAAGTTATTTTATTAATTAGTGTATAAGAAATTTTATTGAAAATTTTGCAGTGACATTGAGCTATGGAGGACGACGCCCCCATCATCGCCGATGTCCCCCCCTTCATCCGAGATATGGAGAAGGAAGAGCGAATGCAACAAGTAATATTTGACACCGCTGCCGGACCCAATACCGACGGAGAAGATTCTGACGGAGAAGATTCTGATGGAGAAGATTCTGACGAAGAAGACGCCGAAGATTTCAGCGCGAAATGTTTGAACGACTCCGGTGAGGGACTTGAGTTACAAAACTTCAGAGACGACGACGACGACGACGAAGAAAACCCCGGATCACTAGCTAAAAAGGACTCCGGCAAGGTATATATTAAGTCTTGTTGATCACTAGCTAGATGCATTAATTGATTTATATGCGCACTTATTAACGAAACATTTTTCTTTCAGCCCTCTGGATCATCTAGCTCAATCCCTAAACGAGGCCCGGCCAAAGGGTTAAAGCTGCCGGATGGTGCAAAGTTGTCGATCGACGAAGTTAGCATAAGAGGCAAACCGGAGAAACCCGATGGAATCTGCACTAAATATGTAGCTCAATGCGGAGTTCTTGTAAGGGACATGGTCCCGATCACCGTTGCAGAATGGAATGAGCCGAAGAAAAAGAACATTGGCGCAAAATTTCTCGACAAAGAATTAAAGATACCCTTTGGGAGTCGATATTGGGTTCTTTCAGCCTACCGGCAGATCTCCCACCGAGTAGGCAGAATAAAGTCAAGGAGTGGACTCTTAGCAAGATGGCCGAGCAATTCAACAACTGGAAGAAAAGTTTGTGGAGAAAATATGCGAACGAAACTCCAGAATTCACTGGACGTCTAGAGAAGATAAAAGATGACTGGCCTGAATTTGTGGCGTATAGGAAATCGGGCGTCGCTGTGGCCCGATCGACCCAAAATAAGTTGAATGCTAAGAAGAAGAAATATTTCCATCGTTTGGGCTCAGGTGGCTACAAGACTGCCGTGCCTAAGTGGGAATCCTATGAAAACGAGCTGCGTCAAAAAGGGATAACTCCAGAGACAGATGACTGGCCCGACAGGTCCAAGTTATGGTTGTTCGCGCATGGGGCAGTGTTGGACATGGAAACAGGGGGATTGTTGCAAAGGGAAAATGGAGGAGAAGAATTACAAGAGTCGTAAAAAAGATAAAAAAAGCAATAAACTAGTCAAGTTGGGAAAATATGTTCCCGATAGAGAGGACGACGAGCTGACACTCGCCCTCGGGAATAAAGAACACTGGGGACGATGTCGAGCTAGAGGAGGCGGGGTTGGTTTTCTTGAAGGGTTTCCGGAGGACACTGCAACTTACAGAAAACATTGCAGAAGTAAGAAGAAGGAGGCGGACAGGGTTACTGCGTTAGAACGCTCGTTGAAGGTTGTGCAGGAGCAACTGGCCTCATTTAGCAAGACAAGGGAATCTCAACTGCGAGTAGAAGATCCTGCAGGCGATGCCTGCCCATCTCAGCGGAAAAGCAGCGTGGGTTCCACGCAGCTACAGGATGATCCTGCGCCAAGGCCACCGACTCCTCCAGTTGCTGAACCGTCGGCGGCTCACTACCCCGTGGATGATATCACGGAGAAGACAAATTGTGAGTTACATGCGCCAATGTTGAACATTACTTTCCGGTGGCGACTGGCTATGCTTTACCACATCAACCTGGAGCAACCTTCCATTTTGGTGTGATTCCAGCTGGATTTGCTCGTGTCGGGGTCACGAAAATTATGCCGGGAATGAACTCAATAGAGCTTGAAATTCCCGGAGCTGAAGGAGAGAAGACACTAGGAGATGTCGAACTTGGTATCGTTCTATGGAAGAAGAATTTAATCAAGTTTCCAGACTCGGCGCCAAGGCCACCGACTCCTCCGGTTAGAAATTCACCACAGCAAAGTCCACCCTCCTCCCCCGACGATTGGGACCCCACCGCGAGTCCATCGCCCGTGCCCTCCCGTCAGCCGACTGCTGCGCCCACTAGTAGTTTGACAAAGCGGAAGCTTTTCAAGGCGTCCCCTGTCAAGAAACGTGCAAAAAAAACCAAGGAAGTCAAGGCTCCTGAGAAGTTAGCAGGCGAGATGACTATGGAGGAATTAGAACGGAGAACACAAGGCAAGGCTGCAGCCTTTTTTGAACAGAAAAAAAAGGAAAGACTGGAGGCAAACTTGACCCCATAAAGGAACTTCTGAAGACTATACCAACTGAGGTAAAAGATCGCACCGTTGACAACATATATTGTCCTCCACCGTCGTCCCGTTCAGACTATGAGCGAGGTATTGACAAGGTACTTTCCTCACAGAAGGAGGAAGAAAAAGCGTGCGGGAAAGGAGTTGCCCAGCTCGGAGAACAAGAAGCACAATCGATCGCCCCGCTCATTGTGCCTTCTGAACCTCGGGAAATCGAGCATGGAGAAGTTGTCATTGGCGACACAGGTCCCCATAGCGGAGATAGTAATTCAATATAAATTCGAACTCGGGATGCCTCTGGTCGAAAATCCGAGTGCTCTAACAACACAGTTATATAAATTGCATACCTGGTACATGACCGCCGCAAAAGAAGGGAGGACATATCTCATGGCGGGAGTTAAGGAACAACACTTGTTCCGAGAATATGCTGTGCAGGTTCCGTTCTCCGAACTTTTTCAGATGTACAATCAACTTGCCCTCGACAAATCTATCCTCAGCTGCTATTGTCTGTAAGTAATTTATTCGTGTAATTTAATTATTTATAGTTCAGCTCGTTCATTGCTTGTAATTATCCTCACAACATTCTTTTGTACGCTATTATGCAGAATGAAGATTCGTGAATGCCGAATGGGAGGAATCTGGGACATTGGGTTCATTGACCCGGATAAATTTAATGTGGCGACCATAGAAAATCCTTATTATGCCAAGGACACAGAGGAGCTTCTGCTAACATGTTTCAAGCGACAAAGTACCAAAAAGGAAATACTTCTTCCTTACAACTTCGGGTGAGTGTTACTGTCTTGTACACATTCTATTTTGCTTTCCCGATATTAAGTGTAATTGATGAGTTCTGAATACCTGCGTATATAAATGTACATGTGCGCAGGTACCACTTCATTCTGATAATCATTAGACTCGAGGAAGGACAAGTTGAAGTCTGGGACTCAATGAGGAAAGATGAAGATGATTACAAAAGCGTGCGTCTAATGATCAAGAGGTAATTTCAATCGCACTATATCGTCCACTTTCGTTCATTTCCGGATATCAAAAGTATAAGTAATAACTCCTCAATTCATTTTCTTTTCCGGGCAGGGTTTGGAAAAGGTTCATCGCGGAAGAACGCGGTGAATGGAAACAGAAGCTGGAGTGGCAAGCTAACAAAGTAAGTACTACTACGTATCTAGGTCTGCGTATCTTTCTAATATCATTATCGTTCTCTTGATTATTATTTGATTAAATTATATTCTTGTATATATAGTGGTGTCTGCTACAACCACAGGGGACGGAACTATGTGGATACTACGTTTGCGAGTATATTCACACGAGGGTCAATGAGAGAGTCAATAGTGTAAGAAATCGAGAGGTATGTAAGCATCATACACAACTTTTATTTTGTTACCATCAATTGTGTTTACTTTCGATCGTGACTGATTTGATATCCTTCTATCAAAGCTTACAAGGAAGCGGAACCAGCTCCTACCACATAACCGCGTCAAAGCTATTGCGGAGGAATTGGCGGGATTCATTCTGACGCATGTCCTAGATGAATTCGGTGAATTCCACTATGTCGAACAATAGACTCCCTCCATGAATGTACTAGTTATTAGCGGTGATCTCCATTGTAATTATGAGTACTTTATATGTAACGAGAGTACCTTATATGTGTAATGAGTACTTCATATGTGTAGTGAGTACTTTATACGTGATCTCCTCCGAAACCCTGAAAAAATGAGCGACAAGGAAAAAAACAGAAACCCTAAACCACCGAAAAATAAGCGAAAAGAAAAAAACGAAACCCTAAACCCCCTGAAAAAATAGGCAGGAGGGCAAAAATAGCAGGAACCTTTAGTACCGGTTTTTATTAAAAACCGGTACTAAAGGTCCTCAGGGTCGCGCGCGTCTGCGTGCCCACGTGGAGACCCTTTAGTACCGGTTGTATTTGGGTACCGGTACTAAAGGGTTACCCCTTTAGTCCCGACCTTTTAGTACCGGTTGCATAACCGGTACTAAAGGCCCAATACAACCGGTACTAGTGCCCTGTTCTGTACTAGTGTACCAGAATCAAAATGAAAGGAATCTACACTGGAGCTGCTGAAGCAATAATAGTAGAGATATATGTGGCTACATATCACACAGACAACTATGGACTAGCCGAGAAGGGCCTGGCAGACATGGTCTCGGTACGAATCGGAAAAGCTCGTGGCCTCGGCAATCCAGGGTCCGTTGCCGCCTGTCAGCTTAGCGTTCGCCATCATGGCCTGACCGCCTTATCGGCATCCACCACTCGCTGCAGGGCAGACTCCTGTGTGCTGTTATCCGCATCCACCTACAAGAAGCTCCTCCTGCCCGACAACAAACAAAGGTTCAATTCTGCGGCCCAAGAAACCACAACTCAACAGAGAAACGGGCAAGAAAGAACTTTAACCAATTGACAGTTATGCATGAGAGTCAATAGCTTCATATACTGCTACTACTGAGCTTTCCGCCATCTAAACATCTGGGTGTCACTCACAAGGCTATTCGCCCTCTTGATGTCTACACGTATAAAAGAAATCAGACCTTATATACTTGGAAGAATGTAAGTAAGGTAGCTACATGACTAATAAGATTTCCCAATCTGCGGGCAAATACAGAATAAGAACTTGTATCTATTACTAAACTTGGAAAGTCAGTGTTTTGCATCGCACTACAAAATAGCATGAGATATAAAATAGCAAGTGTGCTCAGGTCACAGTAGCATTTTGATGTGAAACAGCAGCACACACACTAGTGCTCTATGTAGGCGGCTGCAAAGCAGAGGATACACGTGCGCAGATTCAAGTGCTAATTGTTCTCTTGGGCAGAGTACATGCATCAACACACACCTGCCTCTCAAGACAGAGTTTTGCCTAGCAAAATCACTGGACCTATTTCTGGTATTTAAGAAGGACGTATGTAAGGCACAACATGACAGATGAGGATCTGGAGCAACATTACATACCGAACCAGCAAATGAAGTGAGAGATTACCTCGAAGCCGTTGTACTGAATGTGTGATGCGCCTCGGAGGAAATCCACTGGCCAGGCAGCAGGGTCGTCTCAGGCGACATTAGCGGAATAAGCTCAAGCGGAAGGAGCTCAATGGGTTACCAGCTAGCTGCGAAATCCCCTGCTGCAATCTCATCGGACAGATGGCAATGGGTGAGAATTTCAGCAAGTAGACACGAGAGAAGGAAACATGTATGTATACTTGGTATGACATGGAGGGGCAGAAAGCAATCGAACCAAGCAGGTACCTTTGGTATGTGGACGAGGTCCTCAACGACGTTGCGTGGAGAGGTCGCCGTGCTTGGGGGAAGAGAGAGCAGCTTGCACGGCCTTGAGATCCGGCGACCCACAGAACACGGCGGAGGTGACGGAGCCCAGGCAGTGTTGCGGCGGCATGGAGGAGGACGTGGAGTAGGAGGCCGCCGGATCAATCCGGCGGCAGGCGGCATCTCGTCCTGCCTCCGTCAGCTCTCCCCTTGCATCCTGGTGGCATGCAGCAGCTCCATCAATGTCTACACAAGCTTATTCGCCCTCCTGATGTCTACACAGAAAAAAGCAATCAGAGTTCATATATTTGCAAGAATGTAAGTAAGGTAGCTACTTGACTAATATGATACACTAATCTGCAGGCAAAACAGAATAAGAAACGCTTCTATCTCTCATTAAAATTCAAAACTGAGAGCTTTGCACCGCACTACATGATTACTAGTGCTCTAGCTAGGTGGCTGCAAATTAGAGGATACATGTGTAAATTCAAGTGCTAATTGTTCTCTTGTGTGGACGAACAGCTATCCACACACACTTGGCCATGAAGACACAGGATTTTTTCCAAGCAAAATCACTGAATTCAAGTGCCGCCAGTTGAAACATTATTAAAAGACAACTTAATTGGTCTGAAGCTATTAGTGCTAACAGGACAGCAGCCTAGCATCTGCCCTTGTCCAGGCGCTAAAAAATAGGAAGTGTACAGGTCACAAGAGTATTTTGGTGTGAAAGGACATACATAGCGCACAACTTCGGTATGTGGACAAGGTCCTGAACGGCGGGGCGTGGAGATCTTGTACAACGACGTCAAGGTCGCCGGCGGTGAGCCTCGGAATCGAGCAGATTGACCAACTGCACACCGTGGACGCTCCCCACCTGACCTTCAGATCAGACGCGTATAGGTGTTGTACGGCTGCAATAAACCTGACAGAAGAGACAATTAGAGATTGAGAGAACAGTAAGGCAGATCATGAATCAGTAATAGATAGGATTCTAAACAAAATATCAACAGCTCTAAGACAAAATATCAACCTTGGGCCAACCGAGGAATAATTGATGCTAAACAAAATAAGAATCTAAGACAGAAGGTCCAAACAAAAGTATCAACAGCTCTACATCAACACACGGGGATGCTATAGTATTTGGACAGAATTCTACAAGACCAATATTGATCGAGAGCACATACACCGAGTCTTCCTAAAAAACAAAGCTTCAACCTACTAGTACACAAACAAACCATAGAAGATGGGTACATCGATCTGAACAATCAACATGATAACTAGTAGGAGGCAAACAGATGCCTCAGTCATGACCCTACTTGTTTGATGGGTCCATCCATTCGATAGTACTCCAGGAACCCCTGCAGCCTTGCATTCTCACGGCAATCAATACACGAGCCTGCTTATGGTGCAGTATAACCTGCAGGCAGCAAAACAAAACATGTTTAGAAACTAGTAAAAAGAAGTCTAATCAAAACATAAGGCAGTTTATGACTGCATAAGGCGACGGGTGTCCGCGGATGAAGGCCGCCCTGCGTCTTAGTCGACGGCAGGGTTCGCGGTCGAAGAGGGAGTCGACCTGAGCGAGCAGCACGGCCAATCTCCATGGCCAGCCCGGCCTCGCCCTGCAAGAAGGCATCCATGGCGAGCTAGGGGACCTTGCACGGCGGCCAGGGCTGGGGAGAGGCGAGGAGGTTCGCCGGCGAGGCATGGGAGCGGCGGCACAAGCGGATGGAGATGTGAGAGAAAGGGGATCTGGGGCGAGAGACTGTGCGTGCGTGTGGGGTGGGTTTGGTGTGCCCGAGGCGGTCGCTGGATCCCAACGGACGGTCTAGATGATGTTTCGGTGGGGCGATCCGCGGGAAGCCCGTTCTCGTCATCTCACTGGCTGGAGAGGGTCGAGATGACCATCCAAAATCGTGGGTTAATCAATGCATGGCGCTAGAATTCGGGGAAACCAAGCAATCAGGGCTAGGTACTAGAGAGAATCGAGGAGCCTGGCGCTGCTAGGTGAGGAGTAAATGATGAGAGATATAATCGGCAAGGTTGAAAAGTAATCTCCCAGCATGGGCTCCTTAATTCTTCTGCCCAAATTTTCACGCCCAAATTAATTAGGAGTAGATGTTTGCCTACGTTCAAAAGTTTCCCGCTCGCGCATGCATGCATGCGTACTTATCTGCGCGAACAGTTGGGTCCGGGATAATCGGCGGCGGTCGTCATGGCGGCCAGACGACATGCTCGCTCTTTTCTTTCTTCGGCGAGCTTATAGAAAAAACACGGAATATTTCTTAATTTACACGGCCAATGCAAGCCATAACTAAAGAAGTTGGAAATCATTATCGTGGGGGCGAAATTTCATGATGAAGAGTGACGTCATGGGCACAGCTCCACACCCAGCACCGACACACACATTGGTGATTTGGTTGGCAACACTCCGCGGCTATCAAGACTCGACACCACAACAACAATCGAGGAGACCCCCCGAGCGCGAGTGCAGGGGTAAAAAGATCCCACACCAACAACCAAACGAGATCCGTAGCCCCCAATCTCCGCACTGAATCATCTTGACGACATCGCCTAGAAGTAGTTGTACTAGGGCTCGGAGAGGGGGCAATTAGAAGGGAGTCGAGAGGGTCGGGTGTGATTTTCTGGCACCGTCCGACAAGTTGAGACGTTGCAACAACGCCGTGCACCATCAACATACACGGCCAACAATACCTCTTGGGAGCCGAGACTGCAACTCTCGATGTGACTGGCGAAGATCCTATGGCTAAGACTAAACTGCATCGCTCGATATGCACTGATCCACTATCACAACATCGACGGATGGACAGATGGATTTGTCAAACTTGCCACAGGTCATGCTCGCCTTAATTTGTGGGTGCATGCGATCTCCTGCGTCATCCTGTGCATCAAATTGCATTTTCTTCTCTTCAAATTCAAGGTAGATGGTTCCCTAGGAAGACTGGGGCTCCTTTTTCAATAAAAGGAAACATAAAAGAAGCACAAGGATTTTTTTTTTTTTGAACAATGCGTAACTCCTGATTGTTTTTCTCTCTTCCTATTTTATCAAACTTGTGGGTCCGACCCATTTTGGGGGTGGAATTTTTCCACATGTGCGCTCGTGATGCATGTGTATGGCAATACAAATTATATCCAGAAAATCACAAGCATGAGAAATCATAATTCCAGGTGAATTTGTTGACGCCTCCGGAATCAACTCGATTTGAAGCTCATATGCAAGGTTTATGATATACCAGGAAATGCATCGATCATGAAATCATTGAATTCCTAGGTACCCTACAATGCAGCCACGACGATGAGACGACACATGAAATGATAGCTATAAAACAATAGCGCTTGATAATGATATGGCACACTAAATGGTAGACAATAGTTGTCTCCTAGCCCATACAAATATCATCGACAACACAAAACGTAAGATGGAATGATTAGCAAATGTCGTGATAACGCGTGGCCATGTGTCTACCTATCATTTGATTTGAAATAAACATGATAGGTAATAGAAATAAAAATGTGTGGTTTGCATGCCTATTATTTCATGTTTATTATATTCATGTAGATTGACATGTCATGCATGAATAAAGTTGATTTTTTTATTTTTGAAAACTAAATAATGACTATTTGGATAGGTCATTTGGTGTGTTTCCAAGGTGCCCTACTAATAATTTGACAAGAATCTGCCGGACCCAAAAATTTCAACCCCTAATGTTATGTTGTAGCCCAAGAAACGGGGCAAGAAAAAAATCATAAGCCTGGGGAAAATCATAACTCCATGTGAGCTTTCCGGCACCTGAATCGGCTCGATCGAAGCTCGTATGTAAGAGTGGTGGTACACCACAAAAGGCACTGATCATGAGATGTTTGGACACTCGAGAATGCTAGCATGCAACCACGATGATGAGATGACACATAAAATGATTAGCAGTTTATATCTCATAGCATAAAACAAGGCCTTTATAATGTGTGGCCACGTGTCGATGCATGAAATCATGGCTATACCTATCATTTTGTGTGAAATAAATATTATAGGCGATTAACATGTGTGGTTTGCATCCTATTATTATTGCATGTTCATTATGATCATGAGGTATTCGGGGCATGATCGAGGCGTTACCACGTTGGCAGCGGTCGTCATGGTAGCCAAACGCTCTTTTTTCTTTCTTTCTTCGGTTAGACGGCCAATGCAAGCTATAACTTGAGAGGGGTGTAATTTGTCAGCTCCGCCTGACAAGTTGAGGCAGAGTAACAACTTCTTGCACCATCAAGAACTCAACACGGCCTACAATACCTCTTGGGAGTCGTCACAACGACTCTCGGCATGACCGGCAAAGAACCTACGAGTTAGACTAAATTGCGGCATCTGACATGCACCGATCCACTATTCCATCATCAATGGATGGACAAACGGATTTGTCAAACTTGTCAGGCCATACTCGTCTTAATTTCCAAATGCATCAAATTGCATTTTATTCCCTTCAAATTTCAAGGTAGATGGTGCCCTAGGAAGACCAAGGCACCTTGTTCAGTAAAAGGAAACATATGAGGAAACACAGAGAAAATTTGTAAATAACGAGTGAATCCTAGTTTCTCTCTCGTCTTATTTTATCAAACTTTCGAGGATGGCCCATTTTTGGGAATGGAATTTTTCACATGCGCTCTCGTGATGCATGGGTATGGGAAAATAATTAGATCCGAAAAATCACAAGCATGAGAAATCATAACTCCATGTGAATTTTCCGACGGTCTCCGGAATCGGCTCGATTGAAACTCGTATGCAAGGGTTACGATACACGAGGAAATGGATCGATCATGAAATCTTGGGATACCAAGAAATCCTAGTATGCAACCACGACGATGAGAAAACACATGAAATGATAGCTATAAAACAATAGGGCTCGACAATGAAATAGCACACTATGTGGTAGGCAATAGTCATCCCTCGCAAATACAAATAACGCCCGACAATACGAAACGGTCAGATGGAATGATTAGCATATTATATCTCCTATCATAACATAAGGGTCGTGATAACATGTGGCCACGTGTTTGCGCATGACCAATATAGCTATCATTTAATTGATAAATATGATACAACGTCAAAAAAAATAAGAAATAGATATGATAGGTAAAAGAAATAAATACGGGTGCTACTTAATTCTATTTCGAAATCAAATAAATGGTTTGCAATGTCCGCTTTAATGTGGAGGATTTCTGGTAAAGAGTTTATAGTTCTGCTACTTACGTAAAACACTTGTACAGTATGAGTTTCTGTGTGTTCTGTTTTAGGGGTCTTCTTCCTTCTCAGTAGTATATAAGTACCATGGATAGTGAAGCATCATTGTTGTAAGTACTCGACCTGTAACTATGAACCTATGTTCCCATGATATGTTTCTTTCTTCAGTTCTTTTATTCTCTCTGTCTCTCTCTCTCTCTCTCTCTCTCTCTCTCTCTCTCTTATCAGCTACTAACAATTGTACTGTATGTAGCAATAACAATTTCAGCCTGACATCGACATATGCAGGCCTTATATGTATCAGCGGCATCTTACAGGGAAGATCATGAGATGTTTCTAGCTGAACTTTCGGCCTGTGCATCTTTATACTGGATTTGGTAGCCATGCACTGGAGCTCAACCCTTCGCCGCCAAATATGCAGTAACACTGACGTCGTTGGCTCCTGCCACCTGCAGTATCGCATTCACGTGCACAGACACAGATTGAGAGCGCTGTGTTGCCAGGAACTGACCTCACGCTGCAAAACAACAATCCCTCAATTTCTATGTGTGTTTCCTTCCGTTTTCCCCCTTCTTTCCGTTTGTGTTCTTGCACTTTCCTGATGAAGCAAGACTGCTGGTACCTCGAGATTTTGCTAATTAGTACCTCGTGACTTTGCTAATTGTAAAGAAATAGAATGCTGATGTTATCTAGAAACAATGCTTGTTTGGACGGTATCATTATGCCTCAGGATCCATTGGGTAGTGTATGTCAGATCTTTCTAGAAATCAAATCTTCAGAACTTCAGAAGCGCAACTGGGCGAAGTTGCTCCTGCTGGCAGCTACCGTTTTTCCTTCGACTAGGCGAGGAGATGGAGCCCAATGGTGCTTCCTCGTCAGTGTGAAGAGAACTGAACTGAAGCTTCTGTATGTCAACTCGGGCGAGCTGAAAAGCCTGACCTGTTCCGTAAAAAAAAAAGCATTTTTTATTTTTAAAAACAAGTAATTAAAATTTCGTAAAAAAAAAGCCTGACCTGTACCTCCAAGTTTACTTGTGCCGACACCTGACGAACCATTTTCCTTCGTCCGTCGTTTGGAAAACTCCCAAAACTCTCCGGGCGCAGTTTTCCTTTTTCTCTACTCTGAAGAACTGAAAAATATTTAATTACAACTATGGTGCAGCTTAAAAAAGTCTCAGACAAAACCCATTTTTCCTATAGCAGAATTTGGAGTTCGAACCACTTCGATCGGCCTGTGGGCTAAGAGTTTTGGGACCGATATGGGCCTGGGCTGACTAATTCCGACTAGGATTGTGGATCTCCCGTATAAATAAATAGTCGATCGATCAGGAACGGCAACAAACTCGGTTTCATTACCTGCCGCCGAACTAGTCGAGGTATGGCGTCATCCCTTGCCGCCGGATGCCCCCTTGGAAGAGCATCTTTGAGGGCTATCTTCTTGGATCTGCAGGTATTATTCCATCTGCACTTGCTTTTCTTTTTTTGAATTCAGATGTAATTGTTTTCACCAGTATAGATCTATCGAAGCAATACTATTATTTTTCTCCTTTTAATTATATACAGTATTCCATCCTCTCCTGAAACAGGCCTGTATCACTGAGCCGGCTAGAATTATTTATCACCACACTCGACATATTGTCCGACGACTTATTTTTGAAAGAGAAACCGGAGGGGAAAGGGAAAGTGTAATGGGTAAAGAAAAAGAAAACCGTCAAGGGAAGGGGAACGGCAGAAAAAGAATCTCCTGCTGTTGACGACGACGACAGTGTGATCGACTATGCTGCCGAGTATGATGAGGACGAGGAGGAGGATGACGAGGACGAGGAGGAGGACGACGACAGTGTGATCGACTATGCTGCCGAGTACAAAGACGACGACCACGACAGATACATTGACTATGCTATGTACTTGAGGGATGATCCCATAGAGCGCTTACGGAATCAAAGAATTGGATATACTGGAGACAGCACTAAACTGGAGATAGCTTATATCTCTTCTAGGTACCTTGTGGAGCTGTTGGCCGTCCGTCCTCGCTTCCACTTTGTCGGGAACTTATATGCCGGAGATTCTAATGGTCGTTCGCTATACTACTACTGCTCCTCCGAAAGAGGGGAAAATTGCAACATTGATTCAAAGGTATGCATTCACGGGGTATCTTTTATTTTATTTTTTTGTTCCTAGGATCTTCTCTTGAATGGTTAACTGATATGTGAGCAGGGTAATCTGATACTGCACACACTAAATTCAGCCCTACAGGACGACTTTTACTTTGAAATCCGAATCCCAGAGGATGATGATGCTGGATATTTCTCCTTCACAGTGGACCCACGTGCTTGCAACCATGTTATAAGACGAACCATATCAACTGCACGCAACCGTAAAATAGATTTGACTTTCATTCCAATGCACGCTGCTATGAAGGCCAATGTGGAAGTAACCCTTGATCTCATCTCTGGAAGTACCACTAGGGGGGCCTATGTCGATGGGGAAATCACCGCACACCACCAATTCTATGGTACAGAAAGAGTTGTGTTTTTTTCTCGTAGAGAAGAGGACAGAGCAGAGGTTATTGATGGCCAACTTCCACTGTCGCGAAACTGGGCTGCTGTTCCAGTTACCCTGGAGCCGCTCTTGATAATCAAGATGAATGTTCGCGTTCGAATTAATCATGATCGTGATGCCGAGGGCCATACCATATCTTTCCAAGGTGATGTAACCTTTTTCCATGACCAGCATGAAAAAATAATCTGCAGTGCCGATCATGGTGAAGTTAAAGTGCAGCTTTCATACCCTTGATTGCTGTGCACAGAGAGAGAGAGAGAGAGAGAGAGAGAGAGAGAGAGAGAGAGAGAGAGTGCTTTGTAAAACGCAAACGGCGTCCAGTTCACGCCGACGCAGGTGACCTATGTCGTTCTCGCGGTTAGAGACCTCGCCGATCCCATACCCTTGTCCGTTCGATCTGCTTCAACCACCTGATCATCCCTACGAAAGCAATTGACGCTGGAGCCCCTCCATCGCAAGTTCATCCTTCGTCTTCTCCAACTCCGGCGTCCGGCCGTTGCCGCGTCTATCTGCTTCGGAGCTGGGCCGCGTCTTCGCTAGTGCATGATTTTGCTGTGTTGCAGATGATGATGGCGTGGACAGAGTAGTGCCGGCAACAGAAGTCGTGGCCGCTTCAGCAGGTGCCTGGGCAGGTTCTGCGGGTTTGGTGGCCGCTTTGGAGGTTTCTACGGTCGCTCTGCTGTCCTTCTCCGTGGCCACATCTTTGGCCTCCGTTGTGGACACTTCGGCAGTGATTGCATCAGATGAGCCTTTGGCGGCTGCCGCCTCACTAGTTTTGGCGGCGGTCGTCGTCTCCTTGGCGACAATGGCGGCCTCCTTGTCCGTCCCGGCGGCTGGCTCTGAGCGCGGCGCCTCAGTCGTCGTTTGTTTAAGCCTGTAAAACATGAATTTATAACATGTTAACTTGCAAGCGTAGTGATGCTACAAAGTCAAGCTTGAGCCGACTTACTTTTTGGCCTGAGGGACGATGATCTCGTCATCGTCCGGCTCCGGCACCTTGGCCTGTTTCTTCTTCCGCACCTCTAAGGCAGCAGTGGTTCTCCCTGGAAAAAATTGCTTCTATACCATTGACAACCTCCACAATGGCTCATTTGTCACCAAACAAAGGTTCAGTTTATATATACCAAAAACGAACAAATTCTAGTGCTTATTTGGCATTGCCGTTAGTCAATCGTTTGCATGTCCCCTTTTTCCTGCCAATCTATCCAAAAATTCCAATGTTACCCTCACTTTAGAATAGAAAAAAGACAAGGGAAAAAACTTACTCCTACTCTGTCCTCTACACGCACTAGAACGTTTCATGGTACACAAGCCAGGAAACACCTTTTTGATAAAGGGAATATATTAATATTAAACTATCAATTACACCCGGCCTCTGCAACAACATAACGTCAAGATCTAGTCAAGACATTAAGGATGCACACAGCCAAACAAAGAAGAAAAAAGAAAAACACCCGCCGAACAGATCAGCGAAGCAGCAGGAACTACCACCACCAAATGCCACACCCGGACTGCCAAAAAGGTTCTCCAAAACAACGCCTCCAAGAAGGAAATCGTGTACAAACACAATCGTCGCTCCGATCATGGATCAAGGGTTTTCACCCCGAAGAAAGTCCGACTAAATTCCAGACAATGCCTTCAACAAGGAGACGAACAGCGATCCGCCATTGCCAGGTACAACCAGTGAAGGTCAGACCTAGGGTTTTCACCCCGGAAGTCGAAACTTTGTGCCCAAAGAACACACCTAGAAGAAGTCCTCCAGTATTGCCGCCCCCGCTTGCCAAGACTGCTACAAACCACCGATCATCCGGTTCACAGTCTTCACCACATCCAGATTCGTCTCTGTCATCACTCCATCATGACTTGTAATCTCGAACTCGACATTAGCCATCGAGATCTCCTAGTCATCCGGCACAACCATCTTGAAATCCACATCTTGTCAGCACCACGGTAATCGCAGCTAATGGCATGGCGTACCTCATAGTGCCGACAAATTGGACTGTGATCTGACCGCCACCATCATGTCGCCGACCTCACGATCCAGATACACTGATCTGTGTCGCCAGCCTCATGATCTGGTGTCGCCTTAGCCAGGAAACACCTGACCCATGCCTCGACAAGCGGGCATATATGATATATTTATTCTGAATCATCATATAATAAGTTGATACGTACGTACTCTAGAGCGCTGAGTCCAAACAAATTATATGATCCACACTACTAAAAACTTCGCCAAAGGCAATATTACGAACATATTTGTAAAGTTAAGATAAAACTGCATTGTACATACTTCCATGAGAACAGGTCGTCTGGGGCTTCACAAAATATTATGGTACACACAAATTATGGCGATACGGTGAACTCATGTAGACAATAGAAGCACAAACTGAACGGGAAATTATTATGTGTTTAATAGTTTTTGATACTAGTATGCTGAAATTGATACATGTTGCCAGTATTGTTTTGCTGAAATGCTAAAAATAGAGGCAAGATGATTCCATTTTTATTGTACACATCTGTTACAATTCTTGCTGATTGTCCATTGAGGGCAAAGCAGTCATTCTATCCTCTTATCACACTGAGATAACGCTATACCAACTACCAGTGGTATATAAGCAGTGAAATTTGTTTGTGTTTGGTATATGAGCATTGGAGCTATGTTTGATGGCAAATGAGCCATTGTAGCGTTCGTCAATGGTATAGAAGCCATTGGCTCCTTCTCCCTGAGGAGTAACCTGACTTCGACTTCTTCTGTGGGGCAGTTGCCACAGAGGTTGTCGTATCTATTGACGCCTTCCTTTTGGAAGGCGGGTTAGCCGGCAGTTTGTCGCTAGCCGCGTCGTCATCGATGTTGGAGCCAAAGGGAGCCGCACTTGAGTCAGCAGGCCCCACGTCTGACTCCGTTGTTTCTGCCTCATCATCCGTCTGAGGACCCAGCTCGTCCTCCGACAAATCTTCTAGCTGCTCGTCGGAAGGCGGCATAGAAATCAGAATGCTAAATGCCTAAAGGATGATGAAGCAATAAGCTTATAGCTTGAAAAGACTTGATCAAGAAGATGGGAGACGACTTACTTTGGGAGCCGGGTTGTCCTCCGTATACATCTCGTACTCGGCCGGGAAGATGTGGTCCTCAAACCGGTCCTTGATCAGCTTCTTCAGGCGCTCCAGGAAAGTTGCCTGGGGCAAGTCGAACGGCGAAACCCGAGTTTCGTCATTGTTTCCTGTGTATTTGCACATCAGATTAGCTCGGTGCTGAAGCGGCTGGATTCTCCACCTAAGCCAGCACGTGACCAGCTCACGGCCACATAGTCCCCGGGCCACCAGCTTCTCTACGCGCCGCCTGCGCCGCCTCAGGAGCTCGGTCTCTTGAAGCAGGTGATGGTCGACACAGAGGCGCCCCAACTTGGCTTCTGAACCAGTGGGGTGCTTGCGTAAACCGGCAAGCCGACTTGCTCACCAGGAGCTGGGTAATCTGGACAGTAGAAGAATGTCTCCTGCCATTTCTTTACCGAGTCGATATAATCAACTTTCGGGTACAATCGCTCTTGCCGGATAATGAAGCTCACGCTCCCGCAAGTCGCCTTTCGACTTAACTGTCTGCTGCTTTATGTTGAAATAGTAACACTTGACTGAAGTTGCAGCCCGTAGTGCTAGTTCCTGAGCACTTGACTGAAGAACTTGGAGGGGGCAGCGAGAGCAGGCGCGAGATGGCGGTGGTGAAGAGCACCCGCTCGTCGCCTTGAGGATTTGGCTGCACGTCCATGCGAGCCGGTTCCGCTGCGGCAGGAATCCTTCGCCGGACAGATTGAAGAGATCCGTTTCCTTTACCCTCGACGGCAACCACACGCCTTTCTTCGCCGCGGCCATTGATGGCGAGCGAGGGGGTCAGAGAGTTGAGTCCACGAGGATCTTGTGAAGGTTGGCAGAGGAAGAAAAGAGAGAAACCGAGCGCTGTCACGAGGAAGAAGATGAAGCAGTGGATCCATGTGGTCTGCCTCCCAGACAGCGCCCGCGAAGGGCGTCGCGACGCTGCCCATGTGGCAGAGCTTGGACGTTGAGAAGGCGCCTCTCGGCCCGCTGCACACCCAGCAGATTTATTTCTGTTCATTGGGAAGAAGAAGAAGGAACGAATCTAAAAAAAAAGGGAAGGGGCAGATTAATCGAAAAGACGAAACACATGTGTGCGTGCGCCCGTGAGAATAAGAAGAAATCACGTCTCACCTTCGGCTGGCCGGAGAGTGAATCAGCGGGAACTCGTTCACCACTCCACGGTGAGCTCATTCACCACGGCATGCCTCGCCTCGCCTCGTGCGTGCGTGAGAATAAGAAGAAAGCACGCCTCGTCTCCGGCCGGCCGGAGAAGGAATCGGCCGCGAGCTTGTTCACCACTCCACGCCATGCCTCGCCTCCCGTCGGCCGGAGAAAGAATCGACGACGAGCTCGTTCACGATGCCACGCCACGGCTCGCCTCGCCATCCCTCGCCTCTAGACGGATGGAGAAGGAGTCGGCGGCGAGCTCGTACTACCACTCCACGCCTCGCCTCGCCAAAGTCCAAAGTCACAAGTCACGCGCTAACCGCACGTGGCTTGGGAGGATGGGCTTGTACTTATAGAGGGACATGGGAGAGGTTTTGCTGGCGTTTTCAATTTCAAGCTAGAGCGGGATGAGGTATTTTTGGCTCCTCACCTCCCGCTTGTTGCTGCTTGCTCGATGATTGACGGCTAAGATGCATGCGATGTATGTATGTCACGGATTGCTGACATGGAACTAAAATAGGAGCACCCGATGATGGCCTGGGCCTAGTTATTAAATAATTGTACATCACGAAGCGCCACCACTTTAGGATTCCCATGCGATGCTTGTGCTTTAAATTAATCCCGGATTTCTAGGATATAATGTCAAGGATTTGTAAATCATATTGCTTTTTTACTGCCAATGAAACAACAAGCAAAGTTATTAAATTAAGATCCTTGTTTCTCGTATGCCTCCACTTTAGGCAACAAATGTGTGCTTGCTGATAACCCAACTTTGTTTCTTGATCCGGTAGAGAGTGCCGTGAAGATCGTCCTTGTCTACAAGACCCGCTATTTTTCGTCTTAGATAGTGATAAAAAGGACCGCATTTTGGTACACATGGATACATCCACGCTTTTGTTTCACATGCGTCATCCCGAGCTTTTTTTTTACAAGGAAGCAAAGCAGTAGGAGCTAAGGAGGCCACCAGGCATCAATAAAAAAAATTATTTGATGTTTCTCTAGTACCAAACTATTACAGCCAAGACTGTATATCATGCCCATTTAGAATTATGTACCAAATACAGTTCATGTATATCACAACACCTCAGCATTTGGAAATTGGAAAGTCGACTTGGCCAAAGTTCAAAATACAAATCAATAAATCCCCGATTTCTAATTCATATTTATTAAATTAACATTCTCGTTGTTTCAAGTCGAGAGTTCCACACAGATCATCCTCTTTTACAAGATCCGTTGTGTTTCGTCTTAGATAGAGATGAAAGGAGCAGCATTTTCTGGCGATGGATGCATCCATGCTTCTGTTTCACGTACGTCACCACGAGCTTTTTTACAAGGAAGAAAAGCAGCAGCAGCTGACAGGCCACTAGGCATACAATCAAGCAAGAATTCTCTAGTACCAAATACATATGCATACAATTCATGTTAATTATCACTTAAAATGCTTTACCACTACATCATGCCCATTTAAAACGCTTTACCACTACAACTAGGCATTTGGAAATTTGCAAAGTCGTCTTGGCCAATGCTCAAAACACAAATCAATAAGCTTCATACAGAAATCCATGCTTTTGCTTGGCATGCATGCATTATTGCGTGTAGCAAAGCATCAGTACATTTTTAGATACAAGGAAGCCAAGCATCAGGCTGAGGAAGAATTAATCTGAAACATTATTCAAAAACTATGTACCAAATTAATACTCAGCACTCCATCTATAGGAGAACCATATAAATAGTTTCGGCACACAGATCTATTATAAACCATTCGGCAACATATTGCACAACATAGCCAATTGGCCTAGCAATTGGAAAATAAGTGCAAAAATCATCGGATGAAGATGCTCCAGGAACCTGTTAACAGATAGAAGCGGATGGTGCTCCAGGTCCACAACCTCAATACCATCCACTCCAGTAGCCGGAAATACGTACATGCTGCAGGCTAGACAACATCACACGTGCTGCAGAGCTCACTCGTACCTAACGGTCTACAACGGCCATCTCCAGCTGCACTTCTCCCCTTCACGACCGGATCCGACTACTACTGGTTGAACAAACTCGGCTTGTCGGTCCATCACCTGCACTTCAAGAGACATAGAATGGTTCATGTTCATGAACAGCACCAGAAACCATTGCTCGACACACACAAAGAAGGCCACCGCTGCCTGCCGGGCGGAACAGGAGGCCATGGCTACCTCCTGGCAAGCTCGAGCTTCACTTCTCCCCTAAAATACAAAAACACAGAAAATTTATCATCTCCTCCAAAAGGCAACAGTTTTACCATCTCGCACTTGCCACAAGTAGATGGAAAGCTCAAGATCAATCAGGATAATACACAAACAAAACCATCTTTGTTTGGCCAAGCAAATACCCCCAGAAATTTCAACTCAATAACTTGATGAGCATGACTAGATTGTTTACATCATCTCAAACAGATGCCCAAAGTAAGGAAAACGCTACTCCAAAAATGTACAAGACAACAAACTAATTAGGCCTAGTTGATCGACATTGAGCATTCAGGTTGTTTGGCACGTGGAAAAGATCAACATCCAATCAATGCGCAAGGAATATAAACATGGAAAATGGTAACCAAACCGGCAAGGATTAAGAGTCGATCGACTAGTCAAGACCGACTAGTCTATGAGTCGGTACTCGTGTTCCAACCAAAAACCTCAACTAGTCATGACTAGTCGCGCCACAAGCCCATGAGTCGGTACACTAGCGACTCAGCTCGACTCGTAATCCTTCCAAACCGGGATTCGTCTCAAGGATATAAGCATCACACAGCAATACAATATAAACACAGTTTCGCACTCTCGATTTATTACAAACCATTCAGCAAGACAATGCACGGCAAATAAGATGAAGTGGTGCAAAATCTGTCAATCGAAGATGCTCCAGAAACCAGTGTAGATGATGAAGATAAAATAAAATGGAGCTCCCAGGTCAAAGGCCCCAATATATGCCTACCAAATGCCATCCAGTAGCCACAAAACTGTCACCAGTCCAGAAACATGCATTAACATGATAGTATGATATCTTGGAAAATGGGGATCAACAGCAACAACACAGCAGCAAACATACATACATAATCATAAACAATAAACTGCCATTGGTGTGCCTCGATAACACCTTTTAAAATAGAAAACCAAATAGTTAACACAAGCTATGCACTATAGCCACTAGCTTCCCTAATAAGCCTAATTAGTGCCATTCGCCGCAGCAGGGCAGAGCAAAATAGGAGAAATCAACTGAAGCCATACCAAGAAGGACATACGAAGATGCTACTGACCTGCAGCCCATGATGGTGTGCAGCCACCACAAATGGCGCGGACAGAGCCGAGGCGACATATGGTTAGCCTCTGGCTGCTCACAAGGAATCATCTTAGGAACTCGAGGTGGGTGACCCAGTCAGCGCTAGAACACCTCCATGACGGCGACGGTGCCAGGTCAGGGACCCTACTGCACAAAATGGAACGATGAAACCACCCAGAATTAGATTCAAGGCAATCATGTAAGATTAGTGCATACATCCATCAACTCAAATATATACAACACATACAGAGAGGCACAAACTTGTATATATATCACCTGAAACTGAAACTCATATACTGTTATAAGCATGTTGCTCAATCTAGCCCAAAATCACAAGTAACCTACCAACAAGTACCTCACCAGATTCATGTAAGTAAGAAACAAGCAAGAGGTCATGGCAGATATATGCATGTAAACGCGAACTCATACCAAACATACAGGCTAGGCATGATTAATTTTAGATGCGGGACAACCAACAGCAAGCAAATTGACTAGAAAGACACATCTTTCTTTCTATCCAAAACACTCGGCCCACTCAAGCCAACATTCAGCAAACACCCCAGCCAAGACAAAAGCCACTTGGCATATCAAAATAAAGCCACATGTGGTTAATGTAGCATTCTCGTCGACTTAGGACACCCAGCAACTAAACTTGATAACTACCAAGGAGAGTATATGACAGATAGCCTGTGGCAGCATCAACACCCAGTAAATAAGAACATCAAGACATGACAGCAAGTACTGTCAACACCTAGTAAATCAGAAACCAGCAGCTAGAGCATGACAACACAAGGTACAGCAGTACCAACAGTAAAGCGCCACTAGCCCCAGTAGCATAGGATCACAAAGTAGGAGGTTGAGGAGAAACACTCTAAACTCAATGCCTTCTTCTTTTCTTAAGTAAGCAACAACATATCATGGCAAAAATGACATATTAAAAGGAATCATCATTGACATATTGAAGGTATACCCTTATTATGCTTAAGCAAAAACCATCCACATAGGAAAAAAATCCCAGGTAACAAGATTGGAGACACCGAAAGGTTCCCACAATATATGCTTAAGCACGACAAACCATTGCACCATCGAAACAAATATGGTGCAATCACACAAAATAAAAGGAGTGTAGGGCTGAGAGAATCATTCCACCTTAACCATTAAGACAAACAAGAGCCAGCCAACTAATCAGAGGAGGCCGTCTGCCCGGTGGCATGCAGCTACACCTACGACAACACCAGCTCCACCTTCACATGCCTGGTGGCGTACAGCTACGTCTACGAAAACACCAACTGGGAAAGCATAACAATCAGCAAACAATCAAAAGTAAAGTTGGCACATTATTTAACATACATGTACTGCCTATGCACATAATCAACAAGTTTTCATTGAGTGGAATGGATTTACATCTTGCATAGATGCGTGCTTTCTCTATTGCCTATACATTCAGTTCAACAGGAAAAAAAAACTAAGCGAGAATAGATGGAGACCTCACTGGACATTTTGTACGGAGAACTGGATTATTCATGTTTATTAATGCACAAAATAACAACTAAGTGGGAATCAGCGGTCACGACTCCGCCTAAAGTGAGTTTTGGTCAACTTAGGACACCCAGCAACTAAACTTGATAACTATCAAGGAGAGTATGACAGCCAGCCTGTAGAAGCGTCAACACCCAAGCATATATGAAAATCAAGAAGTGACAGCAAGTAGTGTCAATGCCTAATAAATCCAGAACCGGCAGCTAGAGCATCACAACACAAGGTACAGCAGTACCAACAGTAAAGCGCTACTAGCCCCATTAGCATAGGATCACAAAGTAGGAGGTAGAGGAGAAATACTTTAAACTCAATGACATCTTCTTTTCTTAAGTAAGCAACAGCATATCATGGCAAAAACGACCTATTAAAAGGAATTATCATTGACATATTGAAGGTATACCTTATTATGCTTAAGCAACAACCACCCACATAAAAAGAAATTCTTAGGTACCAAGATTTGGAGACACTGACAGGTTCCACAAATATATGCTTAAGCAAGACAAACCGTTGCACCCTCGAAACAAACATGGTGCAATAACACAAAATAAAAGGAGTATAAGGCTGAGAGAATATGTCCACCTTAACTATGGAGACGATGAAAAGCCAACCAACTAATCGGAGGAGGCGGCCAAGTGGCATGTAGCTACGTCTACGACGACACCAGCTCCACCTTCACATGCCCGGTGGCGTGCAGCTACGCCTACGACAACAACATCTGTGCAAGCATAACAATCAGCAACCATTCAAAAGTAAAGTCAGTGTGCTTTCAACGGGAAAAAAAGAAACAAACTAAGCACGAATAGATGGAAATCTCACTGTACATTTTGTATGGAGAACTGGATTATTCATGTTTAATGCACAAATAACAATCATATTTAACGGCAGGCAGCATAATTGCAATCAAGTGAGGTGCAGAGGCACATTATTAACCATAATGTACACACTACATAATCAATCAAAACAAACTAGATAGCGAGACACTCATGAGCAGAACAATTACATGTACATAAAAAATTTGTGCTCCACCTTGTACACAAAAAACCTTGAACAGATACATAAGCAATCAAAACAAACTAGATAGCGAGACACTCATTGCAGAACAAATTACTTGCACATCAGAATTTGTCCTCCACCTTTTACACAAAAAACCTCGAACAGATTGGCATCTAAAGAGTCAAAGAAAATGGAGTGCATACATTTACTATATAGGTATGCACAACATTCAAATTGAACAGCAGCCATGTATGGAAAATATAAGGGTACAGAGTACATGACAAGTTTTGATTTAGTGAAATGAATTTCCATCTTCTGCATACGTGCATGCTTTCACTACTGCCAATGCACACATCCAATTCAACATGGAAAATGAATCAGTTTTTGCAAGAAAAAGATGGAGGGGAGAGAGAGCTCACCAGCAAAGCTTGTTGGGCAGCAGGACCTCGGAGACGTGGCCACCAGCAGCAGGAGCTAGGAGGCGTTGCCGCTGGCAGCATCTCGGGGAGGTGTTCACCGGAAGACGGCTGGAAGCTGCTCCGGGTGGACTGCCAGCAGCAGCCCAGGCAGGCGACCATCATCTCTTCTCTTACCTCCCCGTCGCCACTCTTGTGGTGTGGTGAGCTCCTCCCGCCAGCCACAGCCGTTACCGACGAACTCGCTCGCTGATCTGGATCACGAGACTTGAGGATAGTCCTGCAAGTTTTTTTTTTAAAGCCCTTGGTATTCTTAGTAAAAATGAACACTAGTAAACCACCAAAATAAAAATAGGCAATAAAATGATGAAAATATGAAAAAAGACTACCAGGATCATATTACAATTGATGTCACAACATGCTAGTCAAGAACCCAAGTGTGGCTTTTCTGATTAAAACAGCTAGTTTATTCATGACATGTAATGTACAGCTTTGAACCATGTGAACTAAGCATACAAAACATAAACATTGTTTGATCAGTGTTGGAAATTTTAACCCTATAAAACTGGAGCAATTATTTGTAAGTTATGATTGCAGGTAAATGCATGAATTCTAAAGTTGTGATGATTCCAAACATACCTATTACAATCATCAGATCATCATATGTAAAGTAAATTTGTCATTTGCCAAAAAAGAGAACTTGCACACATATAGCAGATGAGGATCCACTTATCATCAGACCATCAAAGGATAGGTTTTCTCCAGCAGATTCGTACCCTAATCCACTTGATCATCAGACCATACAAGCATTACTAAACCCTTAGCATATGGACACCCATACAAGCATGCTCTCCACTGGTAACTCATTCAACATGGTAAAAAGAAAGAAAATTTCCAAGGGATGCATGGAGGTGGAGGAGGAGGATACGGGACCTCACCGGGCAGCGGCAGGTTGGGGAGGTCGTCGTGGCCAGCAGCAGCAGGTCAGGGACGACGCCGGTGCCAGCAACTTGTGGAGGTGGTCGCCGGCAGCCGCAGCTAAGGGAAGGCGACCACCATCTCTTCCTTGTTGCCGGTCGGCAGGCGCCGAGCAGCAGGAGGTTCATTTCCTTATCTGCAGCGGAGAAGCAGCGGTTGCCGCTGGTGCTGCTTGGGCCTCCCACGGCTGGTGCATCGAGCCAGCGAGGCAGATGAGGGGCACCGGGAGCCCATGTTGAAGCTGGTATGGGAGGCGCCATGGCAGCCACTCCGGAAGACGGCCTCTCCTTGCTCCAGACGGCGGTGAGGGCCAGCACCCAGGGCTTTTGAACTAATTAACATTCTTGGATCTAACTGTAGAATATAAGAAACAACAGTACAATCTTGAGACACGGATTCTGAACTAATTAACAATTTAACATTCACAGCGATGTGTCAAAAGAAAGATACAACAGGATTAGGTCCAACACCTCTATTATACAAACTAGCAAAAAGTATGTGACTTGGAAAAAATTGATAAGATGCAAGAGCATATCGTCTACTGTTATTATCGTGCAGCTGCATACTCCGAAGCAACAACATTACACGAACGTCAACACAAACCAGAGAAACGAGCAGCCCACAGGGCAAAGGAAACATTTTTTGCAAGAATAAGATGGAGGAGGAGAGAGAGCTCACCGGCAAATGCTTGTTGGGCAGCAGGACCTCGGAGACGTGGCCGGCGGCAGCAGGAGCTAGGAGACGTTGCCACAGGCAGCATCTCGGGAGGTGTTCACCGGAGGACGGCTCGAAGCGGCCCTGGGTGGATTGCCGGCAGCAGCAGCCCGAGCAAGCAACCACCATCTCTTCCCTTGCCTCCCCGTCGCCACTATTGCAGCGCGGTGAGATCCTCCCGCCAGCCTCAGCCGGCATCGACGAACTCGCTCGCTGATCTGGATCGTGAGACATGAGCGGTAGTCCTGCAAGATTTAAAAAAGAAGTCCTTGGTATTCTTAGTAAAAATGAACACTAGTACACCGCCCAAAGAAAAATTGGTAATAAAATGATTAAATGATTAAAAAAGGCCACCAAGATCATATTACAATTTATGTCACAACATGCTAGTCAAGAACCCAAGTGTGGCTTTTCTGATTACAAGAACTGGTATATTCACGACTTGTAATGTACAGTTGTGAACCATGTAACCAAAGCACACAAAACATAAACACTGGTTGATCAATGTTGGCAATTTTAACCGTAGCCGTATATAACTGGAGCAATTATTTGGAAGTTGAGAAATTATTTGTAAGTTCTGATAATTCCAAACAGACCTATTGCAATCATACAGACCATCAAATGTAAAGTACGACAGTCATTTGCCAAAATAAACAACTTGCACATATGTAGCGGATGAGGATCCACTTAATCATCAGACCATAGAGATAGGTTTTGTACAGCAGATTTTTGGCCCCACTTAATCATCATAGCATACATACATGCATTAGTACCAAACCCAAAGCATATGGACATCCATACGAGCAGGCTATCCACTGGTAACACCTTCAGCATGGTAAAAAGAAACAGTTTTTACAAGGGATGCGTGCAGGTGGAGGAGGAGTAGGAGGAGAGGAGACCTCACCGGGCAGCTGCGGGTTGGGAAGGTCGTCGTGGCCGGCAGCAGCAGGTCGGGGACGACGCTGGCGCCAGCAGCTCGGGTAGGTGGTCGCCGGCAGCAGCAGCTCCGGGAAGGAAACCCCCATCTCTTCCTCGTTCCCAGCCGGCAGGCGCCGAGCAGCAGGAGGTTCTTCTCCTAATCTGCAGCGGGAGAGCAGCGCTTGCCGCTGCTGCTGCTGCTGCTTGGGCTTCCCATGGCTGGTGAATCGAGCCAGGGAGGTAGACGGAGGAGGGGCACCGGGAACCCATGTCGAAGGCGCTGGTAGGGGAGGCGCTCCGGACGGCGGCGGCGAGTGCCAGCACGCAGAGCTTGGCGCATGCGCGGGGAATCGGGAGGGGCGGAGGGAACTGGGTGGGTGGGGAGCGGTGGCGGCGGCAGAAAGGGGATCGAGGAGAAGAGAATTGAGGAGGAGAGGACTTTGCGTTTCCGGGAGTCTTGTGGGCGATCCGTGGGAGGCGATCTCATTTGCTCCCAAAATAAAAATTGGTTGGACACGCATGACGAACAAATTTAATTGAGAAGTTATATAAGATAAGATGCGACTGTTCGATAACCTAAAATAATCTAATAATTGCAGTTTCTCTTTGGATGCAGTAATGGAGACACGGAGGGATCGAGAATTAGGGAGATGAAGGGCCCGGGGTGGCTTTGATAGTGCAGGACACGAAGGAACAGTGTAATGGAGTCGTAGTATAGTACATAAGTTCAAACGCACCAATCTTCACTTGTGTCATGTCCCACATTTACGGTCGTGCAACCCATATGATCTCGATCAGACTACTCAGTAATAATTGAAACTATGGTTCTTAGTCGACGTTCAGTCGTGCAGAGCAAAACCTCTTTTGTTTACGGTCGGTTCATCGCACGAATTCATCGGATCATCCATCATATGCCTAACACCTCGACGACTAAACATGCACACCACTCGCACCGACTACTACACACTGAATCCGTCTAGGGACAACAAAGCCAAAGAGCGACGAGCTGTTATGAGAGATTGACGCGAGGATGAAACACGGGGTGGGTTGAGGGCGCGTCGGCGCCACAAGTGATCCAATTAGGGCACGTACATCGCTGAACGCTAGGACCTGCGCTAGGGATTTAATCTCGGCCGTTATGCACAATCCCCCTTCAGTTTTCCTGCACCGACGCATAATTAAGAGTTTGGTGCTTAGGGGATACACGCAAGAAAGTATGAGCAAGTTGCCGACACTTATCCGAAGCCAGCTAGCAACCGACTAATCAAGCGCTTATCTAAGAGTCTACCATTGTACATGGCCTTGTGTCTACACGCTGGTCTCACCTCTTCAAAAGCAAATCGGTCTCATGACACATTTGCAAAGCTAATACTAAAGAGGATTGGTTAATATTCATTGCTGTCATTTGACACCAATGCTCGCATGGCAGTTTTACCAATGCTCGCATGGCAGTTTTGCTAACGTGTCTGATGACCAAGGGCGACGCCTCGATGGTTGGGGATGGTTGGGAATATGGTTTGAGCCTGGGGAACATGTTTGTATATAACCGTTTGGGCGACGTCCCGATGCTGGGGATGGTTAATTAATTTTGAGTCCAAACTCCTAATGGTGGGGCGGCGAGGCGAGTTGTGCACAGAAGCTTATGAAGAGCTGCTGCTTCTTCTACAGAACAGAGTTACCACTTTCCATTACATAAGTCAGATCATTAACGAAAAAAATACTTACAGATGACTGGGCACCAAAGAGTTTATATAGAAATATTATTAGTATACTATATAATCTTTTGATAATTAGGTGTTAACGCGTTTGCTAAATTTGCTAGCGTTAATGTGTCCTACAGCCTGTAAACATGCTTAACCAACAACAATCCCGTTGTGTTAGGCGTTGTTGTACATAAGTTCAGGTATGAGTTTTTCTAAACTTTTACTTTGTTAATGACTTAATGTCGACATCAATATCTTAATGTGCACTTTCTCAAAATAAGATAAGGGCATATTTTAGGGTTGAGGACCACTGTACCTGTCAATTGTGTATTTTATTTTGTTGTTCCTAAGTCCGTTGACATGGGTATGCTTATCGGGTACCCTACCATGAGGGTACCTGGTGCACGTATCGACTAGGCCCAACTATCAGATCCTACAAGAAGCCCATGAAAGAAGGCCTAAGAAGATGGAGTATCCTCCAAGTTTGGCGAAGACATAGTCGGTTTAGGCTTACCATATATGTAAATCGAGTCGGTTACGAACACCCGAGACTCAGCCTACTATTTAAGGACTGGGAGGGCCATTGAACTAGACCACGAAACACCAGAGCCTCAAAACCCTAGCGAGATCGACATCTCGCCAGGATCCTTGTAACCTCCATATTCGCAAATCAATAACAGACAGGCAGGACGTAGGGGTGTTACCTCCACACGAGGGCCCTGAACCTGGGTAAAATCTTTGCCCTGCTTGTCAGCCGACGATACTTCCAGCTCTACCACGTTCTCTCCCCCATATTCATAACCAGGGACCTTAACCATGGGTCTTGATGAGTCTACCCCTCGTCAAGTGGCGCCGTCTGTGGGAAAGAATAGCGCTGGACTCGAAGTTTCGCCGGTCCCAACAGCAAACGGCAAATCGCCGATCTCATCAGCAAACGGCAACTCGCCGATCTCATCTGCAAACGGCAACTCGCCGGCCATGTCAGCAAACAGCAACTCGCCGATCCAGGCGACACACGGCGACTCGCCGATCCACTCGAAAAGCGGCAGCCTGCCCGCTTCACCACAAAAAGCGCATCTGCTCTTCCGATGAACTTCAATCCGCACTCGCCAGATCTTCAGGAGGCGTTTTCCGGTCTTGAGTCAGGTTTGGATTTAACCGTTGGCGCATTCAGTTTTTTCGTAAACAATGTTGGCACGCAGGACTTGACAGATCCGCATGCAACAACTCGCGCGAGGCGCACCCGAGGCCCCGTCGACTGCGCTCGCCCGTCGTCAATTCCTGAAGCCTACTCACCTGCAACAACCATGTCGACTGGCGAGATCGACAGGTTCATGCTGAAGGAACTCCAAGGCGAGGAGGCTGAATCAGCATACCGCACAAGCAACTTCGACGTCAACCTACCACTCGACGAGAGTTTCGACTACGGGATCTCCCTCGACGACTTCTACGAGCCCGCGACTCATAACGACAGCAACGTCGATTCTGAGGTCTTCACCAACACCAATCTCGACTCAGAGATCCACAATGGCTTCGCCAACAAAGAGATGAGCATAGGCGATGAGCACATCGACAATGAGATTCGTCTAGAAGATCTACTCGATGAGCATAATGGCTCTGACATGAGCCTGGACAACGACGTCGAGTCCATGACTGGAATCGACAGTGCATACACGTGCCCACGGGTCACGCCCCATCAGGTCTATGTGGCCTTCTCCGCAGAATCATCCGTAGCCGCAGCTGTCCGCAGGCCTACACAATTCCCATGCACGGTAACCATGCCGGATGGGGTCACAACCTTGACGATCACGGAGGAGATGGCAGCAAAAGCAGATAAAGTCATCAAGGAGTGCACAATGATGCCAGCAGGCTCAACTCCGGAGGAGATGTTGACCTACCAGTACTTCAACTGGCAAGAGTCAATTCGACTGCAAAAGTACCGAGCGACACTCGAAGAACGCAGAAAGCAAGCTAGCCTTTCGAGTGCACGAAGAAGGGAGCAATCCCTCGGGTCCACAAGGCAACCAACCCCACGACCCAGGTCGCAGTTGGCAAGCCTCCCAGAGCATGAGAGAGCACAAATCACTCGCAACCTGTCATTCATGACAGAGGACGCTGACGGAATCCCAGTACCCAAAACAGCTGCGGGTGCATTATTCTCCGTAGGTGCTTATCTCAAGGCACTACAACCTCCGACGGACGATCCTGCCGCGGCCTGCATCGTCAACAACTCAAATCGCTAGCCTTAGCAGCAAAGGCTTTACAGCCAGAAGACAAAACTCCAGGAGGGGGTCGAGATCGCGACATAGTCGACCCACGGCACGCAGGGCGTAATCGTAGTGGTCGCAGCCACCACTCGGAGGAAGCAAGGGGAAGCTCGCGCCATCACAGGTCCAGCAGAAGCAGGTCTCGAAGGTCCTACAGTAGCGATTCATACTCTGACCGCGAACCAGAGCCATGCGGAGCTTTGTGCTTCACTCGACGCATTCGTGAGACGCGGATGCCCAAAGGGTTCAAACTAACAGGCGAACAACCAAGTACAACGGCCGCCAGGAACCTTCCGGGTGGCTGGAAGATTACAGACTCGCCATGGCATGCCAGCGCGGCACGAACACCACAGTGATGCAGTACATACGACTTATGCTCGAAGGCACAGCCCGCGACTGGCTCAAGGCGCTCCCTCCATCATCATACGACTCGTGGGACGATTTCCGCAGAAACTTCATCAAAAACTTCGAGCCTCTTTGTGAGCGCCCGAAGACATTCGAAGAACTGAGGGCATGCACTCAACGATCAGACGAGTCGTTGAGATCATACATACGGAGATGGACCGAAATACGCAATTCGGTTGGCACAGTATCAGAAGACAGGGCCATGGATGCCTTCACACAAGGTCTAGCCAGGAAGGACTTCAGAGAAGCGCTCGGCTGCGAAAAGCCAAGTTCCTTGGCTCAACTCATAAAAATCGCGACTGAGTGGGCAGATGGAGAGGATTCTGTGCGCAGATCCCGCGCTTCCCCACCACGCGACAACCACGACACCGGCAGTCGAGGCCGCAGAGACTCCTATAGAGATGATCGCAGGCGCAAACGCTCCAAACGTCCTTACGATGACGACAGACCCGAGTTCATGGCGGCTGGGTACACGCAATCCCGCGATGATCAGGACAGAAGCAACCGGCACTCGGATGATCGACGGGACAGTCGAGACCGCGATCAGCGGAGCGACAAAAGGCAAGAAGTGGCGCAAACGCAGCGACGCAAAACCTGAGCGGTCATTCGAAGAAAAGATGGACGACTGGTGCAGATTCCACCTCTTCAAGGGGACGACGGGAAGCTAATCTCCAATCACACCCTAAGGAACTGCAGGGAATTCGACCAAATGGCGACTGACTACATGATACGACTCAAAAGGTACGGCCCTGCACCTGCTCAGCCCACGCCTGCACCCGTACCCCAGCCGAACGCTGCGCCTGCTCTCATGGCACCACGCAGCCACCGCAACCACCACCACAGCCTGCTCCAGGCGCAAAATCGCAGGTGCCATACAACCTGTACACGGGCGGAAGATGATCAATATCCACAGCCCCACGGGCAGATGTACATGATACAAAAGGGTCGCCCCTCCAACAGGCAGCAAAAGCTAATCACTCGACAGGTAAACATGGCTGTCATGGCACCCCCTACTGTACCTGAATTTCTGAAGGGATCGGAAACCACCATAAGCTTCAGTCGGGAGGATCATCCCCCAGCTGTAGTTCGACCAGGGCACGCCGCTCTGGTACTCGACGCGCAAATAGGAGGCTACGCCATGACCAAGGTCTTCATGGATGGAGGCAGCGGCATAAACATCATCTTCGCGGACACGCTCCGCAAAATGAACAGGTCAGTCGAAAACCTCCCAAAATCTTCAAATACCTTCCACGGTATCGTTCCTGGCAAAGCAATTAGCCCAGAAGGCACCATACAACTCGACGTTACGTTCGGGACAAAGCCACTTCAGGACAGAGTCGATTGAGTTCGAGGTCGTCGACTGGAAATCACAATACCATGCTATTCTTGGTCGCCCGACGTTTGCTCGATTCATGGCGGTGCCACACTACGCTACCTCACGCTGAAGATGCCAGGACCAAAGGGAGTCATCACTGTCCGTGGAAACTTTCAAAGGTCCGATGCTTGCGACCGCGAGTTCAGCAAAATCTCCGAGATGTTCGGGTGGAAGAATCACTCGCCGACTGGCGATTCCAACGACCGCACACTCCTTCCGGAGCATAAAAGTTGGCAGTCGACAGATCCTTCAATGCTACAAATGACACAAGGTCGCATCAGGTGCACCCGACCGATCCGTCCAAGACAGTCAACGTATCTTCGAGCCTGCCTATCGCATAGGAAGGCGCGCTCGTCGAATTCCTCCGTGAGAACTGGGAAATATTTGCGTGGTGTCCAGCCGACATGCCAGGTATTCCCAGGGAATTCGCCGAGCACTCTCTCCAATTGTTTCCAGATGCAAAGCCAGTCAAGCAAACGATGCGTCGAATCTCCGGCCCAAAGCGAACCGCAGTCGAATCTGAAGTCGACCGGTTACTCGCAGCAGGATTCATTAGGGAAATCAAGAAATCACAATGGGTGGCCAACCCCGTACTCGTAGAGAAGAAGCATACAGACATCCTTCGGATGTGCGTGGACTTCACAGCGCTGAACAAGTGCTGTCCAAAGGATCACTTCCCGCTACCCGAATCGACCAGATCGTCGACTCCACCGCCGGATGCGCACGACTCTCCTTTCTGGATGCTTACTCAGGTTATCACCAGATAAGGATGAAGCAAGAAGACGAAGAAAAAACGGCGTTCATAACCCCACTCGGGGTCTACTGCTACACAACTATGCCCTTTGGGCTCAAAAACGCGGGTGCAACATACCAGCGCATGATGCAAGACTGCCTCAAAAAGCAAATCGGACGCAACGTCCAGGTCTACGTGGATGACATTGTCATTACCACAAGGGAAGAACACACTACTCGACGATTTGAGGGAGACGTTCGCAAACCTCAAACGCTTCCATATCAAGCTCAATCCTAAGAAGTGCACGTTCGGCGTTCCAGCCGGGCAGCTCTAGGGTACCTAGTCTCTGCCCGTGGAATCGAAGCAGACCCGGAGAAAATACAGGCCATCCTCACAATGCAAAGGCCTTCAAAGCTTCATGATGTGCAGAAACTAGCAGGACGAGTAGCAGCGCTCAGTCGATTCATCAGCAAACTGGGTGAAAAGGCTCTACCATTCTATCGACTGATGAAGAAGGCGGACAAGTTCGAGTGGACGCCAGAAGCTGAAGCAGCCTTCACAGATCTCAAGCGGATCCTCACAAGCCCTCCAATCCTCGTCGCACCTAAGGAACGGGAACCACTCTACCTGTATGTCTCGGCTACAAACAGGGTGGTGAGTACCGTACTGGTAGTCGAACGCATGGAGGAGGGGCACATCCAAAGCATACAACGTCCAGTCTACTACCTGAGCTGAGCGAGGTTCTTTCCATATCAAAACAGCGGTACCCGCACTATCAAAAGCTGGCATACGCTGTGTTCATGTCCTCAAGGAAGTTGACACACTACTTCACCGAGCACCCGATCACCGTGGTAAGTAACTCAGCAATCGGTGATATCCTCACAAACCCCAATGCAACGGGCGAGTCGCAAAATGGCTCATCGAGCTGGCACCAAGAGACATCAAGTATGAGCACCCGAAGGCCATCAAAGCACAAGTCCTACCCGACTTTACAACCGAGTGGATCGAAGCTCAGCTGCCTGGTGTGCCATATTTATCCAACTCTTGGACCATGTACTTCGATGGGTCCAAGAAACATGAAGGCGCAGGAGCAGGCGTCATCCTCATATCACCAAAGGGGACAAGCTTCGCTATGTTCTGCAGATGGGATTCAAACTACCCTCCAACAACGAGGCTGAGTACGAAGCCTTGATCCATGGCATGCGGATGGCAAAAGCACTTGGGTGCACTCGATTGATGATCTACGGCGACTCGAACCTTGTGGTGCAGCAAACAATGAAGGCCTGCGACGCAATCGCGGACAACATGATCGCTTACCGCGACCTGTACAACACACTGGAGGGCAGCTTCGATGGCTGCGAGTTGAGGCACATAGGAGAGAAAGCAATGAAGAAGCAGACATGCTAGCCAATCTTGGCTCAACTGGCGCACAAGTTCCACCTGGTGTTTTCCTCGAGCGCATCGAGCACAGATCCATAAAGGAGAAACGACCACCTCCTACATCGACTACGCCAGCCAAAAGCAAAGCGCCCAGCACAGAGGATCCTGCAGTCGAGGTACTCCTCATCGAGCCAACCTGGACTCAACCCTTTCTCGCATACATACTCCGCAGCGAGCTACCAGATGACATAACCGAGTCCCGGCGCATCGCCCGAAATCCAAGGCATACACCGTCATCAACGGCGAGTTATACAAGCGCAGCATATCAGGTATGTTCCAAAGATGCATCGCATTCGAAGATGGTCAAGCCATACTTCGAGATATTCATGCAGGTACCTGTGGGCATCACGCCAGCAGTCGATCACTCGTAGCCAAAGCCTTTCGAGCAGGTTTTTACTGGCCCACAACACTCAAGGACGTGGAGGACATAGTCAAAAGGTGCATCGGCTGCCAAAAATTTGCAACAAAGCCGCATGCACCCGCATCAGCGTTGAAGACAATACCATTGGCCTGGCCTTTCGCCTAGTGGGGGATCGATATGGTTGGGCCACTCAAAAAATCATCGCATGGCGGGCACACTCACCTCCTGGTGGCAGTCGACAAGTTCACAAAGTGGATCGAGGCGGTCCCCATCACAAACTCGACTGCTACTACGGCAGTCAACTTCATAAAGAGCATAATCTACCGCTTCGGTGTCCCAAACAGTATCATCACTGATAATGGCACAAACTTCACGGCTGAGGAGTTCAAAATTTTTGCAAAGAGCAAGACATTACGCTCAACTACGCATCCGTGGCGCACCCGCAATCCAATGGCCAAGTCGAAAAGGCCAATGGACTCGTGACAAGCGGGATCAAGAAGCGCCTCTTGGTGCCACTCAAAAGGGCCGCGGGGCTTGGGTCGAAGAACTCCCATCTGTGCTGTGGAGCCTACGCACAACCCCGAACGCTTCGACCCAGTTCACACCATTTTTCATGGTCTACGGTGCAGAGGCAATACTGCCATCAGACGTGCGATTCAATGCACCACGAGTTGAAGCATACAACGAAGACGACGCAGACGAAGCACTCGAAGACGCAGTCGACTTACTCGATGAAGCGCACGACACGGCCTTGGCCCGCACAGCTGTTTACCAGCAAGATCTCCGCAACTATCACAGCCGTCGACGGCGAACCAGGTCCTTTGTTGTTGGTGACTTGGTTCTTCGACTGAAGCAGAAGAAGGTGCACAAACTCGCCTCCCCATGGGAAGGGCCTTTCATCATCACTGAAGTCATTGGCGGTGGCGCATATCGACTGAAGCACGTGAAGACATGCGAACTTTCACATAACCCATGGAACGTTGCGCACCTGCGCCGTTTCTATTCATAGAGTGCTCAAAGTCATACAATGTAATAGGCGATATGTCGGATGGCTGCAGGTTTCAGACGCGCTCTTTTCCTTACCAGGGTACCTAAGGGGGCTGGAAGGTTTTTAATGAGGCGGCCTGCAGCCTAACATTCAAAAGTGGAATATAATCAATGTTCCTCCTACTTCTCTGTGTTTACTACTCGTATAATTCATAACTTAAACGCACCCGATACACTTGGGGGCTGCGTTGTCAATCACACGAGCTCTCGCTCACTCAAAACACAATACCTTAGCAGCACTCGAATACTCGGGGGCTGCGTCACAAGGATCCAAACAAAGAACACAAAAACTCTGAGCCACACTCGAATACTCGGGGGCTGCACAATCATTTGTTCACAATCAACACATATTTCATAAACCCCACTCGATCAACTCGGGGGCTGAACAAATACAACAATGATCAATTTGTATACAAAGAGTCAAAATTTACACTCGGGGCTTCCCCCTGTACAAAAATGGCACTCGCAAGCCACCCTAGTCCTCAGGCTCGTCCTTTATGGGCAGTTCAGGACCACAAAGCTGTTCGCGAGTGCACTCGATCAGCGTCTCCGCAGCACGAATAGTGTCATTCAGATCTCCCTGAGCAAGGACCTCTCCGGGTGCGGGCGGCTGCAACACCAACCTTGGTCTCCGACTGCGTATATACGCCATCGCCACGTTGGCCCCAATCACAAGTCTTCGAGTCAGCAACTCTCGGATGGGAGTTGTGTGATGGAAAAGGTTTAGCAAAGCGCGCATCCCTTGTGGTTGCGGTCCCGTGGGAAAAAGAACTTCATTCAGGCGAATAAACGCCATCCGGCATAACTCAAGCAGTTCTGCACTTCGCCAGGCACGATCCTGCAGGGTAGCGAGTATGCGGGCATGGTACCCATGCAGCCAAAAGTGTTGACGCCCGGTCGTGGGGTGGTCAGTCACATTATCCAAACGCTCCTGGACGCGAATCTTCTCCGCCTCGAAGTTGTCAACAAAACCTGCAAAACAGGCCTATCAGTCGAACCACAAAGCAATGCCATGCAAGAAAGCTTGAAAACAGAGCAAGACTCGAACTCACAATCGAGTTGCCTGTTCACAAGCTCCATTTCTCCTAGCACATAATCCTCGCGCTGGGTGGCCAACGCGGGTCTCATCCTCAACCGATTCAGCTCATCCTGGGTGTTCTTCAGCTCCTGTTCCATTTTCACAAATTTGGCCTTCATAAACTCCATCACCTTGGCATCGTTTACCACCTGAGCCTGTGATCGGGTGGTGACCAGAGCCTGCGAGGAGCCAGTCGAAGCGGCGGGTCCCCGTGACTGTTCAAAGAGCATATTCGCAAACGCAAAGTTTGTATCAGAAGCAGATAGCATACAGCTCTTCGAGCGTAAGACACATTAGCAAAAGAACTTTTGGCATAAACAAAGTAGCGGAACCAAAGCGCAAACTCGCGCAGTTCAATAGTATCAGTACAGGGCATAAAAGGTAAAGGGTGCAGCTATCCTAAACCTAAGAAGTCGACTCCGACTTCGCCCTACGCAAACGAGCGGCAGTCTCGGCTGCCCGACGCTCCATGGTAGCCATGAAAACTTCGGCCAGTCGCGCAGCTGCTCCGCTCACTCCCTTCAGAGACACGGGCTTCCCGTCCGACTTCCGAGGGAACTCAGACAGCGCGGACTCGTAGTCGCAGCCTATCCCGTGACCCATAAGAAGCTTGAGGGTGGACTCTGATCCGCGTACCGTAAGAGCGCGAGCAAAATCCGCCATGGTGGACGTCCCCGGGCCAAAAACGTCGGCGAAGCCGTCCGCAGTCGGCGGTACCACACCACTCGGAAACACCGTCTTGTACACGGCGCCAAGTGTACTCGCCGATTTGGTAAGTGTGTCCTTCGCTTGGGTGCACACGATGCCTAAGCCACACAATCTGGTCCAGCGGAAGATCGCCACTCGCCACATCTGCAGGGGCCGGTGCGCCAAAGCTTCTACAAAATTCAAAAAGGGCAAAAGTCATTTCATGACACTTTACAGCTACGTCATACATATCAAAGAGTAAAAGGGAACACTCACCTCCCATGGCCTGCGCGAGTGCTGCGAGCTGGTCAGCATATCCTCGCTCACGTGCGGCGGCTGAGCTGGAAGCAGCATCTAGCTCCTTCTTCGACTCCGCGCGCTGCGCGGCGAGTGCGTCTTCCAGCTCCTTCTTCTCGCCTGAAGCAGCAAATCACGTATAGTTCATAGTCGACAAAGTCAGGCATTGCAAAAAAGAGGATCCAGAACTCAGCATCAAAAGAGAACTCACGACTGAGCCGCTCTAGGTCGTTGCGCAGCATATCCCTCTCCTGCTCCACCTGGACATAAGCCTTGGCAGAATCTGCCAAGGTGCGGTAGAAGTACTGCAAGCACATGAACTCAGCCTAATTTCTAATACACACAGTCCCAAATTACATGGGTCAGGCAAAAAGGTACTTACGTGGTTCATCCAAGGTTCTGGGGTCGCGACCGATGTCCCAACCTCTGGAGTCGCCACCTTGGCTGCCTCAACAACAGCAGCGGTGGTCATCGGCTGGGCAACCTCTGGCGCAGTCGGAGAGACATCCAGGTGTTCTGGAGTCGGAACTCTCTCGATTGGAGGAGTCGCAGGTTGATCGTTTTCAGCGCTGCGAATGGCACAAATGAAGGACAATAAGCACAAATATGCAACAGCACACAATTCTATATCATAAGCAAAAGACGCATACCTGTGCTCCTCATCTTCCTCGTCGTCGAAGTCGTCAAAATTTGGGCCTCCAAAAGCAGAGGCACCACTCGAACGGGGAGGAGGAGTCGAGCTCGTCGAGCATATACGCAAGGGAGCGGCCTTGGAGACAAGTGGGGAGCCTGCTTCCTCGTCATCCTCCAAGCCCAGATCCTTTGCGGGTGAACTCACAGCTGAAGGCGCCTTCTTGGCCAGTCGACGGCGCTTCGGAGGCACGACATCAATTTCCTGGTCAGGGGCGGCAACTTCTTCAGTCTGCACCTCCTCGACTGTCTCCTCTTCCACCTCCTCCACATGCGAAGTGGTGGCGGAAGGGATGGGCGACTGATCCCCTTTCGGGTCCACCTCCTGCACTTGAGTTTCTTCAGTCGGGCCATCTTCTGGCAAAGGAGGAAGGGATGCAGCAGTCGAGTGGTCCTACACAAAACATATTGCAAAGGCAAAATTAGAGGCAAAATCAAACACCGCAAAACATACGAGTGGCAGCTCTTAACTGCAAGCGGACTATAAAGCATACATACCTCCAGCAAAGGGTTCTCCAACCCATACGGATCAACGCGGCAGTCGACGTTGCAAGGATCGGCTGCAGTCAGGTTGGTGATGTGCCGCACATGCGCCAATAGCTCACTCCTTGACAGCTCCTCCGGGCTCATTCGGGTGGGGTCACTCGCGCCCTCGTACTCCCACATGGGGTGCGCTTGGGCACGGATTGGCCACACCCGCCTCTTCACAAAGGTGGCAATCAAGTGGATGCCCGTGACCTTGTCCAGCATATCCCCAATCTGGGTCATCAAAGGGCCTGCTTCCGCCATTTCTTCGGCTGAGAGCTGGTGATCCCACGCCTTGGTCTTGGCAAAAGCAGCAGTCGAGAAAGGGGCGGCTGCGTCCTGCTCGATAGTCGCATAAAACCACCCCTTCCTCCATCCTTGGGCGGAGTCGACCGACTTCAGACGGAAGTAGCGGGTGTCGCTGCGCACCTGGATGCCACAGGCGCCAACAGGGTAGGTGTGGCCGCCTCCCCTGTTTGGTCGAACCATAAAAATGGCCTTCCATAACGCCCAGCTAGGGGCCACTCCCAAGAAGCACTCGCATAGCGTGATGAAAACCGCTATGTGCAGAATACCGTTTGGGGTGAGATCATGGATCTGCACCCCGTAGGCAAAAAGCAAACCACGCACAAAGTCGTGGAGGGGAAGAGAAAACCCCCTGGGCAAAAACTCCGCAAAGCAGACGCGCTCGTTGGCGCGAGGTTCGGGAGTACCTCCTTCGACGATGGCGCGCGGACAACAAGTTGCTCCGCGGGAGGCAGATGGCCTTGCTGACGGAGCTTGATCAGATGGGCGTCCTTGATGGTGGACCTCGCCCAGTCCCCGCTGCTCTTCTTCAGGGCAGCGGTGGTCGCAGGAGCACTCGCCGCGCTCTTTTTGCCCTTGGCCGCATCAGTCGCAGCAGCAGCAGCAGAACCGCGCTTCGAACCGCCACCCTTCGCCGTTGCTACAGTGGATGGCTGTGGTGCAGAGAGCTTGGGCGCAAAACAATGGAGGCGTAGCACGCCGAAGAAGATGGGGAAACAGGGGCGGCGCAGGGAGCAAATGGCAAGTAAAAAATTCTGCCAGCGTCGTCCCCCCTATTTACCACAGATCGCAAAACGATCACAACCGTCGAGACAAATGCATACGCTCCGCGCGAAATCTCTCCATACACGTGGCGGCAATGGAGAGCAACCGTCGCCGGCCACTCCGCCTACTACGCATGGGAATCCAGGAAATCATAATCACGCCTCGTGAAAATAGTGCCAGAACGGTCAAATCAAGTCCACGCGGCGTCATCCCTGGTCAGCTCTGCAGAAACGGGCCCACAAAAGTAGGGTCACGTCTTATTAGTCTTACCAAGCACGCCACCGCTTGTCAGAAATGGCAGTCGCAAAATGCGTCATTGCTGACGTTGTTTCATCTTGCACAATTGGCATAAAAGTCATTCGAGGGTATCTTCGGGTGGTCTCTCACAAGAATGTCGATTGGTTCTCTAGCAAAGGTCATAAATGCCAGTCGAAAGGTCTTTCGACTGCAACATCATACTCCCATCGGGAGCGTATCAAAAATTTCTTTGACTAATATGTGCAGGATAAAAGTTTGAGATTATCCTCCATTGCGAGCAATAAAGCACAATCTCAAGGGCTACTCCCATCGGGAGCGCTGTCGCGCACCCGATAGAACGAAGGCAAAGCATCAATCAACAAATTACTCGACTAAGTTCAAAAGCAAAAACATACTCGAAATATTCCCGAGTTGATCTGACGATCCTTGGATGCTGCATGCATAGTGCAAAGGTAAGACCCACCGATCAGTCGAGCTGGGCTAAGTACCGCTCCAGCAGTGTTATCCTTAAATTTTCCGTGTCAGCAGAAATGATGAACTATCCCCGACGGACGCGTTGGGTAGATTCAAATTATACTGCAGTTCGATTCAGTAAGACCTCAACGGCCGTTTCGAGTCTGTCCAGTTTGTTCCAGATTCGAGTCCGAGGACTCAACTTTGATTGAAAGCTAGTATGGTTTTGCCCAAATGGTAGTTAACTGGCCCCGATCCGTCGTGTGTGCCGGGCCTGCTAAGCTAATATCACTTGATTATCATAAGCAAAATCATAGTCGATGAAACACTCGACATAGCCAACATGTGCTATTTCATACAGAAATTCCAAATCATATGACACAAATGCAAAGAAAATAACGTGCACAGATGTGTGAGTCCATGCCCGACTCTTCGAATCAGACAAGTACTCGGGGGTTACTGACATGGGTATGCTCATCGGGTACCCTACCATGAGGGTACCTGGTGCACCTATCGACTAGGCCCAACTATCAGAGCCTACAAGAAGCCCATGAAAAAAGGCCCAAGAAGATGGAGTATCCTCCAAGTTTGGCGAAGACATAGTCGGTTTAGGCTTACCATATATGTAAATCGAGTCGGTTACGAACACCCGAGACCCAGCCTACTATTTAAGGACTGGGAGGGCCATCGAACCAGACCACGAAACACCAGAGCCTCAAAACCCTAGCGAGATCGACATCTCGCGGGGATCCTTGTAACCTCCATATTCGCAAATCAATAACAGACAGGCAGGACGTAGGGGTGTTACCTCCACACGAGGGCCCTCAACCTGGGTAAAATCTTTGCCCTGCTTGTCAGCCGGCGATACTTCCAGCTCTACCACGTTCTCTCCCCCATATTCACAACCCAGGGACCTTAACCATGGGTCGTGATGAGTCTACCCCTCGTCATCCGTGCATTCAATCTTCTGTCTCAAATTTGTGCTGGTCTGCTGGGTGTTGCCAGGGAATGGATGAGGTGCTCAGGTGAAGATATGCCCTTATCACAGGTTTATTTGCTTGAACGAAAGGAGAAATATTACTCAGGTAAAATTAGCTCTTGTACCTCTTTGGCTGTAAGACTGTGACTGATAGAAACTGGTCCATCTCTCTTGAACTTACAGTACAGATATTGTTTCTGGCTGATCTTTCTACCAGTAGATACACAGACTGGAGCTGGGCATTCAAACACTGAAGCAGCCAGAAGGTATTAGCCCAATTCTTGTCCATTCTACACGCCATGTTTCCTCAGCAATCTGCCTTTACATCTTCGCTTCTGTTGCCCTCGAAGCAAATATATCCGGGATTTCCCCTGCCCTATTAAAACTGTGGTCAAGTACAGAGCATTACTGCCGCATCACTTATGTGTTACATGCAGGGAGTATCTAGATGTGTGATTTGCATGTGACTTTAACCACCGATTTTAGTGTCTTTAAATCGATAATCACAGTTGAGCACTTCATATATTTGAAAGTTTATCTGGACAAAAGTACCATTTCTATCCATGATTTATATGAAACATTTCTAG
This sequence comes from Poa pratensis, assembly GCA_947311845.1. Taxonomy (NCBI): domain Eukaryota; kingdom Viridiplantae; phylum Streptophyta; class Magnoliopsida; order Poales; family Poaceae; genus Poa; species Poa pratensis. The sequence goes on from CAMZMU010000016.1 coordinate 2,188,036, forward strand.
AATTTTTTTTAGAGAGAGAAATCAATTTCTCTTAGGCCAAATCAAACCTCAAATAATAATTTTAGTTACTTGTTTATATTTCCCATGAAAAAGTATTTACATTATATATTTGTGTTTGGTTTGAATTCAACTGTTCCGCAATTTGACTAGCTGAGTTCACACGATGACAATGCTTCGAGGTGGACAGCTGAGATGTCAACTCCAAAACAGTCTCGGTTCCTGCGAGAAGTCAAGAGCTTTACATTTTTCAATCATCACTTTCGCTATCTATCCTACGTGAGGTGCTTGAATGGTTCAGTGATTTGTCAAGAGATTAAGAAGAATTCAAACACTAAGCCGTTGTTGCTTGTAAGACCAATAATCCATAATTTGATTTTTCCACGCACTTGTAATCAACGGCATGTCATCATGCACCACCAACAACAAAGTACAACCATCATCAAAGTACGACTGACCGTACCAGCAGTGGACTAGAGAAACTTGTAGCTGTTCCCAGCACAGACCCATGGATTGGTTGTTTCTTGCCTGCTGCACCGCGGCCCTGGTCCTTGTCTTCCTGCCATTGAGCGTGTCCGATGACCGGCTTGTCCCCGGCAACACGCTCTCCCCAGGCGCCACCATCGTCTCCGACGGCGGTTCCTTCGCGTTGGGCTTCTTCAATCCCACCAAAACCAGTACTCCAGCCAGGTTGTACCTCGGCATTTGGTACAACGACATACCGGAGCTCACCATGGTGTGGGTTGCCAACCGGGAAACTCCGGCCACCAACAGCACCACACCGCTGCTCTCCCTCACCAACAACTCCAACCTTGTTCTCTCCGACGGTGATGGTGGTCCTGTCCTTTGGACGACAAACCTGGCTGCAACAACGAGCTCTTCCCCGGCAACAGCGGTGCTTCTGAACAATGGCAACCTCGTCATCCGGTCGCTGAACGACACCATGTTGTGGCAAAGCTTCGATCATCCGACAGACACGTTCCTCCCCGAAATGAAGTTAAGGATAAGGTACAACACGCCCGCCGAAACAGATCGTCTAGTGTCCTGGAAGGAACCTGGCGACCCCTCACCAGGGCGCTTCTCCTACGGCGGTGACCCAGAGACGCTCCTCCAGGTATTCCTCTGGGACGGGGCGCGCCCGGTGGCTCGCACCGGCCCGTGGACAGGGTACCTTGCGAAGACCGAGCGCAAATACCAGCAGGTGGCGTCTGCGAACGCCAGCGTGAGCGTCATCATCTACTTAGCCGTCGTGGATGGTGTCGATGAGATCTACATCACCTACACCACCTCCGTCGGGCCCCTCCACACCAGGTACGTGGTGACCTACTCCGGCGAGTACCAGCTCCAGAGCTGGAGCAATGAGATATCAACGTGGGTTGTCCTCTGGAAGTGGCCGTCATCCGAATGCAACCACTACGGCTACTGCGGCCCATACGGGTATTGTGACGAGATGGCAACGCCCCTTCAAACGTGCAAGTGCCTCGACGGTTTCGTGCCGACAAACATTGAAGACTGGGAGAAGGGTAGGTTCTTGGCAGGGTGCCGACGGAAGGAAGCGCTGCAAGGGTGCAGCGATGACTTCTTGGCCTTGCCTGGGATGAAATCGCCAGACAAGTTCATGCTTGTGGCAAGCAGGAGGACACAGGAAGAGTGCGCGGCCGAATGTGGACACAACTGCTCATGTGTGGCATACTCGTACGCTAGCCTGGTTAGCGGCAGGGGAAACTTGACGAGGTGCTTGGTATGGACCGGGGAGTTGGTTGACATGGGGAAGAATGTTGCAGGCGTCGCCAGCGACACGCTCTATCTCCGGCTTGCAGGCTTGGATGCAACATCTGGTACCAAACCTCAATTTCTCCCTTCTTTGACCACAGTTTTTTCCCTAACATATATTCTTCCATTATCGATTATCCCATTTTTATGGTACAATGCGCAGGTAAGAGGACAAAGATCAATACACTTACGATTGTACTGCCAATTTTAGGAAGCAGCGCTATGGTTCTCATATGCATCTCCCTTGCATGGTTGAAGTTAAAAGGTATGTTCAATTAGTACTATTTGACCCATTACCACACCTGAAGTTGGAGTTAGCCTACTACTATAGGTACCTTTGGGCGAAGAGTCTTCTAATTACCGTGACTGTGGGCAATATACTATAATAATAAGTTTGAGTCCACATATATAAACCGTCTCTCTCGAAGTAATCACTTTATTTTTCCGTGGTGGCAGAAGTGCTTACTGGTTTATTTGCAATGGTTTTGCGGGTAAGGAGAGAAAATTAGATGGACATATTTGGTTATCGGGTTAAAATGAATCTTTTTGTTTAGTAAATCTATAGAGTATTTGTTAGAGAATGAATAACCAGAACATTGTATGTGCAGGCAAGAACATGAAATGGAAACGTGGAAAGATAACACTAAATGGTACTGGAGCATCTTATGTACTTGGGGAAGAAGATTCTACCCATGATTATGAATTTCCATTTGTACGACTAGAGGAAATTGTGCTAGCAACACACAACTTCTCTGAAACATGTATGATTGGACAAGGAGGTTTCGGTAAAGTTTACAAGGTAACTCATCTAATTAATTGGTACTGTAATTTGCTATTATTTCCTATGAAAGTACCGTCGTTCATATAGAATTCAAATCCAAGCTTTTTCTTCAAATTCTATAGGGAATGTTAGGTGGTAAAGAAGTTGCAGTCAAGAGGCTAAGTTCAGATTCTCAACAGGGGACAAAAGAATTTAAGAACGAAGTAATTCTAATTGCCAAATTGCAACATAGAAACTTGGTTCGACTTCTTGGATGTTGCGGCGAGGGAGATGAAAAACTTCTAATCTATGAGTATCTGCCGAACAAGAGTTTAGATGCTACCCTCTTTGGTACATACTCTACTGACACACCTATTTCCTAAACAACTAAAAACAGGTTTTTCTTACATTTGTTATTTTTACAGATGGTTCAAGGAAATCGTTGTTGGATTGGAAAAAACGGTTTAGTATAATCAAAGGGTTGCTAGGGGACTTCTTTATCTCCATGAAGACTCAAGACTGACCATAATTCACAGAGATCTCAAAGCTGGAAATGTTTTGCTAGATGCAGATATGAAACCCAAGATAGCAGATTTTGGTATGGCTAGGATCTTTGGAGATAACCAACAAAATGCAAGTACCCAACGTGTCGTCGGAACATAGTAAGCAACCTTTTATACTTATACATCATGTTAATTTCTTAACAAATTCAACTCCCATATTGTAACTTATTTGAGTAAAATGGTCAAGCAGTGGCTACATGGCTCCTGAGTATGCAATGGAAGGCCACTTTTCAACCAAATCTGATGTCTACAGCTTCGGCGTGCTGCTATTAGAGGTTGTAACTGGTATAAAGAGAAGCAACAATAGTCAACCCATGGGTTTTCCTAGCCTCATAGTCTATGTGAGTATACTCAATTTTTCTCTTGAGTTCCAATTTAAAAGGGATACAAATTTTCAAAAAAACAAATCCAGTTCAACAACCAGAATGAGAAAACCATATAATACTTTTTATTGTTTCAGTCATGGAATATGTGGAAGGAAGGGAAGACTGAGGAACTCGCGGACTTGTCTATCATGGATACTTGTTCACCGGAAGAAATTTTGCTTTGCATCCATGTAGGACTCCTCTGTGTTCAGGAAAACCCGGATGACAGACCACTCATGTCCGCAGTTGTGTTCATCCTGGAGAATGGAAGCAGCACACTTCCAGCTCCCAACAGTCCTGCCTACTTTGCGCGACGGAGCTCAGAAATGGAGCAAATCAGAGTTGATATCGAAAATTCTGTGAACAGTTTAACTCTTACGGAGATACTAGGGCGCTAAAATAATTCTGATGTAGCCTTGCATGTATTAAAAACATTCCTTGTTATAGAAACAAAAGGGTCATGCATCGGTTGGTTCGGGGTTGTTACACTAGTAGAAAAATGGCCTTTAGTCGCGGGTCCAGAGGGGCTTTCGTCCCGGTTCTGAACCCGCGACTAAAGGGTCGGGACTAGAGGGGGGGTGGCCTTTCGTCCCGGGTGTCCACGACCCGGGATGGAAGGGCCTCCACGTGGGCTGCGCTGGGCGCGCATGGCGGGCACCCCTTTGGTCCCGGTTGGAAATACCAACCGGGACCAAAGAGTTTCTGCTTTTTATTTTCCTGGTAATTTATTTTTTAGGGTTTAGGGTTTCCATTTTTGTTTTCCAATTAATTATTTTTTACGAAGATCACGTTGCGCAGACAAAACAAGTAGTCATACACATATAGTCATACACATAATAAAGCATATATATACAATACACCGGGTCACGTTTGATTCATACATACATAGCCCACAAGTTTTGACTACACCGACATCACGTTTCTCACACGGCGGGCAAATAAGTATCATGGTGATAAAATTCTCCGTCTTTCCTCAGGACCTCCTTGTTAAAAAATCCCGCCAATTCCTCTTGAATTGCTTTTAGGCGCTTCGATGGTATGAGTCGGTCCCGATCTCGTTCCATCTAGATCAATATAAGAATATATATGTGTGAGCTGTTTGAAATCATCCTAAAATAAATTATGAATGGAACTCAACACAATATGCGAATAGTGTATACGTACGTTTTCTGTTCTGATTTTTCTATCCCGCTCATTGACAAAATATCGAATGTACTCGAAAACGTAATATGCGCATAAATTAGTCCCGACTGGCTGCCTCAGACACCACTTTACAAAAAAAGAATATCATCAAAATAACAATCAAGCACGATAATGGTATTGAAACTATAATTAAAGAGTTGCGCAGACATATATATGTACTACTACTTACCTTGGTTTCATAAAAATACAGTTGCTTTTTCCACTTCCCTGGACACTTCACTTTAAACCGTTCCCAAACCCTGCCCGGCAAAAGAAAATATTGAAAGGAGTTATTAATTACTTGATATCACAAAATGAACGAAAGAGGTCATATAGAGCAATAATGACTGAAATTACCTGTCAAGCATTTGTCTCAGGTCGTCCCACTCTTCCATATCTTTCCTTAACGAGTCCATGACTTGAACGACTCCTTGGTCAACTCTAATGATTAGCAAAATCCAGTGGAATCTGCACGCGTTTATATGTCCATGACTCATCGATTACACTAAACCGGGATGAAAGAAAAATAGAATGTGTAGAAGGTACAGTAACACTCACTTGAAGTTGTAGGGAAAAAGTATTTCTGCGCAGGTATTTTGTTTCACTAAATACCGGAGCAAGGCTTTCTCTGTGACTTCGGGATTGTACTGCACAACAACTGAATGAACCCAATATGGGTCAATGAACCCAATAGCATAGTTTCGGGCATCTTTGCATTCGTTGATCTTCATTCTGCATAATAGCGTACAAAATAATATATTTAGATAATTGGCAACGAACGAGCTGAGCTAGAGACTTAATTAAATCGCAAAACTAAATCACTTACAAACAATAGCAACTGACGAGGGATTTGTCGAGGGCGTCTTGGTTGAATAATTGAAAAATTTCCGAAAACTGAACATACATAGCATATTCCCTGAAGAAATGCTCTTTCCTGACATGAAGCCAGATAGCGTCATGCTTGGCCTCTACGGCTTTCTCGTACCACGTATGCAAGCGGCGCATTTGTGTTGTCAGAGAGTTGACGTGCTCAGGTCTGACCAGGGTGCTCCCGTAGACCCATGTCCATGCATACTGATACTCTGTGGGGGCCGGATCGTCTATGCGAAAAGCCTCTTGGTCTACTACCTTTTCCGGCATCACCTTGAGCGCGGGGACCGACTGATTTGCATGTTCTCCGAGCTGGGCCACTTGTTTCCCAGATTTCAGCTGCTGCCTCTTTAGGCGAAATGCCGTCTCCTTCTCCTGCTTCTCCATCTCCTGCTCTCCAGCATCTGCTTTCTCTTTCGGCGATATGCCGCCGTCTTCTCCTCCTTATCTTCACTAATTGTCTTCAAAAGAACACGGTCATAGTCATGCGGTGGCGGTGACGGTGGCGGTGGCGGTCCACGCGATATATTTTTTATCAATTTGTCAACTTTTTCCTGTGGTACTACCTCCTTCTGCGGGCGCTGTTTTGGTCCCAACTGTTTTTTCACATCGGCACGCACCGACTCGTCGAGTTCCTCTCGAGTCAAGTCGTAAGACCTCTTTGGAAGAGGCTTTAGCAACTCGCGTTCCTCTCGAGTTTCTGGCGGGTAGTTTAAAGCGCACCTCTGTGTATATGTCGACGGGGCCTTCACTTTCCGCGAAACAGTGCGCACAGTCTCGTGCTGCGACCGCGCGGGCGATGGACTCGCGCTGGCCTCCCCAGCGTCGTCAGAGGTGGGGAGGGTGGATCTTGAGGTGGGGAGGGCGGATCTTGAGGTGGGGAGGGCGGATCTTGAGGTGGGGGACTCCTACTCGGAGGAGTCGGTGGCCTTGGCGGCAAGTTTGGAAACATGATGTCTTCCTTCTTCCAGAGAACGATATGCCGCTTGGCTTCTCCCAGTGTCCTCTCGTCGTCACCTCCAGGAATGTCAAGATTCAGATCAGCATATAACGGCACAACGTCATCCACCCCGACACGAGCATAGCCAGCTGGAATCCCGCCGAGATGGTAACTTTCTCCAGGCTGATTTGGTAAAGCATAGCCGACCGCCACCTTGAAGGACATGTTCTTCACGACATATGTAGCACACATGGTGTCTTCTCCGTGATACCATCCACGGGGTAGTGAGCCGCCGGCGCTTCAAGTTCAGAATGTTCTACATGCGTGGAACCCACGCTGCTTTTCCGCTGATTAGATGGGGCGGCTTCGATTTCAGGACTTTCTAGCTGCCGCTGAGATGCCCTTTCTAGCTGCTGCACCTTGCGTTCCAATGCCGATAACCGGTCTCTGTCCTCCTTCTTCTTTCTCTCACGGCTTCTATAATTATGAGCGTCTGCCGGAAAACCTTGTCCCCAATTAACTCCGGGTCCATAGCCTCGTACTCGTCCAACTTTTTCAGGATTCCCGAGTGCGAGTGACAGCTCGTCTTTCTCTCTGTCGACCACGTACAGTCCTCTTCGAACTAGATCAATTGCCTTCACAAGTTCTTTGGTTATATACTCAATTTTCTCCTTCCATTTTCCCTGAGGAACAATCAGCCCTGTCACCGGGTCCAACCCTGCCCCATGCGCAAACAACCAAAACTTGGACCTTTCGGGCCAGTCCGCTGTCTGTGGAATGACCCCGTTATCAAGCAGTTTTGCTTCAAAGGCTTCCCACTTAGGCACGGCAGCCTTGTAGCCACCTGCCCCCAAAGTGTGGTGATATATCTTCTTCGCAGCATTTAACTTATTTTGTTCCGATCGGGCCACAGCGGCCTCCGATTCTCTTTGCTTCACAAATGTCGGCCACTGGTCTTTTAACTTCACTTGTGCTCCAGTGAATTCTGGAGTGAATTCTGGATCTTCTTCCTTTTTCTTTAGATAAGTTTTCCACAAATTTTTCTTAGCGGTCCGGAATTGATCGGCCATCTTGCTAAGAGTCCACTGCTTGAATTTCTTCTTCCACGGCTCGTTTTTACAACATCTGGCGGTAGGGTGACCTTTGTCAAGATCTTCTCCCAAAGCAACTCTTTTGTTTTGTCGTCGACATAAGTAGTTGCCTTGGTCTCGTCCTTCGGCTTATGCCATTCTTGAAATGTGATCGGTACCATGTCCCTAACGAGAACTCCGCATTGATTTATAAATTTACGGCGGCACTCTAAGGGTTCCAACGGTTCGCCACCAGCAGAAACTATGTCGATTATTATCTTCTGACCCTCCTTCATCGGCTTCGACGGGCCTCGTTTCGGCAGTTTTGACCCTTTCGACCCTTTAGATGCGGATGATTTGCTCGATCCGGAGGGCTAAAAGAAAAAAATGATTCGTTAATAACTGCAATACAACTCAAATAATACATGTACTGTCATCGTCAACAGAGGCATAATATACCTCGCCGGAGTTTGTTAAGGGAACTTCCTCCTCTCTACAAATTTCTTCTTCCTCAACTCCCTGACCGGACTCGTTCAGAAATTGGGAGGCGAAATCATCTTCACTTAAAAGATTTTCTTCAGTTACAAGATGTTCTTGCCCGGCGCCCTTGCACGTCCTGCTATAATCTGAAACATTCTTATTTCTTTCTCCATGTCCCTAACGGCGACTTCCGGGCTTCCTGCATCCATTTGCTCTTCACGCTCCTCGTCTCTGCCGGCGGCGTCCGGACAATTTGGATCCATAGCCTAATGTCCCTGCAATCAATTTTGTAAAAAGAATATGAATATCAAAATTTGCATCTTAGCAAAATGTGAATACAAATTTATAGCAACTACTTAGCAAAATTACTTCTATTTGCAATTACTTAGCAAAATTATAGCAAATTACTTAGCAAAATTATAGCAATTACTTAGCAAAATTGTAACAATGCTAGCCTAACACATATTTGCTAAGTTTTTAAAACAAACCTAAATTTTCTAAGTTTAATTGCTCACATATTTTTAACACTAGATTTTGCATTTGCATTTTGCATAATTTCCTAACACTAACCTAACACTTCATATAATTTTGCATTTTGCATAATTTCCTAACACTAACCTAACACTTCATACAATTTTGCATTTTGCATAATTTACAAACTAACTAAAATTACAATATTTCCTAAAACTAAAAAATATTTCCTAACACAATATTTCCTAAACCTATAGCATCATCTAAAAAATTGCATATCTAACAAAATCATCTAAAATTTGCATCTAATAAATTTAATTGCATCATCTAAACTATGCAAAAAAAACTATGAAAATTGCATCATCTAAACTATGCAAAAAAAAACTTACCTCTGTAATGCAGAGGAGGAGGTCGCGAGGCAGGGGAGGATCGGCGGCGGGGCAGCCCGATGCAGAGGAGGAGCCAGGGCCGGGCGCGTCGGGGAGGGGCACGGCGAGGCAGGGGCGGAGGCGGCCGCGGCGGGGTCGGGGCGCGGCAGAGGAGGAGGTGCGGCCGAGGCGGGGTCAGGTCGCGGCGTCGTCAGGGAGGTGCGGCCGCGGCAGGGTCGGGGGCACGGCGTCAGGGCGCGGCGTCGGGGCGGGTACGCGAGGGGCGCGGCCGGAGCAGCACGACGGCCGGAGGAGGCAGGCGGCGGTGGCACGGGAGGGCGGAGCAGCCTGGCGGCGTCGGCGTCGTCATCGTGGAGGCGGAGAGGCGAAGAAGAAAACTGTGCGGACTTGGCGAAAATTTGGGGCAAAGCCTCCCAAATCAACGCGGAAAAGACCTTTGGTCCCGGTTCCAGCCACGAACCGGGACCAAAGACCCTTTGGTCGCGGTTGGTAACACCAACCGGGACCAAAGGTCTGTCTGGGCCGCGAAAAATTGCGCGCGAAGCCCAGCAGGCCTTTGGTCCCGGTTGGTGTTACCAACCGCGACCAAAGGCCTTTTCTACTTTTTTTTCCTTGTTTTCTTTGTAGTTTCTTTTTCTGTTTTCTTTTCCTGTTTTTTAAGTTTGTTTTTCTACTTTGAATTGTTTTTTTAGTTTGTTTTTCTAGTTTCTTTTTCTTTTATGTTTAATTTAAATGTTCCAATATTTATGAAAATCAAACATTTTCTTATTTATTTTATATCAATCTATTTAATTATGTAAAAAATGTAATAATTATCTCTTTATTTTTAAAACATTCTTAGAAATTTGCAAAAAGTATCACTAATACATAGCAAATTTAAATCTACACTTAGCAAATTTAAATTTACACTTAGCAAATTTAAATCTCTAAACCTAAATTTCTAACCCTAAATTTAAATTAAATCTATACATAGCAAATTTACCCTACATTTCTAACCCTAAATTACTAACACTAAAAAACAACAAATACATAGCAAATTTAAATAATCAATTAAAAATGCATTAACTACTATCGTTTGAATTTGTAATAATCATCTCTTTTTGCAGAAGTTAGTTATATTATTCGTGATGTATTATGGATTAAATAAAGATGTATGCGTGTAAAGTAATATATAGCCCCCCTCCCGGGCACGCCTTTAGTCCCGGTTGGTGTTACCAGCCGGGACTAAAGAAGCACACGGATCGTGTGCTTCCTTCCAGCGCTTGTGAGCCGTTGGATCAGCGGTGTGTTTCTTTCGAGCGCTTCTGAGCCGTCGGATCAGCACTATCACGACCACTTCGTAAGCCATGCGACCCTATATATAGCCCACCTCCTCAGACAGGTTACTCACTCAGAGACGTCTTGCCGAACGGCACACAACTAGCGTCTACCCTTGCCACCGAATCCAATGGTTGGATTAAGCCTACCTGATGGCATGTTCCCTGGCATTATTGTGTTCGTCATTGTTCACCGGCCAGCCATTGGAGCCACCTCCTATAGGTCGGTGAACAATGACAACACAACGACGCTGTTGGAAACACAAGCCCTCAGGTAGGTTGAATCCAACCACTGGATTAGGGTGACACAATGATGAATTGCCGAGGAGGTGGGAGTGGTGGTGGTGGAAGTGGTAGCCATGCTCACGACCACGCGATGATTTGCAGTATACAAAGCATTCGGATTCCCGTCATGCAGCCCTACAGGCCCTACGGTGCATTTGATATGCAGTCACTCACGAGGCACTGTAGGGCTGTATGACGGGGAAACCTTGTGGTTTGGTCAGTTTTGCTTATATATAAGGAGGCTCCACACCGCCCTCCGTCCCCTACCCAGGGTGCTGCCCTTTCCCTCCCCTACCTAGGTGTTTGATCAAATTTCCCCCTCATTTTTTCAGATCTCGGCGACAATGTCCGGCCTGTTGGATGCGAGGGGCGATGTCCGGGACTGGGCTCCGTCGATGTATTATGGTTAAATAAAAATGGACCCGGGCTATGTAACTGGATTAAATAAAGATGTATGCGTGATACTTCTGAGTTTACAGTTCTCTTCTGATTTTTTAGAACACAGTTACATAAAAGTTGAATACATTATTACACATCACCCAACAACATCCCTATCTAGTCTTCACGTTTTCTTCGTGCGTGTCCCTTTCTTCTTATTGTGTAACCAAGGACAATCTTCGTCATTTAACTTGATGCTTGGGTCAATTTTCACTTTGAAGGGCGGAATTTCATGAAACTTATCGTAATCTTCTGACATGTCTGTCTTGTCCTCCACTCCCACGATGTTTCTTTTCCCTGAAAGAACTATGTGGCGCTTTGGCTGATCGTATGATGTATCAGCTTGCTTATCTTTTCTTTTTTTCGGTCTGGAAGACATGTCCTTGACATAGAAAACCTGAGCCACGTCTTTGGCTAGGACAAATGGTTCGGTTTCGTACCCAAGATTCTTGAGATCCACTGTAGTCATTCCGTACTGCGGGTCTACGTTTACCCCGCCTTGCAGGTTGAACCATTTGCACCGGAACAAAGGTACCTTGAAAGAAGGTCCATAGTCAAGTTCCCATATCTGCTCACGTCGATTGCAGAGCGAACCTCTAGGATTTTCCAATAGGGTAACTCCCAAAATACAGAGCACTTCTTCCACATGGGTACGTGTCCGTCAGCGTCATTCGGAACAGATAGACTGCCAGGACCTTTTCCAAAGATTACTTCTAAATCCTTCACCATGTCATATACAACATCACCATCAGGACAGGTAGGCTTCGGCCGGTCATCTGCCTCACCTTTGAAATGCTTGCCTTCCTTTCTTACGGGATGCTGACGTGGAAGAAATCGACGATGACCCGGTACACATTCTTGTTACCTACATATATACTTTCAGTCTTATCTAAACAGTGCGTGCATGCATTGTATCCCTTGTTTGACTGTCCTGAAATGTTACTAAGAGCAGGCCAATCATTGATGGTTACAAACAACAACGCTCGTAGGTCAAATGACTCCTGTTTGTGCTCATCCCACACACGTACCCCTTCATCACGCCACAACTCTAAAAGTTCTTCAACCAATGGCCTCAGGTACACATCAATGTCGTTGCCGGGTTGTTTCGGACCTTGGATGAGCACTGGCATCATAATGAACTTTCGCTTCATGCACAACCAAGGAGGAAGGTTATAGATACATAGAGTCACATGCCAGGTGCTATGACTGGAGCTTTGTTCCCCGAAAGGATTAAAGCCATCTGTACTTAGACCAAATCTTAAGTTTCTAGCGTCATCTGCAAACGTTGGGAACACCCTGTCGATTTTTCGCCACTGCGACCCATCAGCGGGGTGTCTCAGCATCAGGTCTTTCTTTCGGTCTTCTTTGTGCCATCGTAACAACTTTGCGTGCTCTTTATTTTGGAACAGACGTTTCAACCGTGGTATTATCGGAGCATACCACATCACCTTGGCAGGAATCCTCTTCCTGGGGCACGGCTCGCCCTCAACCTCACCAGGGTCATCTCGCCTGATCTTATACCGCAAGGCACCGCATATCGGGCATGCATTCAAATTCTCGTACTCACCGCGATAGAGGATGCAGTCATTTATGCATGCATGTATCTTCTGCACCTCTAATCCTAGAGGACAGACAACCTTCTTGGCTTCATACGTGCTGGAGGGCAATTCGTTATCCCTTGGAAGCAGCTTCTTAAATATTTTCAGCAAATTTTCAAATGACTTGTCAGTAGTACCACTCTCTGCCTTCCATTTTAGCAATTCCAGGTGGTACCAAGCTTTTTATGGCCATCTTCGCAAGTTGGGTACAACAGTTTTTGTGATCCTTTAACATGCTCTCCAATTTCAACCTCTCGTTTTCACTTCCGCTGTTTATTTGTGCATCAAGAATGGCCCGACCAAAATCATCATCGGGCTCATCAACAATGGGCTCTTCTTCAGCTTCGTCTTCCCCCATTGTAGTATCACCGTCTGCAGTGAACGTAGGATACGTGTCATTATCCTCTTCTTCTTCATTTTCTTCCATCATAACCCCTCTTTCTCCGTGCTTGGTCCAACAATTATAACCAGACATGAAACCATGCTCAATCAGGTGGACGTGAATGGTTCTTGACGTAGAGTAATTCCGCCTATTCTTGCATTCTCTACATGGACAAGTAATATAACCACTCGACGGCTTGTTTTCATTAGCCACACGGAGAAAACTATGCATGCCATTGATAAACTCGAGACTGCGTCGGTCACTGTACATCCATTGCCGGCTCATCTGCATTATATAAATATATCAAAAACCATTACACTACATCATGAATATATAATACTGACCAAATTAATTAATACAACTTCATCACATTAAAATCAAAGTAGAGTACTGCCCAAATGTAATACATAGTTCTCACGAAACATACATTAATTGAAACTAACATACAACTATCTAAAAAATTTAAATCCAACAACAAATGCGATCAGAATCGCAACCAAGGTAACTATTGAACCAACAGCATAATGATACCAAGCCTCCTGACTAATGGCATATTTTCTAATCTTTTTAAGCTTGACGCGCATTGCATCCATCTTCCTCTCGTAAGCAGCGACGACATCGGCAAGCTCGACCCCGTGAGCATCAACGATGTCGGCAATCTCCAAGTCCAATACCATCTTCTCTTCCAGGCATTGGAGACGAAGATCTTCACTTATCTTCAATTTTTCTTTTAAATCGTTGTTTTCTTTTTCTAAAAACTCGACAATAGGGTCGGCTGGAATTTCTGGTTCAACTACCTCCTAAATAGACATATATCTATGTCAAGTTGGTCGGCATGATTTTTCATAAACACGAAACGAAACAAATAGTTATAAAAATATACCACATCGGAATCATAGACCGGACGAGGGCCGACGGGGACGGATATCAAAACCATGACACTATACATATAAAAAAACATAAGAAAATTATACAAGAAATAACTATGCATTTAAATCATACAAGTATATATATGTTTTAAAAATAAAAGATAAAAAAGAGGCTCACCGAAGTGGTGCCGGTGACGGGACGACGCGGGCTATCGACGGCGGTGAGGACGGGACGACACTAAAATCCACAAATAATAAATTAATTTGAGCTCAAAATGCACATAAAAAATGAACTCTCTAGTTTGGGCATTTCATCAAACACGTAGCTAGCACTACAAAAATGAAATGAGCTGAACTAGCAACGAAATGAGCTAAAGTTGCAACGCCGGAGGAAAGAATGATGATGCTAACCTTTGAATAGATGGGGTGCCTTCAATCCTCACAAATGGTGCAAAAAAATGGGGATTAAGTTGAGTGAGAGAGAGGAAATGGAGGAGAAAATGGTGCTGAACTCGAGCTCAAAATGAGCTCGGGGTGGAAGAAGATGATATATATGCAGGGAGACCCTTTGGTCCCGGTTCGTAACACGAACCGGGACCAAAGGTCCCCTGCCAGCGGGGCCCAGCGCTGCAACGCATGTGCCCGCATGTGAAGACCCTTTGGTCCCGGTTCGTAACACGAACCGGGACCAAAGGTCCCAACCGACCCGGGACCAATGCCCACGGGCGCCCCGCCCGTTCGAACCGGGACCAATGGACCCTTTAGTCGCGGTTCGTATTTTGTCCGGGACAAAAGGTGAAAATGGAAGGCCTGTTTTCTACTAGTGTTATCTTTCGATGTTTTTTATGCTTTTTAGTGTTGTTAGCAAGAGAATTTAACCACCAACAATCCCCATGACTTGATTAAGTGGTGATGTTCTCTCTTGTTTTCTGAATGTAAATTGGTATTTACTTGAAGGAAAACTGTACTGTTGAGTGACACGGCCAGAGAAAACTAGGGTGGGACATTCAACGTTTTGAAGTAAAACAAGTACGTAGACTGATGTGAAGATCGAAAAGCATGTTTTCATCCAGGACATCTCGCTCTGGTCAGGCACGATCCATCTTGCCCAGAGCAGAGATCAGGTCTAGTTTGTTGACCAAGATCAGAACATGCAACATGCAATTCGTAATCAAAACTCAAAAGAACAGACAGACTCTTAGACTTCCAGAGGGAATGTACTCTCACATTTCTAGCTGCGTCATCCATGCTGCCATGTTTTCCCTTTTGTAACTACTAGATGGCACCCCGCGCGTTGCTGCGGAAGCTTATGTTAATAATGGTTATTTAAAATAAGTATAATCTCAAAATAATTATCATAATAGCATACGACTGTATATGCATAGTACTTTGAACATTGAAAGGATTGTCAGTTACGTATCATTGTGGGGAACACCACTATTCGATGCATGACAATGGGGACAAAGTGAGTATGCAACTTTTTACCAACAAATCCCTCTTACAACTATCGCCGAAGTATGTATGGTCCACTAACTGATTGATGGATTTCTTCTGTTCCACTATTTCTGTCCCGGATCCTAGCGGATATATGTTGTGCTTTTCTCAAAAAAAGGCTGAAAAGAATAACAAACCCTGAGAAAATAGAATAGTTAATTGATTGTGAAGGTACTTATTATAGATTTGATCTTGCAAGTGAAGGCAAAGATTATCTAAAATCCCTTATATGTTCGAAACTGTAATACAAAATAAGCATCGGGCTGGAGTATGTCATATCTAATTTTATCATACCTGCATGGATTTTAAATCATGCATAGTAATTCACATACACATGCCTCAAGAATTATATGTAAAGCATAGAGGCATTAGTGTTTTATTCCCTGCATAAGAAGATGAAAAGTAATGAACGAATATATGGATATATACATTGTGTATCTCAAATTGGCAATTAGAAAACTACCAAATTAAAGATGTGCAAGGGGGTCTGCAACAGAAAGAAATTATCGTTTTCTAGGCTTCACGTGTGCAATATATCTGGATATACAGTAACAAATACACCTACAAAGATTACGTGATGAGAAAAGACTGGGAAATAGGGACCTGGAATAGTGGAACCAGTATCATGCGTGAGGAAGAGTGCAGGGTGCATGCTCCTGTGATTAGAGTGAGAGAGAGATCGGGTGCTCCATGGACAACAATGATAAACTGTATGTATAGGGCAGTTAACCGTGTATACGTGTATTGTATCATACCCTGTACCTGTACCCTTTTGTGTACCATATATATAAAGAGAGGAGGCCTGCCGTATGTGCAAGGCACTACCCTACCCTACCAAATCTACCCTTTTGTTATGGTATCAGAGCCGGCGGCGGCGTAAACCCTAAATCGCTGCCTTCGTCTCCTTCGATCGTTGCCTCCTCTCCGATCTTCCTTCCGCTGCATCGAGGATGACTACCTCCTCGCCAATGTCCATGGCCTCCGTTGGTTCCAAGTCGACCACGAGGCTCTCCAACCCTGTCCTCAGCTTCGGCGGCGGTGGATCGTCTTCCTCAGGCGGTTCATCGGGCGGGCCCTTCAACTTCGCCCCGCTGATCACAATCCGCCTCAGCCCGGATAATTACCTGTACTGGAAAGCGCAGGTGACCCATGCTCTTCGCAGCCAGCTACTGACCGGCTTCGTCGACGGCACCTTCCCCTGCCCGCCCGAGTCCATCGCGAACCCGCAGTTGGCCACGGATGCGAAGGCTCCACCACTACTCTACAACCCCGAGTTCACCGCTTGGCACCAGCAGGATGCTGCGATCAGCTCGGCCATCATGTCAACATCTAGTCCTGAGGTTCAGGGGTTGCTCCTTTTCACCTCTTCCTCTGCCGATGCATGGCGTATACTTGAGTCCAGCTTCAGTTCTCAGACGACCGCCCGATCCATGGCGATCCGTGGCGCACTTCAAGAGTCCAAGAAACTGGATTCCTCCATCACCGCCTACTACAACAAAGTGAAACTGCTGGCTGATTCTCTGACGGCCATTGGACAGCCTCTCAGCACCCCCGAGTTCACTGGTTACTTGTTGAAAGGACTCGATGAGGATTATGACGCTTTGGTGCAAGTTGTGTCAGCCCGTGCTCTCACTGATCCCATGCCGCTCCAAGACATCTACTCTCAGATGCTGGCAACTGAGCAGCGCATTGAAGGGCGAAAGGCGCAGGTGTCTGTTGACATGCACATGTCGGCGAACTACAGCTCCAGGGCGCCACCTCAAGGCGGAAAACAGCAGTATCACGAAAACTATCAGCAGCAGAAAGGCGACTCCAAGCAGGGAAAATCTCCATACCCCAAACCGGGGTCCTCTTCTTCACCGCCAATCCCAAGTTTTGGGCGTGGAGCTCCTTCTGGAGGTGGCAATGGCTACCGTCCCACTTGCCAGATATGTTCCAAGGTGGGGCACGTTGCCTCCTGCTGCTTCAGGCGCTATGATCGTAACTTCCTTGGCGCTGGGAATGATGGACGATACATGGAGAAGCAGATTGCGGCCTTCAACGTGACTACTCACCACGGGTCTACCTCGTCCTTCCCCGTGGATCCTACCTGGTATGCTGACACCGGCGCCACAGATCATCTCACCAACGAGCTCGACAAGCTTCATGTGAAGGAACAGTACCATGGCAAAGACCATGTTCACACAGCTAATGGAGCAGGTATGCGCATTACTCATGTTGGTCAATCCACCTTTCATACACCATCACATCCTTTACATCTCAAAAACATTCTCCATGTACCATCTGTTACTCGTAATCTTTTGTCAGTAAAAAAATTCTCCACCGATAATAATGTTTTCTTTGAATTTCACCCTTCGTATTTCTTTGTTAAGGATCGAGGTACGAGGGAGGTTCTTCTTAGAGGGGGATGCCGTGGAGGTCTCTATAATCTTGATGTGTCGTCGTCTCTCTCCAAGCATGTGTTCAGCAGTGTCAAGGTGTCCCGTTCGAGGTGGCATTCGCGTTTAGGTCATCCAGCCACTCCGATAGTCCAGCATATTTTGCATCACCATGACCTTCCGTCAGAGTCAGTTAATAAAGATGTAATTTGTGATGCTTGTCAGCAAGGCAAAAGTCACCAGTTGCCATTTTCCCTTTCTACTCGTGTTACTACTTCCCCACTTGAGATTATATATTCTGATGTTTGGGGTCGTGCTCAAACTTCTGTTAGTGGACATGAATATTATGTTAGCTTTATTGATGCTTACAGTCGGTTTACCTGGCTTTATCTTCTTAAACGCAAATCAGATGTGTTCCACATATTTCTTCAATTTCAACAACATGTTGAGCGTCTCTTGAATAAAAAGATCTTACATGTACAAACTGACTGGGGGGCGAGTATCATAGGCTGAATAAATTTTTTGAGGACATAGGTATCTCTCATCGAGTGTCATGCCCCCATACACACCAGCAAAATGGCACTGCTGAGCGGAAACATAGACACATCGTGGAGACTGGTTTAACTCTTCTTGCACATGCCTCTGTTCCGTATCGTTTCTGGAGTGATGCATTCTCCACTGCATGTTTTCTTATAAACTGACTTCCTAGTCGTGTAATTGATATGCAAACTCCCCTTGAACGTCTTTTAGGAGAAGTTCCTGATTATACCTTTTTCAAGGTTTTTGGCTGTGCATGTTGGCCTCACCTACGCCCTTACAATCAACACAAATTAGAATTTCGATCTAAAAAATGTGTCTTCCTTGGTTATAGCTCTCTCCACAAAGGATATAAATGCCTCCATGTTCCTACCAATCGCATGTATATTTCTCGTGATGTAGTCTTTGACGAGAATGTGTTTCCTTTTTCACAATTACCCAATCAACCTACACCACAAAACTCCTCCACAGTTTCTCTCCGTCCTGACCAATTTGATGATGCTGCATATACTCCTTTGCTGCTAGCTAACCATGGTGCAGGACGACATCGCGGTTCTCGTTTGGAGCTTCTTGATGATACTGTTGAAGCTGGAGATGTTGAACCTAGCCCTGACGACGATCTGCATGTGCCTGAGCTACACCCCCATGCAGACCCATCGCTGATCAGCGACACGGATGGTTTCGCCACTCCTGTGCGCGCGCGTGCTCCTGGCTCATCTACGGCAGGCCCATCTCCTACCTCCGTTGGTTCTACTCCAACGGCAGCTACTACTCCGGTCTCGCCTCTTCGTGCTCCTGAATCGGTCACTGCTGCCTCGCCGAATGATTCTCCTCCACCAGCTCCAGTTCCTGTACGAGGTGGAGTTACTACACGTCTCCAACGTGGTATACGGCAACAGAAGCAACGTGATCCCAATTTTGTTTGGTCTGCACATCGGGTAGCACACACTGTTGATCTTTCCCTGACGGAGCCTCGTGATCATCGTGAAGCCATGGCTTGTCCTCATTGGCGTGATGCTATGGAAGTTGAATTCTCTGCTCTTCAAGCCAATAAGACATGGCGCCTAGTCCCTCCAATATCAGGTGTGAATATTATTGACTCCAAATGGGTGTTCAAAGTGAAACAAAAATCTGATGGCTCTATTGAACGATATAAAGCGCGTCTTGTTGCCAAGGGGTTTAAACAGCGTTATGGTCTTGATTATGAAGATACATTCAGTCCGGTTGTTAAGCCCACTACCATTCGCTTGCTGCTATCTATGGCTCTCACTCACGGTTGGCATCTTCGTCAGTTGGATATTCAAAATGCCTTCCTGCATGGAGTTCTTGATGAGGAGGTATATATGCGTCAACCTCCTGGGTTTGAAGATGTTAGCAAGCCTACTCATTTATGTCGCCTTGATAAGGCTCTGTATGGACTGAAACAGGCTCCTAGGGCTTGGCATGCCCGCCTTAGCTCGGTTCTTGGTAGCCTTGGTTTTACAAGTTCTACAGCTGACACATCCCTATTCATCCTGCGACGTTCTGACATTACTCTTTACCTGTTAGTCTACGTGGATGATATTATTGTGGTCAGCTCATCAGATACTGCCATTGATCGCCTTATTCATCAGTTGCGGAGTTCCTTTGCTCTCAAGGATCTTGGACAGTTCCACTACTTTCTTGGCATTGAGGTGCAGTTTTCGGATGGTGCCCTTCTCCTCACTCAGCGCAAGTATGCCTCTGAGTTACTCAGGCGTGCTGGTCTTCTGAAGTGTGCTCCTCTCCTACTCCGATGATCTCGTCTGAGAAGCTGTCCTCTACTAGTGGTACTCCTCTTTCAGCTGAGGAGTCTACCAAATATCGCAGTATTGTTGGTGGTTTGCAATACCTTACCATGACACGACCTGATCTGGCCTTTGCAGTGAACAAGGTGTGTCAGTATCTTCATGCCCTCGGAGTACTCACTGGTCAGCGGTTAAGCGCATTCTTCGCTATGTTCAGGCGACCCTGTCACATGGCTTACGCTTGAGACGACCTACTGTGTCTCCTGACCTTTTGTCCGCCTTCTCGGATGCTGATTGGGCTGGCAATCCTGATGATCGGCGATCAACCGGGGGCTATGCTATCTTCTATGGTGGTAATCTCATTACCTGGAGTGCTCGGAAGCAAGCTACTGTGTCTCGTTCGAGTACGGAGTCTGAATACAAAGCACTTGCCAATGCCACTGCT
Organism: Poa pratensis; assembly: GCA_947311845.1. Classification (NCBI taxonomy): domain Eukaryota; kingdom Viridiplantae; phylum Streptophyta; class Magnoliopsida; order Poales; family Poaceae; genus Poa; species Poa pratensis. The sequence goes on from CAMZMU010000016.1 coordinate 2,208,404, forward strand.
GAATTGGTCTGGGTACAAGCACTTCTGGATGAACTTGGTGTATCTCAGAGTCGCGCGCCTATTTTATGGTGCGACAATATTGGAGCAACATACTTATCTTCCAACCTGTATTCCATGCTCGTACGAAACATATTGAGGTGGATTATCATTTGTGCGAGAGAGGGTTGCGCAAAAACTACTACAGATCAAGTTTATCTCCTCCAAGGATCAGCTAGCTGACATATTTACCAAGCCTCTACCACTACCATTATTTCAGTCATGTAGGCACAATCTCAATCTTCATAGCTCGGTTGAGATTGAGGGAGGTGATAAACTGTATGTATAGGGCAGTTAACCGTGTATACGTGTATTGTATCATACCCTGTACCTGTACCCTTTTGTGTACCATATATATAAAGAGAGGAGGCCTGCCGTATGTGCAAGGCACTACCCTACCCTACCAAATCTACCCTTTTGTTAAACAAACCAAGTCAGCCGCCGACCCGATCTCTACACTCGCCCTTGTAGACGGCTCAAGGAATCAACGGAGGAAAAGGTAGAGAGCTGCTCGACGGGCATGGCGGTTGTATTCATCGGATGCAGGCAGGTCAACATACAACTGCAGCCAGCGTGGTGGCGCATGAGCTGACGCTAGTAGAAAACATGGCTTCAGTACCGGTTCCAGAGTCCCTTTAGTACCGGTTGCGCAACCGGGACAGCCAAATCGGGACTAAAGGCCCCCACCCTTTAGTCCCGGTTGCATACAAACCAGTACTAAAGGCCTCCACGTGGACGGAGCGGCGCGCGCGTGGGCGGAGGACCTTTAGTCCCGGTTGGTAACACCAACCGGGATGAAAGGTTTCTGCCTTTTTTTTTAATGTCCGAGGCAGGAAAACGTTTTTTTTTTCTTTTCGCTTATTTTCCAGGGTTTAGGGTTTCGGATTTTTCCACCGTTTGGAGATCACGTCGATGCACAAAAAAATTTTCGCACACATGAAGATCACATTAATGCATATACATAACACGCCAGCTCTGTCCAGCTCGGCGACATCGGCGACTCGACAACTCGGGTGCTAGCAAATTTAGACTCCCTCAACTACATCAACCACGGCGCGGACCACTCCTCGCATACAACTTGGTATATATATGTACACACATAAAGTACTCATTACATGGAGATCACTGCTATTACATGGAGGGAGCCTATTCTTCGCTATAGTGGAATTCTCCGGATGTAGGTATGACCTGCGCTAGGAAAAATCCCGCCAATTCCTCCGCAATTGCTTTTACGCGGTTAATTGGTAGGAGCTGGTTCCGCTTCCGTGCCATCTTTAAAAAATGAGATCAAATCAATTATGAAGAAAACTAAACACAATTGATGGTACCAAAATAAAGTTGTGAATGATGTTTACGTACCTCTTGATTTATTCGACTATTGACTATCTCATTGACCTTCATGTGAATGTACTCACAAACGTAGTATCCACATAAATCTGTCCCCTCTGGTTGTTGCAGGCACCACTATACGAGAATAGAATTCAATCAAATAATAATCAAGAGAATGATAATGTTATTGAAACTAGAATTAGAGAGATACGCGGACCTAGGTATGTAGTACTACTTACTTTGTTAGCCTTAAAGTCCAGCTTATCTTTCCATTCACCGCGTTCTTCCGTGACGAACCGTTTCCAAACCCTGCCCGGCAAAGAAAATGAATTGAGGAGTTATTACTTACTTGATATCAGAAAATGAACGAAAGAGTCCGATATAGTGCGATTGAAATTACCTCTAGATCATATAACACACGCTCTTGTATTCATCAGGTCTCTCCTTAATGAGTCCATGATTTCAACTTCTCCATCCTCGATTCTAATGATTAGCGGAATAAAGTGGAACCTGCACACATTTATATACGTAGTGATTCATAACTCATCAATTACACTTAACATCGGAAAAGCAAAATAGAATGTATACAAGACAGTAATTGACACTCACTTGAAGTTGTAAGGAAAGAGTATTTCTTTTCTGGTACTTTGTCGCTTTAAAAACGTTAGCAAAAAGTCCTCTGTGTCCTGGGCATACTGATCTACGGTGACTTCATGAATTTTATCGGGGTCAATGAACCCAATGTCCCAGATTCCACCCACTCTGCATTCACGAATCTTCATTCTGCATAATAGCGTACAAAAGAATGTCGTGAGGATAATTAAAGGCAATGAACGAGCTTAACTAAAGAATTAAATTACACAAATAAATCACTTACAGACAGTAGCAGCTGATGATAGATTTGTCGAGTGCACGTTGATTGTACATCTGAAACAGTTCGGAGAACTCAACCTGCACAGCGTATTCTCGGAAGTAGTGATGTTCCTTAACTCCCGCCATGAAATAGAATCTCCATTCCTTTGCGGCGGCCATGTACCAGTTATGTAATTTCCATAACTGTGTTGTTAGAGCCTTCGTATCTGCGACCAGAGGCTGCCCGAGAACAAATCGATATGCTATCTGAGCAATGGCGTAACCTGTGTCGCCTATGACTTCATGAGCAACATTATCAGAAAACACCTTAAGCGGGGCGATCGATTGTACTTCTTGTTCTCCGAGTTGGGGAACTTTTTTCCCGCATTTCTTCTCCTCCATCTGTGAGATATGTGTCTTCTCAATACAACGCTCATAGTGTGTAAGGGGGCTCGGTGGAGGGTTATATAAGTTGTCAACGGTGCGATCAATGGTCTCCTTTGGTATAGTATTCAGAAGTTCCTTTATGGGGTCTGTAGGGGGCTTTTTTGGTGCCAACTGGGCTTTCACATTGGCACGAACGCTCTCTTCTAATTCCTCGTTAGTCATCTCGTAAGGTAACTTCGGTGGAGTCTTGACTTTCTGGGGTATCTTTGCATGTTTCTTGACAGGAGACATGTCTTTCCTGAACATAGTACCAGTTGACGTGAACTGCAGCTTCCGCTTTGTCCAATTACTACTAGGCGCATCAGTCGGCTGACGGGACGGCGCGGGTGATGGACTCGCGGTGGGCTCCCAATCGTCGGGGAGGGATGGACTTTGAGGTGGTGGATTTCCACTCGGAGGAGTCGGTGGCCTTGGCGCCGAGTCTCGAAACACTATGTATTTCTTCTTCCATAGAACGATACCAAGCTCGACTTCTCCCAGTGTCTTCTCGTCGTCACCTCCAGGAATGTCAAGCTCAAGTGTATGGAATCCCGGCATAACTTTTTCCACCCCGACACGAGCATAGCCAGCTCAAATCTGATCAACATGGTAGGTTGCTCCAGGTTGGTTTGGTAAAGCATAGCCGACCGCCACCGGAAGGATATGTTCTTCGTTGACATATGCAGCTCACAATTTGTCTTCTCCGTGATATCATCAACGGGGTAGTGAGCCGCCGGCGGTTCGACTGCAGGATCTTCTAGCTGCGTGGAACCCACGCTGCTTTTCAGCTGAGATGGGCCGACATCGACTGCAGGACCTTCTAGCTGCTGCTGAGATTGTCGGTCCATCAATTGCTTCACCTGGCGTTCTAATTCCGATAACCGGTGCAACCCCTTCTTCTTATTTCTGGAACGGCTTCTATAGCTTGCAACGTCCGCCGGAAACCCTTGCTTCCACGTAGTCTCGGCTCCGTAGCCTCGACATCGTCCATAGTGTTCAGGATTCCCGAGGGAGAGTGTCAGCTCGTCGTCCTCTCTATCGGGAACAAATTCTCCCTTTCGAACTGCCTTTATTGCGTCCACAAGTTTTTTTTACGACTCTTGCAATTTTTTTCTTCCATCTTCCCACTGCAACAATCCGCCCTGTGTCTGGGTCCAACCCTGCCCCATGCGCAAACAACCAGAACTTGGACCTCTCGGGCCATTCATCTGTCTGTGGAATGATGCCTTTTTCACGCAGTTTGTTCTCAAAGGCTTCCCACTTAGGCACGGCAGTCTTGTAGCCACCTCACCCCAAAGAATGGTGATATATCTTCTTCGTAGCATTCACCTTATTTATCTCTGATCGGGCCACATCGGTAGACGATTTCTTATACGCCACAAATGCGGGCCAGGCATCTTTTATCTTCTCTAGATGTCCAGTGAAATCTGGAGTTTCGTTCTTATATTTTTTCCACAATGCTTTCTTCCAGGACTGGAATTGTGTGGCCATCTTCTTAAGAGTCCACTGCTTGACTTTCGCCTTCTTCTTTTCTGGGAGATCTTGCGGTAGGCTGAAATGTGTCAAGAGCGTGTCCCAAAGCAAATCTTTAGTTCTTTGCTGGACATAGCTAGCTCCATCGTTGGCTTTCTTCGGCTTATTCCATTCTGCAATGGTGATCGGGATCGTGTCCCTAACAAGAACTCCGCATTGACTAACATATTTCTTGCAGTTTTCTTCGGGTTTCAGAGGTTTGCCATCATCAGCAACTATGTCGATCGATAACCTTGCACCATCTCCCATCCTTTGGGTCGGGCCTCGTTTCGTCTTTCGCGCAGTTCCGCTAGATCCGGAGGGTTAAAAGAAAAATGATTCGTTATTAAGTTTAATACAAATCAATTAATGCATCTAGTGATCAACAAAGACTTAATATATATGCATACCTCTCCACCGGAGTTTGTTAAGGGCACTTCGTCGTCTATCATTAATTGTAGCTCAGCTCCCTCACCGGAGTCGTCCAAAAATTGAGAGCTGAAATCCTCTCCACCGCCATCTTCTCCACTGCTATCTTGTCCATGTTGTCGATCTCCAAATATCATCTGACGCAGGCAATCTTCCTTTAGCTCCTCATCCATTCCCTCGAGCTCTCGGGGATCCATAGCTCAATGTATACACCTGCTAAAGAAGAAATAAAATTGTGACTGTCTGAAAACATACATCCATAGCTCGATGTTGTTTGCTTTTATTTGATTAAAAAGTACACAAATTTAAAATTCATAGCATCAAGATTAAAAAGTACACAAATTTTAAACAACAATTACAAAACTAAAAAAAAAATAGTGTTAAAATCTAATAACACCCTTAATCAGTGGGCAAATTTCACAACTGAAGCCTCATACGTCAAAGCCATTAGTCAGCAAAAAGAGTGCCTACAAGAACGAAGTAGAAATAAATGCATTGTTCTTGCATTTACCCTTGGTTCTGTAGACAGTCTTCTTGCAAGCATAATGGACTATTCTAATCATCGGCTTGCATTAAGAATAGCCAAGAAGACAACATTACTTTTTTTGACTCATAAAAAACAGCAAACAAAGATATCAAGGAGATGACTATGCATAGGAAACGTGGTTTGAATTTAACGAGTGTGTGATCATGTGTTTGTGATTGAAAATGTTGTTTGCTTATGATGAACATGGATGTATGGAGTGAATTTGATTTCTTGAAAAGCATGTGTGTTGTGAGAACCAAAATACAAATATAAACTTATTTTATCCAGCTCAAAAATATTTTCTTAAGTCCAAAATAGCTATCTTCAAATAAGTTAGAAGGTTCAAAGATACTCTAGATATTAAATATTTAGTGAAAATGCACCATCCAATCCATTTAAAGATTATTTCCCATGGGTATTGGCTCCACGTTACAGCCGATTCGAGAATCAGCCCATCTAGCGTCACACAATGTTTTTTTCGGCCATTGAAAAGAGAATCACCAAATAAAAATATATTGGAGATGGGAGTTATCGAACCCCCCCCCCCCCCCCCCCCCCCCCCGGCCACATAGAATGAAGTCTAAATGCTCTACCATTTGAGCTACATCCCCTTTTATGAACATTGCATTAACTCGTCTAATTAATACAAACTAATAATAACTAAGCATTAAACCAAGTCAAGAGGCAATGACCAATTTCCTAGCCCATGAACAACCTATCATGATTTACTTCGATACAAAAAAAGGATACATGTACACTAAATACTCCGGAAGCTAGCCTCTAACTACTTGGCTATACACGATATACATTTTAACAAGGAGATGCTAAAAAGGAAGAAAAAGAAAATGCTCATCGGTAGAATGTCGAGAGAGGGTCAACAACGTCTCTCTCTAGGACCCTATCTGAAGGAGACCACCAATGTTGACCAGATGATGATCATGCTAAGGGTTGAAATAGCCTGAGTCACCAATGTTGGACGAGACGAGCAGCATCACGCTAGTTATGGCAGCAAGCCACACCAGGGCCCTATCCGAAGCACCAAAGCCAAAACAAAATGAAGCAAATCAACCCCTAGCCAGGATAGACATACCCACAAAGCAAACAAGCAAGCTCCCATGGATTCAGATGGGGAAATTACTATTTACTCACCTTCAGAGCTGTTGGACACTCTGGTATCCGGGGGGTCTTGGGGTGCTCATTTGGACAGATATGCCAGGGCCCTGCGTCTACGCTGGCTTTGGTACGAGTGGGTTGCCCCAGAAAAGTCTTGGGTCGGGTTGGAAACTTCGAATGACCAGTTGGACCGAGATCTGTTTAACGCTTCAACCTATATCACGCTGGGGGACGGGAAGACGGCTTCATTTTGGAGCTCCTCATGGCTCAATGGAACAACCCCAAAATCGGTGGCGCCACTCATTTATGCTGTGTCCAAGAGAAAGAGGAGATGCGTTCACGACGCCTTTGCAAATGAAGCCTGGATCACTGATGACATCTCTGTCGACACCTTCACTGTGGAGCACATCGCTCAATACATTCAGCTTTGGGAACTTCTTCAGAACATCATGTTGGTGCCCGGGACGGCTGATACAATCTCATGGACTATGACGTCAAGCGGCAAATACTCGGCTGGCTCTGCTTATCGGGCGCAGTTCCTAGGATCCACTGCATTCTCCTTTGCCTTGCCATTCGAGGATGGCCGCACTCCCCACAGTGTCAGCTATGCAGGTGTCAGGCTGAAACTGCCAGGCACATTCTCTTCGAGTGCAGATACTCCAGACGCATTTGGCAGGCCGCTGCATCTTGGCTTTCCTGCCCCCATCTCATGCAAAGCTGGGGACAAATAGGCAAACGGTGCTGCAATATTGGCAGGCCTTGGCTAAGGCGGCTTCCGCACACCCCAAGGGTCTCATGACTGTCATTACGCTGATCACTTGGGAAATATGGAAGGAAAGAAATGCAAGATTCCTTAACAACAGATTTGCTGTGCCGCCGACGCTCGTCCAGAAGATCAAAGACGAATGCAGAAATTGGATTTGGGCAGGAGCCAAGCACCTTGCTGTAGTTCTCTCTTTTTTTTAGATAAAGGGCTTTATTACTCAAAAGTTTAAGTATTACACCCGGCCTCTGCATAAAAAATGCACACAGCCGCAATCCAACGGAGAAAGTAAAAGTTGTGCAACAATAGGCGAATTACAATCAACAAGAATAAAGTGAAATGCCTATGTCATAGGCAAGCTCGACGGCCTATGGAGGTCCAATCCGGCGATCAAGCGGCCACCCATGTTGTGAAAAAATGTCCCTCGTCACCTCCTCCAGTCGTGCACACGCCTCCATAAAGAGGTCTCGACATCCCACCCGTTGTAAGGTGGACCACGTACGGAGAATACTTGTGCAACGGTAGAGTACCTGCATATGAGACACATTTTTATCATTGAAAACCTTGTCATTTCTACTAAGCCAAAGCGACCATATAACGGCAATCGCTCCCACCCTAATAACTGTTCTAAGCTTTTTATCTATCCCATGCAGCCAGTTGCCAAAAACATTGGCAACAGACTTGGGTTGATATAAGTTAGACGCTATTTGGATAGCTGACCATATAGAACGCGCGAAACTACACTCGAAGAATAAGTGTATTTTGGGGGCTCAATGGCCTTTTTTACTTTGGCTTAGGCCGTTTCATGTTTACTCCTTCTATATCAATATAAGTGGTAAACCTTTGCCCTTTGTTTCAAAAACAATAACGGCGGCGGTTTCAGTCACCTACCGCGGAACCATCACCGGCCTTCGGTTCCTCGGCCTGCTCAGTGCTGTCTCTCGAGCTCTTGGTCTTGGTACACGACCCAATGCTCTGGATCCAGACACTTTCCTGCGTAGAATCATGACATTTTTCCTGTATTCCATCTGTTTTGCACTTGTAAATATTCTTAAATTCATGTATTTTTTCAAGGATTCTGCTCTTTCTCAGCTGACTGATTTCGTTTTCGTGCACAGTCAGATTCGTGTCCGTTCGATGCGTCCTCGCGATTCGTGCTTTTCCCGGACCCGTCGTGTCTCGCGTTTGTGTTTTTCGTCGCGGGCCCGCGGGCTGGAGCAAGCCTAACAGGTCCGGGTTTAGCGCCCGTTAAGAGTTGTGCCGACGCGAGGGCTGGAGCAAGCCTAACAGGTCCGGGTTTAGCGCCCGTTAAGAGTTGTGCCGACGCGAAGAGGAGTGGGATATTTTGAATTTTCTATTTCGGGTTGGTCTCCGCGTGTCTCATTCTGTCTGCAACGCGTCGTAGAGGGGAGAGGAGAAACAGAGGAGCTCCTCCTCCATCTCTCCCGCTTTCATGGCAACAATCGGAGGAGGGGATGGCCAGAGGCGGCGAGGTCGACGGCGTACCAGGTAGCTCCATAGCCCAGCTCACCTCCTCCTGCGTCGTCGTGCCCTTTTCGTTGTCTCTATGTGCCGTCGCGAAGTGTTCGATGTATTGCCCAGCGAGGTGTGTTGGATTCTTAGGGCGATGTAGATTTCTTTTGTCGCCGGCGGCGTATCGTTCTGAACCAGTTCAGCTCCTCCCCCGCGGCGGCGACCTAGCGCTCTTCATCTATGTCTTTGTTGCTCAGCTTGATTACGATGAGTCTGTTCGATTTTTGTCGCTCCGTATGTAGGGTCGTAGGCCAAGTAAGTATCAGATCTTGTTGATAGCACTGAACCCGCGCAGCTCCTACTCGGTGGTCATGAAAGATCTGCTATTTTCGTGGCTGGGGGAGCGTTTTTCCTGTGTGTGATTTTTGGGGATGAATTTGTGGTCTACCTGTTTCTTCTCATGTCTTAGGTGTGTTGTATACATGCGAGGCAGGCCAGGTGCTGCGTTTTGGTGCCCCGGTGTGGAGTTTTTGGGTGCTGATTAGTAGTATTTGTCCGGTTTTTTTTGTCGTAGGCGCTTGAATTCTCGTTTGTGTTGGGATTTTGTATTTAGCTTCATTTCACCCGGGTGCACCAAGTTCAGTGTAGGGCATCCAAGCTTCAGACACAAGGGAAGTGTTTGTTCAGTGCTTGGACTGGCACACAACGGGATGGGGAGGCATGTGTGCAGGGATTCAGATTGGGAATGTTTTTGCAGTATATGATTTTGTCTCATTATCGTATATAGTTGTGTTTCATTCATTTTTTTTCTAACGCATTTTTGTGTATGAGCATCAGTTACATTTTGTGTTGTTGTTCATTTTTGTTGCAGAGTGCACTCTATATTTGCTGATTCCGTGGATGACCATATCGGCGTGGGTTTTAGTGAAGGGCACAGTCTCTCCAGTGACTGCGATGTTAGTTTTGTTGCTCGTTTTCTATTTTATGGACTGATTTTTTCCTTGACTAGGTAGTTTTTATCTAACATGTGTTGTGTTTTCTCACTCTTTTTCTTCAGGTGAAAAATTATGATAAAAGTGGCAGGGACAAGGTCTTAGATGATGCACTGTTTGGTTTATTCAGGAAACAGGTTATTTTTTGCTATACTTTTCATCATTATTTTCCTCCTTTGTCATGTATTCCTTTTCTAATTTTTGTTGCTTGCGTGTTCTATGTAGGCTGTGAGTAGCTTGAAGAGGAATTTTAGTGATATTTCCCACTCCTCTCACTTATGACCATCTCCACTTTGCAACATGTCCTGTCTATAACAGTACTCTGTCGTTGCGCTGCCTTCTGCTCTTCTTCATTTAGAGTGTTTCTTCCATACTTGTTACATTTCAACGTGGCCCTTATAACCTCTCCTTGTCTCTTCTTGCTTGTCGTCCTGTAAGGTGACACTATGGCAATCGAGAAACCAGCTGCAAACGCATACATGTTGAAAAAGTTCTGAGCTTCGTCTCGTGTTTTAAATTGCATCCCTACTTCTGGTATCATTCGTTGGTCGATTGAGTAATCATTCTACCCCTGCGAATTTGATTCTGCATTTTCCAGGAAATTATCAACATCTTGTTCACAGATGTCTCTTTCTTCTTCTTCATTATTTGTTTGGAGTTGGCCACCTTGTCTTGAACTATTGTCAGTCTGCTTGCCATTCATTAAGTGTTGCTGCCTTACTTGTTCATCCGGATCTGTCTCTCGCCTATCACAGTCCTGTAATTAGGCAATATATCACATTTATTTTCCATTCTTTTATATTGGGCCTTATTCATTTTTTTAAGAAATAACAGAAACATACCTCATCATGTTCTATGTCTTTAAACAAGTTGTTCGCCCATGGATCATTGTCATCAAAAAAACTCAGTCGATTCATGATTACTTTTCACAGGTACCCCAGTTGCTGAAACTTGAGAAGATGAAATAGGCGGACCACTGCAACTTCCAGTAGCAGTTAAGTTCTCAGTCCCCTGCAAAATATACTGCATCATTTTTAGTCGTTGTGTGTGTGTGTGTTTATGCGACCGCACCGTGCAAAAAAAAATCTGCCAGCCTGCGGGTCTCTTTTTTTGTTTCCGCCAGAACGTAATACCTGTGTTGATACAGTTTGGTTCTCATTAGGTCGCGCCACAATTCCGACCTCTGAGTTCCACTTGATTCGCCAACCCGCATTCAAATTATGTCCTTTTTAGGTTAGTATATCTGAAATTGTTGTGATTATCTTTTTTTCGCCGCCATAACCAACCTTTAGTGAAGGCTCGCACTGATGTGATGTGTATATTTCGTCAAAACTTCCCTGGTGTGAATGTAAAATCCTGGTGCTGCACCAGGATTTTCAGATCATGAACAATCAGCTAATGCCCTTTATCTAGTATTTTTACACACGCCTTTTTTCATCCCAAAATTGATTATTACATACCTGGAAGAAGATATCATCGAAGTTGTTTGTGTCGACCTCTTTATCTGTCTTTTCCTTGCAAGCAGAATCATCCCCCTGTGATAATAATCAATTTTAAGAACATTTTTTGTATATCATTTTTATTTATTAAATATAATATATTGTAGGGATTTTTTGTTGAGTTATTTATGTTCGTTGCACACACTCAGGGTTAAGCAATACATTTTCATTATCTTTCACGAATTGTAGGTTTAATTAACAGTCTAATAGGCATTTATTAGGCCATGTAGTAAGTTCACCTCCTCACCTAACTAGGTGCAGTTATACTACTGTGTGTACGATGGTTTACTCGTCCGATCCCTGTACGACGACTCATCCAATGGTGCGCTGCAGTTTGATCTAATGTATGAACGTCTTGATTTGCACCGTCGTACAAAAATCGTACGCATGGTGTCGTACGCATTGCAGCACTCTAAGACCAGAGCCCCCCATCTTCTATGTGTCTCTCTGCCTCTTTTTGACTTCGTTGTCTCTAACCTACGTTTCGTGAGCATTGCCATTTCTGTTCGTTCTGGTGAAGTTCCTCTTTGTGTCCAAGGTTAGCAGTTTGTGTGTGTCTCTCTCTTTTTCTTTAGATTCAGGTCTCTCTCTATCTCTCTATATATTCATATTTCTCTCTATCTCTCTCTATATATATTCAGGCTCGATCTCTCTCTGTAGATTCAGGCGTCTCTCTCTCTTTTTTAGATTCTCTCTCTCTCTCTCTCATTGTCTCTAGATTCGGGCTTTTATATATCTCTCTCTGTATATTCAGGCATCTCTCTCTATTCAGGCTCGATCTCTTTCTCTCTCTCTCTAGATTCAGGCGTCTCTCTCTCTTTTTAGATTCTCTCTGTCTCTCTCTCATTGTCTCCAGATTCAAGCTTATCTCTCTCTATCTCTCTCTCTGTAGATTCTCTCTGTATATTCAGGCCTCTCTCTGTATATTCAGGGTTCTCTCTCTCTCTCTAGATTCAGGCCTCTCTCTCTGTATATTCAGGCTTCTCTCTCTATCTCTTTGTAGTTTCAGTCTCTCTCTCTGTATATTCAGGCGTCTCTCTCTATTCAGGCTCGATCTCTTTCTCTCTCTCTCTGTAGATTCAGGCGTCTCTCTCTATTTAGATTCTCTCTCTGTCTCTCTCATTGTCTCTAGATTCATGCTTATCTATCTCTCTCTGTATATTCAGACCTCTCTCTCTGTAGATTCAGGCCTCTCTCTCTGTGTATATTCAGTGTTCTCTCTCTGTAAATTCAGGCCTCTCTCTGTGTATATTCAGGCTTCTCTCTCTCTATCTCTTTGTAGTTTCAGTCTCTCTCTCTATCTATTATGCTTGAGGCCTCTATATTTATATTGTTGTGCCATTTGTGTCTTTGTTATTTGAGGTAATCTGTTTAAACTGGTATATATAGTATGTCTAAACCCTGCCTCGACTGTTCCTAGGCGTCACTTTATTCTAGTATCTATATAATTCTTGAGTTTATTCAATGAGTTTATTCCAGTCACCATTGTCTGCCTCTAGATTTTGTCATCCCTGAGGAGGGAAATGCAACTGTAATGAAAAGTCTTTTTGGCGTGAACCACAGGGGATCGTCATACTACACGTGCAAAGACGGAAGGGTGTGTTTCAAGAATGGATGGTCGAAATTCGCAAGGGAGAATGATTTGGGAGATGGGATGGTTTTGTTGATCCTGTTTCACAAGAACGACGACAACTATCTGATGGTCACATTTGATGTTCTTTAGAACTTCAAATATGGGTGGTTTCTCTTAGTGCTTTGTGATGGTATCCATCTTTTACGTCGCTCGAATGCAATGCCAGGTCATGCTATGCCGTATTCGTACTAGGAATTTGTAGAACTCTCTATATAATGCCGTGGTTTGTATCTATCCTATTTGAATTCTCTATAATACGACAGCTACGAAATTGAACTCTATCTATCTATTTCTCTGTTTCAGTTGATGTTTGTCCTTTTTCACTTTCTGAGGGTATGTATGTGATATTTCCTTCTCTATTGCCTGTTTTTGCCCTCAGTTTGTTTTCTCTCTGCATACTGAATATTTTCTAGCTGTAACAGCTAATCAAAACAGATATACATGGTGTGAAATTTTTTTTTTGAACAAAATGGTGTGAATTTTAGTTGCAGGGTTTGAAGGGAAAAGAGCAAGGGGAAAATCTGTCCGTGCACGAAAACTAAATCAGCTAGCTGACAATTAGACAGTCCCTTTTTCAATCGCTCTCTTTTCCAATACCGTGATCCAAACAAGCCATAAATTGTTAGTACTTGTCCAAATTTGACAAAGTCTGTTTTCAGTGCAAAAACAGAGCACTCTCCCGTCCCCATCTGAGAAACCATGTTCATACACGAGTGCTTCCCTATCTTCTCCGGTGAGCCCCGTGCCGGATGTCGGTGCACCCTGCCGCCTCCCTCTCTAGCCCCACCTCCCTCCCCTGCCACCGCCGTCCCCAAAGCCTCCGCCTCTCCGCCGCGTGCAGACGGAGGACCCCTGGCCTCACGCTCTGCCGCGTCAACGACACCTGGCCGCAGGTCTTCCTCGAAGAGAACCTGGACCTGCAGCGCAAGGAGTCCTGGGGAAGGTCTACCGCGCCGGCATCGATCGGCGTCGACAACCTCTAGAAGCCCGATTATGTGAACCGCGTCGTTCGAGATCACGCAGTTCTACCTCGGCCAACGACCTGCAGTGAGTCCCGCCTGTCCTCTTCTTGGCCACTATTTCTTGTTAGTATTGACGAGCGCAGAACTCAATCATCTCCAGTTGATTTGTATCCTCAACATTGTTATAGGCAACCACTCAAACAAAGGGTTAGTTAGCTTCAAAGATGATTATTGCTCAAATGTGGCCCTCTCTGTTAATCTTCAAGCTTCGTCAGGCTTTCTTGGATGCAGCCAGAATTTTGCTTATCTCACTAGTGCCCTCGGTACAGAAACGAAGTTAGGATTGACTAATTCGTTGTGTATTTCAGGTACCAGATTGGCATTCATTATGCCTGTGATGCACACGCATGGCATTGGCCCTCTCCTTAAAGTCCAGCGTCTGGGTTCGAGATTCTGGGTTAAGTTATAGAGCCATGGGTGGCATGCCAAGGGTTTGGCCACGGGCGTAGAGTTCCTCTCATATGTCTGGCTCCTACAGTACTACATGGGGATGGAGACGTTGGCGGCCAAACTGCAGAGGGCTGATCATCACAATCCTTCGACTTCTGGTGTCAGCAAGAAGGGCACTGGAAAAGAGCAAGATGTTGGTCCATCAAGTAGCGGCCCACCCATCAATGGCCTTACCAGGGCAGCGATGCCATAGAGGAAGAAATTGTCTGACTGAATGATGTTACCTGATGCCAATATGTCCTTATTTCCATTGCTATGTTTGCTTTTTTGTGTGCCAATACTTTTTATTCTTGTTGATTGATGGTGGCATGCGTGTTTGTTGGCGCTACTTCATTCTATTTCGAAGTCAAATAAATGGCTTGCAATGTCCGCTTTAATGTGGAGCATTTCTCGTAAAGAGTTTTCAGTTCTGCTCCTTATGTAAAACACTTGTACAGTATGCATTTCTGTATGTTCTGTTTTAGGGGCCTTCTTCCTTTTCTGTAGTATGTACCATGAATAATGAAGCATCATTGTTGTAAGTACTCGACCTGTAACTCTGAACCTATGTTCCCATGATATGTTTCTTTCTTCAGTTTTTTTAATTGTAACTCTCTCTGTCTCAGCAGCTACTAACAGCAGCAATAACAATTTCAGCCTGACATCGACATATGCAGGCCTTATATGTAATATCGGCATTTTACAGGGAAGATCATGAGATGCTTCTAGCTGAACTTTCGCCCCATGCACTGGAGCTCCCATCTCCAACAAAGCAGCAAGCTCGTGACTGTCCCGCAAGGAAGAGGAGAATGCCCCGCCACAACCTCCCCTGGGATATGTCATGGCTTTGCCGGCGGCCCCTCCAGCGGCAGCGGTGCGGGGGAGGAGGGGATGGGGCTCCCTCCTGGATATTTTTGATAGAATAGCAACTCAGAACCACATCGTATAAAGAAAACTACTCATAAAACACATATATCAATGCATTAATATGTGACCGTTAAGAAGCCAATTAAGAAAGGCTTGTGATTCCATACACGCCCAAATCTCACAATCACATAACCGTACCGATCGGCTCGGCTTGAGCCGAGTCTAGGAGTCGGTCAGATTTTATTCGGCTCGGCTTGAGCCGAGTCTGGGAGTCGGTCCAAGCCCTGGCTCGCGCGGAGGAAAAATGAAATTAATTGGTGGCTGCTGAGATTCGAACCTGGGTCACAAGCATGCAGCACAAGGAGTCATACCGCTGAGCTAACTTAATCTCTATGCTGTACTCCCTCCATTCCTTCATATAATGTGGCTAAACTTTTTGCACGAATATTAACACGCATCATATAACGTACGTATTAGACTAGATTGCCCCTAGGAAAAATCGGAAGGGAATAGTCCGTATGAGCAAAGAATTGGAAACATTCCTTCCGAAGAAAGTGATCGCCAAGAATTAATTACGATCCTATTTCTAAGCTACGTGAGGACGTGAGGTGAGTTATCTAACGTACTAAAAGGATTCCTATTTAAGCTAGCTGAGAGAGACAAAATGAATGCTAATTCTATTTTATGCTAATTCTATTTTATGTGCATGCCGTTTTAGGTAGGTTGCATGCGTCTAGCTTGTACGCTATGTAATTGGCTTAAATAATTGTATCTTCCTCAATTCAAGGGATTGCATGCGTTTAGCTGATAGTTATTTTTTTAGAAGCTCGGTATAATATTAGTACGCTCTATATTTAGGAATTTACCTAAAAGATTAGGAAGCTTACATCATGGAACAAAGGGAGTATAATGCATACTATAGAATACTATTTAACCTATCTACGTGGCTGAGGAAATGAATGGAGCTAGCATAGGGAAATGGATGGAGCGAGCCTACATAGCGCAAGCAGGACATATCTTTATACATTTTTTGACGTACTAATTATTGAAATTGAGCATCAAATTATTTAAAATTAATTCTAAAAAATTAACAACAAGAAATTGAAATAGAGATGAACCCATTTTCATGAAAAACTTGACAATTGCAGCAAGTGATATTTTGGCCTGTTTGAAATGACCCATTATTTTTTTCTAGTATAGTATGACCAAAATAGGCATCCTTGACACATAGTTTTCTTTTTTGACAAGTCCAACATATTATTAATTTTTTTCAGCAAATATGTCGAAAAAGAGCATTCTTGCACGTGCAACGAATTTTGCGATAACCGAGTCAATGTGAAAACCAGTTGGTCTACCCATTTCGACGCCAGTCCAAGGGGTAGAGGACACACGACACAAAAATCATCAGGGTTCATCAAAAATCTATGATAGTATATGACAGGACCACTCGAAAAGTTGGATTTGATCATAATATTCCTATATAGGTGTGGATTGAAGTTGATGAGACAATATCCAACCTCCAAATTCACATAATTATCAGTTTGGCATTATTCCCGGCATTTTTGTATTGAAATAAAAATATATGGAACATTGCCAAAATGCAAAATAACATTGCATTCATGCCTAATTTGGTCTTGCTAGATGTCTAGAAGTGCTGCACGTGGATCCACACGTCCCAAACATGGTAGATATACAACTAGAAAGTTATGAGTGTTGCATGTTGGTCTACATGTCCCATTGTGCTAGTTTAAAATAGATAGGGGTGTTACATGTGGGTCCACATGTCCCAAGCGGTAGATACATACCTGTCTGACCTGCTAGACATTTGGATCTACATGCACCATCCCTAAACAAATTGACCTAAAACTATCATGTGGGTCTCACAACATGCAACATAGTTAGGAGTGTTGCATATGGGTCCACATGTCCGAAAGTGGTAGATATAGTACAAGATGGTTACGAGTGTTGCATGTGGGTCCACATGTCCCTAGATATGCTAGGTCAAGATGGATAGGGGTTTTGCATGTGGGTCCACATGTCCCAAGGGTGCTAACGGAAAACCAAGTGGGCCTGATAGGAGTGTTTTTATGTGGTCCACATGACCAAAATGTGATAGATGTATACCAAGATGGCTAGGAGTGTTACGGTGGGATGACATATCCCAAAGGTTGTATGGGCAGACCTCTATATATCTTGCAAGGTGAGTTGTATGTGGGTCCACACATTTCCTAAAGGTGGTAAGGGTAGACCTAGCAGGTCAGATATGAGTGTTGTTTGTGGGTCCACATGTCTCAGTGGTGGTAGGGATAGACGTGTGTGGGTCCACATGTCCCAAGGGTTCTAAGGGCAGACCAAGCTAGCGTGATAGGAGTGTATTCATGTGGGTCTACATGCCTAAAAGGTGATATATGTATATATAGATGGCTAGGAGTGTTGCGGTGGGACAACATATGTTTCAAAGGTTGTAAGGGTAGACCTATCTCGCAAGGAGAGTTGCATGCATGTGTGTCCACACATGTCCCGAAGGTGGTAAGGGTAGACCTAGCGGGTTCGATAGGAGTGTTGCATGTGGGTCCCCATGTCCCAAAGGTGGTAGGGGTAAACATGTGTGGGTCCACATGTCCCAAGGGTGCTAATGGTAGATCAAACGAGTGTGCTCATCTTTCTAAATACTAAGCTCCTTAGGATTGGAGCCCTCTCCTTCTCCCACATGTCTAGGTCTCGTGCATGTGGGACCAGATCTCTAATAGGTCATATATGTATGTATCTAATACTTCTGGGACATGTGGACCCACATGCAAAATCCCTAGCCATCTTTACCTAGAACTATATGGCATACTAGACAACTTGATCTAAAACTATCATGTGGACCCATCTTGACCTAGAACTATATGACATACTAGACAACTTGACCTAAAACTATCATGTGGATCCCACGACATGAAACATATCTAGGAGTGTTCCATAAGGGTCAACATGTGCTAAATGTGGTAGATATACAATTAGATGGCTATGTCTATGAGTTTCGCATGTGGGTCCATATGTTCTCGAGATGTGCTAGATAGAGATGGCTAGGGGTTTTGCATGCATGTGGTTCCACGTGTCCCAAACGTGGGTCCACATGTCCCAAAAGATTGTAAATATACAACTAGATGGCTATTACTGTAGCATGTGGGTCCACATGTTCCCCGGATGGACGCATCTTGACCTAGCACATCCGGGGAACATGTGGATCCAGATCAAACTCGCAAGCCGAAGAGCCGGTCGATGTTGAAGGCGGGCACCATACACGACCCTCGGGTGCTCGATTTTGAGGAGCCGCCCATGACGCCGTCCAACCCGGCCTTCTTCGATGAGGTCGCCAATGACGAATGTTTCATGGACGACATGATGTTCACCGGCCCAAACTTCATCAACACCGAAGACACCGAGACACAAGACCCAACCGGCCTTGGTGAGACACAACCCGAAGGTGAGACACAAGCCGAGCGTGTCTCAATTGACGATGAGCCTCTCGACTTTGATGAGGAGCACCCCAACCTCGTCGCCAACCTCAAGAAGAGGAATGCCCGCACGGCGTCATACACGGACATGGAGGATAAAGTCCTTTGTGAGACATCTGGACGCACATACACCAGCCCTAAGACAGTTTGATCTAGAAATATCACGTGGGTCCCATAATATGCAACATAGTTAGGAGTGTTGCATGTGGCTCCACATGTCCCAAAGGTGGAACATATACAACTAGATGGCTATGAGTATTACATGTGGGTCCAAATGTCCTAGATGGTCAAGATGACTAGGCGTGTTGCACGTAGGTCCACATGTCACTAAGTTGCCTATATTACCTACTAGACATTTGGACGCACATACACAACCCCTAGACAGGTTTTACCAAGAACTATCACGTGGGTCCCACAACATGCAAATAAGGAGTGTTTCAAGCGGGTCCACATGTCCCAGAGGTGGTACATATACAACTAGATTACTATGAGTGTTGCATGTGGGTCCACATGTCCCAAATGTACCAAATGTGCCTATATTACCTACTAAACATTTGGACGCACATGCTCCAGCCCTAGACAGGTTTGACGCAGAACTATCATGTAGGTCCCACAATAAAAGTGTTGCATGTGGGTCTACATGTACCAAAGTGGTAGATATTTATTTGGATAGCTATGATTGTTGCATGTGGGTCCAAATGTCCCACACGTGTCAGGTCAAACTCGCTAGGGATGTTCCATGTGGGTTCACATGTTTTAAAGGTGGTAGATACATATCTATATGACCTACTAGACATCTGGATCCACATGCGCACCAGCCTTAGAACCTTGAACTATAATTATAATGTAGGTCCCACAATATTCAACATAGATAGGAGTGTTGCATGTGGGTCCACATGTCCCAAAAGTGGTAGATATACAGCTAGATGGCTATGAGTGTTCGATGTGGGTCCATATTTTTCAGATGTGCTAGGATAAGATGGCTAGGATTGTTGCATGTGGATCCACATGTATCAAATGGTCTAGGGGCAGACCTAGCTGTTTAGGGTGTTGCATGTGGGTCCAAACAAGTCGGTCATATAAATATTTATCTACCACATTTGGAACATGTGGACCCATAATATTCAACATAGATAGGAGTATTGTATGTGGGTCCACATGTCCTAAAGATGGTAGATATACAACTAGATGGCTATGAGCGTTCCATGTGGGTCCACATGTCCTAGATGTGCTAGGGCAAGATGGCTAGGTCTGTTGCATATTTGCATTTTTTCGGTCCCAAGTTCCAGACACCTGCTGGGAAACAAGGTCCGAGTCTCCAAAGCAATGAATGCGCTTGATGTTCATCTCCTTTGCCATACGTAACCCGTGAAGTAGGGCCTCATACTCTGCCACATTATTGGAGCAATCAAAATGTGGGTCCACATGTTCCGAAGGTGGTAGACACATACGTGTATGACTTACTAGATAACTAAACGCACATACACCAGCCCTAGACAGTTTGATTTAGAACTATCATGTGGGCCCCACAATATGCAACATAGTTAGGAGTGTTGCATGTGGGTTCACATGTCACAGAGGTGGTAGATATACAACTAGACCACTATGAGTATTTCATGTGGGTCCATATGTCCCAAATGGTCAAGATAACTAGGGGTGTTACACGTTGGTCCACGTGTCACAAAGGTAAACATACATATATAACCTACTAGACATTTGGACACACATGCACCAGTCCAAAAAAGCTTGACGTAGAACTATCATATTGGTCCCACAACATGCAAACATAGCAAGAAGTGTTTCATGCGGGTCCACATGTTCCATAATTAAGGTTGTAGGGCAGACCAATTTTGCGAGGAGAGTTGCATGTGGGTCCACACATGCGCCGAAGGTGGTAAGGGTAGACCTATTGGGACAGATAGGAGTGTTGCATATGGGTCCACATGTCCTAAGGTGGTAGGGATAGACGTGTGTGGGTCCACATGAGGGTAGACCAAGCGGGCGTGGTAGGAGTGTTTCATGTGGGTCCACATACCCAAAAGGTGATAGATGTATACCTATTTGGCTAGAGTGTTGCGGTGGGATGACATATATCCCAAAGATTGTATGGGCAGACCTATATATCTCGCAAGGAGAGTTGCATGTGGGTTCAAACATTTCCTAAAAGAGGTAAGGGCAGACCTAGCGGGTCAGATATGAGTGTTGCATGTGGGTCCACATGTCGCAAATGTGGTAGGGTAGACGTGTGTGGGTCCACATGTTCCAAGGGTGCTAAGGGTAGACCAAGCTGACATGATAGGAGTGTTTTCATGTGCGTCTACATGCCCAAACGATTATAGTTGTATACCTAGATGGGTAGGAGTGGTGTGGTGGGACAACATATATCCCAAAGGTTGTAGAGGCGGACCTATTTCGCAAGGAGAGTTGCATGTGGTTCACACATGTCCCAAAGGTGGACCTAGCGGGTCAGTGTTTCATGTGGGTCTACATATTCCAAAGGTGGTAGGGGTAGACGTGTGTGGGTTTACATGTACCAAGAGTGATAAGGGTAGACCAAGCGGACGTGATAGGAGTATTTTCATATGGGTCCACGTAACCAAAAGGTGATAGATGTATACCTAGATGGCTAGAAGTGTTGTGGTGGGATATCATATATGCCAAAGGTTGTAGGGGCAGATCTATATATGTCCCTAAGGTGGTAAGGGTAGACCTCGCGTGTCAGATAGGCGTGTTGCATGTGAGTTCACATGTACCAAATGTGGTAGGAGTAGACATGTGTGGGTCCAAATGTCCCAAGGGTGCTAAGAGTAGACCAAGCTAGCGTGATAGTAGTGTTTTCATGTGGATCCACATGCCCAAAATGTGATATATTTATACCTAGTCATGGTGGGACGAGGTCCACACATGTCCCGAAGGTGGAAAGGGTAGACCTAGTGCCAGATAGGAGTGTTAAATGTGGGTCCACATATTTCAAAGGTGGTAGGGATAGACGTGTGTGGATCCACATGTCCAAAGGGTGCTAACGGCAGATCAAACTGACGTGATAGGAGTGTTTTCATGCAGGTCCACATATCCAAAAGGTCACATAAGCACGTGAGTAATTAAAATGGAACCTCACCTCTCGCTAGATTCGCTAAAATAATTGGTCATTTTTTCATAGATTCATGACCTAAAATGTACTTTTTTGAAACATTTGTTGAGCATGTGAGTCCAGATGTTTTAAATATGGCAGATATATGAATAGATGATCATAAGTGTTTCGTGTGGATCAACATATCACAAATGTGCTAGGGGTTGCATGTGGTTCCACATGTATCAAAGATGATAGATAGGTACCTGTAAGAACTACTAGACATTTAGACCCACATGCATCAGCGTTAGATTACGAACCATTTAAATTTGTCACAAAATAAAAGTAGTTGTCAAGTATGTCTAATTTGGTCATAATAAAACATTTCGAGTAGGTTAAAAAAACCACGTGCTATAATTATCAAGTTTTTTAAGAAAATGGGTTCATCTATACTTCAATTTCATGTTGGTAATTTTTTTAAATTTTGTTTTGAATAATCGGGTTCTAAATTTCAGAGTAAAAAACGGTTGAACTCTTTGTCACCATCGGATACCGTCCATAGTTTGGTTCACTGGTTAAGTCGTCGGTTCACTCAGTTCACTCGTCGATTTTTCAAAATTAGAATAGTGTAGAAGTATTAAAAGTCTGTGAGCAAATTTAATGTTTTTAAAAGCTGCGTGTATTAGTATGACAGAAACCAGGCTCGCTCCAGCTGGTTAACCAAGCCGCACTGCGGGTAGGTCGTAGACTCGTAGGTTCGACTCCTTTCTCTGTACTTTAAATTTTACTCGCGTGAGGGACTTGTTATAATGCTCGGCTTGGTACGCTTATATAGCCTTTGATTCTACTCTGAACATGCACCTAAACGTGCCTTGTTGGCTGTGCTACTTGTATCTCCCCTGAGAGACCCAGGTTCAAAACCTGACGGCCACATATTTCTTTATTTTTTTACCACGATCTGTTTGGGTTAGATAATCTTTAAATTTTCAGCCTCGGCTCAAATCCGGCTCGGCTCAACACAGATCGGCTCCCCCAGGATCGGCTCGAGCCGAGCTGCCTCCGAAGCTTCAATCCTGGCCGTCCTTGTGTTTCCCCTCCACGATAACCCTTCGCCTAGGGCGTGTATGGAATCAGAGCCCAGAAATTAAGAAATCCCAGCATGAGCTGTAGATCCGTTGCATTATCCATCTCAAAGAGGAGGCACGAGTAAAATGCAGTCTCATTTGAATGGATAAGCGTCTTGCTAAAAGAATCTTAGAAACCAGCCTGACCATTATCTCAAATGCTATGGCAGAAAATTCCCACCTGAATTCGCACTGAAAAATGGTCTCAAAGGCAGAGTAGAAAACACAGAAGAAAAAGCTCCAGATTCCACCGTCACGTAATGTTCAACTGAATCAGACAATGAAACATCCGCCCCTTCTTCTTCGCAAATTAAGCTTGTGTTGGGATTGGGACAAACAACCTGAACATACGAGGGGCAGAATGAACAGATATATATCATATATAATGTTGGGAATTAGCAGGGATATCGTCCGATAAACAAAAGAAAAAAAAATAGTAACACCTGAGTGATGGTGTGTGTCACAGATTCTAAAAAGTAAGAAACCAACATGAATCACCATGAGATTTCCCGAAAGCGTAGTGTAGGTCCGTTGGGATGCGTGCTGGCTGCACCCATCATACCAGCCTTAATACTGCTGCAGTCACCGTGCAATATTATACAATCAATAGTAACGAGTTTGCGCAGATTCTTTAACCCGAAGTAAAAAGCATCAGTGAGTGTCTCAGTTCTATACGCTGTTTCACCGGTCAAAGCAATCGTGAGTACTTGTAGGTTTGGCATGGAACCTTCTGCAAACTTCAGATTCCTCAATTGACTCGTCGAACCATACTGGAACTCCATCAAGTAAGGGAACCCAACTTCGCCACTGATCGTCAGTATGGTATCTTGCGACTGATTGTATGTTTGCTTCTAGCTTGAGCTTGAGCAGAGCAGGTAAGCTTCCAAGAATGTAGAGATCATCATGACTGATTCTCTCTAGTTCAATGCGTAACTTTTGGAGGTTGACAAGTGAGGACATCCATTCTGGAACCTTCAAGAATACCGTATCATGTAAGACAAGTTTATGGATGCTAAAAGGAATAGGGGACACGTTTCCCAATGGTAAGAAACTGGTCCCATTTCGAATTTTCAGATAACGTAGGTTGTTCATAGAGTGAATGCCAAAAGAATAATTTTCGCTTTTGCAATCAATGAACAACTGCCTCAGATTTCTTAGTTGTCCAATTGGTAGCAAGAAGTTAAATATCTGCTGCGAAAGGTCAACCCATTTCAACACCTCAAGTGCTTTCTACTTCCCAATTCCACCAGGAAATTTAACACCACCATCAGTCAATAGATGCACTAATCTCCCAAGATTCACTATACTTGTTGGCAGTACATGTAGGCGGGTTCCTCTTATATCCAAGAACTCTAGATACCTTAGACACCCAATATGTCCTGGGAGCTCAGTAATTTCTGTTCCACTAAGGTTCAAGTACTTTAGATGAAGCAACCTCCCTATACTTTTAATATGATGGACTTTCAATTCGTAGTATCCGGAGTAAGGGGAACCTGAACCCCCAAAATCTGCAATACGCAAATACCTAAACTTATCTAATCGAGGGATTTCTCCTGTTTTTCTAAAAACATTGAGTGCTCGGGCATGGGACAACATCGGGCCTCTTGTTGCCATGATAGAATTTCCTTCTTCACCAACTTGGAGAGAGAGCCGACGAAATTTCCTTTCACCATTAATTGGCACAAAGGGAACACCCACCAATGTAACAAAGTTATTCTCAACGGATTTCGATATTATGAAATCCAGAATTGTGGCATAAACTCTACAAGTATCCAACTTATGATTTTTATCAATCACTAGTTGGACCAAACTCCTGTTGACAAGCTCATTGAAACACATCTCTCCCAACTCATCTATTGTATATCGACCTTCTTTATGAATGAACCCTTCAGCAATCCATCTTCTTATAAGACTTTTTTCTTGATAATACTATCTTCTGGAAATATACTCAGGTGTTTAGAAGAGAAGGCAGATCAAAGTAACTAAGTGAAAGTATCTTCATCATACTTTTAACACTACGATTTCTTTCAAGTGCATAGCCAATTGAGTCTTTCACTTCATTCCATATATACGTTGTTTTTTGTTTGCTAGCCAGCAGACCAGATATTGCAATGATCGCCAAAGGCAAGCCACCACATTTTTGCAAGATTTGATTAGAAACTTCTTCAAGGTGAGAAGGACAATGCTCTTCGGATTCGAATAGTCTTCCATAGAATAATTTTCTTGAGTGCACTATATCAAGAGGCCTTGTACCATAAATATGGCCATTGAATGATGACCTACATGCGTCTGCAACACTATTTATACGAGTGGTGGTGATTATTCTACTACCAGCACTTTTCATGGGGAATGCACACTTAATGACATCCCATGTGTCCACATCCCATATATCATCAACAACGATAAAGTACCTACACATCGATTTGTGAGGTTTATTAGTGAGGCTTTAATATCAAGCATTTATAACAAGATAGGCAAATTAAAAGAAAGCATGTCATTGTGGTAACATGAAAGATAAATAATAAATATAATAGTACTGTTGTTGGAATGACATATTTTGCTTAATTAATTACCTTTGGTGTTTCAATTTTTTTGGGTACACTAGGACAGTCCACGGACTTGTTTTTAACTCATTTGGTGATTAATACACTATGTTTTATAAGTTACTAACTATTTTCATGTGAAAGTGTGCATGTGGTAAGTTGAAAACATGTCTATTCATTTTAATTTTTTTGAAGTGTTTTCCTATAATTTTGATTATTCCACGACTGACCTGTTAATTATCTACGATACACAACCATATTTTTTATCTTGTTACATCATGCGGAGAACTTGAAAGAACAAAAAAAAACATATATGTACTTAGGAATAGCCGGCTGGGTCGGCTTGTAGTTTCCACACAATATACAGTGTCAGGTGTTTGATCTAATATCACATAAAAAAAATCCAGAGACTCATAATTGGACTTTTAATTATATACCGGCTAATATCACCATAGAAAGGAATCGTAGGTACTTTCTGTACTCTATGTGTGGCAGGCTCGATAGGATGTCTCTAGATATCATTTCGAAACTACAATCATCTATATATATACATTATTTTGCTAGTTGCATAAAAACAAATGTTAGCCATGCACTAAGTCACAAAAAGGTGTTATTTATCTAGTGACAGGCCTCTGGGAGAGCAGCATGTGCAAATCCTATAACTGAAATATTGATCATCTTTCAAATAAAAGCGTGTGATTTCGTTTTAGCGAATCCATAAAGAAGTCTCAAGATAGTAAGTACATACCTTTTGTCTTCCAGGAACTCGTATATGTTGATAGCAAGTTGTTGCAAGCTTCCTTCTTCAGTATCAGCATAAGGTTGCCTCCTAACCTTACTAAGTATGGTTCTCAGAATGTTCATCATGTTTGGACTTCGAGACACAGATAAAAAAGCCACACATAGGAATCTATGTCTAATCTCTTGATAGACATGGTTTGCAAGTGTTGTTTTTCCCATTCCTCCGGACCCAACAATGGATACTATCTTCAGTTGTTGTGCTGACACACATTCATCCTCTTCAGTCAATAAATTGATAACCTCAGTCTTCGATTCATCAATTCCGACAATCTTGGACACATGGTCATAGATAACAAGTGCTCTAGTGTCAATGGTTCCATTGATTATCTCTGAGAAGGTGTCGACAGTCGTGCTCCTTGCATTCCTCTTACCCACATCAGTCTTGTATCTTCCGTTCTTCTCGCCCACCTCTGTGATCTGCTTCTTCAAATCTTTGATCTCGTTGCCAATCTGACGGCGAGCCTTCAGTTTACCTAATTTTCCAAGTGATTGCTTCATCTTCTCAATGAATCCCTCTGGATCCTTCTCATCGACACTTAGCATGAAGTCGTCGATGCAATTCTCCATATCGTAAGACAGCTCACGCACCTCATTCATCCATACTTTATCTTGCACATCGGCATCCTCCTCCTCTGACATCTTCAGGAGAAACACATCCATGGCAGCGAGTTCATGGGTCAGCGACTTGACCTCCTTGCGCACCTCCTTGAAATACTTGTACTTCTCACCCAGCAGAG
The DNA here is from genome assembly GCA_947311845.1 of Poa pratensis. Taxonomy (NCBI): domain Eukaryota; kingdom Viridiplantae; phylum Streptophyta; class Magnoliopsida; order Poales; family Poaceae; genus Poa; species Poa pratensis. The sequence continues at coordinate 2,235,083 of CAMZMU010000016.1, forward strand.
CGGCTAGCTTCTCTACGACGGGTTTCAGGGCCCCTGTTGCTACACTAACAAGAGCCGCCTCCATGATTGCTAGCCCCAAAGCTCTTTCAGTTATTCGTGTGTATGAAATGGATGCGGTGAAGCGCAAGTTGAATAGATGCTCATGATCCCCCCCACCCCAGCCATATAGTTTCATTTTCTTGCCGATAAGCACACGTCGTCATACTAATTAAATAAGTAACCCACTTGCTTGCCAAAGTCTACCACCTGTTCGTCCTTGATAGCTAAGACAAGTTATCCTTTCCTGAGATTTGGCTGGTAGTGTTTTTCGTCACTATGCATGTCCAGTAGTAATTTTTAAGCCTCTTATGTAATCGCATCTTTATGCAAAAACAAATGTATAAATAAAGTTTAGATATATAGGTTCGCCATAACTAAAACAATCAACAAAACAAACTACAAATGCACTGCATAATGTGAATCAACAACTAAAGGTTTCATATAAAGAAGAGTGACAAAGTACTTATTCGGCTGCCAGAACAGAAACATATTGTGCATTTCATAACCCATAGTGTGTCTCGGTCCATCCAAATCACATAATGACCAGTGAAAAGTATTATATTTATGAATGGCTCACTATACAGCTCAACCTTCGGTCTCCTCCTCGCGTCACTCCCAAGGGCGACGCCAGGGGCAGCCGGGCAGGTACGAAGCTAGAGCTGAACTTTATTAGGGTCAGCTAGGTTAGGTGTATGGTGTATTATTCCACTCATAAGCAATCTTATTAGACTAATTCAGTGAGGAGTAGAAAATTTTAATTAGGTTCATTTGAACCCAACGCTACTATACCAGCTCCGCCACCGCCTGGGGCCCCAAACCTAGCGCCGCCAAGCCCGCACCCGCATCTCCCCTGCCACTCGTGTTTGCCATGGTGGGGGAGGGCCCAGCACCCAAGGTGCCTTGGCATGTGGATTGCGGCGACGACTCCATGGGGGTGCTGGGGCAGCACCAGCAAAGGACTTTTATCGCGTGGCTTGGCAGGGGAGGCGCCCTCGGTCAGGTGACGATAGCAACCTCCTCCCTAGGTCACCATCGTGCTTATGGGTTGATCTACGGCTCAGATCCATCGTCGATGATCCATGCGGCCTTACGGCGACGCGGTTGGTGGCTAGCTCGGAGCTGGCATGCAAAACTCGGTGGTAATCTACCCGGTTGCAAGTTGGAGAGCGCTGTTGCCGGTGAGAACTGAGCTCATACTTTGATCATGACAGCATTGGTGGTGTATTTGTGCCGTTACCTTGGTGAACACATCGTCGTTGTAGTCATCGTCTTACTTTACATTCGGATCACCCGAATCGGACAACAGAAATCCTTGGTGTCGTTCTTTCTCCTAGAGCATTGCTTTTGGAGAGGTGTGCTGGCTAGATCGGTCCTGAGATAGAGCGTCATGGTTTCTTTCGCGTAAAAAATGGCGGGTCTTGGCGACGTGGTGCAACGGGGTCTTAGAAGCGAACGGCATGGCGTGGCCCTGCTTGGTCCTGTGGCGGCGTCGACGGCGGGTCTAGCAAGGATAATGCTGATTTTTGCCCTGAATATGGAGTGGCGATCAGATGGTGACGGTGGCTTCGGAAGCTTGTGCAAGCAGTATCTGGCTTACGGTATGTTGGACCGGATATGTGCTCTCGGTGCACCATATGGGCGGCTCGGTGATGCCCCTGGATATAGCTATTGGGGGTTTTGGTGACGGCATGATCCCCCACTGTCGAGTTTGTAGGTGTGTCGTGGTAGCTTCTGGTTTGTTTTTGATGTATGTATTGCTACAACTTTGTTGAATAGTTTAATAAAGAAGGATGTATAAATCTTTTATACGCAGAGGCCGGGGGTTTTAACCTCCTGTTGAAAAAAAAGTCTACAACTCGCCATCAATCATCAACTGATAAATTCCTTCCTGCCATTTAAAAATAGCCACCAAAATCGCATCCGAAAATTCAAACATACTTCCTTTGTCCCATAATATAAGCTTCCTTATATTGGGGAGAGAGGTAGTATTTGCATAACGTGAACATAAGTTTGTTGTGACTAACACACAGACAACGGAGTGACAATGCTAGCATGGTTGTCCACATGAACCATCAGGGAAGCTCTCTGTGACAACAGAGTTGGCAAGGGACTTGTCCTTAGCCTTTTTATTAAGATTAGCGTGAAAACTGATGCATCGATCGAGAAGGAAAATTTAGACTGTTACAGATAAAGTGCCCCACATAAGTTTGTTGAAAATAACACTGCAAAACCTATTAGCAAATACACATGTAACTGTATAGATGACAGGTTTCTTCCATGGCAGACTTGAGGAGGTGGAAAATTGCGGGTTTTTTGTAATGTAGCACCAGACGAATTATAATCATTAATAAGTAAAACGCCAATGCGAATGACAAACGCCAACGCATATGAGAAGGACCAATATGGCGATCAAGCGACCATCCATGTCAGATAAAATATCTGTCGCCTCCTCTTTCATACGTGCACATGCACCTGCAAACTAGAAAAATCTTTTTCATTGAAAATCTTGTCATTTCTACACAGCCAAAGCGACTATATAACGGCTATCGCTCCCACTCTAATAACAGTTCTAAACTCTTTATCTATCCCATATAGCCAGTTGAGAAATACATTTGCAACAGACTTGGGTGGATATAAGTTAGAAACTATCCGGATAGATGACCAAATAGAACGCGCAAAACTACACTCGAAAAATGAGTGCTTTATTGTCTCCTGTGGTGGACAAAACACACACTCTGTGCTTCCATGCCAGTTTCGCTTAACAAGGTTATCCTTTGTTAAAATGACACTCATACGAAGATACCACGTAAACACTTTCAGTTTAAGTGGAATCTTCATTTATCATATTTTTTTATTATTATCGACTGGTAAATCGGAATGGACTAACGCCCTGTACATGGAATCTACTGAGAATTTTCTATTCTCACGGAAATTTCAGCGAAACTTATCGGGACCTTGTGTGAGCTGCCATATGCAGTTGTGCTATACTAGGTAATAAATCTAAAATTTTCGTTAAGATTTTCTTGGCTTGATAGCACGGAGCGCAGAAACGCATTATTGCCAATTCGTACTAATAATTATAAAAATGAAGCGCCGCGTTTGCGTCAAAAACAATGATGCAACTAGGCTTGAGAGGAACATGCTAAAGGATTGGTCCTCTGGAAGTTTAAACTCGATTTAATAAGCACTGATTAAGACAGGCTCTGGATGCAATTCAGGTCACTTGGTAGCAAGATTTATATTGAGTAGGACCAACTTGGTAACCAGATTTATATTGTAAACGAGAAGATGGAGAGTACAGCTTATGCAATACGAGAACTTTCGTGGAAAGGCTGAAGGTTTTAGATCTTACTCCGTAGATTAGTTAATAATTTCGGCACAAGAGAACTTGTCCTCAGCTATCACACCGTGGGACGAACATGGTGGTACACGCAAGTGGATCGATTACATTTTCCTGAGGGTAGCTTGACGAGCAAACCACTATTAATTTTCCGTTAAGTGGACCAAAGCGTATTGTTTTCTCCTCTTTGGGGTTACCGTTCATAAGGTTAATTAACAACCTCGGGTTAAGAAATTTCGGCCTGAACAACGTGGGGCGAACATGGTGGCCCTTGGGAACCAAGTAAGCTACTAGTACTAGTTTAATAACAGCGACTTGACTCAAAATGTGAACCACCTACTGGAAATTAGTGGAATTGGCCAGAGTATACTGAGGAGGGAAGCTTTCCGCTCCACCTACGCTGCTACTACAACAAACCATCCAGTATCCACACAAACTTACCTTGGCGAGCTCTGAGCTAGCTACGACACCGTTGAAACCATGGAGGTGGCTCTGGTGAGCGCGGCGACGGGAGCCCTGAAACCCGTCTTAGGGAAGCTGGGCGCTCTATTGAGCGATGAGTACAAGAGTTTCAAGGGGGTGCGCAAGGATATCAAGTCCCTCAGACACGAACTCGTCGCCATGGATGCGTTTTTGATGAAGATGTCGGAGGAGGAGGATTCCGATGTGCAAGACAAAGTTTGGACAAACGAGGTGCGCGAGCTATCTTATGACATGGAGGACCGCATCGATGACTTCATGCTAAGTATCGGTGACAAGGACGCAGAGCCAGAGAGCTTCATGGAGAAGATGAAGCGCTCACTAGGGAAATTGGGGAAAATGAAGGCTCGCCGTCGGATTGGCAATGAGATCCATGATCTGAAGAAACAGATCACTGAGGTGGGTGAGAGAAATTCAAGGTACAAGACTCGTCAAGCCTATGCCAACTCAAAAAATGCAACTGTTGACCCTAGAGCTCTTGTAATCTTTGAGCATGCCTCAAATCTCGTTGGAATTGAACAACCCAAGGCTGAGATAATCAAACTGCTGATAGAAGAAGATTTAAGTGCGCCAATGCAACAAAAACTGAAGATGGTCTCCATCGTTGGTTCTGGAGGTATGGGAAAAACCACCCTTGCAAACCAAGTGTATCAAGAGCTGAAAGAGGAATTCAAGTGTCGGGTATTCTTATCCGTGTCCCGAAAGCCCGACTTGATGAATATCCTAAGAACTATTCTTAGTAAAGTTAGCAATCAACGTTATGATAACACGGAAGAAGGTAGTGTGCAACAGATCATTATGAATATCAACGGATTCCTACTAGACAAAAGGTACATACTTTCTCTATCTTCTCCTTTCACTTTTACTTGCCATGTTCAAAAGTATAGGGATGTGTCTTGCAAGACTATGTGTCGTAGGAAGCTTGTGAGTCATTGGAGTGCACATTCAAAACAATAGTAGTCTAGGTGGAAAACAACGTTTTCCTATATACGGTGTAGACTTTTGTTGCCTTCATTTTAATCTAGATTTTTTTCTCTAGGAAAGACTCTTGCTTAGTTGCTCATAAAAACCTGGTCAAAGTCCCTTCCAGATCAATTCATGCAATAATATGTGATCCATCTATTTTCTTTAGGGAATCAAATCCAATCGTGTGTCAACTGTCAAGATAAAATTGGTCACTCTGCATCTTTTCTATAGTCGCAACCTCATGTTGAAATTGTATCTCAACTGTCTGCTTCTTCATAATGTTCCAAACTAGCATGAACATGCACACACCACTTAAGTTTTAAGACATGCTGTTTTAGTAAGCGTGTCATCTTTTTTAATTATGAACCGTTTCATGTTGTTTGTGACACACGTGTAGGTACTTTATTGTTGTAGACGATATATGGGATGTTGAAACATGGAATGTTATTAAGGGTGCATTCCCCATTAACAATTCTGGAAGCATAATTATCACCACTACACGCATGAACAATGTCGCTCAGTCAAGTTGTTCATCATTTGATGGACACATTTATAAGATAAGGCATCTTGACATGGTACACTCAAGACAACTATTTCATAGAAGAATATTTAACTCCGAAGAAAATTGTCCTTCATACCTTAAAGAGGTTTCTGAGAAGATCTTGGAAAAATGTGCTGGGTTACCTTTGGCGATCATTGCTGTATCTGGGTTGTTGGCTAACACAGAAGAAGCCGAGTATCCATGGAATCAAGTGAAAGATTCAATTGGTCGTGCACTTGAAAGGAATGCTAGTGTTGAACTGATGATGAACATATTGTCACTTAGCTACTATGATCTGCCAGCTCATCTAAAAACATGCCTGTTATATCTAATATGTATCCAGAAGATTCAATCATTAAAAATGAAGATCTTATAAGAAGATGGATTGCTGAAGGATTCATTCAAAAGCATGGCATGTACACAACACATGAGTTAGGAGAAAGGTATTTGAATGATCTCCTCAATAGGAGTTTGATCCAACCTGAGAATACAAATCTCTATGGTAAGCTGAAGAGTTGTCGAGTTCATGACACTGTTCTTGATTTCATCATATCCAAATCCATTGAAGAGAACTTTGTCACTTTGGTTGGCGTTTCCAATCTAACCGCTCATACACAAGGAAAAGTTCGTCGACTCTCCCTCCAATTCAACCATCAAGAAAATTCTATCCTACCAACAAGGTTATTATTGTCTCATGTCCGATCACTCCGTGTGTCTAGTGGTTGGTCAGAAATCCCTTCTCTAGATGTGTTCCGACATTTGCGTGTCTTGCACTTTGATCTTTATGACCCATAAAAAATCCCGACTTTGCAAATATAGGAAGGTTGTTACACTTGAGGTACCTGAACCTCCGTTGGATGTCACAACTAAGTGAGCTCCCAGATCAAATTGGAGAACTAGGGTTCTTAGAGATGTTGGACCTAAGATGCACGAAAATTCGTAAATTACCGGCAACTATTGTTAACCTGAGAAAATTGGTGGATCTACTTGTTGACAGCGGTGTCAAATTTCCTGATGGAATAGCCAAGATGCAATCACTTGAGTGTTGAAATGGGTGGGGTTTTTCAGCAACCACTTAACTTCTTGTTAGAACTTGGCCAATTAAGGAATCTGAGGAAGCTGGTCCTCGATTTTGAAAACCGTTCTAACATTGAATATAAAATTGGAGTGAATGAGTGTAATGAAGCTATTTTCAGTTCCCTTCACAAATTAGGAACTCGGAACCTCCGTTCTCTAGATTGTTAGTGGAGGTATATTCTTGAAGGAACCTTCTTTCCCTATTCCGCTTAGCCTCCAGAAAATAAAAACATGGAATTCAGCGGTCCCACGTGTTCCGAGTTGTGTGGGCTCCCTCGTGAACCTACAACAGCTATGCCTTCAAGTGAATGGAGTTGGGCACGAAGATCTGTGCATCCTTGGAGGCTTACGTGCTCTGCTTATTATGGACCTGCAACAAGTGCGAGAAAACTCTGGAGATGAAAGACTCAGAGTCGTGGTGGAGTTGGGTTCCCATGCCTGAAGCAGTTTTTCTATCAGACATATGATAGGATGGATCTGGTGTTTGCAGTAGGATCAATGCCCAAGCTTGAAAAACTCGTGATTATACTTGATGGTGTGGCTGAAGCTGACTCTCCAGACATTGGAATCGAGAACCTCCCCTGCCTCATTACTATCAGATGTGTAGTACATGGCGATGATGGCACTGTTGGAGCCGTAAAGATTGCTATGGAGAGAGCAATCACAAGGCATCCCAATCACCCTATTCTACTCTCGGACATTAGGATGTTGATGCATGTGTGTATGGACCATCTACGACCCAAACGCTGCCACTTCAGGTACTGGTTCTCTGTCCCGAACAAAACCACGTCTAATTCCAAAGCTAGATTTTACATCTCTCTTAATTTGGTTGGATCATGTATTCAGGTTGTCCAAGTTCTTCTGACATGTCATTTTTAATTCCACCATTCTGATAGTATATATCAATCATATGCAGTGGGACTCTCGTGGTCAGATTTGGCATTGAGTGTTCTGGCTGATGGATGTTGGTGACGCGCACACAATATATCTCCTGTTGAATTTGAGTAGGCTGATATAGTTTGTACAATTGCATATCTTAAGATATAGTGTATACTCAGAGTCTTGTACATTATTCCTAGCCTGCAGGCTTAAAACAATTGTATACTTGCATAGGGAGACAATTTGTCCTGTAATTTCCATTTGCAATATGTCCACAACTCCACATACAGGGCGTTGTACTAAACGTTGTATACCGCACTAGCTGAATGATTCAAAGAAAAAAGACCGGCTGCACATCTATGTCTCAGCCAAAGCACACTGATAATACTGTGGATTATTTCATTTTGTACTAAGATCATATTTCCCTAGAATCTGGTATACATGGTCTTAATAAAGCTGTCAATGCATTTCCCTGGAAATTTGTTGAATTATGCTATAAAATACGGCAGCAGATTGTATTTCAAAATGAACTTCCTTTAGTTTCTCACTGGATCTACAACCTTGAGGATCAAAATCGTTCTTTAGGCCAAGATGATGCAGATGACAGAAAAATATGGCTCTTCGGCTATTTGAGAAAATAGCTTTTGATCTTCAGCGTTCAAGTGGGCGTGCTAGCAAGTATTTATAAATCGTTAGACAATCCAGTTGCTCTTGCCTCCAATGGGATGAAACTGGCAGTGGACACCTCTACTCAACTAAGTGTTTTGCTGCTCCCTTTATGTAACTTCGTTGCCTCTATGTATATTCCTACGTCATCTATTTTCGTTGTAATATAATCCCGCTTATGTTAGATTATTGACTGCTATCTATTTGCACAATATATGTTGCTTTCTTACAAGGCCATGCAAATAGTAGTGTTACGCTTCGCTAGCCTTTGTGAGACATTTACAAGATAAGAAGAGTACGTGCAGCCGGTGTTTACAGCAAAATCAGGACAATGTACTTGACCTTACCTACATCTGACTGCTTACCATTCTTATTTTCGAAAGCAAAGAATTTGGCAGTAACTTACCATACTTTTCTTATGCCAAAAAAATCAGGCATAACTCCATCATTTGCGCCATTTGGCGCAACGGGTCATCTAGTGTATCTAACAACCGTTAAAAGTTGGGACGCTGGGCATAACAACAAACAACGAAAATATAGATAGATTTGAATAAGTATCTATTGAGAAAAGACGTACGCATTTGTTGAACGACAACGTCTCAGACATCTCAAAGAGTTGCGCAGCAAAAAACCAAACCAGACGGTGAAACTTTTATACAGTGCCTTGTCTCCTGATCTGGCACGCTGCATTACTTCATCCCACGGATACTCTGTACTGTACTTTAATCGACCGATAATTGACAGATGATCTGCAAAACCAAAATTTAATCAACAGCGATGCATACCAGGTATATATTCAGCTGTAAACAACCGTAAGCAGCATCTGAATTGTCAAGAAAACTAATGAGAAAAGCTTATATATCAAGTGTAACAATGGCGCCAAACTTGCTTGATGCATGTCTGGCTTGCCAAAGACATGACATGAATGCGTAAAAGCGACGATGCGCAACTGCAGACTAAGTACAAGATATATTGCAGGAGAAATCAGTGGTTATCTTGGTATCTTAGCGAGACAAGATAGGTAACATCAATCTCTAAAAAGGATATCAAGCAACAGAAGAATAGACATGAGCTTCAGAGTAAGTGGTGGGGGCAGACTTGCGTCCACCACCACTCTGCTGCCGCTCCAGAGCTCTTTTTCTCACTCTATTTTCACTGGATATTTTACATAACTATTTCTTGAATGGCATCTCGAATGTGATGAAAGAGATATCCATGAATCATAAATTCGCATTGCATAAAATGTGACGGGGAAGGAGAGAATTAAGAATCTGCTACTTAAGCTACAAACTCCTTACATTATTCATCTCAGTCAGGAGGTGGCCGCGAGTACAATGTAGTATCATTTAAAGGGAGAAGCTACGCACTAAAAAACCTTAAACAGCTAGACTAGGAGCGCAGCAGCAACTCTCTTTTTTTCAAATGCTCGGGAAGAAGTTTCCAATTGAATTTTCACTGAAAAAATGGTCTCAAAGGCAGAATACAAAAGCCAGAAAATGCTCCAGATTGTACTGTCACAGTGCTAAACTGAATCATCAGATGATGAAACTTTGCAAGAGAGACCTAGTGGCACATTAGTCCCCTCACAAAGCTTGTGCTGCGAACCAATTGAATACAGACAACCTGAACATGTATAGTTGGGAATTAGCGAGGATCTTGACGTCTTGTTGGGTACAAGAGAGAAAAACACTAGGAGTACCTGAGTATGGGTGTGTCGTAGATGGTAAGAACCCAGCAGCATGTTAATACTCGTCGATGTGCCGAAAGATTACAGTAGGGCAGTTGGGGTGTGTGCTGCCTGCACTCTTCATAGCAGCCTTAAAACTGCTGTAGTCACCTTGTTCTACTGTACAATCGACAGTAACGAGTCTGGGCAGATTCTCTATCCCGAAATCAAAACTATCAGCGATTGCCTCGGTTCTACACGCCTGTATAACAATCACAAGTATTTCAAGGTTGGGCATGGAACCTACTGCAAACTTCAGATTTATTTCTTCTTGGTGTACATAATATCGGAACTTCCTCAAGTATGGGAACCCAACTTCACCACTGACTGTCAACATTCCATCTACAGAATTATGGTATCTCACTTCTAGTTCCAGCTGATCAGAGTGGGCAAGCCTCCAAGAATGCAGAGATCGCTCTGAGTGATTCCCTTCACTGCAATGCGTAACTCCTGAAGGTTGACAAGTGAGTGCATCCATTCTGGAACATGCCGGAGTGGCGAATCAATTAAGATCAGCTTCTGGAGGCTAAGGCAACAGGGCAAATGTTCCCAATGGTAAGAACGTACCCCCATTTTTTATTTTCAGAGAACGAAGCTTGTCCAGCGAGACAAAGTCACAAAATGAAGAAACAGGAACTCTCCTTGCGCCTCGTTCATTGACATCAATGAACAACTTCCTCAGATTCCTTAGCTGTTCAAGTTGTTGCTTGTAGTTAAGACTTTGCAATGAAAAGTCGACCCATTTCAACACCTCAAGTGCTTGCAACTTCCAAATTCCATCAGGAAATGTAACTTTGCAATCAGTCAATAGATGCACCAATTTCCCTAGATTTACAATACTTGCTGGCAGTTTCCAAATGAAGGTGCCTCTTAGATCTAAAATCTCTAGGCACCGTAGACACCCGATATTTCCTGGAGCTTAGATATTCTGGTTCCCCCGAGGTTTAGGTACCTTAGATGAACCAACCTCCCTATACTTTTAATATGATGTTCTTTGATTCGATGTCTCGTTGTAAGAGGAACGCCATCCTCCAAAATCTACAATACGCAAATGCCTAAACTCATCCAATCGAGAGATTTCCCCTGAATTTCCAAAAACATTGAGTGATCGGGCATGGGACAATACCAGTCTTCTTTTTGGCACGATACCATTTCGCTGTATATCAAGTTGGAGAGAGAGCCGACGAACCTTCCTTTTGACATTAATTGGTACAAAGGGCACCCCAACCAAAGTAACAAAGTTATCTTCAATGGACTTGGATATGATGAAATCGAGAATTGTGTCATGAACTCTACAAGTATTCAACTTATGGTGTTTATCAATCACCAGCTGGACCAAACTCCTATTGACAAGCTCATTGAAACACATTTCCCCCAACTCATTACTGTATATCTTCCTTCATTATGAAATAATCCTTCAGCAATCCATCTCCTTATAAGACCTTTCTTCTCGATAATAGTATCTTCTGGAAATATACTCAAGCACAAGAGGCAAGTTTTTAAAAGAGAAGGAAGATCAAAATAACTAAGTGACAATATCTTCATCATATTTCAACACTACGATTTCGTTCAAGTGCACGGCCATTGAATCTTTCACTTCATTCCATATATCTGTTGTTTTCTGTTTGCTAGCCAACAAACCAGCTATTGCAATGATCGCCAAAGGCAAGCCGCCACATTTTTGCAAGATTTGATTAGAAACTTCCTTAAGATGAGAAGGACAATGTTCTTCGGAGTTGAATAGTCTTCTATAGAATAACTGTCTGGAGTGCACAATATCAAGAGGCCTTAAACCATAAATATGGCCATTGAATGATGAACTACATGCTTCTGCCACACTGTTTATGCGGTAGTGGTGATTATTCTACTACCAGCACTTGTCATGGGGAATGCGCACTTAATAACATCCCATGTATCCATATCCCATATATCATCAACAACGATAAAGTACCTGCACGTGGATTTGTGAGATATATTAGAGGGACTTTAATATCAAACACATACAACAAGATAGGCAAACTAAAAAATGAAGCTTGTCACACTTATAACATAAAAAGAAAATAAGAAATTTAATAGTATTGTTGTTGAAATGGAATATGTTGCCGACTTGATTAGATTCTATGTGTCAATGTTTGTTTGGTACAACTAGGTTTTATAGGTTAACTATTTTCGTGAGTTGGGAGAGTGTGCATGTGGTAAGTTAAAAAGTAATCTATTCATTTTGAATTTTCATGAATTGATTTTCAATGACAAACCCCCCAATTAGCTGCCATATATGAAAAAAAATTACTTCACCATGAGGCAAACTGCAAACAACATAAAAAAGACCATGGGAGAAATTCTTGGTGGAGGATTGTTCCACCTGAAAAAGAGGGCCATACATCTAGAGGAGATAGCGAGTCATGATACCTAGCACGGTGGGGCCACCCTCTATCCCTCCTTCAGCCATGTGCTTCCGTTTCCAATCCTAATTTACTTCCGCCTATGAATTGGAGGGTTTTAGGGGCAGAACAAGCGCCGCTATAAATATTTTAGGACGCGACTAGTTGTCGAATGACGCCACCCAAGTTTTAAAAAGAAAATTTTACGTGCACCCAGTATGCAACGAATTTAATCAGTACAATAAATAAATAACTAAATCAGCTGCAAGAGTATACAACTGAAGAAAAAGGCAGCTGGAATCATGGTACAACGGGAAAATTTGCAGTTGCAACGGAATATGCGGTTGTCGGCTGAGCGGGATGAACCACAAATCCCAGATGTTATTTTCTAACCCATGGGGCGGTCATGTGGTGCCACGGGAGGCTCACACCCACTGAAGATTGACAATCTCACCAAGGAGGACATATGAGTGATTGACTTTTCACTATATTTCTAAGCATAAAGCTTCGAACCAGGGATTTGATATGAGCATGCACATGATCGGCTAGTATAATGTTACATAAAAATTCGATGTTGATCCTCCAGGACTCAGGAACCGCCGACTAGGTTGGGTTGTAATTCCTCAGACTTATTTAGTATTGTGTGCTTGATCTAATATCACATAAACGATCTGTCGACACATAATTGCAATTTTTAATTATATACCGGTTTAATATCACGGTAGAAAGGAATGGACGGCATTTCTGTTCTTCTAGGTGTGGCAGACTCAATAGGATGTCTCCAGAACTATATGTGGGGAAAAGCATGGATTTCATATATTATTTTTCTAGTTGATGGACATATATCTTCTCACTGTGAAATCACAATCACCCACACATATACATGATTCTTATCACAACATATCTTATATTGATTAAGATGTCGCCCGCCCATGTTGCAGGCCAAGTTCTAGTTGCACAAAAAACAAAAACTGTATCTCAAGCAGTCAATAACTAAAGAAATGCTATTGGTCGAGTGGCAGGCCGCGGAGGAGAGGAGCATGCGCAAAACCTAAGACTGAGATATTGAGTGTGTTCATCCTAAAAAGCTAACGATTGTGTTTTAGCGAATCCGAAAAAGCATAGAGAGATGGTACCTGCGTACCTTTTGTCTTCTAGGAACTCGTATATGTTGATAGCAAGTTGTTGCGCACTCCCTTCTTCAGTACCAGCATAAGGTCGGTTGCTAACTTTACTAAATATGGTTCTGAAGATGTTCATAATGCTTGGACTTCGCGACACGGATAAGAAAGCTTGACAGACGAATCCGCTTCTAAGCTCTTGGTACACTTGATTTGCAAGAGTTGTTTTGCCCAATCCTCCAGGCCCAACGATAGATACAATCTTTAGTTGCCGTGTTGACCCACGACCGCCCTCTTCAGACAACAAATTGATGATGTCAGCCTTGGATTCATCAATTCCGACAATCTTCGACACATGGTCAAAGATAACAAGAGCTCTAGTGTCAATGGTTCCATCGATGGTCTCCGACAAGGCTTGGACGGTCCTGTGCCTTGCATTCCTCTTGCCCACCTCAGTCTTGTATCTTGCATTCTTCTCGCCAACCTCAGTGATTTGTTTCTTCAGATCATGGATCTCATTGGCAACCCGACGGCAAGCCTTCATCTTGCCAAACTTCCCTAGCGAGTGCCTGATCTTCTCGACGAAGCCCTCTGGCTCAGCGTCCTTGTCTTCAACACTTTGCATGAAGTCGTCGATGCAGTCCTCCATGTCGTAGGAGAGCTCACGCACCTCGTTCATCCACACTTTATCCTGCGCATCGGGATCCTCCTCCTCCGACATCTTCGTGAGAAAGGCGTCCATGGCGGCGAGTTCGTGGGTGAGCGATTTGATATCCTCGCGCACCCGCTTGAAACGCTTGTATCTTTCGCTGAGCAGAGCGCTGAGCTTCCCCATGACGGGCTTCAGTGCCCCCGTCGCGACACTCACCAACGCCGCCTCCATCGCTAAGCTCTGGCTCCGTGGAATGCACCGAAAACAGCTAAATTTGGCACCCTGAAAATAAGAGAATGGATTAATGGAAGAGGGATTATTACACTGCCAATACGAGTGGCAGCATACAAAGATATGGAAGCGTGGCGGGAGGAGATGGAGCCGGACCCTGTCGCGGACGCTGGGTTCTTCTTCACTGGTAGCAGCAACTCGGAGCTTGCGCCGTGACCAGAGCTGCTTCAGTGGCCGTGCGGTTAGCGCAGTGAAAAGAGTGGATTTTTCTTCACTGCTGGCACAGCACCGACAGTGAACATCCACCAATAGTAGATTTTTGTAATTCGTTAGCGTCGTCAAGGATGGTTGAACTCCTGAAAAGAGGAAAATCGAAAAAATTAGTGTTGGCGCTGCATCTCGCAGCGCCGCTCCTCTTCTTTTTTTTTTTTTTTTGCGGGTAAAACTTGGAGTTTATTCAGCTGAAATAAAGTTACAATCAGCCATTACAAGATCTGAAATAAAATTCGGCTCTTGATGCACCCAGCACATGGTGCTGTGCTCAGAGCGCTCGTAATTAGCCAAGGTATGTGCAACTCTAATTTGATGTCTACTTGCTTTGACCGGAACAAACTCCCTATTCTCCATAAGGTTTTTCACTTCAGTAACAAGGTGTCCATAAACGGATCGAGATAAAGAACTGTCATTTAAAGCCGAAAGAGCCAGGATCGAGATAAAGAACTGTCCTTTACAACTCTCTTGTCATCCCGGTTTCTCTCTCAAACACACATAAGAACACCACACACATCACCAAGGAGGAAGACCATCAGCTTTGCCCAGAACACTCTCCCTTGGTGAGCAGAAAGACTACATTTTGTTGGCGCCTCACGGCTTGCTTTTCCATTACTGAATGCAAGATATATATACAACAGCCTAGCACGGTCTAGGACGTGTCCAACTTACTTCCCTACTCCATGCAATCTCCACTAACTAATACCTGCATGTCCTACTAATCAGTTTGAGCTAATCACTCGGTCATGCAGTAACTAATCTCACTGCTCAATACTTGGTCACGGCACCCCCGTACTACTAGAGCTCTCCAAACTATACCGTGCACACATACTTAGCCACTAACTTAACTCTAACAACATGAGAAGATTAAATACCTAACAATTACTACGCCGAACGCGCCTAGCGGGATGCGGTGCAGCAGGAGACGGGAAGGGGACGCACGCACGTACCTGGCGGGCTGGATCCTCCGTGGAAGACGGCCGCCGAGTAGCTGGGCTGTACCTACGGGATGGAAGCGCGGCGGCGGGAGATGGGGCCGTACCTACGGGTATGGGAACCTGGATTTTTCTTCAGTGGTACTCTGAAAAGAGGAAAATTGAACCATTTAGTACTACTAAACAGGGAAGGAGGCGATCCGAGAAGGCGACGGCGCCGGCGGCACGGCAGGAGATGGGATGAGGGGCGTACATACCTAGCCGGCTGCGGAGTAGCTGCGCTGTTGCGGCGGCGCCCCGTCCGGCGAGGAGAAGGAACCCAATTGGGAAAGAAGGTCTGACGCGGTACTGCTATGGAGTGAGCAAGAAGGTCAACGAAACGCGCAAGCGAAATGACCGGTCGTCGTCGTTGCGGTCTCTCCAGGCCCAATTTACATTTTTTTTCGTTTTCTTTTCTACTCTGAAGAACTGGGATCACTCCCCTTCCTCACTTCTCCTATTAGAAAAGTCATGTCGAATCCTACCCGAACACGCCTACCATATAACATCGACAGGGACAACATAGTTTTTTTTTTTTTTTTGCAGGAAATCTAGTGAGCTTTTATTCCATCAACACAGCACCCTCGCTGTCCGCTTGGATACTAGTTACAAGAAAACTAGGGGGAGATGACATCCAACATTCTGACACCCCAAGTGTGCATGCAAGCTTCGCACACAAGTGGGCAGAATGGTTAGAGTGCCTCTTAACATGTTTAATACAGAAAGAAGTAAAATCTCTAGCAAGCTCTTCAACCTCGAAAAGAATTGGCGCTATTAACGAGCGCGAGCCTTGGCGTGTGACCCATAGATCAACAACCTCCAAGCAATCCACCTCCATTACTACCTGTGCAAATCCTCTCAGTTTTGCAAAAAGGACACCCTCGCGGAGAGCGAGCGCCTCGGCCACCAAAGGATCAGTGACGCCCTCCTGCGGTTTACTCCAGGCACCAACGAAGCCTGACGCAGTTCTTGCCACTCCACCCGCTCCGCATTTTCTGGCATCCAAGGCAACACCAGCATCAGTGTTCACCTTGATCCAACCATCATCGGGTGGTTTCCACCCAAAACCTGGCATTATTTTCGTATGGCCACTAGGCAGATCAAGAATCGCAAGATCATCTCTGATCCGCTTCACAGAATGTACAGGATCTGTAGTGCCATTGTCATGTGTAATACTGTTTCTAGACGTCCAGATCGCCCACATGATTGTAATGATCTTCGGCCTATCTGAGTCTGAAATGATCGGGTCACATAAAATGTCCCGTTCCCATGTGCTCGGGTGCAGGTCCGGCAGTTTAACATCAAGCCAGATCATCGCCTCCACCCAGAATTTGCGTGCATGGCTGCATTTGATGAGCGCATGCATCATGTCTTCGTCTGCAGATAAGCAAACTTTGCATCTCGCCAAAGGCACAACATGTCTATGTTTGAGAGTACTTTCGACTGGAAGAATTCCCCGAAGAACCCTCCACCAGAACACCCTGACCTTCGGCACCACTTTGAGCTTCCACAGTCGGTTCCATAACTGTATATCTTTCGATGAGGATTCTGTAATCGTCCCTTCTTCTAGAGCAGCATGCTCGTTATGAGTCACTAGAGATCGATACGCAGATTTTACAGAGTAAACACCCGACTTCTCCAAAGCCCAAGCCCAAAAATCATTGCCACCAGCTCTCAACGGTATATTTAAGATAGCATCAGCATCTGGTGCAATAAAGTTCCTTCTAACCTTCTGTATGTCCCATGATCCACCATCTGCACACAATAGGTCTGAAACCCTGTTTAGAACATCGAGGTCTGCAACCCTGTTTAAATCATCTATGCCTAATTGTGCCGCTGGCATCATAGACAACTTCCCTGGGATCCACTTGTCTGTCCATATTGAAATAGACGTACCATCTCCCACTCTTTTCACCATACCCTTCTCAAGTGCACCTCGCCCAGCGATAATGGCTCTCCATACCGCCGATGAACCACGAGGAGCTTGTGCGAGCATGAAATCAGAATTTGGGAAATACCTCCCTTTGAGAACTCGGCAGCATAAGGAATCAGGGCTTGTTAAGAGGCGCCAACCATGCTTACCTAGGAGTGCCAAATTGAAACTCTCTAGGTCTCTAAACCCCATTCCTCCTGAGATCTTCGGAGATGCAAGCTGTTCCCAACTAATCCAATGCATAGATCGACGATCCAGGGAACTACTCCACCAATACTTTGCCATATACGAGGAAATAATCCTATACACTTTCTTTGTTAATTTGAAACATGTCATTGAGAAAGTGGGGATAGCCTGTATCACTGCTTTCAGAAAAATTTCCTTTCCAGCGCACGAAACCATCCGTTCAGATCCCCCATTAAGTTTACTTCGGATCCTTTCACCAATATGATCGAAAGTTCCACTTGTGATGCGACCAGTTGCGGTGGGTAAGCCAAGATAACGTTCACTGAACGCTTCCACCACAATGCCCAATGTATTCTTCAGTAACTGCCGAGTATCCAGTGGAGTATTTGGACTGAAATAGATAGAGCTCTTCTCCCTATTGATACACTGCCCTGAACAATCACTATATATTCTCAAGATCTCATTTAAACGCTGACAACTCTGCTCCTTCGCATTCATAAAGATGAGACTGTCATCTGCGAATAACAGGTGATTAATCCATGGAGACCGAAAGCTCACTCTTATTCCTCTGTCAACATGTGCTCCCCCAAAAAGATTTAATAGGGAGGTAAAACCTTCACCACACAACAGGAAAAGATACGGAGACATCGGATCACCTTGGCGAAGTCCACGTGATGGTGTGAAATATGGCAACAACTCACCATTCATCCGGACTGAAAAACGAACAGAAGTGACACACTTCATAATTAGGCGAACAAACCCAGAGCTGAACCCCAACTTCAACATAATAGCTTGAAGATAATGCCACTCTACACGGTCGTATGCCTTCATCATATCCAATTTGACAGCACACACATAATTCTTCCCTTTCTTTCTTTTTCTCATCGCATGCACACTCTCGTGAGCAATTATAACATTGTCGGTAATAAGTCTGCCTGGAACAAATGCACTTTGTTCCTCACTAACAATATGATCCAGCCACATCCTTGTCCTATTCAAACTCCAGCAAACAAAAACTCAACCTAACAACACACGTATCTCTTGGCCCCATATATAGGCCGTGATTGGTGCTGCTTCAATCCGATCAACACGACAGCGATGAAGATGGCGACTAGCATCCCTTATGAGCTCGAATCGACAACATCGATCTGTCTCCAGCGAAGCTAACTTGAGGAGACGACGGCCATCTGGCGCCATGGCTCCAACGAAGGTAACATGAGGAGACGACGGCAATCTCACGCCAACGTAGTTTAAGAAGGCGCCCAACCCGGCGCCGAACACCCTGCAAGTCAAGGACAACATAGTTGTACACATCTATTCTCTCCGATGCGTGAATTGTGAAAAAGAGAGCCCAACCGACATCTCCTCGCTACTTTTGTGCCTACTTTTCGTGTCTGTGTTTTCCATCCACAACAAAAAAGACCTTTTTTTGCAGCGGATGGTCATTTTTCTTCAACGGTAAGAACGGGATATTGCGTACTACCTATCTTTAGCTTATCAAAATATAATATATTTAATGTGCGTTATTCAGCTATCTTCATTCCAGTGGATAAGACGTATAAATTTTGTCAAGAGTTAAATGTTACTAAGCTTGACCAAATATATACAAAACGTAACAACACCAAAGTATAAAATAAATGTATTATAAAAATATATTTTATAGTCAATACATTGATATTTTCAATATATTGATATTGATTTGGTATCTTAAATGTTTATAATTTTGTCTATAACATTTGTCAAATTTAGATGCCGTTAACTTTTGACTAAATTCATACGCCTTATTTATATGTAGCGCATATTGCAATAATTTTCCGTTGATTGTTACATTAAATGAGAAACTTTTATGTGCCTCTTTATCCTATATTTTTGCAGGTTTATTTCATTTTTGTAGTCTAGCATATTAATTATTAAACTATGTTTGTGTTTCAGTGCAGGTGTGCTTTTGTTCCAAAGTGGCCTAGCCTACACCATCCAGCCCATTTACAGATTTTCAAATGTGGGCTCCACCTTACAGGCCGATGAAAGATCCAAGTAGCGTCACAGCAGAGTATTATTTCGGCCATTTTATGCAGAAAAGAAAATCGCCAAATAAAATGAAAATTAAAATATATTGGAGATGGGAGGTATCGATCCCCCTGCCTCATAGAATGCGGTCTAAGTGCTCTACCATTTGAGCTACATCCCCTTCTACGAAAATAGCATTAACTCATCTAATTAATGCTAACTAATAATAGTTAAGGATTAAACAAAGTCAATAGGCGATAACCAATTCCCAGCCCATGCACTACCAATCATGATTTACGTCCATACAAAAAAAAGATACATATACACTAATACTCCAAAAGGCTTTGATTACTTGACTGTACACGATATACACTAATACTCCAAAAGGCTTTGAAGGAGAAGCTAACAGACCCCGCACAAAAAAGAGGCTATGAGAAGAAACAGAAAGTGCTCATCGGTCCAATGTCAAGAACAGGTCGGCGCCGTCTCTCTCCAGGTTGATCAGATGGTGATCATCCTACGGATTGAAGTAGCCTGAGCCGCCGATGTTGGAGGAAACGAGCAGCATCACGCTGGTTATGGCAGCAAGCCACACCAGGGCCCTATCTGAAGCACCAAAGCCATGAAAAAGAACTGCAAATCAACCCCTGGCCAGCATAAACATACCCACAAAGCAAACAAGCAGAGCTCCATGGATTCAGAAAACATAACATGTTCACCTTCGGGGCTACTGGACGCAGTGGTCCCTCCATCCACAAAGAAAAAAGCAAGCTCCCATGGATTCAGAGGGGAAAATTACTCACCTTCGGGGCTACTGGACACCGTGGTCCCCGCATCGACGACGGCGGTTTCACCTGCCGGGGAACCATCACCGGTCTTTGGTTCCTCAGTCTGCTCGGTGCCGTCTCTCGAGCTCCTGGTCTCGGCCGACGACACGATGCCCTGGAACTCCTCGCTCACGAGCAGCGCGGCCAGCAGGTCCATGAAGGTCTCCCTCTCATTGCCACCGAGACCGCCCTGCTGCTTGCCATCGATCCGGACGTAGTCTATCACGTCCTCGTCCGAAATGTATCCTGTGGCATACTCGGTCTTCACCCCTTCGTCTTCCTCGTCCTCCTCGACATATGCTTTGTACGTGAGCCGGAGGAGGACTTCGCCGGACGACCGCTTGCTGAAGAGGCCCCACCCTCCGTATAACGTTACGATCTTGTCAGTAGGTACTGTGTCTTTCAGTGAGCTTAGATCAACCTGGAAAAAAACATTAACATGAAAAACTTAC
This sequence comes from Poa pratensis, assembly GCA_947311845.1. Classification (NCBI taxonomy): domain Eukaryota; kingdom Viridiplantae; phylum Streptophyta; class Magnoliopsida; order Poales; family Poaceae; genus Poa; species Poa pratensis. The sequence continues at coordinate 2,255,831 of CAMZMU010000016.1, forward strand.
TCCACTTTATAAAAAAGATGCCCGGAAGAGATACTGAACTAGCAAGCTTTGAACCTTACCTCTCCCGTACCGATAGTGATGTCGGTCAGACCAACCGAATCTTTCACTTGAATACACAGCTTTTGCTTGCGAGGGTTCGTAACTAGCATATGAAAATCCTGTTTCATGTGAAGTGTTTATATATGAAACAGAATTTAGTAAAATGCAAGTGACTGAGGCAGAACTGTGATAGAACTTTTACTTGATTCCAGATTGGCTCTCCTGGTAGGCCAGTCACGGTTGTTTGGCTGTTCTTCTTGCTCTTTATGACTTGATCACCAAGAATCATGGCAACATATGGATCTGTCTTCCCTGCAAGTGAAATTAAATGTTTCTAACCTTTGTTAACACGAAACAGAGGTTTGTGAGAAAAATGATTTAATTTCGTATTCCTATTTTTCAGCTTATGAATTGTGATTGAACTAATGTGTAAATTAATTTTATTGTGATTGAACTAATGTGTAAATTAATTTTATTGGTACCGACTCTTGAGACATGCATACTCGACTATGAAACTCTTTCGACCAGATAATATACGAGTGCTTCAGTATAGACTTTAGAACCTATGTCTCAACCAGAAAATCCAGGTTGTTTTAGTAACTTTAATTGGTGCAGACTTTTGAAATCAGGCATACACAGTAGAACATCGATCAACTGTGAAACGCTTTCCACCGGTAAACTGGTGCTTCAGCATAGACCTGGGCACACTGTCTCAACCAGAAAAAACTAGACTGAGCCAAAGCTAACTATTACAGCCCTTGAGAGGGTGGGGGGTGAGGAGTCATATTGGACCCAGCTCAAGTGTTTGGCCTTGGCCTATCTTGATAGAACACTTTCTTGTTTGACAGAACAAAGTACAATATCGGCTCGACAGGAATGAACCGGATGTCACCTCTTAACTAATAAACAGATGCTAAATCGAACATAAAAAAATCAAGGAGTCCTTACCGAACAAGACGAAGCTAAGCTTCCTAGCATCAACTAGTGTCACTGACAGCTCTCCAACAAAGTCCTTATTCCCATCTTGAGCTAAGTCAGTAGCAACGCCTTGCATTATACCGCTTGCAACATTTTGAATTATGTCACTTGCAACATCTCCTGCAACCGGTCCCATAGCTCTCCCCTTTTCAAAATCGAGGACAATCTTTTTGGGCCGGACAAAGAGACGGGGTAGATCTTCCGTTAGAAGTTTCGTGAGAAATCTAGTAGCAAAAGATCACAAGTACCTTGTTAGGTCACTGGATATCAATGCAAGACCTTTCTATCAAATCATAAAAAATGATATTTTTCTCCGTTAAATCTGGGATAAACTATAAAAATTGTCCTGAAACATGATACAGGAAATGTAAAGCGAGTTCACTTAAATATGTTTACCACTGAATCAAAACATCCTCTACGTTCTGGAAATATGAACCATGACTAATAACAGATTGACTAATCTGTTATTCACATTGATGAAGAGAATAAATTACCAGTAACTAAGTGCAGCTGGGATTAAAACTACCATTGAGAGCTCAAACCAACTTATTTCGCCCCCAAAAAAGCTCGAACCAATTTCTATCAAATGTTTTATCACCAATTAAGTGCACATGGATCACTATTTAACCTCCTAGATCTACAGTAAACAAGAAAGCAGCTGAGGGATGAGCGGGTCAAGTGGACATATGGGTCGGTTGGGGGGCAGGGTGCATTAACATTATCTATCAGTACATAAACAGTAACCAAAAGAGTGAATAAACGCATTGATAGACATTTCTCAATGTAGCAACACCAGTATGTAACCATGATTCTGCAAAGATATTTTAGATGATAGGGCTTACATTGACAGAACAGGAATTGCTAGTGGAGGCAGCACCATGTACATGCAAAGATTGTTAGCACATTGTTAGCAAAGAATCAAAGTAAAAGCTGGACATGTCATCAAAGGGACACAGAAAAGTATACAAAAGGCTCAACAGGAATCACCCCAGTGTATGAATAAGAGCTTATGAATAGGAAACATAAACACAATATAACTGGCTGTAGAAAGTGTACTATTTTGACATTGTTCTACCTGCAGAAACTCAAAAATTTAAGACCTAGAAAATCTGTAGTCCCAGAGACGACTTATCCTCTCGGTTTCTTTTAACCATCTCAATGCTAGCAGGAGCAACCACAAGACCTATGCGCAGAAGAGAGGTCCATAGGAAGTATCTTCAGTTCACTATTGTGCCTAACATGTCCTATGCCCCAATCTTAAGTAACTGAAGAATCTTATATTGTGAAATTCTACAGCTTATGTTGCATTCAGGAAGTCATGCTGATTTTAGGTTCTGTGACAACCATATTCTGTCTTTCAATAGCACAAGCTAATCGACCTCAAGATCACGATTGTAGGTATGATTTGCAAATGGGAACAGTAAGGTTGCATAAGCATCTACATACCCATAAGGTTGAAAAGCCGGAACAGAGACAGCTCAAACTTTATCTTTGGAAGGGACACAAATGCCCAAGACGCGGCTCCCACCCATGGTTCACTATTGTGTCTAACATGTCCCACACCCCAACCTGAAGTAACTGACTAACTGAAATTCTACTGCCTATGTTGCATTCAGAAAGTCACATTGTTAATAGTTTCTGTGCCAAGCATATTCTGTTTTTCAATAGCCCAAGCTAATTGACCTCAAAATCATGATTTTAGGTACGAGTTTCAAATGGGAACAGTAAGGTTGCATAAGCAGCTGCATACCCATAAGATTGAAAAGCCGGAAGAGAGACAGCTCAAACTTTATCTTTGGAAGGGACACAAATGCCCAGGACGCAGCTCCCACCCATGGCTCTATCGGTATAAGCCGCAACTTAACCCACAACTCCCCATCGATATCAAAATCTTGAACCCAGACCGGCACAACGATCGGCACAGCGCTGAACTTTAAGGAGAGGGCCAACGCCATGCGTGCGTCACCGGCATAACGAATGCCAATTTGGTACCTGAAATACACAATGAAATAGTCAATCCCAACTTCTTTTTTTTAATAGTGGATGCTGCCTCTACCACCACCACTGTGCTACCGGTCAAGAAAAAAAAGAGCTGTCTTTTTTTTTCTTAGGGATAGGCCCTAGCCCTGGCCATGGTGGGCCGGGCCTTGCTGGCCAGAGCCCAAACCATGCCTCTCAGGCATTTTTTTTTTCAGAATAATTAAAAGGATTATATATATATATATATAGGAAAATGTCAACTTGAAATAGTTTGTATTCTGATCTACACAAACTTTTTAAAAATATGGATCTGAGAACAAAGAACGGTCTGTATTTTCGTACCTCAAAACTTTCAGATTTTTTCATGTTTGCGTATACCAGAATTGGAAGAATTTAACGTTGCGATGCAGTTTGTAATTTCTGGATGTAGGTTCATTTTTAAAATATAAGATTAAAAATAAAGAGATCACTCTATCTTGGCAACCAAAATTATTTTCCGGTTATTGTAGAGAGTTCTGTCCAAAAGCGATCCTTTTTACATCTTTAGGTCCGCTCGTGCCTAGAAAGTATGAAAATTCATGTTTGGGCTTGATATTTGCGTGCTGAGCTTTGGAGCATGGTCCAAAGCCCGACTCCGCCAATGTTTGACAAAATAGTCCGACTCTGCCAATGTTTGACAAAATAGGTCCAAAGTCCAAAGCCCGAATTTGTCCTCGAACTTTTTAGGTCAAGACAAATATATAGACGAAATAAACGCCTTTCCGATATTCATGCATGGGCTTGACTTTTACATGTCATGCTTTTGGTTCTTTGATTATTGCGGTTTGACCTATCAAATTTCATATTAGAAGAGGATGGCAAGGGATTCAAACATGCGGCCTCCAATAAAGATTGGGAAAACAGACATGCATTATATACCTTTTATTGGCTATTTAAATTCAAAAATCTCAAAAAAAAAACATGGTCTGGTAACACTATTTGCCGGGGGTGCTCCGGATTTGTTGTTACCAGGCGGTAACCAGATTTACCGACCGGTTATCCAAACTTGGTATGCATCTAGCTAGCTCACATACTTTCTCATACGGAAGCACTCCTTCTAGGGACAACATATATTATTTTGTAGAAAGCGAAATTCATAATATTTCACTACACAAAAAATGTGATAAAAAAAGGAGTCAATGCAGGAGTAACATCTGAAAGAGTTAATATACACTCCCTTGGTTGACTCATTTAAGGCGTCCACACTTTTCCAAGTTGAAGTTTTACCATGAACTTCCTGTAGGAATCTTCCTCTGTGCTCGGTCAATCACAGCCATAGAAAATACAGTTTCAAACAAGAGTACAACAATTTTGTATCGACTGGACTCCACAGTATTGACAGCTAATTACTGGTCTAATGCAAAATATATAAAGCATGGATGCCATGCTAATTATTGGTCTTGATCCCGCCGTAGTGCTTCAGCAATAGCAGCAGCACTCCTTTCGATCCAAGCAGGAGGACGAGTGATCCTAGTTACCCTAATTTTGGAAATAATGTGGCCGGGGAGGTTGTCCATTCCAAACTCCAGAGAGGCACCTTCAGCTACCTTCATAGAAAGCACGAGTTTTTCTAGCTTGGGCATGGATCCTGCTCGAAACATCAGATTTGAAGCAGTACTCGAACCTGCGTCATAATTAAAAATCCTCAGACACCGGAACCCAATGTCACCACCGATTCTAAGTCTTTCTGTTCTGTGATTTTCACTCTGCAGATGCAGAATGAGCAGACTAGCTAAAGCTCCAAGCATACAGAGATCGTCCTGTTTGACTCCCCCAACTGCAAGTTGTAGGTGTTGTAGGTTTCTGAGGGATCCCAGCCATTCCGGAACTTGCAAAATAGGTGTGCGCCAGGTAATAAGTTTCTGGAGAGTGACCGGTATAGGGTGCCAAGGTCGTTGGAAGAGGTTGGTCCCATTCCAAATACTAAGAAACTGAAGCTTTTGAGTGCCTAGCTGACACAATGAAGAGACAGTTTCTTCCTCCCACTTCTCCCGATCCACATACATATCCTCAGTGCCGAAATGAAGGTCAAGGGCCAGGTTCTTCAAATTCATTAGTTGGCCAAGGCTCAATGGGAACTCGGATGACTGATTGAAGACCATGATCTTTTTCAACATCTCAAGTGCTTGCATCTTCGCAATGCCATTCGAAAATTTAACAAGACTGCCAACAAATAGATGGGACAATTTTCTGAGATTAACAATAGATGCAGGTAATTCCTTTATATCAGTTTGCCTTAGGTCCAGCATTTCTAAGCACCCTAAACGCCCAATTTGTTCTGGGAGCTCACTTATTCCTGTATTTTTAAGGTTCAGGTACCTCAACTGGAACAACCTCGCCATGCTTTCAAGATGATGATTTTCCAACTGGCGGTAATGCTTCAAGTGGAGAACACGCAAATGTTTGAACTCCTCCAAAGAAGGGATTTGGACAACATCTCGAAACACATGAAGTGATCGGGCATGAGAAAACTCCAAACCTGCTATTAAATTACCTTGTTCACCGACTTGCACAGAGAGTCGACGAACAACATTGCTTTGTCTCACACCTGTCGGTATGGGGATGCCAACTATAGTAACAAAGTGCTCTTCAATGGACCTGGATCTGATGAAATCAAGAATCATGTCATGAACTCGGCAAGTCTTCACGCTGTCATCTTCATTTGATTCCATGCGTTGGATCAAACCCCTGTTAATGAGCTCATTAAAATGTGTATCTCCTATTTCATGTGCTGTATACATGCCTTCTTTGTGAATGAAACCTTCACCAATCCATCTCCTTATTAGGTCCTTCCTCTCAACAATTGAATCTTCCGGAAAAATACACATATATAGGAGACAACTTCTGAGTTGAGGAGGTAGATCAAAGTAACTGAGGGACAATATCTTCATCATTGTTCTTACGCCACTACCCCTTTCAAGCGCACGACCAATTGAATCTTTCACTTTGTTCCATAAATGTTCTGTTCTCTCTTTGTTGGCCAACAAACCCGATATAGTAATGATTGCAAGAGGTAACCCATCACATTTTTCCAATATATTCTCAGAAACACTTATAAGGTGTGAAGGTAAAGATTCGCTGGAGTCCAATAGTCTTCTACGGAATAGTTCTCTTGAATGCACCATATTGAGAGGCCTTATAATATAAATATTGCCACTGAATGAAGAATGACATGCTTGTGCAACATAACTTTTACGTGTAGTCGTGATTACTGTGCTGTTATGATTGCTGATGGGGAAGATACACTTAACAACATTCCATGTATCAACGTCCCATATATCATCGATGACAATAAAATATCTGCACACAGATTTATGTATGATATTAGCATTGCATTTATATACATGTGTAAGAAATACAGTCGCCGAAAAGAACAAGGTTGTTCAAAACTCCGGATGAATAATCATACGTACTTAAATGGTACAAAGCGTATGTCAGTCACATACTGACATACGTTGCAAAATCTAGTACTGGTCGAAAGAAAAATATTCCAACCAACCAACAACCAAAAATCAGTACCTAGGTACTCCCCTTACGATCCAAATCCCACAAGTAAATATATAGCTGATGGGGCTCCCTAGCGTCCCACTGAGTTTAGCAATTTTTATCGAGTATTTACACTTAGTTAAATTTATTTTTTAATTTAACTTCAAACGGCATAAAACCCTCTTCAAACGGCATAAAACCCTCCTAGAAATTCCCAAATAGTCATGTAAGGAAATCTTGTCGAGTAGTAAATTCCCGAAAATTGGAAGTACCCCAGGAAGTACACGAGAGTATTTCCCAAATATTGGAAACGGTGGCCAACTGGGGCCCACCTAATGCATATGCGCGTCATGAGGTCCCACTTGGTCACCGACTCTCTCCTTTGGCTGAGGGTCCGTATTGACCTAATACTGGCCACATATATGGCTAGGGAAACGACAATAGGATTTGGACAAAACCAAAACAGAGGATATATATGCTAGTTGCTAGGGCCATCACCAAAGGGGATTGGAGGAGGAAACCACCATAGGATCTGAATCAACTTAAAAGCATCCTTACTTATCTCCATGATAGGTGGGACTAAACCACCCCTTATACAATGAGTTTATGGTAGTACCTAATTCTTCGCAATCATACATGATCTTTCCTCACAAATTTTTCGACCTACCCGAAAAGTCGAGAAGAACATGAAAGTTATATACATGATGTAAACTCTTCGTCTATGCAACTTAAAATCATATGACCTAATATGTGCATTTTTTGTGGTTATTACGTTATTATGACTCATTTATTCTAGGTATTTTTGCGTATTTTGTTGTTGTGGGTCAATAGGAACGAAATTGTGTATTTTGTTGGTGTGGGTCAAAGGCATAATTGTTAAAGCACTCATGTCCTCGCTTAGGTGCTCCGGGGAATACCCAAGAGACGATGGAGGCACTTCAGTGTCGTCCGCTTGAGGGCATGGTTTAGGAGCATGTACGTGCTAGATGGAGCGGTCTCGCGTTGGCGCGGTGTTTCATCTACCATATTGACGACGATGAGTCCTGGAGAGATCATGGTGTTGGATGTGTGATGATGTATGCACACATGGTGGTCGCGCGTTCTAGGGCCTTGACAGTGTCACCGGCAGACCTTGCGATGGCATTCTATATATACACTATAGAGATTGCTCGGCAGAAGATGGCCGAGGCGACTTCTCGAGTTTGCGCATGAGGCACTCTCTCTTGATGTGTCCGGTGAGTCGGTGATGGATGTGGCCACAGTTGTTAGCTTTTTTCGCCGCTTCGGTTTGTATATGATAGTTGTAAAGGAATAAACAAAATAAATTGGGCCATAAGCATCTCTTCAATTTAGAGGCGAGTACTCCCTCTTTTAGAAGAAATATATACTCCCTCCATTCGGATTTAGTCTACATTGTAGCTCCAAAATTTGTTCGGAATTAGTCTACATCCTGAGTGGTTCCCATCTCAGTTTGCGTTTCCCATGGGGGGATTGCATTAATTAAAATGGATTTAACCAATGAGATGCTTTATTTCTTGTGAGAGCATAATTATGGTGCATGGTGGGTTGTGAAAAAGTAGTACTATAAAATGCAGCCTAATTTGTCTAAAATTTTCCAAAATGTAGACTAAAAGTGAACGGAGGGAGTACACTTTATTCTGTGCCAACTAGTTTATATCAATTTAATACGTTAATCCCCGGTCCTTCTCTTTCATATTTGCAACTTTTTTTTTACTTTACTTTGTTTACTTTTTTCTCCTATTATCAGGATATATAAGTGACATATGCATCCTAAGAAAATAAAAGTCTTATCTATGGCTTGTGCCTCCTAAGGGCTTGTTTGGTAACTGCAATACCGGGGGGATCCCGGCCTTTTCCTGGGGAGATTTTTCCCCTAGTCCAGAGGTCGGAATACAATCCCGGGGTTTTACACCTGGTTCTATAGATTCCCGACCGGGATTATTTTCCCGGGAATATTGAACCCGGACAACCAAACAAGCCCTAAATGAACTGCCTTCCATACTGTGTTCCCGACCCTACCCCGACCTCACCTAATCCATTTCTAGCGCATGTCCCCAGCCCTATCTTGCTCTGTCGGGATCACCAGCTCTGACTTCACCCGCTCCACTTCCAGCGTTCTGACTCAAAAGATAGTAATTTTCTGTTTTAATACAATATTTCAATTATTATTTACCATTTTTGTCGAGTATTTACACTTAATTGTACTAATTTTTAATTTAACTTCAAATGGCTTAAACCCTCTTTTATTTGCTTATGGTCTCGGGTGCGTTCCAACTTGTAGAAATTCCAAAATATTCTTGGAACGAGATTTTGTCGAGTAGTAAGCTCCCAACAATTGGATACCCAGGGTAACGAATAAATGATTCTACACCCCATTATTTCTTCACAACAGATACATCATATTTCGTCACACAAACTTTGACTTACCCGAAAAAGTTAGTAAGAGCGCGAAAAAATATATACATGACGTAAATTTGCGTTTACGTATCCTAAAAGCATATGACGAATATACATAGTTTTTGCGTTATTATGTTGCTATAACTCATATTTACGTCAATATGAACGCAATTATTTTTATAAACAAAAATCTGACTATTTAAAAGTAAGAAAACATTAAGTGCAAAATAAAAGATTATGCAAACTAGGTGTTGAATAGAATGTCTATATTGTATGATGTGATTATAGTTGGATACTTGTAAGTATGATGGTCGATCCTTATTTATTAGTTGAGTTATCCTACGCAAATTTTGTTGAGTTAGATTATGAGAATTTTTTAGACCCATATTATTTCTCTCGTTTAGTGTGTTGGGGTTGCACTTAGACTCGGCGAATATATATGGGGTAACTGAAGATGACAAAAGCCATAGGCTAATTCTAGAAGACGTGTTTTAAAGGGGAACATGGGGACCTCAAAGCCTAGAAACCGGTTACACACTCGAGTCTTGATAATTCTCTTGATCGCGCTTGGATATAGCCCTGGGATCGCTAAGGCCTTGTTTACTACAAGAGTTTTTTAGGGGATGGGAAGAGTGGGGATGGGAGGGGATTTGGTGAACACCCAATCCCCACAAATCCCCACAAATACTCTTCCCCTAGAATACACTAGCATGGACTAGAGTTTTTGTGTTAGGCAAAAATGAGATGGTTGGTAGGGGATATTTGGGTATTATTCCCTCCCATCCCCTAAAATACACTAGAAGTAAACAATCTAGTGGGGATTTTACGAGATCCGGGATAATCCCCTCCCATCCCCTAAAATACTCAAGAGGTAAACAAGGCCTAAGGGTGTAATGGCGAATTGATATTTGCACCCTGGTTCTGAACGCACCCTATAATTATTTATATTTGATGTGATTCTCCTCGCTAATCTCTTTGCACGTGGAACACTAGCTAAGAGAGAGTGTGTGGTGTGCGCTAGTTAGGTGGTTTTCGAGATGTGATTAACTCATTGGTGAATTTTATAAAACTTTTTGGAGTGTTATTAAAAAAGATCTAATGGATATGTCTTATCAGTTACAACAAGGCCATTTGCCACTTTATAAGCTTAATTTTGTGTGATCACTCAGCTGCCAAAAAAAGAGGATGCGGTTCAGATTCAACAATATAGACCGATTTGTCTTTTGAATGAGAGTTTTAAATTTTTACGAAGGTTGGGACAGATCATATAACTCAAGTTGCTCACAAAGTAATTAAACCAATCCAAACAACCTTTATGCCAGGACGACGTATTCATGAACTTCATAGGAAGAAAATGGATGGGATCTTATTTAAAATTGAATTTGAAAAGACATATGATGAAGTTAAATGGTCTTTCTTATTGCAAACATTGTGCATGAAAGGTTTTGACCAAAATGGTGTGATCTCATCCAAAATTATAATAGTAATGGAGATTATTTTCAGACTAGAAAGGGACTTCAACAAGGCGACCCCCATTTCTCTTTTTTAGCATTGTGGCAGATATGTTGGCTATCCTGATCACACGAGCAAAAGTGGATGGTCAAGTTGGGAGCCTCATACCGCATCTAGTTGAGGAGGTGTATCTGTACTGCAAGATGCAGATATGCATGGAACACACCCTAGAAAGGCAGTCAACATGAAGCTGATATTACGTATCTTAAAGCAACTATCTGGGCTCAAAATAAATTTTCATAAAAGTAAATATTCTGTTTTGGGAAAGCTAAAGAGGCTGAAGACAAATACATAAATGTTTTCGGGTGTGAGGCGGGGACTCTTCCGTTCAGATACCTAGGAATCCCCAACCACTATAGGAAACTTCTAAATAAAGAACTGAATCCAGTAGAAACATGGTTTGAGAAGAAGCTTGGTTGCTGGCAGGTCAAGTTACTCTCATATGGAGACATGCGAGTTTTAATGAATTATGTTCTAACTAGTTTACCTATGTTTATGCTCTCCTTTTTAGAGATACCTAAAGGGGTGTTGAAAAGGTTGGATTTTTATATGTTCCGTTTCTTTTGGCAGAGTGATTAGCATATACAAAAATTTAGATCACAAAATGGAATGTTATATGTAGACCGAAGCACAAAGGAGGGTTAGGAATTGAGGTGCCTGATATTAAGAATAAACATTTACTAGGCAAGTGGATTTGTAAACTTATTAATGAGGAAGGTGTATGGCAAGAAATACTATATAATAAATACCTAGAAAATAAGACATTGTCACAAGTGGCAGCTAAACCTACAGACTCACAGTTTTGGAAGGGTCTTATGAGTGTAAAAGAAATCTTTTCCAGCAAAGGTATTTTTGTAGGTAACGGTCAAGCAACCCGTTTCTGGGAGGATTCATGGCTGGGTGAAGTGACTTTGGCTGCTCAATACCCAACGTTGTACAATGGGGTACGCCACAAAAACATTTTGGTAGTTGATGTTGTAGATGAAACTTGACAGGTAACAAATGGGATGTTTGGTGTGTCAGATCACAAATGAGGATACCCCAGATCTCATGACAATTGACCTCTACTAAATGCAATAAATGTTCGTGAACAACTTTATGGGTAAGGCAAAGGTGAAGCAGTACCTCGAAGATGTCTTCGTGACGAATATTCCTAAGCGTAACTTTCTCCTGCTTTACTTTACTGAGTAAGTCATTTGCTAGCCGCGATGACATGGTTTCGTAGATTTCCATCGTTAAATTTGCATTTACAATGGTTAATTTGAGGCTAAAATGGTCTATTTAAAATGTTTTGCACAGTAACCAAGGTGGCACCCTCATCGTTGTGGACCCAGAAGAGTCGTATGTAGTGTATGTCATGTATCTCGACACCGGGAATCATTATGGGGATACGATTAGGGACTACACCCACATCAAGGCTGTTTTGAAGGACGCTCTCAACGCCTACGCCTTAAGGGGAGGCCCAGTGAGAAGAAAAAGATACATGATGGAAAGTTTGAATTTTTTCACAGACAGTACTTCCCCTACATCAAGCAAGATCCAAACAGTAAGATGGAGTCATGGTTTCTCATCCTTCACATGCGGGAGTTCATAAAGGATCAAGAACAAGTACAATTTCCTTCTGATCTCGACAAATGGTGCAAGATCATGGTGGATGCCACTGATGCTAAAATCAGAGAAGAAGTTTTGTCGCATCCAGCGCACGATCATGCAAATCATCTATCGTGACGTCCTATATCGCCAAAGGGATCGAGTTCCACTTCGGCCTTGTAAAACCACCTAGCGCCGAGATAGAAATGCATATAAGAAGGGCGGGTGATAACATGACATTCAACTCGTTAGAGAGTGCTCTCCCATTCTCGCCGATGCCGAAGAAGAAGCGGAGCAATAATCGGTGGTCGACGATGTGTTGTCTATTTAATTAGTACGATCGATGAACTTGTGTTCATAAACTTTATTCCTAAATTTACTTGTCTAGCTCTAGTTTCGAAGGTCGTTGAACTAGTATGATTGATGCTATTCAGGGTTATGAATCATGCATGCTTAGTTAATTATATTGCTTTTAATTATTGCAGACATGTTCTAGATCATACTTGTTTATAGTTTTATATTTTCTGCAAAGCCGATGGTTAAAATGTTGTAACACCATGTGATCCAGGGGACGAGGTTAGCGAGCCTTGGGATACACACGAGTATAAATATCTTGTGCATGCTACTTCGCTTGCTTGCTCCGTCTCCGAAGCCTGTTTGTGTCACTTCTAAGTATGAGGCATAAATACAATCATTTTTGTTTTGTTTTATCCTTTTCCTTACAATTCTTGCTGTCTTTGCCTAATACTTTTATATACGTCTTGTGTACAGAGAGATGAAGAAGTGGTATGTGGTGTACGAAGGTAGAGTTCCAGGAGTCTCTGATGAGTCGGAAGACTGTTTAAATCAAGTGAACAAGTTGAAGGGCAACAACCACAAGAGTTACAAGAGTAAAGCAGAGGCGGAAACTAGGTACATGAACCATCTGCTAGCAGAAGAGAGGAAGAAACAGATGAAGTCCAGTTTCATCGTGATCCCCTTTTTGCTCATCATCATTGCGGTTCTCTTGTATGTGACTGTAGTTTAGATGACTCTACTTGCTTTCGAAAACTTTGCGAGCTAAACTAGCGACTCTCAAGATGTATTAACCAACTATTATTTGTATGATACATTTGGTCACTTGTCTAATTATTCGGTTTGTAATGCATTTGTAATGAACCAACTATTTAATTTAATTGATCTTTTATCTATTTGTACTTCTGAATCATGCATTTGCATTGTTTCTGCTACATGTAGATGTATATAATGCTGATATACCAGTATATAATGCTGATATACCAGTATATACTGATGGAATATGGATTCCAAAAAAAGAAATTCATATAATATACCGCTGGCGAACAGGTATGCTACCGCTAGCAAAAACGCCGGAACGACACCGCTGGCGGCCTGACGAGCTACCTAACGCTGGTGGCGCGAGACCTTTTTGCCAGCGGTAAACTTCCTGTCATGGTCCTACGTGGTCAAGGCGTACAAGTGGAAGGCGTCTTCTCTCTTCGTTGGCGTATTCCTGTATCAGCCCCACCTGTCGGTGGTGGACCATGTTGTGTGCGTGGGTGCTGGAGTGTTATAACCAGTGTGTGTGGAACAGAGGAGGGGATCGATAATGAATGAACTCTGATACTTCCCTAACCTGTGCTGTCTCTCCTCGATCCCGTGTGCTTCTATCTCCCTCCCGAACCCCAATTTCCCTCTCCAATTCCCATTCCTGTGATTGATGTATCTAGGTTCGTTACACTTCCCTACCGCTGGCGACCGGCTAGTTCACTAGTCGTAGATATTACCACTTGCTAGCCTATACTGGCAGTTGGCGAGCACTACTTCGCCAACAGTAGACAAAACCAGACCGTCCGTGATAGGCTTTCTCCTACTAGTGACGGTTAATAGCAACTCGTGCTACAGCTGCCAGCACCTAAGATGACAGCTCGTAGCAGCGCTGCCTATGCTCGTAGCATCATGACTCACGACTAGCAGGCTATTAGCACCACTGCGTGTTGTTTGCAGCAGCGATATATGGCCAAGATAGGCAGCACCACTTCCAGGTCTCACAGCCGCCGGCTTGCAAGGCGGTGGTGCTAGTTTACAACACCGGAGGCTGCCCAGTTGAATTCCTGGCCGATTAGGAGCATGGGTGTGGCGACGGCGCGTGGCAGTGATAGCGGCAGCGCCTGGATAGGAAGACTCCATTAGCACTCTCCATGGAAATTCTCATGGGGTGATGGAAAAGGGAGAAAATAGGATGGGGAGAGATGGGAGGAGGGCTGCACAGCGTGGCTGGAACACGAATATCAGTTTTTCCAGGGTATATAGTATGCGTCACTTTGTCATATATGTTTGAAAATTGTGTCCAAAGAAGTACGGACATAAATAAGTTCGTTGTGCGAAATTAATATAATTGATACTACTTCTGGAACGTCATAATTTGTAAACTTGTTCTACATAGAAAAGTTGTGTCTAGTCAATATATTTGTGAGAGTATATCATTGCGACCGTCTAGTTAGCTGTTTGGAAATGAAGCTCACAAAACAGTACAAAAATCAGAGGATTGCAAAAATAGAGTTCTAGTTTACTTACAATTGATACTAAATTATTTGGTATTTGCAAAAAAAAGGTTAATCTGAAACGTTTTGCAGGAAGCCAATAGCTTTCTAACGGGCTATAGTTTGCGTCATCTTGACGAAATGTTTGAGCATGTCCAAGTCCTATAGTAAAGTGAAATAACTCAAAAACTTGTGAGTGGATACCCCTATGTTCTTCTCATACGGTTTATTAGTGTTCTGAATAGTGAAGTTTAACTATCTTTCACAAAGGTTTAGATAAAAGTATTAAATTTTGAAATACTAAATAAAATAATTTTAATTGTGAATATAAGAAATTCCTTTAAAGAAGGACATCTCCTTCCCTGCCTGCTTCTTGGCCACAACCACAGCTACGGCTAGTACTATTCATAGGGTCCTTTGATCCACCTAGAATGGGACTACCCCTTGCATTGCAATAAAAACTATTTGGCAAAGTCTTTGGTTATGATTTGGGTTGAACTGATCCTTGACTCGACCTTGTCGTGGAGCAGCACCTTATTTGTTTGTTTAGCTATGTCCTCTATAACTAGAATACTAGAGCTAGTGGATATCCACTACCAACAGAAGAGTGGCCCGTGGAGGTAAGAAAAATATAAATTTTACATTGATCTTATGGTACTGATTTTCTAATGTAAATTATAATAATAATTTCTAAAACTTGGTCAAATATCGTCGTGTTTGACTTTTTAAACTATTAATACACCTTATAAAAGAAACATAGGACTGTATTATAGGCCAATAAGAAGACACTTAATAGATATTTTACCTTTTGTTTGCTAGGAAACCTCTGATTTTGTTGATCAGTTGTTGTATATTCCCGGCTTCAGTGTTACGATAACCTTGACAGGTAACTTCACTAAGAATAGTTCTTAGTATATTCATTATGTCTGGATTTCGTGACACCGACACGAAGGCCCAACAATTGAATTGTCTTTTGAGATCTTCATACACCTGGTTTGCAAGAGTTGTCTTGCCCATTCCTCCAGATCCAACAATGGAGACGAGCTTTAGACGTTGTTGCCTCGAAGCACGTCCATCCATCTGAGTCAACATCTCAATTACCTCCGCCTTCGGCTCGTCAATTCCGACGAGCTTTGAGGCATGTTCAAAAATAGCAAGAGCTCTAGTGTCAATGGTTGAATTCTGTGTGCTACAGGTAGCCACACTAGTCCCGAACCTTTCATTACTGTTGCCCATGGGCACACGAGCATTGTACCTTGCATTCCTGATTCCGACCTCAATGATATCTTTCTTCAGCTCTTTAATCTCCTTGCCTGCCCGACGGCGAGCCTTCATCTTTGCCAGAGAGTACCTGATCTTGTCGATGAAGCCGTCAGGCTTGGTGGCTTCATCATCGGCGCCCTGTACGAAGTCGTCGATGGTGTCCTCCATGTTGTAGGACAGCTCGCGCACCTCATTCATCCAAAGTTTATCCTGCTCACGGGGATCATCCTCCTTTGACATCTCTTGGAGAAACGCATCCATGGCGGCGAGCTCTTTGATAAGGGACTTGATATCCTTGCGCACCCCCTTGAAACGCTTGTACTCGTCAGCGAGCAGAGCACCCAGCTTCCCTATGACAGGTTTCAAGGCCCCTGTCACCACGCTGACTAGAGCCGCCTCCATGGCTCTGGGCGTGCTAGCTAGCTCGGTTAATCAGTGTGGAACTGCGGATGCAGTGTAGATTCTGCGTCGTTGCTGCAACGATTAATCCTTGTAAGACCAAAGTTCGTAGCAAAAACAATAGCTATTGCGTTCAGACTTGGATTAGTTGATATGATTCAAATAATAAGTTGTCTAGTGGATGATTACTGGACTTAGAATTGTTCGCATATGTTTCATCTATATATATATGAATTAACCTCAGTGGAACGCTATGCGTGCATGCAAGGCCACGTGAACAAGACGGCAGAGGATGATGAGAGGAGATGGGATCGTAGTTACCTGCCGTGGAGCTTGGCGGGATAGGCTCGAGATGGCTGTACGTAGTGGAGAAGACGTACGATCAATCTGACATCGGCGATGCAAGTGGAGGTGACGGGGAAGACGGAGGATTTTGGTGCAATGATCGAATGAAGAGGAGAGCATGCATCTGGTTTAGTAGCCATGGAAACGCCACCACCAGCCGCTTACTTGGACTTTGACTTCAGCTTACACGTGGACCTGCTAATCTGCTACAGTATTGCATGCCTAACGTCGACTGTGGCTATGGTATCGTCCTCCCAGCGTCGTGCCACCGCAGAAGGAAGAAAATCCTGAATTTGGGAAAGCAGAGAAGGTTAGATAATATCTGGCTGGGGCGCCCTTTTCTAAAAAAAATCTTGGAGGCTTGTGCCGACGCCGGACGAACCGTGCAAGATATTTATAGCCATGTGCACAAGTCACCCATGTACAGTACAACTGAAGAAAAAAACCTACGGATCAATCATCTCCATCTCCACTGTCTGGCCGAAGTTTCTCGGTGGGTGGTTTTTTAATGAGACAGTTCATGCAATAAAAGCATAGCATGTAACTAAAGTTTCTCTTATTTTTCCCAATAGCAGAGTTTTGGGAGTTTTCCAGAAATACTGCGAGAGTAGTAATACAATGGAGAGTATTAGGATTTCAGCCCACGGGGTTGTCCATTGTCCTAAGAAAATACACGTGGAATCCTACGCGAACGCGCCTTGCACGGCTACCATGTAACATGGACAGACACAACATAGTTGTACACAGTGTTCTCTCTGCGATGTGAATTGTAAAGATAGAAAGCCCAACCAACATCTTATCTCTACTTTATGACTACTTTTTGGGTGTGTTTTTCTGATGTATCAACGAAAAAGACAAAAAAAATCCTATAGAGATGGTCATTTCCTTCAATAGTAAGGAAGGGACATGACGTGCTACCTCTTTAGCTTTTCAAAATTTCATATATTGTATATGCAACATTTAGGTGACTGATTAGGAGAAACGGTGAATTATATTGGAAACGGGACCCCAAAAAAGGATAACCGCCAAAAAGGCCCAGCCGTTTCCCACTGCATAGAATTTCTATTATATAACATAGCTAAAGGTGATGGTTTTTTTTTTTTTTTTGAAAAACACAGTACAAACGCAGACGCTCACATACACGCGCACACACTCACCCCTATGAACGCACACACGCACACCCTACCCCTATGAGCACCTCCGAAATACTGAGCCGGCGGATCGAGTCTTAAGATTGACGAAGTCACCACGGGCGCCTCGCTGTCGACGGGAACGTCGCCTCCCACTGAAAGAATATTCCGCCTAAATGCAACACACAGATGTCAAACCTGGGGTTTGAACTCTGGTGGGCTGAGGGTACAACCACCCTGCTAACCATCCAACCACAGGTTGGTTTGCAGCTAAAGGTGATGGTTGGTGGTACGTAATAACTATATAATATAGATAAAGGTGATGGTTGGTGGTACGTCAAAAAGACAGTTTCCTCCGTCCTATGCTAAGTCCTCCGTACGTCGCCCTGAGCCCAATTCGTTTACGAGCACATGTACGAAACAAAGTCCGGTTTTACGTACCAGGTCCGGTCTCTCTAGGCCACGCTTGGAAAAAGAGTCCCATCCTATACGTAAGGTTGACGTACACGTACAATAGCTCCATATAAATGCTCATATATGCACCGCTCGGATTCAGCCTGGTAATGGGGAGAAAACCGCACCAAACCCGCCCCAACCCAGCACGAAAATTAATTCACCACGACACCAAACCACCCCACTAATTAATCAGTGGAAACCGCCCCGCACCGCCCCGCACACGTCTTTAACCCAAGCCGCACCAATCCATCCGTAATTTGCGGGTTGAAACCGTTTCATACCCCACGTACAGCCCACACGACCACCCGAAGTACTACTCCTTGAGCATCTAGGAATCAATGTTCGTTGTGGAGCAGAGTCGCAGGCTCGCAGCCGACGGAAGCCGGCAGATCAAGACGACGCCGGCGGTCTGGCCGCGGAAGGAGTGAACGGCGACGGGGCTTAAGCGTGGACACGCCCGGACGCGCCGCCGCCGTCGAGGAAGTCAGAGCCGCGTGGTGCCACCACGAGCGACACGACGGGCTCGGAGATGGACAAAGAGCACGCGGAGGTCGGGGAACACCACTGCAACAGGCGGACCGAGCCGGCGCCCGTGTTTCAATCAAGGCGGACGGCGAATACGAGGCCCGTGATCAGGCCGCAGGGGCCGCTGCTCGGCCGTGAGGAGGGAGCCGCGAGTGGGGGCTTGACGGCGGCGCGAGCAGGGGCGGTCCTCGACCACGAGGAGTCCTTCTTGCTCTGCGACGTGCTCGGGAGCTAGAACGCCACCGTGCGCGATGAAGGCCTGCGAAGGATGTCGCGAGCGCACCGGCGAGCCCGCATTCTAGAGGTCCAGGTTGTTGACCGGGGCCAGAACTCGCCTGCGTTCGTGCCATGGCCGCCCGCGCCAGAGCTCGCTTGCCCCGAGTTTGGCCGGAGCTGGCCCGCGCCTGCGCCGGAGCTCGCGCAGCAGCTGCGCGGCCTCGTGGGCCGGCCTGCTCCAGCCGGCCTCAACCCACAGAGTGGGGAGCGCACGGTGCTAGGGTTGCCTAGCACCCCGACTGGGCGGCGGCGGTGGCACGCCGGCAGCCAGGAGGGCGGCAGCGCGGGCGGCGCACTGAGGCCGCGCCGGCGGCCAGCACGGCCGTGCGGCGGACGGGGGTGTGGGTGGCCAGTGGGGCCGCGCGGCGCGCGCCGAGCACGGCCAGCACGCGGATGCCGAGCGCGGCACGGCTCGTGGCCGGGCATGGCACGACGGTGGCGACGCCGCAGAGGGCCGCTATGCCGGAGGCCAGCGGGGCCGAGCAGCAGCGTGTGGGATGATGGCGGGGCCGGGCAGGGGCGCGCCGCATGGCCGAGGCGCGGGCGAGCGCACGGCACGGCGTGGCGTTCCGCGGAGCAAGGTCAGCAGGACCGTGAGCCCGAACGCGGACGTCCACGGCATGGCGCGACGGCGAGGTGCACGGTGCGCGTGGCCAGCAGGGCTCTCGCATCGGCGCGGGCGAGCGCACGGCACGGCGTGGCGTTCCGCGGAGCAAGGTCAGCAGGACCGTGAGCCCGAACGCGGACGTCCACGGCATGGCGCGACGGCGAGGTGCACGGTGCGCGTGGCCAGCAGGGCTCTCGCATCGGCGCGGGCGAGCGCACGGCACGGCGTGGCGTTCCGCGGAGCAAGGTCAGCAGGACCGTGAGCCCGAACGCGGACGTCCACGGCATGGCGCGACGGCGAGGTGCACGGTGCGCGTGGCCAGCAGGGCTCTCGCATCGGCGTGGCGCACGCATGCGGCCAGCAGGGATAGATAGGCCCCGAACGCCTCTGCGGGTTTGAACCCACGGGTTCAGCCCATTCGGTATTATTTTATTTGAACCCACGCCGCACCGCCCCGCCCCGGTTCTACGATAAGCCTGCACCGCCCCAGTCCAATTTTCTGTTAAATCCATTTCAGCCCAAACCAATCAAAACCATAGCATAATCCGCACCGAAATCCCCGTTCGCACCCGCACCATTCTCAGGCTGAGCTCGGATCGAAGTAATCCCAACACGATCAGCACAATTATTTCCGGTGATCGAGTCGCGAATCGATCGACTTTTAGAGGTTTTCGCCAGACCGCGGGGATCCGATCGAGATGAAATTCATGCCGGCGTACAATTAAGGACAACATCTGTTGTCAGCATGTTCCTCGGCTCATCACGCTTAGTCTCTACCGCCATGCTCCTCGCATGTCATCGCCGCCGAGTTGTCGGAGTACAAGCTGCAGGAATATCTAATCCCAGGCTCATCACGCTCGCTCGCTGTCGCCGGAAAGTAGAGACCGCACCGGCGCACCCGCTGCGAGCGCGCTCGCTCGCTGCCTCCAGAAAGTGAACGTCGCATCCCTGCCAATCATGATATATGGGCGGCAGCGCAATCGATCGATCTCGCTTATAGCCCTCTGCCATGCCACTGAATCGCTTATCATGTCGCTTCCTCTATATGTTTCGTCAAGGTACACTATGTCTAATCCTACCCCATGTCGCCCAATTTATTTTTAGATAAAAGGGATTGCCCCCGATTACATTAACCAAACATGTCGCCTAATTTAGCCATCAGATTAATTAGCTGCACTTCATAATTGCAATGGCATGTATGCAACGAAGACATAATCATGGATTCTGGCATGTATGAAATTGTATTATTTTTTCCTACTGCATTTTATATAGTTTAACGCACGAGTTATTCCATGTCTTCTGTGTCAAACAAGAATCGTGTCTTTTTACGGATGGCTTCAAACAATTGGAATTTTGTGGTGTGTTCTATATGAGCTCTGAAAAGTAAAATCAATCTGCCATGAAAATGGGAAATATATACCTTTTAGGGCTGACTTTAGACAAAAAATAATAATGCAAATATGTCATGGTTTGGTAAGTCACTAATTTCTAAGAAAACTGAAAATCAATGCGGCTGAAAAAATATGATTCCGGGGGGATTGAATAGAATCTTTTATATATTTTAATTTTTGCAATAACTATTTATCTTTTGTTAACCCGATGCAACGCACGGGTATTGTGCTAGTATAGTAAAAATCCACTAAATCAACGATTTGAAGAAGTTCCAAAATATACTTCTATCTCCATTCCAGTGGATAAGACTTATAAATTTAGTCAAAAGTTAAATGTTACTAAGCTCGACAAATATATAGAAAACATATCAACACCTACAGTATTAAATAAATACAATATAAAAATATATTTTACAGTCAGTATATTTATATTTATTTGATATTGTAAATGTTTATAGTTTTGTCTATAACATTGGTCAAATTTAGATATCGTTGACTTTTGACTAAACTTATACGCATTATTTATTCGAATAGATGCAATTATGAAGCACATGTTGCAATAATTTTCCACTGATTATTTTATTAAATGGTAAACTTTTGTATGCCTCTTTATCAGTATTGTTTTCGCATATTTATTATATCGCAATTTCTATTTCGTGTTTGACCACGATCTCGTCTTACGGCGTGCTCACTGTTTGGGCCGTCCGATCTCGCACGCCACGCTGCTATCTTATCTACCTTTTCCCAACCGAACTGCTCCCTCGTCTCCACGAGTCCATTGCGGATGCATCGCGTTCCCCATCTCCCACTGCTGCGCTCGTCCTCCCTGCCGCATCCCCCGTCTCCCGCCGCCGCGTTCCTCCTCCCTCGCCGTGTCCCACCCTTCTTCGTTCTGAGCGCCGACAATTAGCACGCGCCCCCCATCGTGGCGGCAGGGCCCCGGCTCATCCGCGCCGCCGCGGGCTCCGCTGGATCCTCCGGCGCGGCCAAGCGGAATCGGGTGGCGCTCAGCGAGCTCCCCTCCACCGTATACAACGCCGTGTTCGCCTCCGCCTGTCGCCGCAGCACCCCATCCAAGGGGGAGGAGGAGAACGCCGACGGGAGCAGGTGCGTGTCCACCTTCACGGAGGAGGTCGGTCTTACCCCACTCGGAATTCTTCGATCCCCATTTCTCACCGTGGGGTGGTTCGATTCGTTGGCGCTGGGGTTGGGTGGTAATGAGTTTCTTCTGATGCGGCGGGATGTAGGAGGAGACGGCGTGTCGGCTGCTGGCGGACTAGATCGAGGCGGTGCAGACGGACGTGACGGCCTACATGCACGCCATCATCATCGACTGGCTCTTCGAGGCAGCCGAGGTGTACAAGCTCGTCACCAACACGCTCTACCTCACCTGCCAACACGATTGGGCGCAACATGCTGCAGCTCCTCGGCGCGCCCCAATGCCCATCGTTGCGTAAGCGCAACCTCCCTGGATGTAACTTGCAACTGTATCTAACTTTTGTTAATCTAATAGATGCCTGATGTAAATTATTGCTCTAGGATGTAACTAGTCTTCAAGTTCAAATGTGCTTGTTACATCCATCTTTCTCTGAGATCATGCCTGAAGTAGCTCTAAAGCTTATGGATTTACTTTTCAATATATCTTTGGATGTAGATTTTTAGAAGTAGCTTTGATTTTCTTGCATGGGATGTACTTAATGGATCAGTAGATGTATTTTTTTCCCTCAGAGTAGCACTCCAAAATTTTCTCTCTTTTTTGTTATCCTGGGTGTAACTATTTACATCCTTAAGGTTATGCGATGTAACTTTTACTATTGCGCCAAAAGGGATTTCACCAAGTTATTAGTGTTTTTTTTGCTCGCTAAATGTTTTTAAATTTTGATCATTTTTTGTTTTTGTTTTTGATGGATGTAATTCTAGGACTGACTTTGTTGGATGTAATATATATACACGCATGAAAATGCTCCTTGTGCTTGGATGTAGCTTAGTTGTTCCTTGGATGTAATTCTAAGCATACATGAATGCTCCCTGATTTCTGGATATAGTTTATGGTTTACTGGATGTAGTTATATATCCAAGTATGAGTTATCATTTCCTGTTCGTGGATGTATCCCTGTGATTGAAGAAGTTGTGCACAGTGAGCTTGGCACATGTGCACTTGGGAGAAACGAATCTGGGAGGAAGTAACATATTCAAATCTCGAAAGTAACTTCATGTTCAGCATTTGGAGGTGCTGAACCCTCAGCTTCATGTTCAGTGTTAGGAGGCACAAACCCTTCATCTTCAGGTGGTTCATTCAGGTCGATACAACGTCGGTTCAAATGGATATCCATAGTCTGTAATGTAGCAACTAGTTAGTTTTTCCTATCATGTATTGTCAACCTGAAAGTAACTACAACAGAATTCGAATTTGCATGTTGAAAGTAACTAAATCTTTCTACTTGTATGCATTTCAGGTAACATGGAGTTCCAATGAACATGCACAGATAATGAATACTGATCAAGCTTTTTGCGGTGAACCATGCTACCTTCAATAGTTGAAACTTACTAGTTACATCACTGAAAAGTAACTACCTGTGGATGTTAATTACTTGCACTGTTATTACTTGTAAGGGTTTCGCAACCCCCTTTTTGATGGATGTACCTTCTAGTTACTTGCAAATATGCCTGAACTTTCTGTTAATTCCAAGCAATCTCTAGTGCTTGGAATTCGAAACTATTCTGAATGCAAGAAATCAGCTCTTTGCTGATACATCTACTAGTTTGCATTCTGAATGATGTTCAAGATTCTACTCCCTCCGTCCCAAAATAAGTGTCTCAAGTTTGTCAAAAAATGGATGTATATAGACATGTTTCATGTATAGATACATTCACTTTTGGGCAAACTTGAGACACTTATTTTTGGACGGAGGGAGTATGATTTTTTTGTTATCATGCAACTGTCCTGATGTAACTGTCAGTTCTGAACATAATCTTACTGTTTTTGCTACCAAATTTTGCACCTAGTTTACTATGTCCTAGCTTTCTACCGGATGTATATTCTTATGTTTTTAGACACCTAGATGTATCTTCAAGTTGAAGCAAGATTAGATTAGCTTGATGCTACCTAGTTCTTGCAGCACCTGTAGCATATACAGCTAGCTAGATGTAGTTACATGTACTTTACATGTGAAAGAATCTGCTGTTACTTTTGGGAAACCAAAGACTACCAAGAACACAAGGGAAAAAATCCAGCCAGATTTGCAAGAAACGAGGGGGATGTATGTATCAGGTATCAAAGCTTACTTCAATGTAACTCCAGGAGTTACTTCACCTATTTGTGCTAGCTCGAAATCAAGTGATTTTGGGAGGTGGCGGCTGGAGGGGGCGCTGCAGGGAAGAAGGAGGCACGGAGGAGGGGAACGAAACCTGGGATCGCGGGCTGCGCGTCCGTGTCTATTTTGTCGCTTTCTGGAGTGCGTCCGAACGTGGTTTTGTCGTTTTCCTAATTCAAGGTTGTCCGAAACTGACCACTTTTTAAGGCCCAATAGTGGCTGACCACTGTGTAGTCGCGTCCTTATTATATTTGTGTTTTCGGTGCAGGTGTGCTTTCCCCAAATTACAAATTTTGTTCCAAAGTGCCTAGCCTCCACCATCCAGCCCATTAACAGCTTTCCAAGAAGATGAAAGATCCGAGAAGCAGCCCATGTAGCGTCATAGCAGAGTTTCTTTGGGCCATTTTATGCAGAAAAGAAAATCGCCAAATAAATTGAAAATTAAAATACTTTGGAGGTGGGAGGTATCGATACCCCTGCCTCAGAGAATGCGGTCTAACTACTCTACCATTTGAGCTACATCCCCTCTTATGAACGTTGCATTAACTCATGTAACTGAAACAAACTAATGTTTACTACTCCCTCCGTTCGGAAAAGGATGTCACAAAAATGAACCATTTTTGTGACATCCTTTTCCGAACGGAGGGAGTATTAAAGAAGAGTCCGTCGTTGCTGTCACACTTCACAATATTTACCGAGCAAATGCCACCGCACCCAACAAACAATCGAATCTGAACTAACTTTACTATTTTTTCTCAACTAACCATCACGTTGGTACCAGCTTTGCAAGCAAACCACACCGCAGGTCGTTGCCGAGAAAAAAGGGAGACGCAAATCACGTCCCTAGCGAGGAAAATCGGGACGTAAATCTCCTGTTAACGTACGCCTCCGAGAAAAACAAAACCAGGAAGCAAAATCTCTTCCGATCCATATATCGGGGTGCAATCCCTCTTCTCTAATCTGTAGATGGTATGCTGCCCAACGGAGGTTCTCAGCAAGGTGTACGCGGCTGCGTGGCAAGCGTATGATCGGGAGCACGCGAGGCGGCCGCTTACGGCGAGACATGATCATATGTGCCGACAAGGCCGCGGCCGTGCTACTCATGAAGGCGCCGTGGAGACGGTGAGACGCAGACCGTGTTCATCAACGATTCAGCCTGCGTCGACTGCCTTGGGCACCAAGTCCATCCATGGCGGAGGAGCATTATCGCCCACTGGGTCGACCGACCCGAGGACAGCATCGCTCACGCCATCTGAACCTATGTTGTCGACTACATCTGGTACAATTTTCATTCCGCTATGTTACGAGGGCGGCGTTTTGGCTCCCGGGAGCATATTCTCCCGGTATTTTCGAAAAAATAGAACAATTTGAAAACTTATCAAAAAATTCCAAAAACAATCATGCACGACCTGACCATGGTACGCACCACCGTGTAAAATTTCGCGCTGAAATGACATCGCATGCGCCCTGTACAAAAATGACAAATTTCCTGTCAACAGGAAATTTGTCATTTTTGTACGGGGCGCATACGGTGTCATTTCGGTGCGAAATTTCACACCGTGGTGCGTACCATGGTCAGGTACGTGCATGATTTTTTTCGGAATTTTTTGAAAAGTTTTCAAATTTTTTTATGCTCCCGAAAATATCGGGAGCATATGCTCCCGGGAGCCAATGCGAATTTCTGCTATGTTACTTTCTACTATCCACCAAGATTTAGATGGAGTGCCAACTACTACTATTCTCTGAATCTTTGATGCCAACGATGATTGATTTGACTTAAACTGTACGTGTAGGTGTATCCATCTAGGATGGTTGAGAGGTCGAACATGTCAGCCCTGGAGATATCTGATATCTACCTATCCAGTGTCAAGATCTCCAAGGTGAAGGCTGAGGGGTCGGTCGACTCATTAAATTAGGCACTGACCGATGGGTATTGTTTCATGTCTCACGTGTATTAAGCTGCAAAATTGTCACTTGTCAGATAATGCCATGTCAACAGGGTTGTCCTCTAAGTTTGAAAAAAGGGTTGTCCTCTTAAATATATAGAGATAGCATTGGTCAAGAGATTCATCAATGTAAGCTGTTTCCTGTGAACGCTCAACCCGTGTGCTTCAAATTTTCTTCAATTAAATTGGTTTAGTATATACACTGACAAAATAACGTGCATAAATCGATATAGTAAAGTTTTTAGTTGAATGATTTATTTTAGTTGTATCAACGGTACTATGAGTTTGTTAAGTCCATGTTTTTTACCTAGGATTAACATATGAATAGTATATGCACTATCGACCTATCTAAATATTTTTGAAATCAAAATTACATGAAAATCGCGGTGGTGTCATGTTAGACTTTTGCGAAGCATATACTTTGTGGACTCTTGGATAAATATTTGTGATCGTCCATATGCTGATTGTTTCATAGCTAACTTATGGTGTTTAACAAAAAAAATGTTAATGGTCACAGGAAATTAATTTATGAGGTATATGTTTTTTTGCAAATAACTAGAAGGATACCGGGATTTGTTGAATTAAAAATTGATTATATTGTACTAAATGGAAGACAAATGCATAAAAGAATAGTATGAGAATCGTTATAGAAAATACATATGATATACTTCATTTGATATATAATAGTAAGGTAAAATCCTTATTAGATATAAGTAGCATTATGTGTAGGAACATGTATGTATTGAATTTTTTACTGCATCTTTTTTATATGAGGGGTCGTTGCAATAACGAACTGCTTTTTTCTTTGGATCACTATGTTTAGTTTTGGCACATTATCTTCGTAAAACCACTTGATATCTTGGAGTAGATGTTAATTTATTGGGTTCGTTGTCATGTAGTTTTCCTAGAGCATAACAATTGTACTTCATAGTTGAACTCACTTTAAAAAAATTGGTTGAATTCGATTGGATTAATGCATTGTAATGTAGAGGAAAGAGGTGACACAAGTCATCTAATTTGTGGACACGTCGTAGCAATGGCTATAAAAGAAGAGCCTTGTTTGACTTGACGTGAGTGTCAGCTGCAGCGGAATGGAAGAAAGATAAGAAGAACCATAGGTCACCATGGTTACTGAACACCTAAAGCCGTCTCCTCTGCCAGCACTGAATAGTCTCGCCCATAGAAAATGATGTGCATCAGGTGATGGATGTGGTAGATGCAAGGGAAGTTCATGGCCAAGCAGATCTGTGCTGGTCAATCAGGTGGTGGGACTTCATGTAATAATTCTATTTCGGCTCTGATTAGTGGAAGAGGAGATAATGGAATGGACAGGGATGCGGGATTTGGACGCATGACAAATCAGGAGTTGTAAGGATGAGCATAAAGCAATGCGTTGGTTGTTTGATTAGGGGAGGAGGAGGCGACCTGTGGTTTTTAGATGTGTTGTTCGTGCACTCCTTGTTGTGAGGAGACAAAAATCAGAGGTATAGAAAGGACCACGAACAAAATATTTGGATATATTGATGTATAGTAGGACCCATTTGTGTAACTAAATAGGGTCATCCATACGATGACTTAGGAATTGGGCACCACTGCCTAATGATGTTAATGTATTAAGTTTTGGCATCATCACTTTGGGTGCCCTTACTGAGAGGATTTTGCTGAGTCGACGAAGCTTGATAGAATTAGATTTGGGATTTTGCTCAGTCGACAAAGCTCGATGGAGCTAGATTTGGGATTTTGTTGCTCTATTGCTCAATGGATTGGGTTTAGATGGAAGGTAACAATGCTTATTGCTAATTTTGCTGGTTAGAGTAGACTGGGAAATTTTACGTGTAACAAGAAGTTTGTAGTATATTGCTGATGAGTTGATGCGGAGTGATAATGGAGATTAGAAAGAAACTTAAGGCCCGAAGCAACGCGCGGGCATTCACCTAGTAATAACTAAGATTAAACAAAGTCAATAGGTGATAACCAATTTCCCAGCCCATGAACAACCAATCATGATTTACCTCCACACGAAAAAGATGCATATACATAATACACTAATACTCCAAAAGGCTTTGATTACTCGACTGTACACGATATACATCTGTGAAGGAGAAGCTAACAGACCCCGCAAAAAAAAGACGCTAACAGAAGAAACAGAAAATGCTCATCGGTCCAATGTCAAGAACAGGTGGACGCCGTCTCTCTCCAGGTTGATCAGATGATGATCATCCTACGGATTGAAGTAGCCTGAGCCGCCGATGTTGGAGGAAACGAGCAGCATCACGCTGGTTATGGCAGCAAGCCACACCAGGGCCCTATCTGAAGCACCAAAGCCAAGAAAAAGAACTGCAAATCAACCCCTGGCCAGCATAAACATACCCACAAAGCAAACAAGCAAAGCTCCATGGATTCAGAAAACAGAACATGTTCACCTTCGGGGCTACTGGACGCAGTGGTCCCTCCATCCACAAAGAAAAAAGCAAGCTCACATGGATTCAGAGGGGAAAATTACTCACCTTCGGGGCTGCTGGACACTGTGGTCCCCGCATCGACGACGGCGGTTTCACCTGCCGGGGAACCATCACCGGTCTTCGGATCCTCAGCCTGCTCGGCGCCGTCTCTCGAGCTCCTGGTCTCGGCCGACGACACGATGCCCTGGAACTCCTCGCTCACGAGCAGCGCGGCCAGCAGGTCCATGAAGGTCTCCCTCTCGTTGCCACCGAGACCGCCCTGCTGCTTGCCATCGATCCGGACATAGTCTATCACGTCCTCGTCCGAAATGTATCCCGTGGCATACTCGGTCTTCACCCCTTCGTCTTCCTCGTCCTCCTCGACATATGCTTTGTACGTGAGCCGGAGGAGGACTTCGCCGGACGACCGCTTGCTGAAGAGGCCCCACCCTCCGTATAACGTTACGATCTTGTCAGTAGGTACTGTGTCTTTCAGTGAGCTTAGATCAACCTGGAAAAAAACATTAACATGAAAAACTTACTCCACTTTATAAAAAAGATGCCCGGAAGAGATACTGAACTAGCAAGCTTTGAACCTTACCTCTCCCGTACCGATAGTGATGTCGGTCAGACCAACCGAATCTTTCACTTGAATACACAGCTTTTGCTTGCGAGGGTTCGTAACTAGCATATGAAAATCCTGTTTCATGTGAAGTGTTTATATATGAAACAGAATTTAGTAAAATGCAAGTGACTATGAGGCAGAACTGTGATAGAACTTTTACTTGATTCCAGATTGGCTCTCCTGGTAGGCCAGTCACGGTTGTTTGGCTGTTCTTCTTGCTCTTTATGACTTGATCACCAAGAATCATGGCAACATATGGATCTGTCTTCCCTGCAAGTGAAATTAAATGTTTCTAACCTTTGTTAACATGAAACAGAGGTTTGTGAGAAAAATGAATTAATTTCGTATTCCTATTTTTCAGCTTATGAAATGTGATTGAATTAATGTGTAAATGAATTTTATTGGTACCGACTCTTGAGACATGCATACTCGACTGTGAAACTCTTCGACCAGATAATATACGAGTGCTTCAGTATAGACTTCAGAACCTATGTCTCAACCAGAAAATCCAGGTTGTTTTAGTAAATTTAATTGGTGCTGACTTTTGAAATCAGGCATACACAGTAGAACATCGATCAACTGTGAAACGCTTTCCACCGGTAAACTGGTGCTTCAGCATAGACCTGGGCACACTGTCTCAACCAGAAAAAACTAGACTGGGCCAAAGCTAACTGTTACAGCCCTAGAGAGGGTGGGGGTGAGGAGTCTTATTGGACCCAGCTCAAGTGTTTGGCCTTGGCCTATCATATTCCAACTGCAGAAATTTGATAGAACACTTTCTTGTTTGACAGAACAACGTACAATATCGGCTCCACAGGAATGAACTGGATGTCACCTCTTAACTAATAAACAGATGCTAAATCGAACATAAAAAAATCAAGGAGTCCTTACCGAACAAGACGAAGCTAAGCTTCCTAGCATCAACTAGTGTCACTGACAGCTCTCCAACAAAGTCCTTATTCCCATCTTGAGCTAAGTCAGTAGCAACGCCTTGCATTATACCGCTTGCAACATTTTGAATTATGTCACTTGCAACATCTCCTGCAACCGGTCCCATAGCTCTCCCCTTTTCAAAATCGAGGACAATCTTTTTGGGCCGGACAAAGAGACGTGGTAGATCTTCCGTTAGAAGTTTCGTGAGAAATCTAGTAGCAAAAGATCACAAGTACCTTGTTAGGTCACTGGATATCAATGCAAGACCTTTCTATCAAATCATAAAAAATGATATTTTTCTCCGTTAAATCTGGGATAAACTATAAAAATTGTCCTGAAACATGATACAGGAAATGTAAAGCGAGTTCACTTAAATATGTTTACCACTGAATCAAAACATCCTCTACGTTCTGGAAATATGAACCATGACTAATAACAGATTGACTAATCTGTTATTCACATTCATGAAGAGAATAAATTACCAGTAACTAAGTGCAGCTGGGATTAAAACTACCATTGAGAGCTCAAACCAACTTATTTCGCCCCCAAAAAAGCTCGAACCAATTTCTATCAAATGTTTTATCACCAATTAAGTGCACATGGATCACTATTTAACCTCCTAGATCTACAGTAAACAAGAAAGCAGCTGAGGGATGAGCGGGTCAGAGTGGACATATTAACATTATCTATCAGTACATAAACAGTAACCAAAAAGTGAATAAACGCATTGATAGACATTTCTCAATGTAGCAACACCAGTATGTAACCATGATTCTGCAAAGATATTTTAGATGATAGGGCTTACATTGACAGAACAGGAATTGCTGGTGGAGGCAGCACCATGTACATGCAAAGATTGTTAGCACATTGTTAGCAAAGAATCAAAGTAAAAGCTGGACATGTCATCAAAGGGACACAGAAAAGTATACAAAAGGCTCAACAGGAATCACCCCAGTGTATGAATAAGAGCTTATGAATAGGAAACATAAACACAATATAACTGGCTGTAGAAAGTGTACTATTTTGACATTGTTCTACATGCAGAAACTCAAAAATTTAAGACCTAGAAAATCTGTAGTCCCAGAGACGACTTATCCTCTCAGTTTCTTTTAACCATCTCAATGCTAGCAGGAACAACCACAAGACCTATGCGCAGAAGAGAGGTCCATAGGAAGTATCTTCAGTTCACTATTGTGCCTAACATGTCCTATGCCCCAATCTTAAGTAACTGAAGAATCTTATATTGTGAAATTCTACAGCTTATGTTGCATTCAGGAAGTCATGCTGATTTTAGGTTCTGTGACAACCATATTCTGTCTTTCAATAGCACAAGCTAATCGACCTCAAGATCACGATTGTAGGTATGAGTTGCAAATGGGAACAGTAAGGTTGCATAAGCATCTACATACCCATAAGGTTGAAAAGCCGGAACAGAGACAGCTCAAACTTTATCTTTGGAAGGGACACAAATGCCCAAGACGCGGCTCCCACCCATGGTTCACTATTGTGTCTAACATGTCCCACACCCCAACCTGAAGTAACTGATTAACTGAAATTCTACTGCCTGTGTTGCATTCAGAAAGTCACATTGTTAATAGGTTCTGTGCCAAGCATATTCTGTTTTTCAATAGCCCAAGCTAATTGACCTCGAAATCATGATTTTAGGTACGAGTTGCAAATGGGAACAGTAAGGTTGCATAAGCAGCTGCATACCCATAAGATTGAAAAGCCGGAAGAGAGACAGCTCAAACTTTATCTTTGGAAGGGACACAAATGCCCAGGACGCAGCTCCCACCCATGGCTCTGTCGGTATAAGCCGCAACTTAACCCACAACTCCCCATCGATATCAAAATCTCGAACCCAGACAGGCACAACGATCGGCACGGCGCTGAACTTTAAGGAGAGGGCCAATGCCATGCGTGCATCACCGGCATAACGAATGCCGATTTGGTACCTGAAATACACAATGAAATAGTCAATCCTAACTTCTTTTTTGTACTACTGAGATAAACACATTTCTGGCAGCATCGAGAAAAATTAATTAGCATGAAGATGCTTGAAGATTAGCAGACAGAGCCACATTTCAGTAATATCAATCATGTTCGTGAGGTAGCCTAGTTCTGCATCTTTCAAGCTATCTAGAAGACGTTATGAGCGGTGGACAATAACAATGCCAGCTTACTGATCCTCACTTCTTCTCTTGCACACTAACTGAATTGTGCTTGTGCACTCGCCGACACTAAAACTATGTATGATCCATTACTGTAAATCCACAAATTTCCGAATTCTGCAACCAAATTCCATTGCGAATTCTATACACACTAGCTGAAATGCATCTAACACCAATATCTGTCTGAACATATCACGAGTTGATGCTCTACTGCAGGTCGTTGGCTCTAACAAGAAGAGGACAGGGAGACGGACTCACTGCAGGTCGTTGGCTCGTCTTGACGTCCGGCGCTCGACGTTCCTCACCGACAAGGGCTCCTCGCCGAGGTAGAACTGCCTGATCTCGACGCGGTTGACATAGTCGGGCTTGTGGAGGTTGTCTACGACGGGCTGCAGGAGGCCGACGATCCAGTTCTCGATGCCGGGGCGGTAGACCTTCCAGAGCTTCCCCAGGACCATGTTGACCCACTCGACGGACTCCTTGCGCTGCAGGTCCAGGTTGTCCTCGAGGAAGAGCGAGAAGCCGGAGGTGGGCACCTGCGGCCTGGCCTCGCGCTCGGCGCGGCGGCGGCGGCGCAGCGTGAGCAGCTTGTCGAAGGCGGCGCCGACGAAGAAGAAGAGCGCGAAGAGGCCGAGCACGGACCGGCTGACGGCGGGGAGGGGCGGTGGCGCCGGGAGCGCGTGGATTACGCCCAACTGCGTCCGGAGCTTGGAGACCAGCGGGTCCTCCGTCGGCACCGCGGCGGAGAAGGGCCGCTGCTGCGAGGGGGAGGGTGCAGGTGGTGGGTTCGAGGAGGAGGGTAGGTTGGTGTTGGAGGAGAGCGGCGGGGCTGGGGGCCTGGGACGGGGCTGAAAGGCGGCGGCTTTGGGGACGGGGAGGCATCGTCGGCGACGGCGGTGGCGGGGAAGGGAGGGGAGGAAGGTGGATGAGGTGGGGCTAGAGAGGGAGGCGGAATGAGGGGGCGGCGGGGTGCCGGCGGAGGGGGTCAGCATCGGGGTGCACCGACATCCGGCGAGGGAGGCGGGGGGGCTCGCCGGAGAAGATATGCAGAGCAGCTAGCTAGTGGTGGATGCTGCCTCTGCCTCTGCCACAGAAGAGCTATTTTTTTTTCTTTTTTCTTGCTGGCCATGGTGGGCCGGGCCATGCTGGCCACGGCCCAAACAAATGAGCCTGACATGCCTCTCAGGCAATGCAATGCTCGGGCTCTTATTTTCAAAAAAAGTTAAAACCATGTTTTACAAGTTTTCAGAAATTCTATAAAAGAATTCAATATATATACATTAAAAATGTCTACTTGAAATAATATGTATTCTTAGCTACATAAAAATTAAAAAAAATATGGGTCTGAGAATCGAGAACTGTCCATATTTTCATACTTCAAAACTTAACATATTTTTTCATTATTGTGTAGACCAGAATTCAAAGAATTTAACACTGCGAGGTTGCATGATTGTATGGTACATCATTGACTACATCCGGAATTAGTTTTTAGAAATTTTGGAAACTTGTATCATTTTTTAATTTAAATAGATCACTAGATTTCGGGAGCCAAAATAAAAAAAAAATCGGTTTTGTAGGGATTTTGGCTCGGTCCGTTCCAGAATTAACTTTTTGCATCTTTAAATTAGTTTTAAAAAAATTGGAAACTTGTACAATGTCGCTGGGGACGATACTACTTGGGGCGAGGCGTCGGGAGCCAGCTACACCGGAGCTGAGGGGCCTCCTTCTTGGAACATCGGCCTGTAAGTTGATTTTCACCATCAAACGTCGGCCGGAGAGAGCCGTAGCCGATGGAGAGGGAGGGAGTGGCCGGTCTTCGACCTTCAAGGATGGCAGCCTCACAAGGACCGCCATGGATGTACTCCCGGGAGCAGCTTCCAGGATCCCCTGTCGAAGAGCCCAGCACCAAGAGGCAGGAGCGAGGGAACTCACTTCTTGCTCGCCACCATGACGAGCACAGGAGGAAAGCCCCACCTCCCAACTTCCGACGACAGATCTACCAAAAACAGGCTTGGACAGGTCACGTCGTAGCTCGCCATCGGCTCCGCCTGCCGGGACGAGCGTCAGCACCACCTCTAGTCGCCAATCGCCGCCCGAGAGCGCCAGCAACCTCAGCTCCACCGTACATTATACCTAAACCTAGACCTAGACAAACAGATACTAGTATAATATACACGAGGGAGCCGGCCTCCCCTCTCCCACCATCTCTGGCTGGCGAGGCCGCCGGATACTATGCTGCATGCACCGGTGACATCACCTCGTCCATCAGCACGAGCTGCCGCGTAGACGAGCGATCTCCTCCAACCGGACTGCAATGAACTCTCGCGCTCCTTAATTCACGGCATTTAACCTTAGTGGTTTTGACCTATCAAATTTCATTTTGGATTGTTCGCATATTTTGGCCATTTTCCAAAATAATAAAATTGATGCTGCTCCCACGCGCGTGCCAAAAACAGCCTGAGTTTGAGTTCGCTGCTAATATATATAGGTCTACTGGTGCTACTTACCTAGAGAGTGGATTTCTACGCGTGCCAAAAACAGGCTTGGACAGGTCGCGCCGTACCTCGCCATCGGCTCCACCTGCCGGAGCATGACGAGCGTTAGCACCACCTCTAGTTGCCAAACGCCGCCCGAGAGCACGAGTAACCTCAGCTCCACCGTATAATATACCTAAACCTAGACCTAGACAAACAGATACTAATATAATATACAGGAGGGAACCGACCTCCCCTCTCCCACCATCTCCAGCTGGCGGGGCCGCCGGATCTAGGGGAGAGAGGAGAGCGACTCTTAACAGGAGAAGGAGGAGAGAGAAGACGCGAGGGGCAACGGAAGAACTACATCTCTACCTCTCGTGCAGCGACCCATAGTCCCATAGGCCACCGCCGCGCACCAGAATGGATCAGAACATTTAACCGAGCATCACGCACCAAGACTGACCATGGGCGATTTTCAAAAAAAAAAAAAAGACTGACCATGGGCTGAGCCAGGATTTATATTTTGGGTGTACAGAACATAAAAAACAGAGCACGCAGTCTAGTGCATAAACAAAAATAAATTGAACTCCCGATCGAAGAACAGCCGATGTGCCGTGTGGTGCTGAACTCCCGGTCGATTGAGGATCGCTAACTCAAAAACAGTCAAATGGGCTTTCAACGCTGCCTTGTTGGACTGAATGGTTGCTCGTTTACGAATTACTGCAGCCATTGCAGCTACCAACATACAGTCACATGTATATACGTATATACTTGATTTTTTTGGCAAGAAAATGGGTGTACATCTGTACAGATGTACACCCACGTACCTACATAGCTCCGCCCATGAGACTGACCGATCTACGCCAAAATACAATGAGTCGAACCACGACATCAAGTTGCGCGACTACGCCAGGTTACAAGCCAAGATATCCGTCGAGAATCCACGAGAAGCGACATCCACATGTACCATCTACATGCCATGCTGGTGTGGAAAGAGGTACAATTCTTTCAACAACAAGTCATCGACACCAACGACGCTCAAGGGACGCCTCGTAGCACCTACAACTACAACCACTATATAGTCTCCGCCCGTTCCCAAGTTTTCAGACTTAAGGGCATCTCTAGACGAACCTTTACAATTTAACCCCTCGAATGACTCCTTATTTTTAATATTTGCTCCGCTAAATAAAAGTGGTTCCTAGCCGAACCCCTAGGGTAGGGTGTGGGGGGGGGGGGGGGGGGGGGGGGGGGGCATTGGCCCTCCTACCCCAAAGCACTAAGTACTCTCTCGCTCTCTCCCGAGGAAATGTCATTTTCAAAATAAAACAACATGCTACATGTAGCCCGAGCTAGACTATGCTTTTTCGTCTGCTCACTCCATGCACAAATTAGAAAAGGGTGAAGCTGAAGAACAAATGCAGCCCTAGAATGGTTTGGCGAGACGACATCGGCCCCTTGCGTCTTTTCCACTCGTTTGACTGGTGAGGATTTTTTTTTTGAATATTTCATACAGCATAGGAATTCCAAACTGGCTTATTTTTTTGAGAATATTTTTCTGTTGATCCCAATCAATCGCCATATTTAGTGTATGTATACCATTTTTGTATGCAAGAAACCGACCGTCCAATTTTTTTTGGCTTATGAAATTGTTCGTCGTTGTCAAGTGATCTTGATTTAGTTAATGAAGTAAAGGAGAGTTTAGGGGAAGGCAGGGAGCTGTGTATTGAAGTAATTAACACAAAAGCAAATAGGGTTGCGGATCGTCTAGCTTATATTTCGAGAGTGGAGCACCGAACCGACTTGTGGTTTCAGGATGCCCCTGATGCTATGGGAGACCTTCTGACTGTTGCTTGTAATCCTATTATAGATTAATAAAGCTCCTATTCCCAGTGCAAAAACGAGATCTTGATTTTTATTAATCATTAATAACTGTTAATTAGTTTAGTGTGTTAATCCTTGATCCATGCATAAATATCGACGACATCGACCCTACACTTTACCTAAAGACCAAACAGTGTGGGTATTGGGGGTGGAGCGGATGTACGCTTACCGATGCCATGGGAGATGATGGCGATGGTCAGTGCCGAAGATGAAGGGGAGTAGACGTGACGGAGAGGAGGTCGACGTGCCGGTCCAAAAGACGAAGGGGGAAGGTAGTGGCGGATACGACAACAACAAGTCAGTGCAGAGATCTGCATCTACGCCGGTGTCGAAGATGTATGGACTCGCAAGGGAGAGCGGGGATGGAGATCGGGGCGAAAAGGCGGCGACTTTGGGGACGGGCCGGGGAGGCATCGTCGGCGACGGTGGGGGTGATGGCGGGCAAGGGACGGGAGGAAGGGGGGCTAGAGAGGGAGGCGGGAGGAGGAGGCGGCGGGGTGCCGGTGGAGGGGGTCAGCATCGGGGTGCACATACATCCGGCTAGGGAGGCGGGGGCCTCACCGCAGAAGATATGCAAAGCAGATAGTGGTGGATGCTGCCTCTGCCTGACAAACTTTCCTCAACCACCTAGGCCTTCCTGGTCAGGGCCAAAACTTTTGAGCCTAACATCTCTCTCAGGCAATTAACCCCTTTATTTTCAAACAAAAAACATATTTACAAGTTTAAAAATGAAAATTTATTCTAGATGTACACAAAAATGTCCATTTGAAATAGTTGGTATTCCGAGCTATAAAAATAAAATAAAATGGATCTGAACATAGGTAATGACGCATATTTTCATACTTTCAATTTATCAGATTTTGTTATTTTTAAATTTATCGGATTTTGTTATTTTTGTGTAGACCAAAATTCAAAGAATATGGCATTGAGATTTTGCATGATTGTACGGTACATCATTGAATCCATCCGGAATTGTATTTCAATTTTTTTGACACTTGTAAGTTGTAATATGATTTTTTAAATAAAAATAAACAGATCACTGGATTCAGGAGCTAAACTAATTTTTGGGGTTCATAGGGAGTTCTGAGCCGGTTTGGTCCAAAATTAGTCCTTTTTGCATCTTTAGGTTAGGTCGTGCCAGGAAATTCTGGAAATCTAGCCGTGGGTCATGCTCGAGCTTGCTTTTGTGTGTCGAACTTTTGGGCCCGCTCTGACGCCAGACTATACCGATGTATGGCGCAGGTCAGGTCATGTTGCCTAGGACTGTTTCTTGGCCACTATATTTCTTT
Organism: Poa pratensis; assembly: GCA_947311845.1. NCBI lineage: Eukaryota > Viridiplantae > Streptophyta > Magnoliopsida > Poales > Poaceae > Poa > Poa pratensis. The sequence continues at coordinate 2,293,882 of CAMZMU010000016.1, forward strand.
CCTATGGAAGCTGGGGTAGATGAATGCTCGTTGTCGGATTGCCAACGAGATCCATGACCTGAAGAAACATATCACTAAGGTGGCCGGGAAGAATTAAAGCAAGATATCACTAAGGTGACCTAAAGAAACATATCACTAAGGTGGCCGAGAAGAATTAAAGCAAGATACAAGACCGAGGTTGGCAAGAGGAATGGAAGGCACGAGATTATTCAAGTCTTCTCGGAGACCATCGATGGAATCAGTGACAATAGAGATCTTGTTATCTTTGACCATGTGTTGAAACTCATGAATCGAAAGCTGAGATTATCAATTCGTTGAATGAAGAGGATATGCCTGGATCAACACAACAACTAGACTCTTATTCTTGCAATGATGGCGCATATTCATTTTTATTAAATAAAGGCACAAATACTTACCTTAATTCATTGAATAATAAGGAGGTAGAGTACAGAGGTAAGATTACAAGCCGAACGCCACTCTCCAAAGCCTACTCTCACGGGAGTAAGAGACCCAAATGCTTTGCGCCAAACCCAAGAACTTGATTCCGACTTGTTGCGAGCAAATGATGGTAGGCATCGTGCTAATGTTCTGGAAAACACTCGCCTTCCATTAGTTCCAAAGTTCCAACAAGCTAGGCGAGCATGACGAGTGACATCATATCCCTCCGCCTCCCATGATGAGTATAGAGAATATGGTACCACCATTTTTGGACATCATCGAAAGCAGCCCACTCCGGAGGATTGAGATCAACAAGCCTAAGCCAACCTGTAATCATCTCTCAAATGCGGATGGTGTAGCGTCAAGTGAAAAGAATGTGGCACACCGTCTCATTCTCTCAGTGGCAAAGGGGGCAAAGACTACCACTGGGTCATCCCCTAGTTTGGATGATAAGCCACGAGAAAAGTTACATTTTGGGGGAACCGAACGCAGCTGTCGATGGACGTGATGTTCTAACAGCCACAGATTAAGCGTTGAACCTAGGACTAGGGATGCAAAGTGGTTCTGTTTGTATTAGACCATGCTTTGGCGGCAGTGGCGAAGCCTGCACATAGATGCATTCAGTGGCGGAGCTAGCTCCCGGCGACCCTGGGCAGCTGCCCGGGCTGCTCCGGCCACTCTCCTTTAAATATTACTGTAACATACTGATTAGCAAGCATGTTTGCTGGGGCAAACTGTAGCGAGCGTCATAGTCAGTGAGTTTTGCCCAGGCTCCTTGAGCGGCCTGGCTCCGCCACTGGATGCATTGGGGTCATTCTCTTGTCTATAGTGTAATTTGCACTAATAAGCAGTAACAAATATAGTTTAGTGAAAAATATTATGTGTCTATGTCCCAAATTATAAAAAAATTGCTAGGCTAAATTTAGATTTCTTAGAATAAGAGGCGGGGTAATGTTTTATTGGGTTCATCTAAATCCAATACTTGCACAGTAGCTCTACGGGGTGCCCCTTGCATCCCTACCTAGGACGCAGCGACGATGCGTCGATGATTGCAAGCTAGTACAATATGTTTTATTTGAAGTTTTGAACTGCATAGGTTTTTTTCTTTGACTTGAAACTGGCTTAGGTTGTTGAATTATCCACTATATAAAAGCTGCGCCGTTTCGCGAGCGGAGAGCGCCCCGAGTTACTGTAGCTCACTGTAGAATTCTACAGTGTTCTACAGTACCGCGGTGGGCCCCACATGTCAGCGACCCAGCGGGCTGGTGTTTTTTGCAGAGAAGCACACGGGGCCCGATAATTCTATGTTCTTCTCAGAAAATTCGCCGCGAGGGACATAATCGCAATTTCCGGAACAGAGGAGGACCTCCGTGAAAAAGCGTCCTCACACCCCCTCTCCCTCCTCCTCCTCCCGCGACGCGGAGGTCGCCGCGCCGGCGCCGGCGTGCACGCCACCGCCGCTCCGGTCCTCCCTGTCCAGATCTACGGACACGGCGGGCTGCGCCGTCCTCGCCTCGACTTCCACGCCGAGTCTCGCGTCCGGCGACGGCGTCTCCTTCCTCTTCCTCTCTCCCGCGACGACCGCGGCGTCGCCGCCGTCGCCGACGCGCCGCGCCGCCCCTGTGCTCCTCCCCCCACGGATCCAAGTACACTCCGAGCTCCGCCGTCGCGTCCTCCGCTTCCTCGACGAGCACCGCGTGCCAGGACGCCCGCGTGGCGCCGGATTTCTCGCCGCCGCACTCGCCGTCCTCCGCCACGAATTTGGTCGCCGCCGGCGGCTCCGGCGACCAAACGGCCCAGCGCGCCGCCCCTCCGGCTCCCCTCCACGCCCTCGTGAGGATCCCCACAGTCCCAGGCCGGCGCGCGCGCTCGCGAGCTCGCCAGCGCGGCCACGGCCGCGTCCCCCGCCGGCGTGTGACGTCACCCAATGACGTCACCGCGGGCTGACTTCCAATTTTTTTTTTTCCCAAATTCTTATTGATTTCAGACTGTCATGCGGGTCCCAGGCGTCAGACTGTTCACAATTACAGGAAAAAAAATGTTGGAATTCTAGAAAGAAAAAAAGAAAATTGAAAATTTTGAAATATAGGCCCAAATCAATTCAAACCAATTTCCAAATATTTGTAAACAAATCAAAGTAGTCATTCTAAATACTTTGCAACCTTTTTCAATTTACTTCACATCTTGCAAAGTTCAGATCATACCTAAATCATCATTTGACAACTTCGCATCATTTCAAAAAAATATGGATTCCAAAATTTCCTTTTAAATTCAAATGAATTACAGAAAAATTATTATTACTTACACCATTGAGCATGGTAAACCCAATAAAATAAATTGGTACAAAACATCTCATTTAAACAGAGTTAAGCAAACCGTTTAAATACACTTACCCATTCAAATCGTGGCCTTTAAAAAAACTAAATAAAGATACCACAAATGTTAATATTGCAAAATATCCGTTCTCAGCTTATTTTTTTAACAATTGCTCTACTAGGAAAATATATGGAACATGCTTTGCATACTTTAAAAACCTTTATATAGATATACACACATATATATTGTTTTAGTGCATTCAAACAAAATCGAAAAGCTACTAGATGCTGCGAAATCAAAGATCCTAAATCTGATCATTTCATTAATGTAAAAAGAAAACAAATCTCAAAAACTACCAAACTTGAGCAAACATCCAAATTAGAACAATTTTTAACCCTAAGTTTTCGTTGCAGTTTACTAATTTCCAAATCTACACGCTCCTGAAATGTGTACAATTTAAAATTTTCAAATTTGCCACAATAATGAATCTTACAAATATGAATATTTCAAGATTTCATATTCCTTTGCATTCCACTAATATTCAAACCCACACAAATTTTAAATGTACATAGCACATAATTTAAATTTTATTAGCCACACACGTGCAGCACCGCCGCGCTTCTTTGAATTCCACTAATATTCAAACCCACACAAATTTTAAATGTGCATATCACAGAATTTAAATTTTATTAACCACACATGCGCAGCACCACCGCGCTACCTATCTGATTAGTTTTGGTGCAGCGCCGCCGCGAAATCAATTGAAAACAGTCACTGCATTTAAAAAAAAAGTTTAAGCAGATGACTATTTTGAGAAGATGCAAACTTATTTCCCCTAATTATGTCTTGGTTTTACATTGAATTTAACAAAAGCTCAAAATAGATGTTAAGACAACATATTCCTCTAACCAAGGAACTAAATCACATATTTACTACAAAATAGAGACATATAATTTAGACATACACATAATATAATTCCTCTAATTATGGTGGTTCATATGAAAAATACAGCAAAATGGAACCATATTTTACCATTCAGATTTACCTAACATATTTGCAAGTGATGTAACTTAAATCTCTCTAATTATGTGCTTGCACTTGAAAAAAAAATAATTAGATGAATACTTCTGGAAAATGCAAACACATCTACTCTAATTATGGACTGCTTCCAAATTTACTCCCTCCGACTATTGAGCTAAATTAAACATCTAACACAAAATACAGACATACTATACCGATTCGAATAAGTTAACATTAACAAATAATACAACTAAACTCCCTTCAACTATGCAATTCGATTTAATAAATGCTCAACTTGAACTTAACTCTCTGCAATTACGTAGTCAAATTTAAAAAATGACTCATTCCATTCACATCTCAAGAAATCAAAAAGTTGTTTCGTCTAAAGATGGGTTCAAATTAATAAGTGTTAACACATTATTTTCCTCTAACCAAGTAGCTACATCACAAATTTACAGCAAAATAGAAACATAATATTTAGACATAACCAAAGTATATTTCCTCTAATTACGGTAGTTCATATGAAAAATATGGCAAAATGGAACCATATTTGACCATTCAAATTTAGCTACCAAATTTGCAAGTAACATATCCTCAGCAAGGGCGCGGCGTGCCGCCGCGCCAATTCAACTAGTAGGAGAATGAAAGAGAGTCCCGTTACGGTACGGATTAGGCTGCCCACAACGTCGGGTGCTGCTCCTACTATCAAATCATCATAACAGGCGAAAATCTAAAATTTTGAATAGTTCAAACTTGACCATCCATTATTCTAGGAGAGGGGTTTGGCCCACGTGTTAGGGGAAATGAGGGTCCATTGTGTTGGAGAGTCCTGCACCAGGATTTTCGGCGGCTATAGCCAGATTTCCAAATATTGCTACAGTCAGTTTGTTTCCGACCTGACTTGTATTGTATCTCAAGCTGTTTGCCCCAATACAATTTACACATTGGGCCAAAGTGAAGATCACAAGTCAATTTGTTCTAGGAGTGTGATGTCCTGCACGTAACATGTGCTCCAGATAAAGGCTCAGCCCGAAAGTAGAATAAAGATTGTTACTCTTACTGATTCATATTAATAGTCGCTGAACCGGATGTTTCTAGACATGTTTTACTATTAGATACATTCGATTAAGCGATAGAGTACCTTTACACGTATTTGGATGGACCTATAAGACGACCATGCATTTGGTTAGGTCGTTGTCATGGGCACGATTTGGTCAAGGCGATAATGGATACGTTCTTATCTTTGGTAGCATCTCTACACTATACAAGTGGTTGTCATACGGATACTTACACTCCACATTTCTGCCTGACAGAGCAAATATTTAATCATGTTCCCTGTAGGTTTCTAGCGATACAAGTGTTGACTTTCTGATTATGAGTTGACAGAAAATTCAAAAGTACATGTATACCTTAACAAATGTAAGAGCAGACTGCAGATCCCAGTTGTCCATTTCGTATAACGTTTTGTACTACTAGTTGGCAACATGGCATAAAAAGGATCATGTATTATAAACCTTAGTTGCATTCAAGACAATTTGGGTTATACGTTTTCAACTAGCGAGATGATAGTTTATAGTCATCACCAATAAGGAATGAATATGGCTTGATGCGATTGAGAGGATGCACAAGTTGAAGATGATTTTATATCTCCACCAATACATCAGTCTCTCTCGCCCCTTGTAACACTCATCAACGTCCATGTTTTTATGGATGAGCAACTCGATCGTTGCCTCCCTCGGTCCTCGGACACAAAGTTTACTTTTTCTTAGCATCAACTCAAAGTTTACTTACATGTCAGTCAAGTCAATGGTGGAGCTCCAACCGGGAAGCAGCTTGTAAAGAGTAAATAATTTTATTTTACAAATGGGCCTACCTATTTATGCCCCACTTACTTTTGTTTACCAATTTTTATGTTCTCTTGTTGTTTTCTGGGTTGAGGGTCAATGAGCCTGAAGATCATAGGCCTAAGCTTAGAATTGTACTAGTAGTTCCTAACAACACCTGCCGTGCACTATCGAGGGAAGACCTATAATTGCCAAGGTTATGTTTGAACATCGGAACAAAATGTGGTTTGGGTCCGGAGCCCTAACAGTCAGTGCATTAATTACTGGACGATCTAATAATCCACAAAAAGATAGAGAGAGTATCCTTCCTACGTTTAGTCGTTGACACCATAAAAAAATAGAAGTGGTACGCCGCTGACCGAAAGGCCCCTAACGTATAGCTCTCTAGTATCCATGGTTTATATATATGTACCTTGCTCCTCGACAATTGCAGTGTACTCCATGGTTAGGTCCTGGCTTCATTCATACTTACCACTTCTAACTTCCATGCTAGCTCCAGCATGTTGATGGTCAAGCCCGCAAGTTCCAAGCTCTTCCTCTTCCACCTTTACTCCTGCTGCTGCTTCCTCCTCTCCTGCCATGTTCCTCACCATGTTGTAGCTGCCTCACCCTTCTCCTTCAGCTTCGACTTCTCCAACAAACCAAGCTACCGCATAGATGACCTCCTGTTCCAGGGCAACGCGAGCCTGCATGGCGAGCTGGTTGACCTTACCTGCAACTCGTTGGCGCAGCGCATCGACAGTTGCACGGGGCGGATGTCGTACAATCACCCGGTGCCGTTCTACGACACCGTCACCGGCGTGGTGGCGAGCTTCTCCACGCGGTTCAGCTTTGCGATCAGGGTCGTCAATGCCAGCAGAGCCCCCGGCGACGGCATGGCCTTCTTCCTCTCCAGCTACCCGTCCGTGTTGCCAAGAGCGGGCGGGGAAACCCTCGCCCTACATAACGGCGATGGTATGGACGCCGTGGGCACCAAGCGGATAGTCGCGGTCGAGTTCGACACTTTCACAAACACATTTGACCCCCAAAACTCCACTAGTCACATTGGCATCGACATCAACACCGTCAGGGCCTCTGTTAACACAACAAGCCTGAACGGCTCCATGGATGGCGCCATGACGGCGTTCATCACTTTCAACAGCAGCACTCGCATGCTGGTGGCCTCTCTGCAATTTGATGACAATCCTTCTCGCTCCTACGAGGTCAGTACACAGTTAACCAATCCCGTAACGGACTTACTCCCGTCGGAGGTGGCGGTGGGGTTTTCGGCGGCCACCGGCGCAGAAGTAGAGCTCCATCAGATTATGTCATGGTCCTTCAACTCAACACTTGTTCTGAAAGGTACTACCTATCTACTAGCTTAAATTTCTTAAATTTTCTCATATTGAACTGACAGCGAAGCGGGAGCCCAGTACGCCGCCGGCGCTTCCGGATAGCGTCATTAGTATTATCAATGTTTAATATTTTAATATTTCTACATAGTAGTTTGAAGCTCAAAATATCTATTCACTCTCTCTAAAGCACTTGTTCACCGCGGTGAGTAGTTTTATTTGTAATAGAAATGCTATTTATTCACTCCAGTAGTAAATTTGTATTGGATCGAAATATTTTGTTAGCTTGTCAAGAAGTTGAAAATTAAAATATCTTGCATAAGAAATCACTACCAAATAAAGTCAATAACAAAAATAGGTAACATATATTAGATGACAAAGCTTATGCCGCCGTTAAAAATATAAAGTAGGAACATACTGTCTAATGATGGAAAAAACCTAAAATAATAAGAATATAATAAATACATAATACCATACTACACAATTTTCTTAACTAGTATAAAAAATGTTAAATATTCAAGAAAACATCAGTATAATCATGCACAAGAACTGTCACTGCTATAAACAAAAAAAACATCTTTCACATAAATGAATAGATAATAATTAAACTAAGAAATTAGTAGCAAATTCTGCAACGGGAAGCAATTTGGGGCACATGGCGGGTTCTAAAATTGAGTGTGCCTCTTTAGAGCCCATGTATTGCTTTTCATTTGTCAAAAGGAGGTATTGACCTGATTGAGTAAATTCCGATTTTAATCACTTATGGCAAGTTGTACCACCTAATTTCAATTGTGACACATTGAACCACATTTTGAAGTCATTAGTTTAACACTGAGCCATGCACATTTAAAAATTCGAGTAAACCTAGCAACCTGGATCCACTTGACAATGTCACACTGAACCACTATACATACTGCACTTGACGTCCTTCTTGGAAAATAGACGAGCTGAATACGACGCCAACGAGTGTGTCTACTTTTTTTTTCTTCAAAATCACAGTTATTCTCACACCAATAATTATAAATTCTTGACAAAAGAGCATGCTAACTCACACCAATAATTATATCTATGCAGACAATCGGAAACTGGTTATTCGAGGAACTGTTCTGTGTGTTGTACTCCTCACTGGATCCTTCCTCGCTTGGATCATTTTGTCATGGTTCAGGTGGAGGCGCATACGTGATTCCTTCTCGTCGGGAACAACTGGCCTTAGGCGGTTCAAGTACAGTGACTTGGCCGGCGCGACAGGCAGATTCTCCAAGGACAGCGAACTTGGAGAGGGTGCCTTTGGGTCAGTATATAAGGGGACGTACACAGACCACAACGGCAAACAAGAGGTGGCGGTGAAGAAAATTAAGAAGACTACAGGAGAAGCTGGGGATTTCATTTCTGAACTCAGGACAGTTAGCGGAACGAGGCACGTGAATCTAATCGAGCTGAAAGGGTGGTGCTGCAGCCGAAACATATACAACATGACAGATTTTATGTGTTGGTGCTGGCAACCAAAGGTTAAACTCTATCTCGTCTACGAATTAGTGCCGAATGGCACCCTCGACGACCACCTACACCACAGGGAGGAAGTTCTACCATGGGAAAAGAGGTATTAATTGCACATTGATTTAGAATTTTGGAGAAGTAAAATAAATTTCCACCAAGAGTAAAAGCATGATAGTGTGCTAACTGCTAACTAGTATGTCTCGTCATTTCTCTTCAATACTTATTTATCTCGCAGGTATCGAATAGTTAAAGGCATAGGATCGGCGCTTCGTTATCTTCACCATGAATGCAGAGAAACCATCTTGCACAGAGATATCAAGCCAAGCAACATACTGTTGGATTATGATTTCAACGCCAAGCTCGCCGACTTCGGGCTATCTAGGATCGCCACGCAAGACGACTCAAAAGTGCTGACAACGGCTATAGGGTCGGAGGGTTACATAGACCCACAATGCAGGAAGCACGGGAAGGTCGAGTTCGGACGTAAGTCCGACATATACAGCTTCGGAATCGTCCTACTAGAGATTGCATGCACTGGCAAGTCTAGAGAACAAGTAAGTGAGCTCTATAGGCGCAACCCCGCAGGAGCCGAGGTGATGAAAGCTGCGGCTGACCAAAACTTAGGTGGTGTCTTCGACAAGACACAGATGGAGCGAGTGATAGTCCTGGGCCTCAAGTGCTCTGACCCAGATGGGAAACAACGTCCTTACATTGGGGATGCCATGAAATTCCTCGAGGACGGCATAGAGCTGCCTGCTATAACCGAAATGGAGGGCCAACAAGGTGCAAGATTCCTGGGCACCATTAGCTCTGACGAGCATGCATTCTTGCCCACTAGACTGCGCAGTTGATTCCTGGTTCGACACTGAATCATGCGTCATCCAAGCGTGCGTGTGTTTCTCCATATGCATGAAGCTCTTGCTGCATTTTGTAGGTTAATAATTTGGTTCTTAAAGAGTTGTAATTTAGACATTAATCCGTATATTGTTTTAGAAGTGTTACCAGTCTTAAGTTTATCCTGTTTACCTCTACTAGGAGAGGAGAGTCCAAAAATGCCCACAATCGATCGTCCAACGGAATATATGGCAATAGTGCTTGTTCTTGTAAAAAGAACATACCATATATTTCTCTTTGTGTGAGTTTCATCCAGTTCAGTTGATTTTATTACCAAAAAACAAGTACTCGCTCATGTGTTCACAGGCTGGGCTACTTCTGTACGCAGCGCAGTTCCGCTCCAAAAAATTCTGCACAGCGATAGCTCAGTTATTGACGACATCATGCACCTTTCCAGAACACTTGTATAATGTACTTTGACATCCTGAAGCAAACGTCAGCAAGCAAACTAGCAGAACTGCATAGTCTACAGAAATATTAGTACTCGATCGTTGTGTGCATGCGGTTCTCAAAACCGTGTACGCGATGCTGTGAGCTGGACGATCAGTTATCAGTGTATGTATACCATTTTTGTAATGAAGAAACCGACCGTGCAAAAAAAATTTTTTGGCTTATGAAATTGTTCGTGATCGTCAAGTGATCTTGATTTTCATTGATAGTCAAGTGTAACTACGTGTGGTACACCTTGTTTGGTCGTGAGTATTTGAGAGAGCCAAATGTTGCAGACACTGCCCGTCTTTTGACGATGAACGTGAGTAGTGGCTTTCCTGAAATGCTTGAGTGCATAGATTGTATCCATTGGGAGTCGAGAAACTGTCCTTTTGCTTGGCAGAGACAGTACCAGGGACATGTTGGAGAGTGCACCGTCATACTTGAGGCGGTTGCATCTAAAGATCTATGGATTTGGCACTCCTTCTTCTGCATGGCAGGGTCCCACAACGATATCAACGTGCTTCAGCGATCAACTGTGTTCGACAGAGTTGCCGAGGGCAATGCTCCAATGATCAACTTTGAGGTGAATGGCAATGAATATGACAAGGGGTAGTATCTGGCTGATGGTATATACCCTTCATGGTCAACATGTGTGAAGACCATCCGCAGACCTGATAATGAGAAAGTTCGCAGATTTGCTCAGCAACAAGAAGTATGTCAGAAGGATGTGGAGCGAGCATTTGGTGTGCTCCAATCTCGGTTTGTTATTGTTCGGCATCCTGATAGAACATGGAACAAGGAGGTCATGTGGGAGGTGATGTCTACTTATGTGATCTTGCACAACATGATCGTTGGATGAGCGTGATGATGCGAGGCTATTCGACCAGGGATGGGAATTTCAGTGTGAGTTGGTTGAGCCTACGTGAGGACCGGCGACCTTTCAGCAGTGTATGCTCATGAGATGCGTGATCGCCCTACACATGAGCGTCTGCAGAATGATTTGGTAGAGTATATGTGGATTCATCTAGGAACCAGTAGTGGCCTTCACTTCATTTTATTTTCATTGTGTGGACTATGTTATTTGTTCCCATCTTCGCACTTTGTTGTAATATTTGACCATATTATTTACTTATTTGTGGACTATTTATATTTTAATTTTTTCAATATTTAATTCAGTTTACAAAATTCGGTCTACAATTTTTTTTGGCAAATGCAGGACCAGGGCACAAAATGCGGCCAGTCGTTGTGGGCGCCCCCAGCCCCCACCCCAAACGGGCAAAAGCCCAAAACCTGTCCGCGGTCCGCCCCAAACGGACCGAATCGGACACATTTTGGTGTCCGTTTGCGGGCCTCGGTTGGAGGTGCCCTTACGGTGGCATTCTATCAGTAATTGCAGCGAACAAAAAGGGTATTGATCAAAACGAAGTTGTAACAGACGCTCGGGAAAGCTGCCCTCGGTCCTCGATCACTTCTCTCAACAGGAGACGGCGGTGGCTTATAAGTTAAGCCTGTTAAAATATAAAGTCTAGCCATTTCCATCTGTTCGGACTTTTGGGATAATTGGCTATTCAATATGGTATCAGAGACATGAGGCGTCAAGTTCAAGCCTCGGCTAACGCGCTATTTAATATAAAAATAGTTACGCTCTCCCATCTATCCCACGTCTAAGGTCTTCCCGTTTGTCCAGCCTAGACGTGAGGGAGAGTGTTAAAATATAAAGTCTAGCCCTTTCTATCAGTTTGGACTTTTGTGATAATTGGCTATTTAAGAAAGCCTAATTCTAAAATCGAGTTCTTTTCAGCTTCGGCTTAAATTCACAGTTAAGCCGGTTTAGGAGCTGAAAAGAACTGGCCCTAAACATGCTCCTAAAGTTATGGCGACCCATGTCGTTCGGTGGACTCTGTAAATATGGTGTCCATGGACTAGTTCGTGGTATGAAGAAAGTACTCTGCAACATCGTTACTCGAAATAGGCTTTTGCCCCGCTATATTAATATAGCAACCACACCGATACAAGGGAATGAAGTAAATAGAAGTTGGGGCAAAGAGAATGCTGGGGCAACAGCAGAGACAAGCCCAAAAAAGAAAAGAATGAAGCCTAAGGCGAAGTGACCAAACAAAAATGACCTGCCACCGGTGCGCCCTCTCCGTCTTCGTCCCACCATGTTGCAGGCACCCGGAAGCGTCTCGTGCCAAGTAGCCGATTCAGAAACGGAAGCACCGTCGACACGGCGCTGCTGCCCGGACCAGAAGTCCTAGGGTTTCCCCCGGCACGCGGTGTAAAGTAGGCAAGGGATTCCACGACGCCCTCCAGGAAGGAATGGTGCCACACGCCGGTGGCACCGCGTCAAGGTCAGACTAGCTGACAGGGATGTCTCCCGACCCGTGTCCACAAAAACATCCTAGCGCAAGGGAGCACCACCACCCAGCATCGCCATCCACCAACCTGCGCCACCCCGATCTTGAGTCACCCTCATCTATCGCTTCGTGAAACCGGCAAGCGACCCGAAAGGCGGTAGCACACGACATCGTCGGGACGATAAACAGTAGCCTCGCAGCCACGCGGGAGGTACCCACCTCCACCGCCGAGACGCAGTCATCGACCAGACAGAGCAGCGGGGGCACAACAGTCCCCAGCGGGGTCCGGCCGAGCCCAAATGGGCCCGTAAAGCCCCGGCCGCCGTGCTGCAATAGGCAGGCCGCAACGCCGCCGTCGCAGTCCCAGACATGTCGCTGCCACCACCTTCAGGGGAGTCCCGCAGCCACAGCACGCCGGCCCGCATAGGCCCATCTGAGCCCGCCCGAGCCCATCTGGGGCCCGAGGCGCCTAGACCAGGGCCCAGCCGGCCGCCGGCGACCGCTGCCGTGTAGCTCCGCTGCAGGACGTCTCCGCCACCAGCACCACCCGGCCGTGCCGGACCATGGACTTCCCGAAGAGCGCCGCCGCCAAGGAGGGAGAGGCCCCGACCGGTCCTCCAGGACGTGGGGATGGAAAGGCCGCCGCCGCCGGCGTCGCCCGGGCATGGCCCGACGACCCCTGCCGGCGGCGGCGACGGGAGGAAGGGGTGGAGGAGAGGGGCGCGGCGGCCGGCGGCTTGGATGGCCCCGTCGCCCTCGGGGGGGGGGGGGGGGGGGGGGGGAGGGTTTTTCTCGCAACATCCTTGAAGACATTATGAATCATATCGGGCCGGGAAACTGGTCATGGCAGGCACAGGCTCCTGAGTTTGGTTAAGTCTAGTTTTGGTATTAATTACTGAATTAAGGAATAGAATATAAAAGGGGATGTAGCTCAAATGGTAGAGGGCTAAGAATGCATTCTTTGAGGCAGGGGGATCGATACCTCCCATCTCCAATATGTTTTCCTTTTTCTCATGCTGCATTTGGTATCGTTGTTGATTATCGCACACCCTATTGACATGTTTTTTGCCGCGTGGATAATTTCGAGCAGCGGACTAAATCTCAGGTGAGCCGAACAGAGTGTGCCGGGTGCCTACTATACCAAGCAGAGGGCCCACCTGTCGGTGAACACCAAAAGGCCCAAGCCGGCCGCATCGAGAACTGGCGGGAAGCGAGGGTACATTTCCCGCGCTTTGCCGCGAAACCTCCCGCCATTTTTCCTTCCTTCCCAACTCCCTCATATTCCCGGCCTCCCACTCCTCACTCCCGATCCATCGCCGCCACACACCAAATCCGCCGCCGCCCGAGCAGAGATCCCACCAGCACGACAGCAGATCAGATCAGATCAAGAAGAGAGTACCAGCCAGCCATGATGTTCGCGAGCCAGGTCGACGCCTTCTCCCCGTCGCAGTTCACCTCCCCGTCGCAGAACGCCGACTCCACCACCCCCTCCAAGGTGCTCTCTCCTCCCCTTCCTCCCCGCCACCTCAGGTCCGCGCCGCTTTTTTCCTGACGGGTTGTGTTTCCGTGCCGCAGTTCCGGGGCGCGTCGGGCACGACGCCGCTGACCGTGAAGCAGATCGCCGACGCGCAGCTGGCCGGCGCCGGCGAGAAGGGCGCGCCGTTCGCCGTCGACGGCGTGGAGACCGCCAATGTACCCTCCGCGGCGCTCTCTCTCTCTCCCCGAGAATGAACGAATTGGGTTCTGGTGCTGATTGGGTCGTGTGGGTTTGCAGATCAGGGTCGTGGGCACGGTGAGCGGCAAGGCGGAGCGGGCGACGGACGTCTCCTTCACGCTCGACGACGGCACCGGACGCATCGACTTCATCCGATGGTGAGTGCGTTCGTTTCCTGGGAAATCTCTCACCTTTATGTTCTGAATGTGTCACAGAGGGGCCGGCCAGACAAGCTTGTCATCGCTAGATGTTGGATGCTAGATTTGTCAAATCCTTCAAGTTTAATCTTCACTACTAGAAGTCTAGAGTATAATTTCTGGTTGTCATCTGACCAGTATTCTGAAACCTGCAATTGCTTACGCTCTTACCATCTGACCAGTTAACCATTTGAGAGACAGCAGGGTGATGTATTACTGTAAACAAATTCTTAACCGCTGTCATTAAGCACATTACAGTACTATCCTTTAAATATCTTACATACTGCTGTCCTTCACGCTTGACGATGGCACCGGTTGACGTGATTTCATCAGACGGTCAGAGCATTTCGGGGGAAATCTCCAACCTTTTTGTTCCTGATGTAGCATATGGGGTACAGTTTTAGGCATTTGTGCGTCAGGTGTCATTGCTGGATGTTGGATATGAGATTTATCAAATCCTTGTAGTTCAGTCTAAGCTTGAGATACTGTTGGCTACTATGAGTTTATGGCAGTGCAAAGTAATGCGAAAATGAGAAATCTGCAATTATTCTAGCATCTTTGACTAATTAATCATTTGAGAGACAGTAGTGTGATATAATACTGTGAACCACTTCTTTTTGTAGTCTGTATGCAACGGCTAAGGATCATAATTCTTAGCACAATTCCTGTGGTCTTGGGAATATAAGGTATTTTAAATGCTGCCATTAGGCCCATTACAGTACTATCCTATTAGTAAGCCAATGGCATTCTAGCTAATCATATTTGGTAGTTTCTGCTATAAACAATAGGTTACCACTTATCTTTTTCGATATTTATAGATTAGTAGGTTACCACTTTGTTTGGGGGGCCACAGGGTGCATCTTTTGGGTATCAAGAGTTAGGATCTGCAATACCATCCTAGTATTCAGACAAGAGCTTCATGATTTTTCATCTACTTTCATAGTATCTGCTGTCAGCAGTATGTATCAGTTTTACATCTTTGTCAATTTTGATGTGTTCACAGGGTGAATGATGCTGCAGATTCTGCCGAGACTGCTGCTATTCAGTATGTATAAGCTGTAACCTTCGTTTATGCCATTCATGCCCTACACTATGTTCATTTGTTGAGTGAAAAAATACCACCTTTCCCTCTGAAAAATGATCACCCTTCTCGTGTGTTTGTTAATTCAGGAATGGCATGTATGTTTCTGTCATCGGTACCCTCAAGGGAGTTCAGGACAAGAAGCGTGCCACTGCTTTCTGTGTCAGGTATTATCCTATTGGAGAATATTATGTTCTGCTGATGTAACGAAACATGCAAATTTTATACACTCCTTTCCATTTTTCAGACCCGTAACTGATTACAATGAGGTGACGCTGCATTTCATCCAGTGTGTACGGATGCATATCGAGAACACAAAATCAAAGGTATGCTCGTGACCTGCAGAACTAGTGTCACATGCCAATACTCCCATGACAATAGGCATTTGGTCATTAGTCACAGTGCTTGGCTCAAAGAATCGTTATATCATGGTTAATTGTAGATTGGCAGTCCTGCACACACCAGTTCTGCTCTAGGAACCCCGTTCTCCAGTAGCCTCAGCGAAGCAAGCACTCCGACATCTTTGAAATCCAACCCGGTAAGCCGCAGTTGCTATGATTGCATGAATCAAACAACCAAACTCTTCTGCTGTCATCATTTATTGAGATTTCATTCTTGCAGATACCAGTGGCCAGCGGTACAAATGTATCGGGGACTGATCTGTATGCGCAGGTGCTGAGTATTTTCAATGAACCATCAAGCCTGTAAGTCTGCACATCAACATTCCTTCCCTAGCCTTGTAGGAAAAATACCGAATACTTACTGTCTCTAGTCAGTTACTGACTGAAGTTCATATGCTTAGCCATAATATCTTTGTATTTTGTGCTTAGCTAGATGTCGTCAAAATCTGATGGTCTGTTACTTGCCCTGAGTTTCTTTGTTAGACAGAAACAAGTGTAGAGTTCATGTCTTGTAATAGATTACTAGCATTTTAATTAAATCTTATATTTCTCACCACTTGGTTAATTGGCAGTCAGAGTGATCACGGCGTGCATATGGATGAAATTGCTAAGCGGCTCAGACTACCGGCAGGCAAGATCAAGTAAGCCTCTCTCTCTCTCTCTCCCTCCCTCTCCCTCTCTCTCACACACACACACATACAAAATGTATTGTTGCGGTCTAATATAATTTTGATCTCTGCTATGTAGGGAAGCTATCGATTTCCATGTCGATGGTGGGCACATTTACTCGACGATCGATGACTTCCACTACAAGTCAGCTGAAGTTTGAGAAACATCATGTGCTGTTAGTCTAACTGTAATGAAGATGCTTTGGGCATGTAACTTCAAATTCCTGTTGAACCGTGCATGAGGTTTATGCTGTGCTTCATCTAGTGAAACTTTGGTCATCATTTCTCTTGTGATGTTTTGGGTGATATGGTTGTTCTAGCTGCTAAATGAGATTACCAGTGAACTAGAATGGTTGCTTCCATTTTGGTAATTGTGTGATGAATTGGTAAGTCAGAGCAAACCAAAGCTATTTTATTGTACAACAGCCAGCAAATTACAAACTGTCACATGGTACTTTGTAAACACAAAACTATTCAAGCACTTTAAGCTTCAGCATCAAAAAATTTGAAGCACCATTACTATCCCTACACTGTTTGTTTGGTTGAAAATGAAAAAAAAATGCAACCTAAAGCATTCTATTCTAGAACGCAGATCTCAGTCCTGGCGGTGACAGCTGGCTGCAAGGCCAAGATTGAGCCAAATAACATCTTGCCAAGATGATGCATCAGGTCGGTGGAGGGAAAGGTTTCCATGCCAGGCTCATTTAGGTCAGATATGGAGGATGAGGTGCATCCAAGAGACAACTCCCTGTAGTCCTGTACCCCATGCCCATTTCTTCCAGAATGGTTCGATACTGTAAACGTAAAATGACATCAGAATACAATGTTAATCTGAAGTGAACTAAAGGTTCCCGTGTGGGCGACCCAAACCCTAACCAGAAATATTTTGGAATATTTAAAACATACTATGAAGCATGTTTTTCAAAATATTTTGTGTATTTTGGATCTTTATGAACTCTGGGCCAGGGTACAGGCAGAAATTGGAGCCAAGTTTGGCGCGACCGCCGGTCTCAGGCCAGGCTGTCCATGGTCAGGCCTACATGGTGCGTTCATAGTGAACCACAAACTAACCGTGCACGGGGCATCCAATGGTTTGATTTTCCACCCCCTCCCCCAACACCCCGACACACACACACACTCCCACCCCCTCTGCATATAAATTTTTGAATGTGTCTATAAAAATCTCCAAAAGATTCAAGTAAACCCTACTCATAGCATGCTACTCTTATATACTTACTAGAAAACACACGAGCATATCTACAGAGCGTGACGTCACAACAACCTCATTCCGTGTAGCAAGGCTCTTTGTCTTTGGATCCAACGCCATCCTTCTTCGTTTGCCTATATATGTTCTACCTTTCCCACGATCCATCTCCCTAATGGACACAAAGTTTTATATTTTAGCTAACAACACACCTACCACAACACGAAGGATGATCAGGAAGTGCATTTGGAGGCCGCGCTCCACGGAGCTCGGTATTTTTAAAATTTCGAAATCTGCATTTTTATGTTTCCAAAATTAGAAACAAAGATTCTACGTGTATGTATAGGTGTGCGAAAATCTGAATGCAAAATCTGTATTATTTCAGGCTACACAAACGTGGCAAAATTTCAATTTTTTCAAGATGTGTACTGTTTATAAATCTAGATTCTAGATCCAGTTGTTTATCTTTTTTCGCCCAGTCCAAAATATAATGGATTTCGGAGTGAAATTTTGCAAACTTATAGATAATATTTTTGCTGTTTTCTCTAACACTTCAAAACAAGAATTTTAAACTTTTCAAATACCGAGCTCAGTGGAGCTTGGCCTCCATTTTGCCGCACTCGAAAGATGATACATTTTCTTGCTTCCTCCATAGTTTTTTTCCTAATAAAATGAGAATTTTGTAGCTGAGTATAAGTTTTTTTTAATGCAAGATCAGCTAGCCTGGTTCGAGGGAAAGTAAATAAATCCACTCAAGCATATTCCCTAAAAAAATCCAACCATCATAATCATATGCCTGATTGCCATCACATGCTAAATGACCTTGTTTTTTTTGTGTCACGCAACCCTAAAAAAAAGCTGGGCAGGGCGGGCTTCTTGTTCAGGCCTAAAGTGCAGATAAGAAGAAAAGCCCAGATAAAAAAGGCAGATGGTGGGCTGCTACGAAGAGCGTAGGAACTCTGTCTAGGCCCAAAAAGAACGAAGCGTTCTTTTCTTCTTCGTCATTTCGGTGAATATATGCCCGAATGTTCATCATTTCGGTGAATATATCATATATGCCCTCACAAAAAACATTCGGTGAACATATAATGTACGAACGCATCAAGTCAAAAAACAATGTACGAACGCATGCAGGGGAGAGGTACGTTTGGAAGCTACTCCATCCGTTTCAAATTAATTGACACATATTTATCTAGAAACGGATATATCTAGACACTAAACAAGTATAGATATATCCATATTTGGACAAAGCCAAGTCAATTAATTTAAAACGGAGTGAGTAGTACCTACTACGTAGGTGAATTGCGTGCACGTCACAGATCTAGAGTCGCAAAAGGGTTTTGTAGCATACACTGTCCATTCCGCTGGCCTGCATATGGACCATCGACCAGCACACGCATGTGTACCATCCAAAATTAACATTTGCGTGTCGGTCTGGTTGCACCAGTAATTTAACCGGAACAACAATTATGCTCGTCTGGAATATCATTTCAGTTTCCCCTCCAAAATATTTCCTTCCTCCATAACGTAACGACTACGTATTTTTAGCAGGGTCTGAGAACGTCCGTAATTTTTGACAACCAGTTTGGCCTCGGATATGATGAACCAAAGCGCGACCTAAGAGCATCTCTAGCATATCCTAAGCGCGAAGCTAGATTTTCAGTTTCTAAGGCTTCGTTTACGGTTTCTGTTCCGCAAGTTCAGTTGTGAGCCCTTACACTTGGTTTACGGTTTCCCTTGTACAACTCAACTTATAAGGGTTCCAAAAATCTGCAAGTGTCGATCGATGTCTCTGCAGGCACAGTCGCAGTGCGAGTGTGAGACGGGCGGACAGCGAAACAGACATTAATCTTGAGCGTGTTTTGTCTTGGTAGCTAGCTGGTCCAATCACACTCACCGACCCAGATCAGAGCGTAGCCATCGGTGATCTGGAAAGGAAATCGATAATTGTGATGTCGCTGTGTCCATCATCACCTAACACATGCATGCGCCTCATGACCTAGCTAGCTACCTCGATCGATCGCCTAGCTAGCTGAGAAAAATCTCGATCCTTGATGGTTATTGGACGATCTAGATCCATCAAGCATGCATGTTCGTACGTTTGCTACCCCTGTCTGTCTATCAAGAGAGGACAAAGATTAACACGTACGCCATCGGTTGGTATATATGCAAAACACTGTTGTGTACTCCATCCGTTCCAATTTAATTGACTTGCTATACACCATATGTGGATGTATCTATATATGTAACATGTCTAGATACATCCATATTTGATGGATAGCAAGTCAATTAAATTGGAGCATGGAGTACAAAGACAAAGGAGTATTCTCGTTGAACATATATATAGATTAAACTCTCAATTCGATCCGATTCATGCATGGAATATTAAACTTAAATTTTCACCGCCTTTGCAATAAAAAAACCATAACGTAAGCCAACAAAGCCAACCAACACTACATGGGATGGGGCCAGCAAGAAGACGACGACAAGAACAGGTTGTAAGATGGAGTTTTCTTTCCCAGAGCTGTCTTCGGTTGGTGCTACAACACACACGAGCACCGCCGATCATCTGCTGTGCGTGCATGGGCTGCCTAGCTGTTGGGTTTCCTGCGTGCTTGCTGCCTACACTACATGGAACCATATAAGTATGTGTTCACCCTTCTCTAAAGTTTCTCCAAAGTGTACTTATGCAGAAGATAGATAAATATATGCATATATAACATATCTGGCTACATGGCAACAAAAATGTTGGACGCTTTGGTCGTAGGGGCTGTAACATCAAAGTGACACAGGCCTGCTTGTGACATCGTCGTATAATGCACGCATCAGAGACATGTGCATATGCATATGAACAAGAGGCCGGGAAAAGTGGGTGTGTCGCATGCATGCATAAGCTTCCATCCGCCAGGTGTATCGTACTACCTGTCGGCCAGGATTCAGATCCCAAACATATATATATGTAGCCCCTAACCTACGGCACCTATGTACCTCTAATTAATAGGATTATTTTTTTACCGAAGGGTTTTGGGAGGGAGAATTCCTCCATTTATGTTCAGCACTAGCTCGTCCATATACCTATATAAATTGTTGGTGTTATATACTGGAGCTCGGTTTAATTTATTTTGAAATTTGAAGTTTTTCCAATTGTTTGAAAATGCGTATACATGTTATGTATATTTGTGCAAAGTTTTGGTAAAAAGACGTTTATTTTGGGTACAGAAAAAACAACAGATTTGTGACTGTAAAGGAGTGAAAAATCTTATTTTTTCTTGATTTTGTCATTTTTGTGAGCCGAAAATACAACATATCTTTTAACGAAACTTCTGGGTATGCGTATATATCCACCAATCAGCAGATGAGAGATTGGGGATACTCGCCTTTACAAAGAAAAGGCTCTCCTAATGTAATTAGTAACTTGTTAGTTGTAGTGACAATGAATCGTGCTACCCTGGTAGGTGGGCACCCGCACTGCTAGTGGTGAATTAAATTTTTGGAGACACGGACATAATTTGGATGGAGCTGCGTCCTCGATCTATATCAGCTAGCTGGACCATGCGTGCAAGATCCTAGCTAGCTAATGATGCATGATATAGACAATCAGATACTACTATATGTAGACTCGTCTTTATTAGGTACGATGATATAGATCAATTAAAGGTTTTGTGTGTAAAAATGCTTAACAAAATCAGTAGGAATCGACTGGTAATCTTTACGGGCTCCACCCATTATTGGGATAGAAGGATGGATCGATTGTGGCCGGGGAGTGCACGTGAAAAGTGTAAACAGTAGTGTCATGTCATGTGACCGATCGATCCATCCATCCATCCAATTTTCTAATTTTCCGTCCACAAGAAACGTAAGTATGCAAATATAACCAGCTAGGAGCCAAGGAGCATATGTGATCAATTTGCGCATGAAATGATTTTGTCGGTAATCTTAATTAGCGAGATGTCATTGTGTGCATATATAGGTTGATGTAGGGGTCGATCGAGTGGCCAACATGCAACTAGCTGATATATACACTCCCTCAGTATCAAAGTATAATATTTTCTAAACCTTTCGATTTTGTCCTCATGCGTTACTAAATGTGCGAATCAACACAGTAAAACATGTCTACTTAGAAAATGTTATATTTTAATACGGAGGGAGTATATGGGTAAGCACACAATTAAGATGAAAAGGACGGGCGTCCTAACTGGCAGGGTGATGGTGCACGTGTGGGTACGTACGTGCGGATCGGAAGTTATATTGGACCCTGCGCCTCAGTGCGTTCAGGTGAAATTCCATTCTTCCTTCCTTTTGGTTTTTAACCCACCTTCCTTCCAGCCGGCTCTATTTATACAGCCCCTTGCTCCTCCCCCAGAACTCACCAGTTCCCCATCTCTCCCTCCCGGCCCTTCGTCCTCCCAGCTCCATCTCTCTCTCCACAGATCGGTCGATCTCTCCTCTCGATCGAGCTCTTGCAGATCGTGGCCATGCTCTCCCAGGCTCCTTGAGCGGCCTGGCTCCGCCACTGGATGCATTGGGGTCATTCTCTTGTCTATAGTGTAATTTGCACTAATAAGCAGTAACAAATATAGTTTAGTGAAAAATATTATGTGTCTATGTCCCAAATTATAAAAAAATTGCTAGGCTAAATTTAGATTTCTTAGAATAAGAGGCGGGGTAATGTTTTATTGGGTTCATCTAAATCCAATACTTGCACAGTAGCTCTACGGGGTGCCCCTTGCATCCCTACCTAGGACGCAGCGACGATGCGTCGATGATTGCAAGCTAGTACAATATGTTTTATTTGAAGTTTTGAACTGCATAGGTTTTTTTCTTTGACTTGAAACTGGCTTAGGTTGTTGAATTATCCACTATATAAAAGCTGCGCCGTTTCGCGAGCGGAGAGCGCCCCGAGTTACTGTAGCTCACTGTAGAATTCTACAGTGTTCTACAGTACCGCGGTGGGCCCCACATGTCAGCGACCCAGCGGGCTGGTGTTTTTTGCAGAGAAGCACACGGGGCCCGATAATTCTATGTTCTTCTCAGAAAATTCGCCGCGAGGGACATAATCGCAATTTCCGGAACAGAGGAGGACCTCCGTGAAAAAGCGTCCTCACACCCCCTCTCCCTCCTCCTCCTCCCGCGACGCGGAGGTCGCCGCGCCGGCGCCGGCGTGCACGCCACCGCCGCTCCGGTCCTCCCTGTCCAGATCTACGGACACGGCGGGCTGCGCCGTCCTCGCCTCGACTTCCACGCCGAGTCTCGCGTCCGGCGACGGCGTCTCCTTCCTCTTCCTCTCTCCCGCGACGACCGCGGCGTCGCCGCCGTCGCCGACGCGCCGCGCCGCCCCTGTGCTCCTCCCCCCACGGATCCAAGTACACTCCGAGCTCCGCCGTCGCGTCCTCCGCTTCCTCGACGAGCACCGCGTGCCAGGACGCCCGCGTGGCGCCGGATTTCTCGCCGCCGCACTCGCCGTCCTCCGCCACGAATTTGGTCGCCGCCGGCGGCTCCGGCGACCAAACGGCCCAGCGCGCCGCCCCTCCGGCTCCCCTCCACGCCCTCGTGAGGATCCCCACAGTCCCAGGCCGGCGCGCGCGCTCGCGAGCTCGCCAGCGCGGCCACGGCCGCGTCCCCCGCCGGCGTGTGACGTCACCCAATGACGTCACCGCGGGCTGACTTCCAATTTTTTTTTTTCCCAAATTCTTATTGATTTCAGACTGTCATGCGGGTCCCAGGCGTCAGACTGTTCACAATTACAGGAAAAAAAATGTTGGAATTCTAGAAAGAAAAAAAGAAAATTGAAAATTTTGAAATATAGGCCCAAATCAATTCAAACCAATTTCCAAATATTTGTAAACAAATCAAAGTAGTCATTCTAAATACTTTGCAACCTTTTTCAATTTACTTCACATCTTGCAAAGTTCAGATCATACCTAAATCATCATTTGACAACTTCGCATCATTTCAAAAAAATATGGATTCCAAAATTTCCTTTTAAATTCAAATGAATTACAGAAAAATTATTATTACTTACACCATTGAGCATGGTAAACCCAATAAAATAAATTGGTACAAAACATCTCATTTAAACAGAGTTAAGCAAACCGTTTAAATACACTTACCCATTCAAATCGTGGCCTTTAAAAAAACTAAATAAAGATACCACAAATGTTAATATTGCAAAATATCCGTTCTCAGCTTATTTTTTTAACAATTGCTCTACTAGGAAAATATATGGAACATGCTTTGCATACTTTAAAAACCTTTATATAGATATACACACATATATATTGTTTTAGTGCATTCAAACAAAATCGAAAAGCTACTAGATGCTGCGAAATCAAAGATCCTAAATCTGATCATTTCATTAATGTAAAAAGAAAACAAATCTCAAAAACTACCAAACTTGAGCAAACATCCAAATTAGAACAATTTTTAACCCTAAGTTTTCGTTGCAGTTTACTAATTTCCAAATCTACACGCTCCTGAAATGTGTACAATTTAAAATTTTCAAATTTGCCACAATAATGAATCTTACAAATATGAATATTTCAAGATTTCATATTCCTTTGCATTCCACTAATATTCAAACCCACACAAATTTTAAATGTACATAGCACATAATTTAAATTTTATTAGCCACACACGTGCAGCACCGCCGCGCTTCTTTGAATTCCACTAATATTCAAACCCACACAAATTTTAAATGTGCATATCACAGAATTTAAATTTTATTAACCACACATGCGCAGCACCACCGCGCTACCTATCTGATTAGTTTTGGTGCAGCGCCGCCGCGAAATCAATTGAAAACAGTCACTGCATTTAAAAAAAAAGTTTAAGCAGATGACTATTTTGAGAAGATGCAAACTTATTTCCCCTAATTATGTCTTGGTTTTACATTGAATTTAACAAAAGCTCAAAATAGATGTTAAGACAACATATTCCTCTAACCAAGGAACTAAATCACATATTTACTACAAAATAGAGACATATAATTTAGACATACACATAATATAATTCCTCTAATTATGGTGGTTCATATGAAAAATACAGCAAAATGGAACCATATTTTACCATTCAGATTTACCTAACATATTTGCAAGTGATGTAACTTAAATCTCTCTAATTATGTGCTTGCACTTGAAAAAAAAATAATTAGATGAATACTTCTGGAAAATGCAAACACATCTACTCTAATTATGGACTGCTTCCAAATTTACTCCCTCCGACTATTGAGCTAAATTAAACATCTAACACAAAATACAGACATACTATACCGATTCGAATAAGTTAACATTAACAAATAATACAACTAAACTCCCTTCAACTATGCAATTCGATTTAATAAATGCTCAACTTGAACTTAACTCTCTGCAATTACGTAGTCAAATTTAAAAAATGACTCATTCCATTCACATCTCAAGAAATCAAAAAGTTGTTTCGTCTAAAGATGGGTTCAAATTAATAAGTGTTAACACATTATTTTCCTCTAACCAAGTAGCTACATCACAAATTTACAGCAAAATAGAAACATAATATTTAGACATAACCAAAGTATATTTCCTCTAATTACGGTAGTTCATATGAAAAATATGGCAAAATGGAACCATATTTGACCATTCAAATTTAGCTACCAAATTTGCAAGTAACATATCCTCAGCAAGGGCGCGGCGTGCCGCCGCGCCAATTCAACTAGTAGGAGAATGAAAGAGAGTCCCGTTACGGTACGGATTAGGCTGCCCACAACGTCGGGTGCTGCTCCTACTATCAAATCATCATAACAGGCGAAAATCTAAAATTTTGAATAGTTCAAACTTGACCATCCATTATTCTAGGAGAGGGGTTTGGCCCACGTGTTAGGGGAAATGAGGGTCCATTGTGTTGGAGAGTCCTGC
The DNA here is from genome assembly GCA_947311845.1 of Poa pratensis. Taxonomy (NCBI): domain Eukaryota; kingdom Viridiplantae; phylum Streptophyta; class Magnoliopsida; order Poales; family Poaceae; genus Poa; species Poa pratensis. The sequence continues at coordinate 2,319,162 of CAMZMU010000016.1, forward strand.
ACCAGGATTTTCGGCGGCTATAGCCAGATTTCCAAATATTGCTACAGTCAGTTTGTTTCCGACCTGACTTGTATTGTATCTCAAGCTGTTTGCCCCAATACAATTTACACATTGGGCCAAAGTGAAGATCACAAGTCAATTTGTTCTAGGAGTGTGATGTCCTGCACGTAACATGTGCTCCAGATAAAGGCTCAGCCCGAAAGTAGAATAAAGATTGTTACTCTTACTGATTCATATTAATAGTCGCTGAACCGGATGTTTCTAGACATGTTTTACTATTAGATACATTCGATTAAGCGATAGAGTACCTTTACACGTATTTGGATGGACCTATAAGACGACCATGCATTTGGTTAGGTCGTTGTCATGGGCACGATTTGGTCAAGGCGATAATGGATACGTTCTTATCTTTGGTAGCATCTCTACACTATACAAGTGGTTGTCATACGGATACTTACACTCCACATTTCTGCCTGACAGAGCAAATATTTAATCATGTTCCCTGTAGGTTTCTAGCGATACAAGTGTTGACTTTCTGATTATGAGTTGACAGAAAATTCAAAAGTACATGTATACCTTAACAAATGTAAGAGCAGACTGCAGATCCCAGTTGTCCATTTCGTATAACGTTTTGTACTACTAGTTGGCAACATGGCATAAAAAGGATCATGTATTATAAACCTTAGTTGCATTCAAGACAATTTGGGTTATACGTTTTCAACTAGCGAGATGATAGTTTATAGTCATCACCAATAAGGAATGAATATGGCTTGATGCGATTGAGAGGATGCACAAGTTGAAGATGATTTTATATCTCCACCAATACATCAGTCTCTCTCGCCCCTTGTAACACTCATCAACGTCCATGTTTTTATGGATGAGCAACTCGATCGTTGCCTCCCTCGGTCCTCGGACACAAAGTTTACTTTTTCTTAGCATCAACTCAAAGTTTACTTACATGTCAGTCAAGTCAATGGTGGAGCTCCAACCGGGAAGCAGCTTGTAAAGAGTAAATAATTTTATTTTACAAATGGGCCTACCTATTTATGCCCCACTTACTTTTGTTTACCAATTTTTATGTTCTCTTGTTGTTTTCTGGGTTGAGGGTCAATGAGCCTGAAGATCATAGGCCTAAGCTTAGAATTGTACTAGTAGTTCCTAACAACACCTGCCGTGCACTATCGAGGGAAGACCTATAATTGCCAAGGTTATGTTTGAACATCGGAACAAAATGTGGTTTGGGTCCGGAGCCCTAACAGTCAGTGCATTAATTACTGGACGATCTAATAATCCACAAAAAGATAGAGAGAGTATCCTTCCTACGTTTAGTCGTTGACACCATAAAAAAATAGAAGTGGTACGCCGCTGACCGAAAGGCCCCTAACGTATAGCTCTCTAGTATCCATGGTTTATATATATGTACCTTGCTCCTCGACAATTGCAGTGTACTCCATGGTTAGGTCCTGGCTTCATTCATACTTACCACTTCTAACTTCCATGCTAGCTCCAGCATGTTGATGGTCAAGCCCGCAAGTTCCAAGCTCTTCCTCTTCCACCTTTACTCCTGCTGCTGCTTCCTCCTTTCCTGCCATGTTCCTCACCATGTTGTAGCTGCCTCACCCTTCTCCTTCAGCTTCGACTTCTCCAACAAACCAAGCTACCGCATAGATGACCTCCTGTTCCAGGGCAACGCGAGCCTGCATGGCGAGCTGGTTGACCTTACCTGCAACTCGTTGGCGCAGCGCATCGACAGTTGCACGGGGCGGATGTCGTACAATCACCCGGTGCCGTTCTACGACACCGTCACCGGCGTGGTGGCGAGCTTCTCCACGCGGTTCAGCTTTGCGATCAGGGTCGTCAATGCCAGCAGAGCCCCCGGCGACGGCATGGCCTTCTTCCTCTCCAGCTACCCGTCCGTGTTGCCAAGAGCGGGCGGGGAAACCCTCGCCCTACATAACGGCGATGGTATGGACGCCGTGGGCACCAAGCGGATAGTCGCGGTCGAGTTCGACACTTTCACAAACACATTTGACCCCCAAAACTCCACTAGTCACATTGGCATCGACATCAACACCGTCAGGGCCTCTGTTAACACAACAAGCCTGAACGGCTCCATGGATGGCGCCATGACGGCGTTCATCACTTTCAACAGCAGCACTCGCATGCTGGTGGCCTCTCTGCAATTTGATGACAATCCTTCTCGCTCCTACGAGGTCAGTACACAGTTAACCAATCCCGTAACGGACTTACTCCCGTCGGAGGTGGCGGTGGGGTTTTCGGCGGCCACCGGCGCAGAAGTAGAGCTCCATCAGATTATGTCATGGTCCTTCAACTCAACACTTGTTCTGAAAGGTACTACCTATCTACTAGCTTAAATTTCTTAAATTTTCTCATATTGAACTGACAGCGAAGCGGGAGCCCAGTACGCCGCCGGCGCTTCCGGATAGCGTCATTAGTATTATCAATGTTTAATATTTTAATATTTCTACATAGTAGTTTGAAGCTCAAAATATCTATTCACTCTCTCTAAAGCACTTGTTCACCGCGGTGAGTAGTTTTATTTGTAATAGAAATGCTATTTATTCACTCCAGTAGTAAATTTGTATTGGATCGAAATATTTTGTTAGCTTGTCAAGAAGTTGAAAATTAAAATATCTTGCATAAGAAATCACTACCAAATAAAGTCAATAACAAAAATAGGTAACATATATTAGATGACAAAGCTTATGCCGCCGTTAAAAATATAAAGTAGGAACATACTGTCTAATGATGGAAAAAACCTAAAATAATAAGAATATAATAAATACATAATACCATACTACACAATTTTCTTAACTAGTATAAAAAATGTTAAATATTCAAGAAAACATCAGTATAATCATGCACAAGAACTGTCACTGCTATAAACAAAAAAAACATCTTTCACATAAATGAATAGATAATAATTAAACTAAGAAATTAGTAGCAAATTCTGCAACGGGAAGCAATTTGGGGCACATGGCGGGTTCTAAAATTGAGTGTGCCTCTTTAGAGCCCATGTATTGCTTTTCATTTGTCAAAAGGAGGTATTGACCTGATTGAGTAAATTCCGATTTTAATCACTTATGGCAAGTTGTACCACCTAATTTCAATTGTGACACATTGAACCACATTTTGAAGTCATTAGTTTAACACTGAGCCATGCACATTTAAAAATTCGAGTAAACCTAGCAACCTGGATCCACTTGACAATGTCACACTGAACCACTATACATACTGCACTTGACGTCCTTCTTGGAAAATAGACGAGCTGAATACGACGCCAACGAGTGTGTCTACTTTTTTTTTCTTCAAAATCACAGTTATTCTCACACCAATAATTATAAATTCTTGACAAAAGAGCATGCTAACTCACACCAATAATTATATCTATGCAGACAATCGGAAACTGGTTATTCGAGGAACTGTTCTGTGTGTTGTACTCCTCACTGGATCCTTCCTCGCTTGGATCATTTTGTCATGGTTCAGGTGGAGGCGCATACGTGATTCCTTCTCGTCGGGAACAACTGGCCTTAGGCGGTTCAAGTACAGTGACTTGGCCGGCGCGACAGGCAGATTCTCCAAGGACAGCGAACTTGGAGAGGGTGCCTTTGGGTCAGTATATAAGGGGACGTACACAGACCACAACGGCAAACAAGAGGTGGCGGTGAAGAAAATTAAGAAGACTACAGGAGAAGCTGGGGATTTCATTTCTGAACTCAGGACAGTTAGCGGAACGAGGCACGTGAATCTAATCGAGCTGAAAGGGTGGTGCTGCAGCCGAAACATATACAACATGACAGATTTTATGTGTTGGTGCTGGCAACCAAAGGTTAAACTCTATCTCGTCTACGAATTAGTGCCGAATGGCACCCTCGACGACCACCTACACCACAGGGAGGAAGTTCTACCATGGGAAAAGAGGTATTAATTGCACATTGATTTAGAATTTTGGAGAAGTAAAATAAATTTCCACCAAGAGTAAAAGCATGATAGTGTGCTAACTGCTAACTAGTATGTCTCGTCATTTCTCTTCAATACTTATTTATCTCGCAGGTATCGAATAGTTAAAGGCATAGGATCGGCGCTTCGTTATCTTCACCATGAATGCAGAGAAACCATCTTGCACAGAGATATCAAGCCAAGCAACATACTGTTGGATTATGATTTCAACGCCAAGCTCGCCGACTTCGGGCTATCTAGGATCGCCACGCAAGACGACTCAAAAGTGCTGACAACGGCTATAGGGTCGGAGGGTTACATAGACCCACAATGCAGGAAGCACGGGAAGGTCGAGTTCGGACGTAAGTCCGACATATACAGCTTCGGAATCGTCCTACTAGAGATTGCATGCACTGGCAAGTCTAGAGAACAAGTAAGTGAGCTCTATAGGCGCAACCCCGCAGGAGCCGAGGTGATGAAAGCTGCGGCTGACCAAAACTTAGGTGGTGTCTTCGACAAGACACAGATGGAGCGAGTGATAGTCCTGGGCCTCAAGTGCTCTGACCCAGATGGGAAACAACGTCCTTACATTGGGGATGCCATGAAATTCCTCGAGGACGGCATAGAGCTGCCTGCTATAACCGAAATGGAGGGCCAACAAGGTGCAAGATTCCTGGGCACCATTAGCTCTGACGAGCATGCATTCTTGCCCACTAGACTGCGCAGTTGATTCCTGGTTCGACACTGAATCATGCGTCATCCAAGCGTGCGTGTGTTTCTCCATATGCATGAAGCTCTTGCTGCATTTTGTAGGTTAATAATTTGGTTCTTAAAGAGTTGTAATTTAGACATTAATCCGTATATTGTTTTAGAAGTGTTACCAGTCTTAAGTTTATCCTGTTTACCTCTACTAGGAGAGGAGAGTCCAAAAATGCCCACAATCGATCGTCCAACGGAATATATGGCAATAGTGCTTGTTCTTGTAAAAAGAACATACCATATATTTCTCTTTGTGTGAGTTTCATCCAGTTCAGTTGATTTTATTACCAAAAAACAAGTACTCGCTCATGTGTTCACAGGCTGGGCTACTTCTGTACGCAGCGCAGTTCCGCTCCAAAAAATTCTGCACAGCGATAGCTCAGTTATTGACGACATCATGCACCTTTCCAGAACACTTGTATAATGTACTTTGACATCCTGAAGCAAACGTCAGCAAGCAAACTAGCAGAACTGCATAGTCTACAGAAATATTAGTACTCGATCGTTGTGTGCATGCGGTTCTCAAAACCGTGTACGCGATGCTGTGAGCTGGACGATCAGTTATCAGTGTATGTATACCATTTTTGTAATGAAGAAACCGACCGTGCAAAAAAAATTTTTTGGCTTATGAAATTGTTCGTGATCGTCAAGTGATCTTGATTTTCATTGATAGTCAAGTGTAACTACGTGTGGTACACCTTGTTTGGTCGTGAGTATTTGAGAGAGCCAAATGTTGCAGACACTGCCCGTCTTTTGACGATGAACGTGAGTAGTGGCTTTCCTGAAATGCTTGAGTGCATAGATTGTATCCATTGGGAGTCGAGAAACTGTCCTTTTGCTTGGCAGAGACAGTACCAGGGACATGTTGGAGAGTGCACCGTCATACTTGAGGCGGTTGCATCTAAAGATCTATGGATTTGGCACTCCTTCTTCTGCATGGCAGGGTCCCACAACGATATCAACGTGCTTCAGCGATCAACTGTGTTCGACAGAGTTGCCGAGGGCAATGCTCCAATGATCAACTTTGAGGTGAATGGCAATGAATATGACAAGGGGTAGTATCTGGCTGATGGTATATACCCTTCATGGTCAACATGTGTGAAGACCATCCGCAGACCTGATAATGAGAAAGTTCGCAGATTTGCTCAGCAACAAGAAGTATGTCAGAAGGATGTGGAGCGAGCATTTGGTGTGCTCCAATCTCGGTTTGTTATTGTTCGGCATCCTGATAGAACATGGAACAAGGAGGTCATGTGGGAGGTGATGTCTACTTATGTGATCTTGCACAACATGATCGTTGGATGAGCGTGATGATGCGAGGCTATTCGACCAGGGATGGGAATTTCAGTGTGAGTTGGTTGAGCCTACGTGAGGACCGGCGACCTTTCAGCAGTGTATGCTCATGAGATGCGTGATCGCCCTACACATGAGCGTCTGCAGAATGATTTGGTAGAGTATATGTGGATTCATCTAGGAACCAGTAGTGGCCTTCACTTCATTTTATTTTCATTGTGTGGACTATGTTATTTGTTCCCATCTTCGCACTTTGTTGTAATATTTGACCATATTATTTACTTATTTGTGGACTATTTATATTTTAATTTTTTCAATATTTAATTCAGTTTACAAAATTCGGTCTACAATTTTTTTTGGCAAATGCAGGACCAGGGCACAAAATGCGGCCAGTCGTTGTGGGCGCCCCCAGCCCCCACCCCAAACGGGCAAAAGCCCAAAACCTGTCCGCGGTCCGCCCCAAACGGACCGAATCGGACACATTTTGGTGTCCGTTTGCGGGCCTCGGTTGGAGGTGCCCTTACGGTGGCATTCTATCAGTAATTGCAGCGAACAAAAAGGGTATTGATCAAAACGAAGTTGTAACAGACGCTCGGGAAAGCTGCCCTCGGTCCTCGATCACTTCTCTCAACAGGAGACGGCGGTGGCTTATAAGTTAAGCCTGTTAAAATATAAAGTCTAGCCATTTCCATCTGTTCGGACTTTTGGGATAATTGGCTATTCAATATGGTATCAGAGACATGAGGCGTCAAGTTCAAGCCTCGGCTAACGCGCTATTTAATATAAAAATAGTTACGCTCTCCCATCTATCCCACGTCTAAGGTCTTCCCGTTTGTCCAGCCTAGACGTGAGGGAGAGTGTTAAAATATAAAGTCTAGCCCTTTCTATCAGTTTGGACTTTTGTGATAATTGGCTATTTAAGAAAGCCTAATTCTAAAATCGAGTTCTTTTCAGCTTCGGCTTAAATTCACAGTTAAGCCGGTTTAGGAGCTGAAAAGAACTGGCCCTAAACATGCTCCTAAAGTTATGGCGACCCATGTCGTTCGGTGGACTCTGTAAATATGGTGTCCATGGACTAGTTCGTGGTATGAAGAAAGTACTCTGCAACATCGTTACTCGAAATAGGCTTTTGCCCCGCTATATTAATATAGCAACCACACCGATACAAGGGAATGAAGTAAATAGAAGTTGGGGCAAAGAGAATGCTGGGGCAACAGCAGAGACAAGCCCAAAAAAGAAAAGAATGAAGCCTAAGGCGAAGTGACCAAACAAAAATGACCTGCCACCGGTGCGCCCTCTCCGTCTTCGTCCCACCATGTTGCAGGCACCCGGAAGCGTCTCGTGCCAAGTAGCCGATTCAGAAACGGAAGCACCGTCGACACGGCGCTGCTGCCCGGACCAGAAGTCCTAGGGTTTCCCCCGGCACGCGGTGTAAAGTAGGCAAGGGATTCCACGACGCCCTCCAGGAAGGAATGGTGCCACACGCCGGTGGCACCGCGTCAAGGTCAGACTAGCTGACAGGGATGTCTCCCGACCCGTGTCCACAAAAACATCCTAGCGCAAGGGAGCACCACCACCCAGCATCGCCATCCACCAACCTGCGCCACCCCGATCTTGAGTCACCCTCATCTATCGCTTCGTGAAACCGGCAAGCGACCCGAAAGGCGGTAGCACACGACATCGTCGGGACGATAAACAGTAGCCTCGCAGCCACGCGGGAGGTACCCACCTCCACCGCCGAGACGCAGTCATCGACCAGACAGAGCAGCGGGGGCACAACAGTCCCCAGCGGGGTCCGGCCGAGCCCAAATGGGCCCGTAAAGCCCCGGCCGCCGTGCTGCAATAGGCAGGCCGCAACGCCGCCGTCGCAGTCCCAGACATGTCGCTGCCACCACCTTCAGGGGAGTCCCGCAGCCACAGCACGCCGGCCCGCATAGGCCCATCTGAGCCCGCCCGAGCCCATCTGGGGCCCGAGGCGCCTAGACCAGGGCCCAGCCGGCCGCCGGCGACCGCTGCCGTGTAGCTCCGCTGCAGGACGTCTCCGCCACCAGCACCACCCGGCCGTGCCGGACCATGGACTTCCCGAAGAGCGCCGCCGCCAAGGAGGGAGAGGCCCCGACCGGTCCTCCAGGACGTGGGGATGGAAAGGCCGCCGCCGCCGGCGTCGCCCGGGCATGGCCCGACGACCCCTGCCGGCGGCGGCGACGGGAGGAAGGGGTGGAGGAGAGGGGCGCGGCGGCCGGCGGCTTGGATGGCCCCGTCGCCCTCGGGGGGGGGGGGGGGGGGGGGAGGGTTTTTCTCGCAACATCCTTGAAGACATTATGAATCATATCGGGCCGGGAAACTGGTCATGGCAGGCACAGGCTCCTGAGTTTGGTTAAGTCTAGTTTTGGTATTAATTACTGAATTAAGGAATAGAATATAAAAGGGGATGTAGCTCAAATGGTAGAGGGCTAAGAATGCATTCTTTGAGGCAGGGGGATCGATACCTCCCATCTCCAATATGTTTTCCTTTTTCTCATGCTGCATTTGGTATCGTTGTTGATTATCGCACACCCTATTGACATGTTTTTTGCCGCGTGGATAATTTCGAGCAGCGGACTAAATCTCAGGTGAGCCGAACAGAGTGTGCCGGGTGCCTACTATACCAAGCAGAGGGCCCACCTGTCGGTGAACACCAAAAGGCCCAAGCCGGCCGCATCGAGAACTGGCGGGAAGCGAGGGTACATTTCCCGCGCTTTGCCGCGAAACCTCCCGCCATTTTTCCTTCCTTCCCAACTCCCTCATATTCCCGGCCTCCCACTCCTCACTCCCGATCCATCGCCGCCACACACCAAATCCGCCGCCGCCCGAGCAGAGATCCCACCAGCACGACAGCAGATCAGATCAGATCAAGAAGAGAGTACCAGCCAGCCATGATGTTCGCGAGCCAGGTCGACGCCTTCTCCCCGTCGCAGTTCACCTCCCCGTCGCAGAACGCCGACTCCACCACCCCCTCCAAGGTGCTCTCTCCTCCCCTTCCTCCCCGCCACCTCAGGTCCGCGCCGCTTTTTTCCTGACGGGTTGTGTTTCCGTGCCGCAGTTCCGGGGCGCGTCGGGCACGACGCCGCTGACCGTGAAGCAGATCGCCGACGCGCAGCTGGCCGGCGCCGGCGAGAAGGGCGCGCCGTTCGCCGTCGACGGCGTGGAGACCGCCAATGTACCCTCCGCGGCGCTCTCTCTCTCTCCCCGAGAATGAACGAATTGGGTTCTGGTGCTGATTGGGTCGTGTGGGTTTGCAGATCAGGGTCGTGGGCACGGTGAGCGGCAAGGCGGAGCGGGCGACGGACGTCTCCTTCACGCTCGACGACGGCACCGGACGCATCGACTTCATCCGATGGTGAGTGCGTTCGTTTCCTGGGGAAATCTCTCACCTTTATGTTCTGAATGTGTCACAGAGGGGCCGGCCAGACAAGCTTGTCATCGCTAGATGTTGGATGCTAGATTTGTCAAATCCTTCAAGTTTAATCTTCACTACTAGAAGTCTAGGAGTATAATTTCTGGTTGTCATCTGACCAGTATTCTGAAACCTGCAATTGCTTACGCTCTTACCATCTGACCAGTTAACCATTTGAGAGACAGCAGGGTGATGTATTACTGTAAACAAATTCTTAACCGCTGTCATTAAGCACATTACAGTACTATCCTTTAAATATCTTACATACTGCTGTCCTTCACGCTTGACGATGGCACCGGTTGACGTGATTTCATCAGACGGTCAGAGCATTTCGGGGGAAATCTCCAACCTTTTTGTTCCTGATGTAGCATATGGGGTACAGTTTTAGGCATTTGTGCGTCAGGTGTCATTGCTGGATGTTGGATATGAGATTTATCAAATCCTTGTAGTTCAGTCTAAGCTTGAGATACTGTTGGCTACTATGAGTTTATGGCAGTGCAAAGTAATGCGAAAATGAGAAATCTGCAATTATTCTAGCATCTTTGACTAATTAATCATTTGAGAGACAGTAGTGTGATATAATACTGTGAACCACTTCTTTTTGTAGTCTGTATGCAACGGCTAAGGATCATAATTCTTAGCACAATTCCTGTGGTCTTGGGAATATAAGGTATTTTAAATGCTGCCATTAGGCCCATTACAGTACTATCCTATTAGTAAGCCAATGGCATTCTAGCTAATCATATTTGGTAGTTTCTGCTATAAACAATAGGTTACCACTTATCTTTTTCGATATTTATAGATTAGTAGGTTACCACTTTGTTTGGGGGGCCACAGGGTGCATCTTTTGGGTATCAAGAGTTAGGATCTGCAATACCATCCTAGTATTCAGACAAGAGCTTCATGATTTTTCATCTACTTTCATAGTATCTGCTGTCAGCAGTATGTATCAGTTTTACATCTTTGTCAATTTTGATGTGTTCACAGGGTGAATGATGCTGCAGATTCTGCCGAGACTGCTGCTATTCAGTATGTATAAGCTGTAACCTTCGTTTATGCCATTCATGCCCTACACTATGTTCATTTGTTGAGTGAAAAAATACCACCTTTCCCTCTGAAAAATGATCACCCTTCTCGTGTGTTTGTTAATTCAGGAATGGCATGTATGTTTCTGTCATCGGTACCCTCAAGGGAGTTCAGGACAAGAAGCGTGCCACTGCTTTCTGTGTCAGGTATTATCCTATTGGAGAATATTATGTTCTGCTGATGTAACGAAACATGCAAATTTTATACACTCCTTTCCATTTTTCAGACCCGTAACTGATTACAATGAGGTGACGCTGCATTTCATCCAGTGTGTACGGATGCATATCGAGAACACAAAATCAAAGGTATGCTCGTGACCTGCAGAACTAGTGTCACATGCCAATACTCCCATGACAATAGGCATTTGGTCATTAGTCACAGTGCTTGGCTCAAAGAATCGTTATATCATGGTTAATTGTAGATTGGCAGTCCTGCACACACCAGTTCTGCTCTAGGAACCCCGTTCTCCAGTAGCCTCAGCGAAGCAAGCACTCCGACATCTTTGAAATCCAACCCGGTAAGCCGCAGTTGCTATGATTGCATGAATCAAACAACCAAACTCTTCTGCTGTCATCATTTATTGAGATTTCATTCTTGCAGATACCAGTGGCCAGCGGTACAAATGTATCGGGGACTGATCTGTATGCGCAGGTGCTGAGTATTTTCAATGAACCATCAAGCCTGTAAGTCTGCACATCAACATTCCTTCCCTAGCCTTGTAGGAAAAATACCGAATACTTACTGTCTCTAGTCAGTTACTGACTGAAGTTCATATGCTTAGCCATAATATCTTTGTATTTTGTGCTTAGCTAGATGTCGTCAAAATCTGATGGTCTGTTACTTGCCCTGAGTTTCTTTGTTAGACAGAAACAAGTGTAGAGTTCATGTCTTGTAATAGATTACTAGCATTTTAATTAAATCTTATATTTCTCACCACTTGGTTAATTGGCAGTCAGAGTGATCACGGCGTGCATATGGATGAAATTGCTAAGCGGCTCAGACTACCGGCAGGCAAGATCAAGTAAGCCTCTCTCTCTCTCTCCCTCCCTCCCTCTCCCTCTCTCTCTCACACACACACACATACAAAATGTATTGTTGCGGTCTAATATAATTTTGATCTCTGCTATGTAGGGAAGCTATCGATTTCCATGTCGATGGTGGGCACATTTACTCGACGATCGATGACTTCCACTACAAGTCAGCTGAAGTTTGAGAAACATCATGTGCTGTTAGTCTAACTGTAATGAAGATGCTTTGGGCATGTAACTTCAAATTCCTGTTGAACCGTGCATGAGGTTTATGCTGTGCTTCATCTAGTGAAACTTTGGTCATCATTTCTCTTGTGATGTTTTGGGTGATATGGTTGTTCTAGCTGCTAAATGAGATTACCAGTGAACTAGAATGGTTGCTTCCATTTTGGTAATTGTGTGATGAATTGGTAAGTCAGAGCAAACCAAAGCTATTTTATTGTACAACAGCCAGCAAATTACAAACTGTCACATGGTACTTTGTAAACACAAAACTATTCAAGCACTTTAAGCTTCAGCATCAAAAAATTTGAAGCACCATTACTATCCCTACACTGTTTGTTTGGTTGAAAATGAAAAAAAAATGCAACCTAAAGCATTCTATTCTAGAACGCAGATCTCAGTCCTGGCGGTGACAGCTGGCTGCAAGGCCAAGATTGAGCCAAATAACATCTTGCCAAGATGATGCATCAGGTCGGTGGAGGGAAAGGTTTCCATGCCAGGCTCATTTAGGTCAGATATGGAGGATGAGGTGCATCCAAGAGACAACTCCCTGTAGTCCTGTACCCCATGCCCATTTCTTCCAGAATGGTTCGATACTGTAAACGTAAAATGACATCAGAATACAATGTTAATCTGAAGTGAACTAAAGGTTCCCGTGTGGGCGACCCAAACCCTAACCAGAAATATTTTGGAATATTTAAAACATACTATGAAGCATGTTTTTCAAAATATTTTGTGTATTTTGGATCTTTATGAACTCTGGGCCAGGGTACAGGCAGAAATTGGAGCCAAGTTTGGCGCGACCGCCGGTCTCAGGCCAGGCTGTCCATGGTCAGGCCTACATGGTGCGTTCATAGTGAACCACAAACTAACCGTGCACGGGGCATCCAATGGTTTGATTTTCCACCCCCTCCCCCAACACCCCGACACACACACACACTCCCACCCCCTCTGCATATAAATTTTTGAATGTGTCTATAAAAATCTCCAAAAGATTCAAGTAAACCCTACTCATAGCATGCTACTCTTATATACTTACTAGAAAACACACGAGCATATCTACAGAGCGTGACGTCACAACAACCTCATTCCGTGTAGCAAGGCTCTTTGTCTTTGGATCCAACGCCATCCTTCTTCGTTTGCCTATATATGTTCTACCTTTCCCACGATCCATCTCCCTAATGGACACAAAGTTTTATATTTTAGCTAACAACACACCTACCACAACACGAAGGATGATCAGGAAGTGCATTTGGAGGCCGCGCTCCACGGAGCTCGGTATTTTTAAAATTTCGAAATCTGCATTTTTATGTTTCCAAAATTAGAAACAAAGATTCTACGTGTATGTATAGGTGTGCGAAAATCTGAATGCAAAATCTGTATTATTTCAGGCTACACAAACGTGGCAAAATTTCAATTTTTTCAAGATGTGTACTGTTTATAAATCTAGATTCTAGATCCAGTTGTTTATCTTTTTTCGCCCAGTCCAAAATATAATGGATTTCGGAGTGAAATTTTGCAAACTTATAGATAATATTTTTGCTGTTTTCTCTAACACTTCAAAACAAGAATTTTAAACTTTTCAAATACCGAGCTCAGTGGAGCTTGGCCTCCATTTTGCCGCACTCGAAAGATGATACATTTTCTTGCTTCCTCCATAGTTTTTTTCCTAATAAAATGAGAATTTTGTAGCTGAGTATAAGTTTTTTTTAATGCAAGATCAGCTAGCCTGGTTCGAGGGAAAGTAAATAAATCCACTCAAGCATATTCCCTAAAAAAATCCAACCATCATAATCATATGCCTGATTGCCATCACATGCTAAATGACCTTGTTTTTTTTGTGTCACGCAACCCTAAAAAAAAGCTGGGCAGGGCGGGCTTCTTGTTCAGGCCTAAAGTGCAGATAAGAAGAAAAGCCCAGATAAAAAAGGCAGATGGTGGGCTGCTACGAAGAGCGTAGGAACTCTGTCTAGGCCCAAAAAGAACGAAGCGTTCTTTTCTTCTTCGTCATTTCGGTGAATATATGCCCGAATGTTCATCATTTCGGTGAATATATCATATATGCCCTCACAAAAAACATTCGGTGAACATATAATGTACGAACGCATCAAGTCAAAAAACAATGTACGAACGCATGCAGGGGAGAGGTACGTTTGGAAGCTACTCCATCCGTTTCAAATTAATTGACACATATTTATCTAGAAACGGATATATCTAGACACTAAACAAGTATAGATATATCCATATTTGGACAAAGCCAAGTCAATTAATTTAAAACGGAGTGAGTAGTACCTACTACGTAGGTGAATTGCGTGCACGTCACAGATCTAGAGTCGCAAAAGGGTTTTGTAGCATACACTGTCCATTCCGCTGGCCTGCATATGGACCATCGACCAGCACACGCATGTGTACCATCCAAAATTAACATTTGCGTGTCGGTCTGGTTGCACCAGTAATTTAACCGGAACAACAATTATGCTCGTCTGGAATATCATTTCAGTTTCCCCTCCAAAATATTTCCTTCCTCCATAACGTAACGACTACGTATTTTTAGCAGGGTCTGAGAACGTCCGTAATTTTTGACAACCAGTTTGGCCTCGGATATGATGAACCAAAGCGCGACCTAAGAGCATCTCTAGCATATCCTAAGCGCGAAGCTAGATTTTCAGTTTCTAAGGCTTCGTTTACGGTTTCTGTTCCGCAAGTTCAGTTGTGAGCCCTTACACTTGGTTTACGGTTTCCCTTGTACAACTCAACTTATAAGGGTTCCAAAAATCTGCAAGTGTCGATCGATGTCTCTGCAGGCACAGTCGCAGTGCGAGTGTGAGACGGGCGGACAGCGAAACAGACATTAATCTTGAGCGTGTTTTGTCTTGGTAGCTAGCTGGTCCAATCACACTCACCGACCCAGATCAGAGCGTAGCCATCGGTGATCTGGAAAGGAAATCGATAATTGTGATGTCGCTGTGTCCATCATCACCTAACACATGCATGCGCCTCATGACCTAGCTAGCTACCTCGATCGATCGCCTAGCTAGCTGAGAAAAATCTCGATCCTTGATGGTTATTGGACGATCTAGATCCATCAAGCATGCATGTTCGTACGTTTGCTACCCCTGTCTGTCTATCAAGAGAGGACAAAGATTAACACGTACGCCATCGGTTGGTATATATGCAAAACACTGTTGTGTACTCCATCCGTTCCAATTTAATTGACTTGCTATACACCATATGTGGATGTATCTATATATGTAACATGTCTAGATACATCCATATTTGATGGATAGCAAGTCAATTAAATTGGAGCATGGAGTACAAAGACAAAGGAGTATTCTCGTTGAACATATATATAGATTAAACTCTCAATTCGATCCGATTCATGCATGGAATATTAAACTTAAATTTTCACCGCCTTTGCAATAAAAAAACCATAACGTAAGCCAACAAAGCCAACCAACACTACATGGGATGGGGCCAGCAAGAAGACGACGACAAGAACAGGTTGTAAGATGGAGTTTTCTTTCCCAGAGCTGTCTTCGGTTGGTGCTACAACACACACGAGCACCGCCGATCATCTGCTGTGCGTGCATGGGCTGCCTAGCTGTTGGGTTTCCTGCGTGCTTGCTGCCTACACTACATGGAACCATATAAGTATGTGTTCACCCTTCTCTAAAGTTTCTCCAAAGTGTACTTATGCAGAAGATAGATAAATATATGCATATATAACATATCTGGCTACATGGCAACAAAAATGTTGGACGCTTTGGTCGTAGGGGCTGTAACATCAAAGTGACACAGGCCTGCTTGTGACATCGTCGTATAATGCACGCATCAGAGACATGTGCATATGCATATGAACAAGAGGCCGGGAAAAGTGGGTGTGTCGCATGCATGCATAAGCTTCCATCCGCCAGGTGTATCGTACTACCTGTCGGCCAGGATTCAGATCCCAAACATATATATATGTAGCCCCTAACCTACGGCACCTATGTACCTCTAATTAATAGGATTATTTTTTTACCGAAGGGTTTTGGGAGGGAGAATTCCTCCATTTATGTTCAGCACTAGCTCGTCCATATACCTATATAAATTGTTGGTGTTATATACTGGAGCTCGGTTTAATTTATTTTGAAATTTGAAGTTTTTCCAATTGTTTGAAAATGCGTATACATGTTATGTATATTTGTGCAAAGTTTTGGTAAAAAGACGTTTATTTTGGGTACAGAAAAAACAACAGATTTGTGACTGTAAAGGAGTGAAAAATCTTATTTTTTCTTGATTTTGTCATTTTTGTGAGCCGAAAATACAACATATCTTTTAACGAAACTTCTGGGTATGCGTATATATCCACCAATCAGCAGATGAGAGATTGGGGATACTCGCCTTTACAAAGAAAAGGCTCTCCTAATGTAATTAGTAACTTGTTAGTTGTAGTGACAATGAATCGTGCTACCCTGGTAGGTGGGCACCCGCACTGCTAGTGGTGAATTAAATTTTTGGAGACACGGACATAATTTGGATGGAGCTGCGTCCTCGATCTATATCAGCTAGCTGGACCATGCGTGCAAGATCCTAGCTAGCTAATGATGCATGATATAGACAATCAGATACTACTATATGTAGACTCGTCTTTATTAGGTACGATGATATAGATCAATTAAAGGTTTTGTGTGTAAAAATGCTTAACAAAATCAGTAGGAATCGACTGGTAATCTTTACGGGCTCCACCCATTATTGGGATAGAAGGATGGATCGATTGTGGCCGGGGAGTGCACGTGAAAAGTGTAAACAGTAGTGTCATGTCATGTGACCGATCGATCCATCCATCCATCCAATTTTCTAATTTTCCGTCCACAAGAAACGTAAGTATGCAAATATAACCAGCTAGGAGCCAAGGAGCATATGTGATCAATTTGCGCATGAAATGATTTTGTCGGTAATCTTAATTAGCGAGATGTCATTGTGTGCATATATAGGTTGATGTAGGGGTCGATCGAGTGGCCAACATGCAACTAGCTGATATATACACTCCCTCAGTATCAAAGTATAATATTTTCTAAACCTTTCGATTTTGTCCTCATGCGTTACTAAATGTGCGAATCAACACAGTAAAACATGTCTACTTAGAAAATGTTATATTTTAATACGGAGGGAGTATATGGGTAAGCACACAATTAAGATGAAAAGGACGGGCGTCCTAACTGGCAGGGTGATGGTGCACGTGTGGGTACGTACGTGCGGATCGGAAGTTATATTGGACCCTGCGCCTCAGTGCGTTCAGGTGAAATTCCATTCTTCCTTCCTTTTGGTTTTTAACCCACCTTCCTTCCAGCCGGCTCTATTTATACAGCCCCTTGCTCCTCCCCCAGAACTCACCAGTTCCCCATCTCTCCCTCCCGGCCCTTCGTCCTCCCAGCTCCATCTCTCTCTCCACAGATCGGTCGATCTCTCCTCTCGATCGAGCTCTTGCAGATCGTGGCCATGCTCTCCACAGGCTTTCTTGAACTGTCAACTCGCGCCATGGCGTGCTATATGCCCAATTCGCTTGCTCTTGCCTGTTTCGATCTTGCCTAGCTTGTTGATGGTTCAAGAAAGTCCATGGAAAACATGCCCCGCATCTTCTCTCCCTCCTTCGTCCACAATTCCCACGGATCCTTTCACCGTCACCGCCGGCGCGCGGCAGGAGATGCTCGATCTGCAGGTTTCAGGCGAGTCATCGCTCTGCTGCCTACATTATTACGGTACGTGGATCTTCGCCAATTTCAATCTCCATCTCCGCCCAGATTTTTACCGCATGTGATGAGAGAGGATGATCTTCTGTCATCATCGCAATTTTGTTGTTGTGTGTATTAGTAGTGTTCGACACATGTATCGTAAGTTGGCAGATCTATCGATCTTTTCTAGTTGCGCTGAATTATAGTTAAATACTGACCGAGTGGATCTATGTCTTGTGTGTGGATGGGGTTCTTATTTAGATCTGGTCATCCAGATCACTACGGTTTCTATACGTTAACTTTGACAACAGAAATATTTTTTTTAGTTGAATCTGTCCATCAACCAATTAATTAAGAATTCTTTATATATTCGACTCTTTTGTATTTGAGAAAAAAACGTCCTTTTATTACGGAGAGATAGATCTAATGTTGTAATTGTTAGGGACGAAAACAAGCAGGAATCAATTTGTACCGTGTACATTAAGTTCAGAAAAAAGGACGATGCAATTTGACATTTTTTTTCTCTCTCTTCTTACTTTTCTGGTTGTTCTTTGCTGAAATCTACTGGTAATCATCAAATTAAATAAAAATTAGATTTTTGAGAAAGCTAGGTAAAAGTACATGTTATTACTCCTTGGTGTAGAATATGCTGTTGTCTGTGTCGAAAAATTGTGTGATGTACATCACAATTATTGCACAGATGGTACTGGGTTTTTTCAAAGTTATGGTAGATGTAGAATTATATATATTTTCCCGTAATTTTTTGGATAGCGGTTGCATAATCATTTTACTATAAATTGTGTCCATCATTTAATATTCACTATGGTTGTCTTGTTTTGTATCACAAATTGTTATGTTTATAATTTATAAACACGAGAGAAGAAAACATGGCATCATCTTGGTTGTAATGTTTTATATCTGTTTATTAATATAAGACGTTTTGGTAGTTAAAATTCAACTGCCAAAACATGTTATACTAAGGAACAAATGGATTAGATGTTAATTATCTTTACTAGAAGAAGTGTATTTTGTGAATAATACAAATATTTTCCCATCTCATTTAAGGAAATAGAGTTAAGTACAAAAGTAACTAAGCCGATGGCCAAGCAACAAAAAGAAACCACCAACATGAAAAAAACACAAAAGAGAACATGTCTACTCTTCCGGTAATCCGGTATGAGAGTCACCGAGTATCTTGCATGGTTGCACCGGCAATAATCCAAGTTTTCTATTTATTCTTGATTGGTTTGTATAATTCATCACTCGTCCATAACCAATTCAGTGAGCTGTCGTAGTTCCTAGGGAAACGCCTCCTTCCTTTATAAAAATCAAGGAACATTGTATTCGGCACCATGATGTAGACAATCAGTAACTATTTTTGCCTTATCCTGCATTATCCCATACGTAGTTGGGGACGTACGTCAAGTATGTAATACCATGAGAGGTGGTGGGAAAAGATGCATGGGTGCTGCCCATGCCTTGGTTTATCTTTGGACGAAAAATGTGGAGGGATTGCGTGCGTGCACGAGCGTGGAGCAGTGCAATGGCCTGAGCCCCAACAGCTCCAGCCAGCTTTATTTTGTTGACGTCTCGTCCATCGATCCATGGTGGGTGCCGACCTGATCTGTCCCGTCCAACCAACTATTTTCTCTCTGCATCTGCCTAGCTAGTTTTGCTGCCAACACTCTGTACATGGTAGTGTTGGGAAAGCAAAGCAAGCCACAAGAATATACTTGTCGTTTGAATATACTAGCTCCATCTCCATGTATGTAGAGTTGTACATATACATACATATATATATCCAGCAGAGCTAGCAGCAGTGTACGTGCGCATGTAGATGGATACTGAGTGATCATTGCCTTCTACATCTGGAAACGTGAGAATAATGGCGACAGTGGTGTTGCCCAATTGGGAAACCGCCGCACTGTGCATTCCGGCGGCAGCACGGCACTCATTCACTTGTCCCACTGTAGTAATCATGAAGGAAAGCTCGACCACTCACTCCATATCTTGTCACAGCATGCAGGAGCTCACAGCAAAAGGCTGTGTCCGTGTCGATCGATCCATCTCTGCGTCTG
The DNA here is from genome assembly GCA_947311845.1 of Poa pratensis. Lineage (NCBI taxonomy): Eukaryota > Viridiplantae > Streptophyta > Magnoliopsida > Poales > Poaceae > Poa > Poa pratensis. Next base: position 2,338,738 of record CAMZMU010000016.1, read on the forward strand.
CGTGCGTACGGAGTGACACAAGCTACACTAGTAGAAAAGGAGGCTTTGGTGCGCCACATTTAGTACCGGTTGTACTAAAACCGGTACTAAAGGAGCGCATTAGCACCGGTTGGGTTCGTGGCACCGCGGCGAGGACCTTTAGTACCGGTTTTTCATAGAAACCGGTACTAAAGACAGACCTTTAGTACCGGTTTCTATTGACCTTTAGTACCGGTTTCTATTAAAAACCGGTACTAAAGGGGTGGAGCCCCCGCCGGCACATGCGGCCGCGGTCTGTGGCCCCACGCCTAGACCTTTAGTACCGGTTGCTATTAAAAACCGGTACTAAAGGTCCCGGCCACTATAACCTTCTTCCACCCGAGCTGAAATTTTTTAGCTCGAACTCACTCCATTTTTCCTCTCTCTTTAGCTCTCCCAAGCTCAAATTGACCACCATTTTCTCCAACAACTTCCAAGATTGTTGGCACCTACATATATAAGGGTTAGCAACTTCATCTTCTCTTCCGGCATTTCAAGTTTAGCTCATTTTCGTGCTAGTTTAGCAAGTTTGATTTTGGTGGTGCTTGCAAGGTGTTTGATGAAATTCCTAAGTTAGGGATTTCATTTGTTTTATATGCATTTTGATCTCAAATAAAAGTATAATTTGTGTTTTATGTAGTGTCGTCCCGTCCCCTTCCTGACCGTCGTCGATCGCCCGCGCCGCTCCGTCACCGACACCACCTCGGTGAGCCTCTTTTTTATCTTTTATTTTAAAAAATGTTAGTTATATGATTTAAATGCATAATTATTTCTTGTATAATTTTCTTATGTTTTTTTTATATGTATAGTGTCATGGTTTTGATATCCGTCCCCGTCGGCCCTCGTCCGGTCTATGATTCCGATGTGGTATATTTTTATAACTATTTTTTGTTTCGTGTTTATAACAATCATGCCGACCAACTTGACATAGATATATTTTATTTAGGAGGTAGTTGAACCGGAAATTCCAGCCGACCCTATTGTCGAGTTTTTAGAAAAAGAAAACAACGATTTAAAAGCAAAATTGAAGATAAGTGAAGATCTTCGTCTCCAATGCCTGGAAGAGAAGATGGTATTGGACTTGAAGATTGCCGACATCGTTGATGCTCACGGGGTCGAGCTTGCCGACGTCGTCGCTGCTACGAGAGGAAGATGGATGCAATGCGCGCCAAGCTTAAAAAGATTAGAAAATATGCCATTAGTCAAGAGGCTTGGTATCATTATGCTGTTGGTTCAATAGTTACCTTGGTTGCGATTCTGATCGCATTTGTTGTTGGATTTAAATTTTTAGATAGTTGTATGTTAGTTTCGTTTATGTATGTTTCGTGAGAACTATGTATTACATTTGGGCACTACTCTACTTTGGTTTTAATGTGATGAACTTGTATTAATTAATTTGGTCACGTATCTCTATTCATTATTTAGCTGGTGTAATGGTTTTTGATGTATTTATGTAATGCAGATGAGCCGAGAATGGATGTACGGTGATCGACGCTGTCCCGAGTTCATTGATGGCATGCATCGTTTTCTCGATGTGGTTAAGTTAAACAAGCTGAAGAATGGTTTTATGATTTGTCCATGTGATGAATGTCGGAATACGAGGAATTACCCGAGCGTAAGAACCATACACTCCCACTTGTTGCGACAAGGCTTCATGCCCAATTATTTTTGTTGGACCAAGCATGGAGAAAGAGGGGTTATAATGGAAGACCCTGAAGAAGAGGATGATGACAACTATCCTGTGTTCTCTGAACACGGCGATACTACAATGGGGGAAGACGAAGTTGAGCTCGAGGTCATTGTTGATGAGTCCGATGATGATGATCTTCGTCGGGTCATTCTTGATGAACAGATGAAGTGCGGAAGTGAAAACGAGTGGTCAAAGTTGGAGCGCATGTTAGAGGATCACAAAAAATTGTTGTACCCAAATTGTGAAGATGGCCAGAAAAAGCTGGGTACCACCCTGGAATTGCTGCAGTGGAAGGCAAAGAATGGAATATCTGACAAGGCATTTCAGGAGTTGCTACAAATTTAAGAAGAGTCTTCCAAGGAATAATGAATTGCCGCACAATACATACGAAGCAAAGAAGATTGTCTGCCCTCTAGGATTAGAGGTGGAGAAGATACATGCATGCATCAATGACTGCATCCTCTACCGCGGTGAGAAGTACGAGAATTTGGATGCATGCCCGATATGCGGTGCATTGCGGTATAAGATCGGGCGAGATGACCCAGGTGATGTTGAGGGCGAGCCGAGCCCCAGGAAGAGGGTTCCCGCGAAGGTGATGTGGTATGCTCCTATAATACCACGGTTGAAACGTTTGTTCCGAAACAAAGAGCATGCCAAGTTGTTGCGATGGCACAAAGAAGACCGTAAGGAAGACGAGATGCTGAGACACCCCGCAGATGGGTCGCAGTGGAGAAACATCGACAGTGAGTTCAAGGATTTTGCAGCTGACGCAAGGAACTTAAGGTTTGGTCTAAGTACAGATGGCTTGAATCCGTTTGGGGAGCAGAGCAGCAGTCATAGCACCTGGCCCGTGACTCTATGTATCTATAACCTTCCTCCTTGGTTGTGCATGAAGCAAAAGTATATTATGATGCCAGTGCTTATCCAAGGCCCGAGCAACCCGGCAACGACATTGATGTGTATCTGAGGCCATTAGTTGACGAACTTTTACAGTTGTGGTCTGACGAAGGCGTACGTGTGTGGGATGAGTACAAACAGGAGGAATTTGGCCTACGAGCGTTGCTGTTTGTAACCATCAATGATTGGCCTGCTCTTAGTAACATTTCAGGACAGTCAAACAAGGGATACAATGCATGCACGCACTGTTTAGATAAGACTGACAGTATATATTTAGGTAACAAGAATGTGTACCTTGGTCATCGTCGATTTCTTCCAAACAGGCATCCCGTAAAAAAGCAGGCAAACATTTCAAAGGTGAGGCAGATAACCGAACGAAGCCTACACGCCCTGATGGTGATGTTATATATGGCATGGTCAAGGATTTGGAAGTAATATTTGGAAAGGGTCCTGGCAGTCTAAATGTTCCGAAAGACGCTGATGGACACGTACCCATGTGGAAGAAGTGCTCGATATTTTGGGATTTACCCTATTGGAAAATCCTAGAGGTTCGCTCTGCCATCGACGTGATGCACGTGACGAAAAATCTTTGCGTGAACCTGCTAAACTTCTTAGGCGTGTATGGGAAGAAGAAAGATACATCGGATGCACGGCAGGACCAGCAAAGTACGCACGAACGAGACAACCTGAATCCAGAGAAGTACCAAGGTACTGCCAGCTACGCTCTTACCAAAGAAGAGAAGGAGATCTTTTTTCAAGTCCTGAGCAGTATCAAGGTCCCGTCTGGCTACTCGTCGAATATAAAGGGAATAATAAACATGGCAGAGAAAAAGTTCCAAAACCTGAAGTCTCATGACTGCCACGTGATTATGACACAATTACTTCCGGTTGCATTGAGGGGGCTTCTACCGGAAAACGTTCGAGTACCCATTGTGAAGCTATGTGCATTCCTCAATGCAATTTCTCAGAAGGTAATCGATCCAGCAACTCTACCAAGTTTACAGAAGGATGTGGTCCAATGTCTTGTCAGCTTCGAGTTGGTGTTTCCACCGTCCTTCTTCAATATTATGACGCACCTCATAGTTCACCTAGTCGAAGAGATTTCCATTCTCGGTCCTGTATTTCTACACAACATGTTCCCCTTTGAGAGGTTCATGGGAGTCTTAAAGAAATACGTTCATAACCGTGCTAGGCCAGAAGGAAGCATGTCCAAGGGCTATGGAACAGAGGAGGTCATTGAGTTTTGTGTTGACTTTATTCCTGATCTTAAGCCGATCGGTGTTCCTCAATCGCGCCATGAGGGGAGACTGCGTGGAAAAGGCACGCTAGGAAAGAAAGCAACAACATGTATGGACGGGCATTCTTTCACTCAAGCACACTACACAGTTCTACAAAATTCCAGATTGGTGGCTCCGTATATCGTGGAACACATGGATATTTTACGCTCCGAATACCCGGAGGAGACTAACTTCTGGATTAAAGGAAACACGTTTTCGGCAGTTGGTTGCGTACACATCTCATTAATAACACCACTGTTTGAGCTATACTTGTTGGCCAAGTCACCATCTTCGACTATATTGACTTTCCAAGGGTACGAGATAAATGGGAATACATTTTACACGGAAACCCAAGACAAAAAGAGCTAACCAAAACAGTGGTGTCCGCTTTGATGCAACAAACGACGATGGGACAAAGGACACATATTATGGTTGCATACAGCAGATATGGGAACTTGACTATGGACCTTCTTTTAAGATCCCTTTGTTTCAGTGCAAATGGGTCAACCTGTCAGGCGGGGTAGAGATAGACCGGCGGTACGGAATGACTACAGTGGATCTCAAAATACCACACCGAGCCATTCGTCCTAGCCAATGATGTGGCTCAGGTTTTCTATGTGAAGGACATGTCTTCCAGACCGAAAAAAAGAAAAGATAAGCAAGCGGTACATCATACGATCAGCCAAAGCGCCACATAGTTCTTTCAGGGAAAAGAAACATCGTGGGAGTGGAGGACAAGACAGACATGTCAGAAGATTACAATAAGTTTCATGAAATTCCGCCCTTCAAAGTGAAAACTGACCCAAGCATCGTGTTAAATGATGAAGATTGTCCATGGCTACGGCGCAATAAGAAGAAAGGGACACACACGAAGAAAAAAGTGAACACTAGATAGGGATGTTGTTGGTGATGTGTAATAATGTATTAAACCTTTATGTGGTGATTAATACATTGCTCGGGTCCATTTTATTTAACCATACATCTACTGTTATACACCGCTGGCAGCACCCGGAAAGCCTCCCAACTGACCAAAACACACGGTTTCCCCGTCATACAGCCCTACGGTGCCTCGTGAGTGACTGCATATCAAATGCACCGTAGGGCTGCATGACGGGAATCCGAATGCTTTGTATACTGCAAATCATCATTGTGTCACCCTAATCCAGTGGTTGGATTCAACCTACCTGAGGGCTTGTGTTTCCAATAGCGTCGTTGTGTTGTCCTTATTCACCGTCCTACGGGAGGTGGATGGCTGGCCGGTGAACAAGGACGAACACAATAATGCCAGGGAACATGCCATCAGGTAGGCTAAATCCAACCATTGGATTCGGTGGCAAAGGTAGACGCTAGTTGTGTGCCGTTCGGCAAGACGTCTCTGATGTTCTACAACCGTCCGGCAAGACGTCTCTGATGATCTGCAACCGTTTGGAACGGTCGCAGGTCATCAGAGACGTCTTGCCGCTGGTTGCCCAAAGATGCCTCTCCGAGTGACGCTGGAATGTTTTGTGTGAGTGAGTAACCTGTCTGAGGAGGTGGGCTATATATAGGGTCGCATGGCTTACGAAGTGGTCTTGATAGTGCTGATCCGACGGCTCAGAGCGCTCGAAAGAAACACACCGCTGATCCAACGGCTCACAAGCGCGCACACGAACTGATTGGGCATACAATCCGTGTGATTCTTTAGTCCCGGTTGGTGTTACCAACCGGGACTAGTTCTTGGTACACACCCGAGCCATTCGTCCTATGCCAATGATGTGGCTCAGGTTTTCTATGTGAAGGACAAGTGCCAGCCTAAAAAAGAACGAAGAAAGAAGCGTACATCATCATTCATGAAGCCAAAGCGCCACATAGTGTTGAGGGAAAAAGAAACATCGCATGGGAGTGGAGGACAAGACAGCCTTCCGCCCTTCAAAGTGAAAACTGACCCAAGCATCGTGTTAAATGATGAAGATTGTCCATGGCTACGGCGCAATAAGAAGAAAGGGACACACACGAAGAAAAAAGTGAACACTAGATAGGGATGTTGTTGGTGATGTGTAATAATGTATTAAACCTTTATGTGGTGAAAACCATAATTAATACATTGCTCGGGTCCATTTTTATTTAACCATACATCTACTGTTATACACCGCTGGCAGCACCCTGGGGAGGGGACGGAGGGCGGTGTGGAGCCTCCTTATATATAAGCAAAACTGACCAAAACACACGGTTTCCCCGTCATACAGCCCTACGGTGCCTCGTGAGTGACTGCATATCAAATGCACCGTAGGGCTGCATGACGGGAATCCGAATGCTTTGTATACTGCAAATCATCATTGTGTCACCCTAATCCAGTGGTTGGATTCAACCTACCTGAGGGCTTGTGTTTCCAATAGCGTCGTTGTGTTGTCCTTATTCACCGTCCTACGGGAGGTGGCTCCAATGGCTGGCCGGTGAACAAGGACGAACACAATAATGCCAGGGAACATGCCATCAGGTAGGCTAAATCCAACCATTGGATTCGGTGGCAAAGGTAGACGCTAGTTGTGTGCCGTTCGGCAAGACGTCTCTGATGTTCTACAACCGTCCGGCAAGACGTCTCTGATGATCTGCAACCGTTTGGAACGGTCGCAGGTCATCAGAGACGTCTTGCCGCTGGTTGCCCAAAGATGCCTCTCCGAGTGACGCTGGAATGTTTTGTGTGAGTGAGTAACCTGTCTGAGGAGGTGGGCTATATATAGGGTCGCATGGCTTACGAAGTGGTCTTGATAGTGCTGATCCGACGGCTCAGAAGCGCTCGAAAGAAACACACCGCTGATCCAACGGCTCACAAGCGCTGGAAGGAAGCACACGATCCGTGTGCTTCTTACTGATTGGGCATACAATCCGTGTGATTCTTTAGTCCCGGTTGGTGTTACCAACCGGGACTAGTTCTAAAAATCCAACGGCTCACAAGCCCTCAAAAGAAACACACCCCTGATCCAACGGCTCACAAGCGTTTGAAAGAAACACACGATCCGTGTGATTCTTTAGTCCCGGTTGGTGTTACCAACCGGGACTAAAGGCGGGCTTACAAAAACCATATCTATTTGTATGTGAGACATATTCATATTTATGTTCGTCTGTTATGAGACATATTATTATCTATGTACGAGGCATATTATAGTTGATACGAAACATCCCACATTGAATCGATAAATTAATTTAACATACAACTAGAGATCTACGTTACAACTTCACTAGTTCTAAATACTGGATAATGCAAATTACGATACAACACAAGTAAAACAAAGACTCAACCTATCTCCCATCGATGCAGCCTGCACCATCCGCCGTGTTGCCACCCTTGCCCTTTAACGAAGATTCTGCCTTCTTGCCTTTGCCCTTGGACGAAGCTTCAGCCTTCTTGCCATTACCCTTGCTCGATGCTTCAGCCTTCTTCTTGCCCTTGCTCAGTGCTTCAACCCTCCTTTCCTTTGACGATGGCATGAAATTGTCGTCATCATCGCTGTCAACTACCCAGAGACATGAACGACCGTACGAATCACGATCAGCTTCAGTTCGGTAGAACGGACTATTCGTAACTTTCCTGTCAAACTTATCTGCAAGCCTGAGCATTTCTGCACGAATTTGGAGCGGGGTCCTATACGGAAACCCATCGCGGCATAGCTTCGCCCCGAGTGAAGCGAGATGACTCTCAGTGTGCAAAATTTCTTCAATTGGAACTACCCTACCATCTACCTTCAAATTGCTTGAAAGCCTAGCGAGATGCTCGGATGCGGAAATATGAAACCCAGACACACACTTCTCGCAAGGACCAATACACACCATGCTTGCGCTCAAGTGAGTACCATGCCTACCTTCGACTGGGTTATATAGAACTACCGGTGGTGGCATTTGGCGGGAAACGGTGGCAGGAACGATAGCGGGAAATATTTGGGCGGGAAACCCGCCTCTCCGAGTGACTCCCTCCAGCTAGCCAATCAGGAACAAGTACGCGGATCGTGTGTTTTCTTCGAGAGCTTGGGAGCCGTTGGATCAAGCGAAAGAAACACACCGCTGATCCAACGGCTCAGAAGCGCTGGGAGGAAACACACGATCCGTGTGCTTCTTCCTGATTGGGCATACTACAGCTCACAATCCCTGTGTCGATTTGGGTTATACTTTGGTCGTTCCAAATCGAAATCGAAATCGAGCTTTTAAATAAACAGTCTCATCAAATATGATTTTTACAAATATAGACAATTAAATTAAACAGATATAAAAGAAAAAGAAACTAGAGATTTAAATTAAATAGATATAAAAGAAAAAGAAAATAGAAACCAAATAGTTATAGAAAACACTCAAACTTGCATTTAAATTCTATATAGATATGAAAAAAGACCCTTTAGTACCGGTTCTGGTTTACAAATATAGAAACAAATAGATATAAAAAACAATATAGATATGAAAACACTCAAACTTGCATTTAAACAAAATAGAAAAACAGAAAAAAGAAGAAAGAAAAAAGGAATCAGAAAAAAGACCCTTTAGTACCGGTTCTGGTTTACAACCGGTACTAAAGGGTTGGCGTTCGCGCGCGAATTTTTGCCCGGCCCAAACTAGACCTTTAGCACCGGTTGTGCTTAACAACCGGTACTAAAGGGAGTACCGGTTGTTAAGCACAACCGGTGCTAAAGGTCCAGTTTGAACGGTTAAGTGTCTCCTCTCTCCCCAAATCGCCAAAATCGACGAACTCTCTCTCTCCTCCGGCGACATCGGCGACGGCGAAGCCCTGCTCCTCCACCACCGCGCCTCTCCGGCCGGCCGGCCTCCACCACCGCGCGAGCGCGCCTCTCCGGCCTCCCACCACCGCGCGCGCCCCTCCGGCCTCGGCCACCACTGCGCCACCACCGCGCCCCTCCGGCCCTCTCCCACCACCGCGCGGCGCGCCACCACCGCGCCCCTCCGGCCTCCCACCACCGCGCCACTACTGCTCCCCTCCGGCCTCCCACCACTGCGCGCGCCACCACCGCGCCATCGCCGGCTTCCCAACCACCGCGCGCGCGCGCCACCACCGCGCCACATCATCGCCGGCCTCCACGTCGTTCGTTTTTGGTAAGTTTTTTTAGTAGCAATTTTAAATTCATTAGTTTAGGTTAATTCCTACTGTTTTTTAGTGTAGCAATTTTTAGTGTATAGAAAATTAGCAAATTTAAATTTGCTAGTATTGTTAGCAATTTTTAGTAAATTAGCAAATTTAAATTGAGATAAGTTAGCTAGTAGCAAATTAGTATTGTTAGCAATTTTTAGTATTGTATAGCAAATTAGCAAATTAGCAATTTTTAGTGTATAGCAAATTAGTAGTGTGCATTTTTTTATGTGTGAATTCTAAATGAAGATAGCATTGTATAGCAAATTAGCAATTTTTAGTGTATAGCAAATTAGCAAAGTGAGCAATTTTAAGTTAGCAAAAATTTGTAGATAGCATTGTGTTGTTGCCCATTTTTAAAATGTGTTAGCAATGTGTTAGCAATTTGTGGCAAATTTCGAAGTAATCTTTTAGAAGTTTAATTAGATTGTTTAAAATTTGTAGTTAGCATTTTTGAAAGTTAGCAAATTTGAAATATAGATAGCATTTTTTGTAATTTAGTACTTTGTACTTTTGTAATTTTTGTATGAAAATTCTTGTTTAAAATGAGTATGAAAATTTGTTGTTCAAATCAAAAAATGTTGCTAAGTTTCAACTATTGCAAGTTTCAAATATTGCAAAGTTTCAAATCTTGCTAAGTTTCAATTAGCATTTTTGAAAGTTAGCAATTTTGAAAGTTAGAAATATTGCAAATTTCAAATATTGCTAAGTTTCAAATATAGTTTAACATTGTAAAGTTTGAAACATTGTAAAGTTTGAAATTTTGCTAAGTTAGAAATATTCCTAAGTTAGAAATATATTGCTAAGTTACAAATATATTGCTAAGTTAGAAATTATTCTAGTAAATAAGTAAATATGTGCATTGTCATTTTTTTATTCTAGTAAATATGTGAATTTTGCAAAGTTTGAAAATTTTGCAGTGACATTGAGCTATGGAGGACAACGCCCCCATCATCGCCGATGTCCCCCCCTTCATCCGAGATATGGAGAAGGAAGAGCGAATGCAACAAGTAATATTTGACACGCTGCCGGACCCAATACCGACGGAGAAGATTCTGATGGAGAAGATTCTGACGAAGAAGACGCCGAAGATTTCAGCGCGAAATGTTTGAACGACTCCGGTGAGGGACTTGAGTTACAAAACTTCAGAGACGACGACGACGACGACGAAGAAAACCCCGGATCACTAGCTAAAAAGGACTCCGGCAAGGTATATATTAAGTCTTGTTGATCACTAGCTAGATGCATTAATTGATTTATATGCGCACTTATTAACGAAACATTTTTCTTTCAGCCCTCTGGATCATCTAGCTCAATCCCTAAACGAGGCCCGACCAAAGGGTTAAAGCTGCCGGATGGTGCAAAGTTGTCGATCGACGAAGTTAGCATAAGAGGCAAACCGGAGAAACCCGATGGAATCTGCACTAAATATGTAGCTCAATGCGGAGTTCTTGTAAGGGACATGGTCCCGATCACCGTTGCAGAATGGAATGAGCCGAAGAAAAAGAACATTGGCGCAAAATTTCTCGACCAAAGAATTAAAGATACCCTTTGGGAGTCGATATTGGGTTCTTTCAGCCTACCGGCAGATCTCCCACCGAGTAGGCAGAATAAAGTCAAGGAGTGGACTCTTAGCAAGATGGCCGAGCAATTCAACAACTGGAAGAAAACTTTGTGGAGAAAATATGCGAACGAAACTCCAGAATTCACTGGACGTCTAGAGAAGATAAAAGATGACTGGCCTGAATTTGTGGCGTATAGGAAATCGGGCGTCGCTGTGGCCCGATCGACCCAAAATAAGTTGAATGCTAAGAAGAAGAAATATTTCCATCGTTTGGGCTCAGGTGGCTACAAGACTGCCGTGCCTAAGTGGGAATCCTATGAAAACGAGCTGCGTCAAAAGGGATCACTCCAGAGACAGATGACTGGCCCGACAGGTCCAAGTTATGGTTGTTCGCGCATGGGGCAGTGTTGGACATGGAAACAGGGGATTGTTGCAAAGGGAAAATGGAGGAAAGAATTACAAGAGTCGTAAAAAAGATAAAAAAACAATAAACTAGTCAAGTTGGGAAAATATGTTCCCGATAGAGAGGACGACGAGCTGACACTCGCCCTCGGGAATAAAGAACACTGGGGACGATGTCGAGCTAGAGGAGGCGGGGTTGGTTTTCTTGAAGGGTTTCCGGAGGACACTGCAACTTACAGAAAACATTGCAGAAGTAAGAAGAAGGAGGCGGACAGGGTTACTGCGTTAGAACGCTCGTTGAAGGTTGTGCAGGAGCAACTGGCCTCATTTACCAAGACAAGGGAATCTCAACTGCGAGTAGAAGATCCTGCAGGCGATGCCTGCCCATCTCAGCGGAAAAGCAGCGTGGGTTCCACGCAGCTACAGGATGATCCTGCGCCAAGGCCACCGACTCCTCCAGTTGCTGAACCGTCGGCGGCTCACTACCCCGTGGATGATATCACGGAGAAGACAAATTGTGAGTTACATGCGCCAATGTTGAACATTACTTGTCCGGTGGCGACTGGCTATGCTTTACCACATCAACCTGGAGCAACCTTCCATTTTGGTGTGATTCCAGCTGGATTTGCTCGTGTCGGGGTCACGAAAATTATGCCGGGAATGAACTCAATAGAGCTTGAAATTCCCGGAGCTGAAGGAGAGAAGACACTAGGAGATGTCGAACTTGGTATCGTTCTATGGAAGAAGAATTTAATCAAGTTTCCAGACTCGGCGCCAAGGCCACCGACTCCTCCGGTTAGAAATTCACCACAGCAAAGTCCACCCTCCTCCCCCGACGATTGGGACCCCACCGCGAGTCCATCGCCCGTGCCCTCCCGTCAGCCGACTGCTGCGCCCACTAGTAGTTTGACAAAGCGGAAGCTTTTCAAGGCGTCCCCTGTCAAGAAACGTGCAAAAAAAACCAAGGAAGTCAAGGCTCCTGAGAAGTTAGCAGGCGAGATGACTATGGAGGAATTAGAACGGAGAACACAAGGCAAGGCTGCAGCCTTTTTTGAACAGAAAAAAAGGAAAGACTGGAGGCAAAACTTGACCCCATAAAGGAACTTCTGAAGACTATACCAACTGAGGTAAAAGATCGCACCGTTGACAACATATATTGTCCTCCACCGTCGTCCCGTTCAGACTATGAGCGAGGTATTGACAAGGTACTTTCCTCACAGAAGGAGGAAGAAAAAGCGTGCGGGAAAGGAGTTGCCCAGCTCGGAGAACAAGAAGCACAATCGATCGCCCCGCTCATTGTGCCTTCTGAACCTCGGGAAATCGAGCATGGAGAAGTTGTCATTGGCGACACAGGTCTCCCCATAGCGGAGATAGTAATTCAATATAAATTCGAACTCGGGATGCCTCTGGTCGAAAATCCGAGTGCTCTAACAACACAGTTATATAAATTGCATACCTGGTACATGACCGCCGCAAAAGAAGGGAGGACATATCTCATGGCGGGAGTTAAGGAACAACACTTGTTCCGAGAATATGCTGTGCAGGTTCCGTTCTCCGAACTTTTTCAGATGTACAATCAACTTGCCCTCGACAAATCTATCCTCAGCTGCTATTGTCTGTAAGTAATTTATTCGTGTAATTTAATTATTTATAGTTCAGCTCGTTCATTGCTTGTAATTATCCTCACAACATTCTTTTGTACGCTATTATGCAGAATGAAGATTCGTGAATGCCGAATGGGAGGAATCTGGGACATTGGGTTCATTGACCCGGATAAAGTTAATGTGGCGACCATAGAAAATCCTTATTATGCCAAGGACACAGAGGAGATTCTGCTAACATGTTCCAAGCGACAAAGTACCAAAAAGGAAATACTTCTTCCTTACAACTTCGGGTGAGTGTTACTGTCTTGTACACATTCTATTTTGCTTTCCCGATATTAAGTGTAATTGATGAGTTCTGAATACCTGCGTATATAAATGTACATGTGCGCAGGTACCACTTCATTCTGATAATCATTAGACTCGAGGAAGGACAAGTTGAAGTCTGGGACTCAATGAGGAAAGATGAAGATGATTACAAAAGCGTGCGTCTAATGATCAAGAGGTAATTTCAATCGCACTATATCGTCCACTTTCGTTCATTTCCGGATATCAAAAGTATAAGTAATAACTCCTCAATTCATTTTCTTTTCCGGGCAGGGTTTGGAAAAGGTTCATCGCGGAAGAACGCGGTGAATGGAAACAGAAGCTGGAGTGGCAAGCTAACAAAGTAAGTACTACTACGTATCTAGGTCTGCGTATCTTTTCTATCATTATCGTTCTCTTGATTATTATTTGATTAAATTATATTCTTGTATATATAGTGGTGTCTGCTACAACCACAGGGGACGGAACTATGTGGATACTACGTTTGCGAGTATATTCACACGAGGGTCAATGAGAGAGTCAATAGTGTAAGAAATCGAGAGGTATGTAAACATCATACACAACTTTTATTTTGCTACCATCAATTGTGTTTACTTTCGATCGTGACTGATTTGATATCCTTCTATCAAAGCTTACAAGGAAGCGGAACCAGCTCCTACCACATAACCGCGTCAAAGCTATTGCGGAGGAATTGGCGGGATTCATTCTGACGCATGTCCTAGATGAATTCGGTGAATTCCACTATGTCGAACAATAGACTCCCTCCATGAATGTACTAGTTATTAGCGGTGATCTCCATTGTAATTATGAGTACTTTATATGTAACGAGAGTACCTTATATGTGTAATGAGTACTTCATATGTGTAGTGAGTACTTTATACGTGATCTCCTCCGAAACCCTGAAAAAATGAGCGACAAGGAAAAAAACAGAAACCCTAAACCACCGAAAAATAAGCGAAAAGAAAAAAACGAAACCCTAAACCCCCTGAAAAAATAGGCGGGAGGGCAAAAATAGCAGGAACCTTCAGTACCGGTTTTTATTAAAAACCGGTACTAAAGGTCCTCAGGGTCGCGCGCGTCTGCGTGCCCACGTGGAGACCCTTTAGTACCGGTTGTATTTGGTACCGGTACTAAAGGGTTACCCCTTTAGTCCCGACCTTTTAGTACCGGTTGCACAACCGGTACTAAAGGCCCAATACAACCGGTACTAGTGCCCTGTTCTGTACTAGTGCTAAGCCTCTGCCTCTGCGGCGTCGGAATGTTTTTGCATTGCTTTCACTGTCGTCGATCCATCAGAGGTGGCTTCACGCGGCAGGCAGCAGGAATGATCGATCCTAACGTACGTACGCGCGCAGAGATGGAATTTTCCATGGCTGTTTTCTTGCTAGCTCGGCTGCTGATTAGATTCAGATGCTGAGTGATCTTCTGATGATGAGCGGATCTATCCTTGCATGCAGACCGTAATCGAGTGGCAATGCTTGCCAACTCTTTCCGACGTACGGATCGCATTTTTTTTTGTCTTGACTAATAGCCATGACGATGATGATGCATGGATGCTCATACTCCCTTCGTTTTAAATTTCTCCGTACTCTCTCCGTCCCCAATTAAGTGATTGTATTTCTAAATCTTATCGTGAGTCAGACATTTATGGAAAAATGTAGAAACATATATGACAGTAAATAGTGTCACTAGACCCGTCTGAAAATGCAGTTTCACATTGTATCAACTTGATGTTACATATATTGCTACTCTTTTCTATAAAATTGGTCAAAATTTCAAATGTTTGACTAAAAACACTTACAAATACACTTATTTACGGACGGGAAAGTAGTACATTAGGTTTGGCAGTCAAACTTGCAAAAGAGTGATCAGTTATATAGAAAAATGTTTCACGCAATCAAATCAATATTCTTACAGCACAATAATTATGCAATGGCAAGATTCTTGTGGACAGCTTATACACTCTAGTATACTTATACCTAATCATGCTCTAGAAACAACAATCAAGACATCGTTTAGCTCGACGACTTAGGGATCTCTACTTACAATATAAGAAACTATACACAATAGACACACAAAAACACATAGCCGCACACACATGGTATATTTCATTCAAGAACCAAAATTAATGCGCAACCGCCTGTGATTTTTCTTTTATTTTTATTTTACCCACATTTAGAAAAACTGCTTAAAGATTAAAATAATTTCAAAAATACAACCATGGTTATAAATAGTTTTATTTATTTATTACATCCAATGTTGTTCTTAGACGTTGGGCCTGTATAACAAAATGCACAATCACCATTGAGTGACAATTATTATGTAGTTAATTGTGCTTGTTTATTAAAACACTTTTGAATAAGTATAACACTTTAGTATAAAATCCAAGGGTTCAATTTGATCTAAAATTTGTTTCTATAGTGCTTCAGAAGAACAAATCCTATAGTTTCAAGATGCATCAAATAGAAATCCCTAGAGGCCAATGCTCGAAGGATGTAAAGATGACACCTTTATAGAAATAAGCATAGAACGCGTGGAAAGGGCTGTCTAAAATATCCATAACCTCAAGAACCAGTGGCGGACCCAGGATTTATGTATGACCAGGGCTAAAGCTAATGCTACAAAAAAAAAAAACTCCCTACCAGGACTTTCAAAGAGATTGGTAGGAGAATTTCGGGCATGATGTTGTTTAAATAGAAATTAAACTATGAACACTATATATCCATCCAATCTTTTATTTTTGAACCATTTATGCTGAAATCTCATAGTATGATGTGCGATTTGTTCTTCAGCCAGCACCATCTTTAGCAATACTAGTTTTTTTTAAACGATTAGCAACACTAGTTTTGATTGATCCATTAGCAAAGTATTCTCTAATATTTACATCTAGCTCCTCAAATACCTTTTCCTTCTATGACTATATAATAGATTTAACTAATTGTTAATTGGCGAATCCCTAATGTCAACAATTATAAAAATTCTAAGAGGAAACGATTGGAAATAATTGGAGTAGTGGAACTAACAAATGCCTAGGAACAAACGAAGAGCACCGGACAAGACACGGACAGTTGGAGCCGGAGGCAAAAATCGGACAAGACGAGCGCAAACGCCGGTGCGTGGGTGGCAGCAGCGACGTGGTGCTATGCGGTTGGGCTATCAGACGTGGCCGCAGCGGCGCCCTAGCGAGGTGAAGACGAGCGTGTTAACCATCGCGCCATATCAAGTCAAGCTTCAGCGGCAGGGCGCAGTTCTAGCGAGGCAGCCAGCACGATCTAAAACTCACAGGCCTGGTTGGTGTTAGCCCTGGCCTTTCCAACTTTGTAACACGGGCTAGGCTGTTTAGGACTGCATTTTTGAGTAAATTTCTGAATGATTTACCTGTACTTCACGCGTCAAGACCAGGGCTGTAGCCCCGGCTGCCCGGGGCGCAGGTCCGCCCCTGTCAAGAACGAAGCCATACCTACACACTCCAATGACAACCTTCAAAAATCTAGGGAGGAGCAACTGGCCTCGTCTTGAACCGTTGGAGAGGAGGCCACCACCTCCGACTTTGTTGTCACCTGCACGCCGACGTCGCGCGCTGCTGGGGGCATGGTTCATCTGATTTAGGGTAGCTGGAATTTGTTCTGCTATTTCTTTGTACTCACCTGATTGTGTTGATTATTAGTGATGTGTGTGTCAAATATTTTTAAATCGCTTGGAATCATAGTTATCTAGATTTGTTCAACTTCAATGGCTCGCAACAACTATCGGAAATTCCACTTGGGGATCTATTCACACTGACAATGAAGAAACTTATTCCTGCGAAATCAAAACATATCAAAGAGAAAAAAAGGTCAAGTGAGAACGACAAATAGAGAGCATGGACAAACATATGTTTGGATGCACTGACCGGGACATGCCAACATTCAAATTCTTATTGGGGTAGAATTTTAAATTACTACAATGTGCACATACGCTCGTGTCCGGACCGTGCTGTTAATACGCTAAGTTGTGTCAAACAGCATGAAGGGCATCTTCGGTGGAGACGAGTAAAATTCCATGAGAATCTCCAAAGTGGATGTGTTTCCACAATCATTGTGTACTAGGAGGGAGAGGATCGGGAGAAAGAAATGAGAGACGCCATAACTAGGAATATACCCATCGACAATATAGCTCTTCGAAAAGTGTCCATTAAGATATTACAGTTGAAAATAAAGTTGCTAAGTTGGCAGCTACAATATATTACTGAATATAGGAGATATAATATATACGCACTGTATTTTAGACACTCCACTAAAAAATAAGAGTGTCTAAACGAAAGTCTTTTTAGACGGGTGTCTGGATGATCATATATCCACTAGGGTTTCGGTTACCGGTCGATAACGGGATATCCCGAGCACCGACGGGAAATGGTCAGACCGGCGAAAAAACCCGATTTTTTTTAAAAATTTGTAACAGAAAATCTCTTTGTATGGGCATACTGGTGACCAAAAAATTTGAATTTTAGAATTTTGGTTTTCAAAGTAGTCTGGTAACCAGTCAAATTTTCCAGCACCCACGGTAACTGGTTATCCCGAACCCACAAAAAAATTTCCTACCAGTACCCAAAACCTTGATCTACACACTACTCCACTGGAGATGCTCTTTCAGCGAGACTGCGTGATGAAATGAGCAAATGCCTGATCTTGGGTTTCAGCGATTGGTGGGTGCCATATAACTTCATGATGATTCACGGTCCAATGGGTTTCGTCTCTTATTTGTTCACATGGTTGTTTCCAATCGTTCTTTAGTGTTGCTTTAATTATAGCTGTTTTGTTTATGCGAAGAGTGGTCAGCTTATGAGAGCTGCTATACGTACGATGTTTTTTGTACGACACCTGTACGATGTGAAATCTTGTCCGACGGATGGGCCTCTGCTGCCTTCGATGGGCTTCCCGTATTGAATCTGGTCCGACGGATGCAGTGTAGTACGTGAATCGTACATGACACCGTCGTACACGAAGCAATTTCCTCAGCTTATCTACCGTCCTATATAAACAACACGTAAGGTATAGCAACTTGTGTGTATGCACGATGTGCATACATACATAAAAGCTAGCATGCAACTTGTGTGCTTTACATTTCTAAATATCTAAAGCGAGTGATCCACTAATTATTACACGCCTGCATGGTGACTCACCTACTCAATTGTACACCTGACTACCCGCGATGATTAGTGACCCGGATCTATTTGTAGCATAGGTATCTAATTACTACAAAATGAAAGAAAGAAAGAAATAAGAAGGTATGTCTCAGTGTTGACATGACAGTGATCGAGCTTGCAATGAATTGCTAATCAGGTAGGTGCATGTGAGATTCGGATTGGATGCAGGAGGTGGGGCATGGGTGGACATATGTGAATGATGGAGAACACTCATCTTTTTAGGTGCAGGGTGCCTTTCTTTCACTCAATCTGCAGTGAAGGTGCAGGTTGTTGCCGGGCTTGGAAAAGGGATTTCGAAAAGATTTGCAGCAAAAGCGAAAGGGTAATGTTGTGCAGGGCCGGGATGCAAGATTGGTTGTTGATACACGACACGATTATGATATCTCGTCAGTGATTATCATGAACGATGAACTGATGATCTCAGTATCAGTTTCTTTGCTTCATCATCTCAATTGATTCCACTACAATATGATTTAATATTTTACTGCATGCGACTGTGTCAGTGTCTGTGTGAGTGAGCAGTGACCTCTTCTACAGCCCAACCGTAAAGCAAGGCAAAGCAAAGGAGAGCAGCTTTAGTTAACTTGGCATGCATGCAGGTGCAAGCTTTTTCTGTCTTGGTAATTTCTTACCTCCCTCTCCAGTTAACTTGGCATGCATGCAGCTGTATCTGGAGTACGTAGTTCCTTATTATCAGGTGCTTAGTTATCAGCAAGCAGACAAAAAAGTTGTGAGGTATCATGATTAGTGACCAAGCTAGCTAAAGGATGCATGCATCTGATGTGAACTACATATATATATATATATTACCTAACGTAGTGTTAAGTACGACATGATATTAAAAAAAAAAGTACGACATGATATATATGATATGATATGATGGTGCGTGTTTTCTTGGTAAGCTAGCTAGGCTTGTGTCAGTTGAGGAGGAATCTTGACAGTGGTACAATATAGGCAAACGAAGGAGGCCAAACGTGTCAAGATCTGCCTAGGTAGCTCCTCTAGATAAGCTAATGCCTAATGGTATTGTGTCGATCAGTTACAGCTACTAGTTAATTGCCCGTGCGTTGTAACGAGGTCATAAATATTATAATAGGTCGTTAGCCCGTGACCGATGCTCTAATTATTCGTAGATTCATGCCACTAAATTTTAGTGATCTTCCAATAACCGTGATTTAATATGGTGGTTGGAAGCATGAAGGAGCGAAAAGGGAACACTATCAAGCTAAACACCGTGTGTTGCATGTCCAATGCAATGCACATAATTTTGGTTTGTTTGAAAAATGTACTAAACACCTCATCCAAATGTCAACAATTATCATTATCAGTAAGCTAAATAAGCACATATATATATATGCAAAATTGATTTTATCTAGTATTTGCATATAGTTGCCAATACTAACTAAAGAGTTTGTTAAATATGTTCTTCCCTTGTTTTTAATTTCCAAACATAACAGTTGGCATATTTGCAGGTCCGTATCTTATGTTTGGAACAAACGTTGAGTTATGCTACAGAGGTTTTTAGCAAGATAGTTTTTCTCCAAAACTTATTTGCTAAAAATACCATCATGAGTACAACCAAGCCGACTCTACAATACACATTATTTACCTAGTTGGTCGATACATCTGAACCGGCTGCAACTCCAAATAAGAAAAAAGTTTGGCATGGCGAGAAGCTTGTCCTTCTCGCCTGTGGCCATGCCTCACACAAGGCAGGCACCCCGTGGTCCATGTCGTTCTGCCACCTTTTAAGCCTGCCACAGGGTCACTCGTCACCCGCACCTTGTCAACATGCTCCTTTTGCTAGTGATGAAAGAGGTAACTATGAAACACACACCAACAGGTCTGCTTGCATCATTGGTTATGTGCCTATCTCCTTGGACGGATGGAGTTCTTCATGACACGGGGCTCCACTCATCACCACCTTCAGAGCTCACAACCGAGCATGTCATTAGCTCCATCTCCGCATGCACCACAACTCCAACCACAAGAGAAGGAAGCAAAAGATCGACAGTACGCGACCGCATACCATAGATTTATAGAAGGGGAGAAAATCAGGTACAAGATCCTCTCCAGGCTGCGAAAACAGCAAAACACACAATGGCGGACCTAGAAACTTCTCGAAGCCCGGCGAACAAGGTTAAGATGCTAAAATTTTGGAACATCGCTATTGAAAATCCTAAATATAACCTTTGCAATGTCAGCAAGCCCGGGCGGCCGCCTCGGCTGGAGGGGCGCTAGGTCCGCCCCTGAACACACCATGCACCTTCCTATTTAAGCAATCTCTCACGTCAGGTTCTGTTCACCTACACCCGAGTTAATTGCACTGGCGGTCACACATCTCATCGTGTATGTGCACTTAAGTCACACATCTGGAAAACTGGATTTTTTGATCACACATCTGGAAAACCGTTGCATTTTGGTCACAAACCGGACACGTCATCCGGTTTTGGATGGAGACTTCCGGTTTTGAATGTTAGGAGGGCTGTTTTGCAAAAATCGCTGACGTGGGAGTGCCATGAAGGTGTTCGACGATATGCCGCGCGTGACTGAGCGCCGGCCGGGTGCCGCCGCCGCGCCCCGAGCCCCTGCTCGCCGGAGCACCGGGGAGCAGTGAGGAAATACATTAAATAAAGTAAATGACCAGTGAGGAAATAATATTAGAACAAGTAATAGAACAGTGTAAACAATAGTAAGACATAGACCGGGGACCATAATTTCACTAGTCATCTCGCCAAATAAATAAAGCACTATTGGATGAACAAATTACGGTTGAGTATCAATTAAATTTTACTTATCTTTACTCATTATGATCATAATTTTTTATGGCCATATTTCATATAGTCATGACGTCCAATATATATAGCTTGTTACTGAAGGAAAATCTTTTTTAACTCATAGGTGTAGATGCACCCACTATTCAAAATCAGCAATTTAAAATGTTAAACCAATTCAAAAAAAAAACATTCAGGTGTACATATGGATATTTTATTTCTTTGCGAAAAGTTCCGCAATAATGACTTTTTTTGTATGAAAAATTCTGGTGTTCCAAAATGATTTTTTACGACACATATTTTTGTCTTTTTTACATGCCATACACAATCTCTTTTTTTGATGAAACTTGTTGTGCGGATATAAAATATCTGGATATAAACCCGAATGTTTTGTTTGGTATCATTTGGCAATTTTAAATGTATTTAAAATGCATTTTTCATGATGGTGCATCTAGACTTATGAGATAGAATATCGTGTCTGTTAGTGAACTGCATGTATAAATAATACTCCACTTCGAAACCACTCTATGGTTACATCTCTAGGTATTAAGTTGAAATGAACAGATTATTGCCTTAAGTAAGGTGACATGATGTAAACAGTAATACCATCATCCAAATCTGACATAACACCACATTTTTATCCTTAGTAGTAACAACACAACACATATTCTTAGCAATGCTAGGTTGGATCACTATGATACAATAACTCCCTCTGGAGATCTAAACATAAATTTGGCTAAAGTAAAAAAATAGTTCAGAAAGCACTTAAGTTTATAAATAATGCAATGCGATAATAATTAATATAAAAACATAACATAAACATTCTGATCATAAAGAGATAATTCATCATATCCCAGTAAACACAAAAACTATTACATCAGATGGATCTAAATCATTTTGTAAGGTCATGAGGAGTGAGGTGATTTGTAGGACGAGCTCCACGAAGCTCTTTTTTCCAGAATAAAAAATATATTTCTAAGTGTTGAATAATGTGAAAAGAAATGCTAGAAGTAGAACATGATTACTTCTACTCGTGTGCCAAGAATCGTTGTGAAATATATCTAATTTGGTTTGTATAAATTGATTTTTGTTGGATCTGACATATGAACAGTGAAAATTTGAAATTTTTAATATTTGCCAGGATTTGTCATTTTTGTGTAGGATGGAACACAAACTATTTCGGGTTGAAAATTTGAAGCATGGTAGTATACGTCATTCTCAACATTTAAGATTTTTTCATAGCTTTTGAAACTTTAAAATGTCAATTATAAAAATAAAAATAAGGGCTCCATGGAGCCTGTGCTCCAAAAGCACTTTCTGAGGTCATGAGACCTTTGTATTGGCAAAACAAGGGACATTGGATGATATCTAGCTAATTCTATGGAGCCGTAGTAAACGGGTGGACTACTCGAACATCATCATGGAGAAATCAAGGTTCTTAAAGAAGCCTCCGTTGATATACTCCATTTCCGGCAGAATACCGGAACAAGCCTCTAGGTTGAATCGTCGTCGGGCAGCGGCTCTTTGTCTAATTTTTTGCAAAATAAGACTGTCTCTATGGTTTTTTAGGTCAAGAAGTGGTACATAGGCGTCAAGAGGTGGTGAGCGGAGACATGTGGAGGCACGACCCCTAGGCACGACCTTGGCCCATTCCATGTGGTGGAGTCCGTCTAAGCCTCATGGCTCGGTTGGTCTCCTCTACAAGTCTTCTGAAAACTCCATGAAAAGTATGAATCATCGTATCTTTTTGTAGCTCCATGGATATAATAATTGTATGGATGAATATAAAAGTATAGACACATCGAGAACATATCAAGAGACATCATCAATTTTGTAGCTCCATGGCCGGTTCCAATTTTCACTTGGCTGAAACATGTGCGATATTTGTTTTTTAAAAAGGGGATGGAAGCTATCCGGGTCATGACTTATTGTATTTATTTAACGATCATACAAACCGAACCCGTCTAATAAGGTGACAACGCACCCCTAACTAGCACAGCTATAGGGGAGAAACGGTACCTAGTGCCCCGGCCACAACCATCGCCGGCTCAGCAGCCAAATCTAGAGAGAGCGCCACATGAGTGCGCTTGAAAGTATTTTTGAGGAGAGCAACCTAGATCTATCTCTTCATTTCTTAAAACCTAAACCGTACATCGCAATGTATATTACACCTTTATGTATATTATTCCTTTTATACTAAATTATAAGATATTTTATCAAACGCATGTATCTAGACGGGTGTATGTACACTCGCTAGATAAATACGCATGTATCAGGAGTGTGTAGATTCACTCATGATAGACGCGTTCCATGGCTACATCTATCAACGTTTACTGCACAGAGGGACACATTTGCCCTTGCCCAGCAGATGTTGCACTGATTACTGAATCGTAGCATTAACAGAGACTATCAAAAATAGATTAAATATGGAGGTCAATCGTGATCTTCCTTTGATGATCTACATCTACTACTGCCCAGCAGCATACTACCTATATATAAAAGTTCGACACGACCTCGGCGTCTCCAGCGAGCCACGTCGCGCGCTTTCCTCTGGCCGTCCGATCGGCGCGACGGACGGCCAGGATCGAGCCACGTCCAACCCAAACGCGCGATACTGTTCCTGGAACAGTACCGCGAGCCCCCGCACCAATCGGCGCGCGCCACGTTGCCGGTGAGCGCCCGGTGAAGCCGGTTTCCACCCGGTGACCCCTCCCGCGCGATTATTAACGCAAAAATTTACACAAAACCCCGGAAAAGGACTTATTTGCAATTCTCTGAAACATCAGGGACGGACGTGTAAAAAAGCCACCACAACTCACCCCCCCTTCTTCCTCTCCCGCGACGGCGGAAATCGCCGCCGCTGCCGACGCGTGCCGCCGCCCATGGCGGAGAGACGGTGTGGATGAAGAGGAAAAGTATAAAAGAAGAATGGTTGGTCAGTTGGTGCGGTGCCCGTAGAGAAGGAGGCAAGCCTTTTATGTAGGGGATGTGAGGGGAGTACTCGGGGGTCGCCGGGTTCCAAGACCTAGCCAACGGTACTAGATATCTTCTCATTCCGAGAAAGGGAGACTATGTGGACATGGCCTTTTGGCTCATAGGAGCATCTAGTCTCATTATGAAAAGAAATTTTATAAAATTACATTAAATGTCAAAAATTCTGAAATAAAATTTCGGTTGTAGCTCTTGACATTTTATGTTGGCGAATAAAAGTTTCACGAAAAAATAATGTTTTTCATGTTCTGTATAAAAAAGACAAATTTGGTGCTCAAAAATAACTTTTTACTCGACAGTATTTTGTCTTTTTACACGGGGCACACAAAATGTCATTTTTTTTTTGACAAAAAATTGCGTGTCTACATCAAATGTTTGTATGCTCATCTGATTCTTTTTTCGGAATTTTTAGACCTTGTGAAAATGTTTTTTCATAATAGGATCCTCTAGTCCTATGAGTCAAAATGGATTTCCGAGACTATGTGTCCTATCCTACTAGGGATGGTGTATTGGTGTCCCAATTCAAATTTTGGGGACACAAATACCTTTTACACACCTTTGGTAGGCCGATGGGTAGTAGCGCATTAATGGAAAGGCCAGAGGAGAGGATGAGGTACGTGCAACGGCCACTCTGACATGCACCCCAAATAGGGTAATGTGCAGGTTGACTGGGATCATCAAGAAAGATCAGAGTTGGTGATATTGCTAAAAGCGGAACCTAAAAACTGTGAACCAACCTGGTGACTAATTTAACGACGTGTGTGTCTCGTTAAGCTACACACTTGCATCGAAAGACAACAATGAATCCTGTCTATCGCGGGACAACGTGGCGACACCATCATTTTCTAAGCTCAATGGTCCACTCCGATCTTCAGTAAACATTACATGCATGCACAATGTCAATTGATTTAATCCATTGTAACAAGCCAGCCACAATTAATTGAGCACAAAAATTGAGACAACATGTTAATGATTCAATGGCATGCTCCTGGTGGACACACCTTATGAATTCAATTTTATATTTCTTTGCACCCAATCGTTAACTAGAATCCTCTCTAACAAGATATCCTGTTTTATCAAGATATAAATATATAGTAATTCTACACATGATACACACTCTCCCTCCCATGTGCAAACACATAGAACCTATAATTCATAGAAGTGTCACAAATTAATCTGCAAAGGCACATGTTTTAGCCTTTTTTACTAACTTGAAGAGGACCCCCTGTAGATCTTGTAAGGCAATATCGAAAATGAAATACTAGTGCAACCATTGTTCAAAATTTAGTTTATGTTTATCATGACATAACATATATTTTTTTTTAAAACCACAATGTAATTTCAAATTATAGACGTTGGGGCCATATAACCCAAAATTATATGTAGCTAGTGAAATTATTGTGAGGTTAATTGTCATAGCTAAGTGAAACCAAATATACCAGTAAAATTTATTTATAAATAAGTACAAAAAAATAGTATAAAAAAATC
The DNA here is from genome assembly GCA_947311845.1 of Poa pratensis. NCBI lineage: Eukaryota > Viridiplantae > Streptophyta > Magnoliopsida > Poales > Poaceae > Poa > Poa pratensis. The sequence goes on from CAMZMU010000016.1 coordinate 2,364,062, forward strand.
TAGTGATAGACGCTGGGTCCTCGCTATTCTCTATCGCTTTGGTTGTGTCGTGGAGCAACAACCCTTTTCGCTTTATATGTTGTTCGCGGCTGGGTTTGTTCTCCTCCTTGGCGTTCTGGCTTTTCACCTCCCTATTCTTGGTATTACCATTCGTGATCCGTAGATTTCCTGATTGAGTGTCCGGTTCTCCTTCTAGCTTTGGTAGTAGCACAAAAGATGTGGAAGTGAGATCCCATGCATCTATTTCCCTAAAAAATTAGTTGGAGGTTTTAGTTCACTTTGATGCAATGGTTTAGGTTGCAGTCGTCGTAGTACTGGTTATGTAGTAGCAGTGAAGCTCCAGGCTACTCGTCTCGCAGCACTCTGTCCAGTGCTTGCCTTGTAAGGATGAACTCAGTTATTGTATGATGAACTCTATGATGCTCTATGTTTCCTATTTCAATATGTTATATTGTGCTCCGTAATACATACAATGAGCCTCGAGTGATTGCATTGTCCTTCGACCGGATAAACAACCTTGCACTTTTCTTCTTCTTCTAAAACCGAATTTGTGTACTAACTCATCGGTAACTCGAGAAATATTTTGTGATTGTCATAGGTCAGTGATGGTTAGTGATGTGGGGAATTTTTTTGCAGCGGGATTCATTGCATTAGTAACTCTTTTCTTCATCATGTACATATTCGAAATCATGCGACACCCTTGTTACACAAGAGCTGAGGTAAATATTGCATACTATGTTGTACCTTTTTCTTGATGGGGAAACTCGATGTTGTACATACGTGATAACAATGTTGCATCCAACATTTTGATATCTACTTTTTTTTAGGGTTCGTTTTGATATCTACTGATCGATTTCGTAAGGATAGCCCACCTGGGCTCGATTGGCCCGACAGGCGACAGGCAGAAGCCCAAACTGATAACCGAACGTGAGAGGCAGCCCAACAGCTTCATCTTCCGTCCATGGCTCTGCTCTGCGCCGCCGCTGCCGTGCCCGCATCGCCGCCTCACTCCCAGCCATCTCCCCGCTCCCCCACACCCACACCCAGACCTCCTCTCCCTCCCCCGTTTCCATCACCAACCCCACCGCCCGGCACCACCTCATCACCCTAACCCGCCGGCCATGCCCTGATGACGTGAAACACACGTTCGTTGGAGACCCCAAGAGGAAGGTATGAAAAAGTGCAGCAGCAAGTTTTCCCTCAGTATGAAACCAAGGTTATCGAATTCAGGAGGAGCAGTAGCACTTCAGAAGGTTGTCAGCGGCGCCGTTACTCGATCACCGACATGGAATCTGCACACAACACAATCAAACTAATTTGCCCCAACGAAACAGGAAGGTTGTCAATCTCCCCGGCTTGCTGAAAACAAAGGGTTAAATGCATAGTGCGGAAAACAGTAATTAATTGTAGAAAGTAAAAGAGAACAATGATTGCAGTTGGTGTTTTTATCAGTGTAAAAGAATGGACCGGGGTCCACAGTTCACTAGTGGTGTCTCTTCATAAAGATAAACGACATGTTGGGTAAACAAATTACGGCTGGGCAATTGATAAAATATCGAGCGCATGACAATGCATACATATATGACAAGATGGGTACCATGATATTTAATTGGGCATTACGACAAAATACATAGACCGTTTATCCAACCGCATCTATGACTAATAATCCACCTTCAGGTTGACATCCATGTTCCCTGTCGGTATTAAGTTGCAAGTAACGGATAATCGCATTAAGCAATGTGCGTAAAGTAAACAAGTACATATGACCGTGGACATAGCATTGTTATGTTACCCCTAATAGCAACAGCACATCCAGAACCTTAGGCGTTGCTGTCACTCGCCCAGATTACTGGAGACTGAACACACTATCTAGCATAAATACTCTCTCTTGGAGTTACGAGCATCTACTCGGCCAAAGCATCTACTAGTAACGGAAAGCATGCAAGATCATAAATAACCTGTATCATAGATTAATAATCAACTTGATCATAATATTCAATATTCATCGGATCCCAACAAACACAACATGTAGCATTACAATACACTAGTAGGGAAGTGCCTTTCCGTGGATTCCCTGTCTGTGGCGCACCAAAAAGACCATGCGCCACAAAAATATTTCTGTGGCGCACCATTCCGAATGCGCCACAAAATACTGTGGCGCATACGTGCATGCGTGCGCCACAGAAACATGGTGGGTCCCGCAACTACAAATATCTGGTGACCTTTTTGTGGCGCATCAATCCAGATGCGCCACCAAAATTCGGTGGGCCCCCCTCCAATGATTGCATTGGTGATTTATCTATGGCGCATGCAGCACGGTGCGCCACAGAAAACATGGTGCGGCCCTACCAATAATTTAAGTGGGCAACATTCTGTGGCGCATGCACCATTGTGCGCCACATAAAGATATGTTTCTGTGGTGCACCATGGTGCATGCGCCACAGAATGTTGCGCCCAGATCTACAAAAAGGTGGCAACCCCTCCACCTACCACCATTTACTTCTTCTCTTCTTCCTCCTTCACCTCCACCTAGCTCGTATTTCTCTTCCCTCCCCTCCTATTTTGCCCATAGTTTTCTCCATTTTTTTTAGTTAAACCTATTTTGTTTGATAGATTATTGGTGAGGGTTAGAAGAGCCTCCAATACATCTCTTTTTGTCCACTAGTTTCTCTCCAACATCACACGCTCTCTCATCGGTCGCGGTCACGTCTCGGCACCGAATCTACTAGGTGAGACATGGATCTACATGGATGATGAACATGCATATGCATGTTTGGTGGCGCCGACGGTGTGTGTATGGCCGGATGTGTGTCGTGGTTGTTTGTGTTCCGACCATGGTGTCGTGTATGTGGATGTTGCCGGCAACATGATTTGTGAAATGTCTGCAGGTACCCATGAGGCCCTTGAGTTTGCCGGAACGTCGATTAACTTCCGTTCTGGCAAATTCGGCTCCATATGTCCTACTTTTAGGAGAGGTCATGCCGATTTTTTTTGTGAATTTTGGCATGAGACTTTGCTAAAAAATAGGACATATGGGATATTGCGACTAATGCATGGGCCAACTAATGTGTGTGCATGCATGTTGTGGCTCTAATTAACATACTCTTGGAGTAGTGCTCCTCTCCCCTGCGTTACATTATTCCCTTAATTGTTTGCCCTATTTCCTTGAAGAAGGTAGTACATGTGTTGGAACGATGAGAGGGGCTGCCACTATATTGGGAATGGAATTTGTGGGGCTGCGTTCATAGTACGTGTGTTGAATTCAGTAGTATTGACAGTATATCTTCTTGGAGAAAGGGGAAATTCAGCACTGGTTACATGACAGCAATGACAGTAAACACGGAGTACACATATGAAGCTTCCTTCTCTTTTTCCCTGATGACCAACATTATAAATCGTTGAGAAGTTTGCCACTGATGATGTTGGCCTATCGTCTTCACCATCCGAGACGCTCGACGCTGCGTTGTAGCACGCCTGAGCTGCTGCAGGTACGGCGACCACGCCGCCACAACTACTCGCCGCACCTGTGCGTCATCCTTCTCATCAGCTTTTCCTCCAGCCGCCGTCGTTCGTGGTCGGGAATCATGGCGCCCTGACCCGTAGTCCGGCCGCTGCCGCCGGGGCGCTCCCGTCACCGTTCCCCTGTTTTCCTCTGTTTCTGTGTCCGCTGCGCAAGGGGAACAAGACGGATCGATCAATCCAATTTCGGTCCAGTCAGGTATAGGAATACATATGTACCGTATTTCACAGTGTGTAACGAATTAATAAATCTGTAGAACGAGAGGCAGGCAAAATTAGAAAGAAACTAATCTAATATGTGGCAAATTATAAAAGGGTAAGTAAAGAGTGGCAAATAGTAGAGGTCTGAAGTAAAGAATGGCAAATTGTAAATTCTCCCACCACATTTTTTATCTCCTGAGGTGAAGAGCTCCTGTGTTCTTCGTAGGTCAATCACAATGGCTGCGATGCCGGGGGAGCTCCCTGACTTGAAAATGCTTGCACTCTTCGGATGCGGAGCAGTCCTCCTCAGGGGGGCTGGTTGCACAGTGAATGATCTTCTCGATCGCGACATTGATAACAAGGTGATTCTGTTTAATCTATAGTGTTGTGGTGGCCGACAATGCCTCAAACTTATAGTGTCTGTGAAACTGAATACAGGAAAGGGTCGTCGCTTGCAGTTTTAGATGTGTTATATGCTTGCTTTTTGAACCAGGATTATAGCAAAACTAAGTGTCAAATGTCATGACCATAGTAACAGTAGCAGCTTAAACAAACAACTTAGTTAATTTGCGTGTTACTCGTTGGTCTGTCTGTTACTGCATTACTTCACTCATTGATTTGTGTGTTACTGCACTATTTCACTCAAGTGGATCATGCAGTGAGATGATGGTTATCTTCTGGAGATTGCATGGCATTGATGAATGTGTTAATCATGTAGATTGAGCGCACCAAAAGCAGGCCGTTTGCATCAGGTGTCCTAACCCCCACTCAAGGAGTGTTCTTCCTCGGATCTCAGCTACTGCTTGGATTGGGCATTCTTCTCCAACTGAACAACTTCAGGTATGTGTGTTCTTTACTTGTGTGACCTGTTTTGGACGCCCCAAAGTCCAACCAAACAAACTGTATAGTATTTGACATTGGTGGAATTCACCTAAAGAATCTTTACAAGTCTAATGCCTGTCTGTTGATCATTTCGAATTATTAATTTCTGCAAACTTCGAAGATATAACAGCTTCTAAGATGCATTTTGCTTCTACCACTATTAGTCATATTCACCTCTAAATTTGTCTCATTGTGTATATAGCCGTGTTCTTGGGGCAGCTTCTCTTTTTTTGGTGTTTTCTTATCCCCTGATGAAGAGGTTCACATTTTGGGTATGTAAACACACGTGCAAGCTTGTAGTTCCATAATCTTGCTTACAGAGTGATCACTTAAATGACTTCCGATGCATTTTTGAACAGCCTCAAGCATTTCTTGGCTTGACCTTCAACTGGGGATCGAGCTTTGTTAGGATGGGCTGCCATTAGAGGAAGCCTAGATCCTGCAATCATCCTTCCACTGTATACTGCTAGTATATGTTGGACATTGGTGTACGATACCATATATGCACATCAGGTAGGGTTTTTCTTTTATATCTAAACTGAGCAAAATCATCTTCTGACACTGTTGTGGTTTTTGATGATCGTATCCAAATACATGCCAGGACAAAGAAGATGACCTCAAAGTAGGTGTTAAGTCCACATCATTAAGGTTTGGAGATTCAACCAAGCAATGGATCAGTGCTTTCGGCGCTGCATCGATTGGCAGCTTGGCGCTCAGTGGCTACAATGCTGAACTTGGTCGGTGCTTTTTTATCGGAATGTCATATTCTATGAGGAGTATATATTGACTGCTTACTTTAATCATGTTCGACAGCATGGCCATATTACCCTCTTCTGAGAGCCGCAGCTGCACAGTTCGCATGGCAGATTTCTACTGTCGACTTGTCTGACCGTGCAGATTGCAATAGGAAGTATGTTCCTTTTTACATTGCAACCATGGATATTTGGAACAGATGGTCTGTTCATTGGTTTGTTACACCACTTATGAAGTGCTTAAACTCATTATGTTTAATTCCTACCTTGCATATTTGTGTCAAACAAGTGGTTTGGAGCTCTGGTATTCTGGGGAATTGTATATGGGCGACTTGCATCGTGATAGATACACTAGGGCGTGTGCAGCGTGGTAAAAAACTGGTGTCTAAGAAAACTTAGACCTAGGTCTAACCATTGGAGCGTGGTAAAAAACTGGTAGCTAAGAAAAAGATTTTTAAACTTGAGTCTAGTACAAGACACAGGTGTCTAGTGATTAAAATCCCAACCATTGTTGGAGGAGGAGCAATTCAGTCGGAAAAGTGGAGAAGACTACTATTCGGCGGGTCCCACTACTGAGGCTAAACGTTGGAGCGTTTTCATATCCTTAGACTCAGGTTTGCTTTTTTTCTTAAGACCCACGCCCACACGCGTGTGCAGCACATATTGTGTTCTTTCCTAAGTGACAGGCGTGATGTGCCATTGTATTCTTTCCTATGGAATTTGATTGCTCTGATAGAACAAGCACATATTTATGACTAGTACGAGGAGGGGAAACAGAAATGCAGTGTGCCTCAGAATGAATATCGGTAAGTTCCATTCTCGTAAATTGTATTTTTCTGAGTTTCTTTTCTACTCATAAATCTTGAAGACATACCTGATGATAAGTTTTGCTGTTCTACCAGGTTATGTGCTGCACATTTCATGGCGGTGTTCCCCATTCTGTCCACGGTGATAAATTAATCAAACAGGAAAATAACACTTTTTGTAGACACACATTGTTGTGCATCTATGTGATTATTATTCTGATGTATACTCCCGATGTCGAGACCAGTGGTAGTCTCAGGAACCAAAATCACTATTCAGTCAACACTGAATACTTGGGAAGGCGGTAGATTGTCGGTTTCCCATTTTATTTTTGCTCATGTAGCTGAGAGTAGCTGGGCACAACACTTTACTGCAATAAGCTAAAATATACTGATTCAGAGCATTTTGGAATGTTTACAAGGATGTCGAGGTCATGAAAGATTTCCAAAACTGATAGGCTGTGCAACAATGTTGCTCATGAACTTGCGAAAAGTAGCTAAGACCAGCTTGCGAGGATCCAGCACGATCAGATGAACTAGGACGTGCTTGTGCTTGCGGCACCGTAACCTGCACAGGAAACTGCTGTTGTACCTCGAAGCTACACTGCTGCTGCATCGGAAATCCAGACTGTTGTTGCTGATTTCCCAAGTTCTATGATCCACTTGTAGGTTGTTGCTGAGGAGGATAGTTGGGTACCTCTGCTGCGGCTGATTCTGAGTATACCTCTGCTGATACTTCTGTTGCCGAGGCCCCTTCTCCTGATAAGGAGGTTTGCATGGCGGCGCCACCGTAGTCTTATTGCGAGGCGTGGGGAGCCGCCACTGGGGCCGCCCTCGGCCACGACCACGCCCACGAGATGGACCTCCAGGATGCCATGGTTTGAATTTGAGGGATCCCTGCCCTTGCTGAGCTCGGGGAACGTCGTGAGATCCCCAGGCCATGGCGGAGCTGCCCGGGCGAGCGAGAAGAGCCGAACCCAAATCCGACAGACATCTACCGAATCTCGGATCTAGGATCTGCAGATTGAATCGCGAACCGATGGCGATCGGGGAGGAGAATCACCGGTGGACGTCGTCGAAGCGCAGGATCCCAGCCTCTACGACCCCGTACCAACACCCGCCGCCATGGTGTTCGTCAGAATGGTGGCTGGCGACCGGAGGTGAAGGTGGAGGGGAGGCGGAGCGGGGGCAAGACGCGGCCATATTTTTTTTTTTGCGAAACACAGTACAATGCAGACGCTCACATACACGTGCACACACTCACCGCTATGAACGCACACACGCACACCCTACCCCCATGAGCACCTCCGAAAGACTGAGCCGGCGGTCGGGTCTTGAGATTGACGAAGTCACCACAATCGTCTCGCTATCGACGGAACGTCGCCTCCCACTTCCCACTGAAGAATAATCCGCCTAAATGAGAAACACCAATGTCAAATCTGGGATTTGAACTCTGGTGGGCTGGGGGTACAACCACCCTCCTAACCATCCTACCACAGGCAGGTTCTCGGAGACGCGGCCATCTTAAGGGTGTCAATTTCATTCATGATTACGATGAAAGGTAATACAAAAGAGGTTACGAGAAAAAAAATTCGACGAGGTTTTCTACCATGTTCACGTACGCGATGGTCAACCAAATTAACCAAAAGAGATACGCAATGGAATACACGCGAGAACAGTAATAATTTAGAAAAAGAGTCGAATACATTCACTAATTTGTGGCAGAAAACTTAAAATTTACAGTACTAGAATAGTACTACGAAAATTGAGACGTGGTCTACCGCCGGCAAGGGGCTCCTGCCTGCATTTGCGGTCGAGGTCGCCGGAGACAAGCAAGACGGGTGGCTGGCTACTAGTGAAGTTTGCCTGTGCATACGCCGATAATGACGCCGCAGAACACTAAGATGAGGGCTATAAACATGGTCATGATGCAGGTATTGCGAGGAGCGCCCTGCTCTTCGGGGGGCACGTTGTACGCCATGGTTGATTTGGTTTTCTCGATTGCTGCAGCAGGTTGATTCTTGATCTGCAGCTGGTAGCCGTGACGCTGCTTGCCTCTCAACAAGTGTACAGATCAGAGATAACATGCACAACTAAAACAATGGATTAGCTGACTTTATATGCATTTGGAGCTAAGCTAATTTTATCAGATAATCCTATTTGAGGAGCTCAGATAATCCATATCTCCTAGATATTACTAATATTAATAATACTACAAACGCTATTTGGTCAGGGGTTTCAACCTCCTTTTCGAAGAAAAAAAGATATCAATAATATTATAAACGCAAGATATCCAGTTGACCATCCAAATATGCGTCCATATGCGGTAGGTTCCTAGCAGTTCAAACCATATCATCGAAAATAGACACATATGCTAATTTTGAGTGAAATCTAACCGTGTCATTCACAATGCTAATTTTCGAGACGTAGAATCTCTCGAAACATCATACATCCGCTCTACCTTAACTAACCATTCTTCTTCGTGAAAGCGGTAAGAGCATGAATTTCCAACAAACTTTCTTTGAGCCTTTGAAATTTGAGGCGACAACTTTCTACTACATTTTTCAAGATCAAGATGGTGGTTCTTCTGCCCAAGGTACAAAGGGACAACATGATCATGGAAAGAGTAGTAAAGCATATGGAAGATCCAAGTTTGTGGGCACATACATTTTAGAGTTAAACGTTTTTGGGGTATATGAAGTAGCCACCGATGTGAACTTTGGTCTACCAACTCAAATATGTTGTGGGCGATTCACTAGGTTGCATAAGTGCTCTCTGTTTTACATTCCGTTAACTAGGCCGTGAAGATGCTGACGTGAGCACATGAGCTTTTGTAAAGTACACGATTTGGATACGAATCTCTATCAAGCTGGTTGTTACCACGCAAATTTTTAGAGTTGCAGATGTGTTTTGTGTATGCATGGCACGTGTGGTCATTCCACGTCCTTAGTATTGCCAGGCATATGTTGTGAAGTCTTAATACTCGAACATCATTCTCCACGACCGACGAAGTCAGGCCACTTATAAGTCTTGACCAACGCGGATGGACATTTCTCCTTGACCGATGAGGCTAGCTAGGAGGACATCTCCCTTTTCCGCGATGGACGACCCAAGAAATTAATCACATGTACTGACGGACGAGGTTGTACATCCATTGTTTCTTACCGATGAGGCCAAACAATCACATTGATACTTTATGCTAGATTCCGTAAGCAGAGAGGTCGGATACTAAACACCAAAGACTGACGAGACTTCCGCATGTCACCATATGAACACAGTTGCCCCTCATATATATCATGAGAACATTTAGGTTAAAAAATGACGACATCAGTGCAGCCCTAGGGAGTACCAAGAAGATCAATGTAATTAACCGGGTTGTCCTGCGAAGCCCTTGGGACATGCAACCAATGCAATCACTTACCCTGGTCACATGATTTCAAGACCGACGTAATATCATGCAAGCATGTGGGGAATTGTATTTTGTAATTCTATAAAGGATTAATATAGACATGTTTCCCTATGTGATTGTCTCTTTTATATATAGACATGTATATTGGCACATCTAATATTTATTCACCGTAGTGTCATTAGGAAAACCCTTTAACTAGTGAGCGTTTCTTATTCGTGAATAAGTTGAAAAAGCAACTCTAAATTTCCGCAAACAATCCATAACTGCTTAATCAAATCCATGACTTCAATTGTAGTCCACCAAACACCAAATGTTGGTATTAGAAATATCCAACATGCATGTTCTCACTTGGAATAATTTGCTGAAATAGCCATCTAAATATCAAGTTGAACTAGCAATGGATGAATATTTTAATGACATGCAAAAAGTCAATAAAGCACACCTTTTATTTGAATAAAGAGTGAAAATTTAGCAGGAGATGACAAAAAATTATAGAATTTACAAATTTTCCTCAAAGATGGTTATCACATTAACTTTAAAGGTTAAACAAGTTGACAGTATATACCTTGACAATATTATCAGCATGCTTAGTACAAATGATACAATGATCCCACTTAAAAACATAGCTACCACTTGTCGCACGTGGGAGAGAGAGATGATACAAGGAGAGAGGATGTGATCGGGTTTAGGGTCAAGGTAAGTACGCAGTGGCGGCGGATGCAACTTCTCCTCAAACTGGTGGGAATTCTGAATGGATGAGCTAAGATTAGTCATCGGCAACTCATACACTCTAGAAGTACCTAAACTTCATAGTCTTGAGCTCCATAAATTAATGCCAAGTTGTTATCTTAATTCATATACCCTAAGTTCTAACACTCAAACAAATTCTATAGATACTTAACGATACCGTGGAAAAGATAAATATACAAACACATTATAATACATCATGGGACAAAAATAATGTGTGGACAATGTATTTTTTTTGTTTTCTTAGATTTATGATAAAACCCGTTGCAGAAAAACATATTTTTTAAACACTCCAAACTATAAAATAATAATGTTGGCACAAAAATAAAGTTTCAATGTAGCACTTGAAATTTATTTGTAATAGTAAATAAGGAAACCATCTTGAGTTGTCGACGATGCTAGGTATACTCCCCGACAATAGCTATCTATATGATAGAATGAGTTATGTCTCAGTAAAAACAACGTGCACTAACATCTAGATTGCTATGAGGAGGTAAAACAGTTCAATATAAATAGGTCGATGAGTACATCTTCAACTCATCTTAGGTACATTCCTTTGATGAATTTCAAGGTGCGGTATTTTCAATGGTTAAGTGCAATCGTAATTGGAATATGAGCTTTCTCTCTACTAAAAGCATTATTGACATTGATTAGAGCAAAGTATGTTATTTTTGTGAATTTTAAAATATATTTATTCTTGGCTCTGGTAATTCTTATGTATCATTAGAAATAAGAAAATTTTGGAGACTCGTGGTTCAATATGGGTAGAAGTAGTCAAGGCCTCTGAATACCGGGGATGTTTCAGTGATGTTAGTTTTTACGGGAGTTTATAAATGCAACTGAGGAGCAATTAAAATATTTCATACATGTAATATTGTGGAATATTTGTTTGAAAATGTATGCACCATATCTTGCTTTTGTGGTGTCTAGTTCATGGTAAAAGTTCAATTTTCATCCATGAATTCTTAACCAAGTTTACGCTTTGTCCTACTCCCTCCGTCCAGAATAGGATGTCGCGGCGTCAATTTTGCTAAAACGCCTTGCCAAATTTCCTCGTCGTCACCTTGCTCTGGTCGCTCTCATCATCGCTCACTTTCCCGGTCTCCCCACGCTGCCTTGCTCCCCCTCCCCCCGCCTCACGCCGTCGCCTTACTTCCCCCATTCTGTGCTGCCGCCGCCTTGCTCCCTGCGCCTTGTTTCCCTCCTGCCTCCTAGGCCTGCGAGCTCAATGTCAAGATTCGATTTTTCTTCTCGATCTGCTCTCTGCGGCGAGGAGGAGCTCTTCACACTACCACCGAGAAGTACATACCCTAGGGTTGCCTCCGCCAAGCGTGGCGATGGAGGGCGGGGGCGAGGGCACCTCTGCGGCAGAGGTGGTACCTCGACGTAGGGGCGGAGGCGAGGGAACCCGGGGTACTGCCTTGACGTGAGCATCGGCGGCAAGACGGAGGCGCATATTGCGGTGGACCTCTACGTCTCCGTGGTGCCACGCACGGCGGAGAACTTTCTGCGGCGGGGAGTTTCTGGTCTGATAGGGGGAGGCCGAGATACGTCTGCGGGAAGGACGACACGGGGCACCCAAGGAGGCCGGCAAGAGGAGCAGCGCGGGCGACCGACATGCGCAAGGTCACGAACGTGCTCTTGTGGAAGTCGATATGCAGGCCAGTCGCGCGGGAGAATGAGTCCAGCACAACACGCACCTGCAGAATTTTACAGGGATCGACGCGAAGGACGATCAAGATGTCATCGGCATACTGGATAACAGGGACGGGGAGGTCCTCAACAAGAGGGTGGCGGAGACGGTCATCACCCACATTCTCGACGAGCAGCGCCCGAAGCAGCTCGGCGACGGCGAGGAAGAGGTACGGGGACAATGGGTCGCCTTGGCGCAGTCCATTTTTGCAGTTAATCCAGCGCCCCGACATCCCATTTAGCAGGATAGCCGTCTTTCCGGAGGAGAGGATAGCAGAAATCCACCCCCGGAAGGTGGTGCCGAAACCACGTGCCTCAAGGATCAGGTCGAGAGCGGCCGAGTTGACGGAGTCGAAAGCTTTCCTAAAATCCAGCTTGAGGACCACAGCGCCGACCTTGCGGACATGGCAGCTCTGAACGAGGTCGATGGCGTAGAGGAAGTTGTCGGTGAGGACGCGCCCTTTGATGAACCCCGACTGCTGAAAAGCCACCAGGCGTTCGATGTAGGACTACATCCTGGTTGTCAAGATACGAGTGATGAGTTTCATGACGCAGTTCTGCAGGGAGATGGGCCTGAAGCCAGGGGCGGAGCTGGAGCTGAGCTGACCCTGATGCACCACTTTACCTTGGCGATTTTTTTTGAAGAAACAATCTACTGTGTATGGTTTGCAACTCCCAGTATATATAATATGACATAATAAAAGACAACGCATAATTTATAAGAACTAGTAGTAAAAAACAAAAAAAAGCTTACTATAGAGATGAAATAAAGGACAAAGTTTTTGCATTACCTTTTACTCTTCTTAGTCTTCTAGTACATTCGATTCTTCAAAACCCATGAAATACTTAACCACTTGATCATTTCTTCTTTCTCCACATAACAAATAACATCATCAAAACTTCTTCTTTTTTCACCAAAACTTTAATATGGAAAAGCAAACTCTCTTGGCTGACAAGGTCAATTAACCAAATATTTTTCTTCTTACCAATTCTTTCAAATTTGGATGATGATGCTCTATCAATTTTTTCTTGCTTGGATTAAACTGAATCTCCTCTTTCCATTTCATGTTTTCTCGGACATCTTGTGACGGAGTTTTTTTTAGAACAAACCTATCCATTATGTATCTGCATTAGGTAACAAAATATTTCACGTGAGATTTGCATGAAGTTATTCTAAAAGATGAATAGATAAAGGAAAGTTCAGTTAAATTACCAAGGAAGGAGCGATCGAGACTAGCAGTGAGATTTGGTATCGATGGTCCAGATTTCCCGGACGAACAAACTCGGAGCGCGGCAATCGCAGTGGCCGGAGATCGCCGCTGATTGCAATTTGCAGCTGTGCGCTCGCCGCCGCTGCGTCGGCTCGTCGGGCGGGGATCGACTGGAAGTCTGGAACTGTGCGCTAGGGCGGCTCGAGGCTGGACGCGCGACGCTTCGTGTTGCCCACCTGGACGTGCGAGGTGCGACACTTCGTGAAATCGTGGCACTCATTTTTTTTTTTGAGAATTCAGCTACACTTTATTGCTCAACAAAGTTCATAGGGATACAAAGACCGTCGGGAAATCGTGGCACTAATTGTTTTACTGCTGATCGATCGATCGAAGAAACGAGCGAAGCAGGACTCGCGTACGAGCAGGCCTGTCTCCGCGTGCGTGTCCTGCAGCACGCTTCTTCATGGGCCTGCGGCCTGCCTGATGCACTGACCGTGGCCCAACCTGATGCACAGGCCTATATTAGATGGTAAGTACTACTGGAAAAACATTCGACCCGCATTCCTGTGCATCAGGGTAGGCCCATTGGGCTCCGCCCCTGCCTGAAGCCATCGGCGGTGACCACGTCCGCCTTCTTGGGCAGCAGGGCGATGTAGGCACGGTTCACGCCATGCAATCGCGCGGAGCCGGCGTGGAAATCAGCGAGGAAGGCCATAACGTCAGCACGGATGAGAGGCCAGAACGCGGGGCCAAAACCATCGGGACCGGGGCTACTATCAAGCCGCATCGCCCACAGTCCATCCTTCGCCTCCTGCTCAGTGAAGGGGGTCTCCAGAGCGCCGACACCGGACAAGCGCGGGAGGACATGCCGGAGGTCGAAGTCCCACACCGGCGGCTGCGAGGCACCGAGGAGAGCGGAGTAGAACCAATGCAAGACAGTTGCTTTGTCGGAGTGGTTGACGAGCACCCCGGCATTGTCATGCAACACCTTGATCTGGTTGCCACACGGAGGCGCGCGGACGCACAAGCATGGAAGAACTTGGTGTTATCCTCCCCAAGCCGACAGATGTGAAAGGTGAAGTGCTGACGCCAATAGAGGTTTAGTTTCTTGTATTTCATCAGAGAGGCGAGCACGGACAAGATCTCGAAGCAGGCGTTTTCTATTTTCTTGTAATGCTCAGCACAGTACACGCACGTAAGTAGACAAAAGTACGAAAATAATTCTCTCGAAAGGAAAGAAAACAGAAATACATGTACACTGAAACCGAAAGTACAAAATAATATTAAACCCGAAGTACACAAAAAATGAGTACGAAGTACAAAAAATGTGAAAGTACAAAAATTCTCTCGATGTATTAAAAAAATCGAACCATTTTCAAAATTTGAAACTATTTTTAAATTTGGAACCATTTAAAAATTGGAACATTTTCAAATTTGGAACCATTTTTCAAAAATTAGAACAATTTTCAATTTTGAACCATTTTAAAAAATGGAAGCAGTTTCAAATTTGGAACCATTTTCAAATTTGAATGATTTGCAGATTTGGAACCATTTTCAAATTTTGAACCATTTTAATTTTGGAACCATTTAAAAAAAGAATGAAATATAATTAGAAAAAGAAAAAAAAAAGATAAGATAAAGAAAAACAAAAATGGTTCTAAAATTTTGAAAAATAGTTCCAAAATTGAAAATGGTTTCAAAATTTTGAAAATGGTTCCAAAACTGAAAATGGTTCCAAAATTGAAAATGGTTCTAAATTTGAAAATGGTTCTAGAACTGAAAATGGTTCCAAATTAGAAAAACGGTTCCAATTTGGATTGAAACCATTTAAATTCGGAACCATTTTCAAATTTAGAACCATTTTCGAAATTGGAACCAATTTCAGTTTTGGAACCATTTTCAAAAGTGGAACCATTTTTAAAAAAGTGGAAACATTTTCAAATTCAGAACAATTTTCAAAATTGAAACCATTTTCAATTTTAGAACCATTTTTAAATGAAACCATTTTTAATTTAAAACCATTTTTAATTTCAAAACATTTTTTATTTTGAAACCATTTTGAAAAAGTGGAATCATTTAAAAAACAAGAAAGGAACAAAAAATAATAAGAAAAAGAAATAAAGAAAACGAAAACAAAACAGAAAAACGAAAAAAGAAAATTGAAACGAAAATGAAAACGAAGAAAAAAAACGGAAGAGAGCAGGGGAAAACAGCAGGTCGCGTGGACCGGCCCCAGTAAGGCTTTGCCAAGAGCTCCTTCAGGCGGCGCTCCCCTTAAGCGCCGCTAACGGGCGGCGTATAGGAATCGCCCTGCGCGCCCCCGGTTCTGGTGACGGGCCCAGACGGAGGAGATCAAGGCCCGGTACTCTTGAGAAGCGGCCAAGCAGCGTTCGAGCCTGAAAATTTGGCTTACCGGGGCGCGCGAGGAGGCGCTGAGCAGCAGGGGCACATGATCCGATGTACTATTCCGCAGCAGGGACACCAGCGTGGTGTTGAAAAGCTGATCCCCCACGCGAGGTTGATCAGTGCGCGGTCGAGGCGGACCAGCGCGGGGTTGTCGCGCCCGTTGGTCCAGGTGAACCGCCGATCCAGCAGGGGGAGATCTTGCAGCTCCAAATCATCAACGAGGCCAAGCAGCTCGCCGGCAGAGTGCGCGTCAAAGTTATCGTTGTCCCGATCCTCTGGGCAACAGGCGACGTTGAAATCTCCAATGACAAGCCACGGGGAGTTGTTGACGCCGGCAAGGGTGCGGAGTTCGTCAGGGAATGCGGCGCGACGTGCCCGGAGCGTACACGTTCGTCTCGGCGAACCGCATGCCATCCGCGGCGGGCTCGAAAGTGGTGGTGAGGGAGTGCTCCAACGGACGATCGGAGATGCGGGAGACGACGCGCGCGTCCCACGCACTGATGATCCCGCCTGACGCGCCCACGGACGGGACAGCCGAGAGGGTTGTGAAGGGGGGGAGGAAGGACGACGCCTTGGCCGGAGCGACAGATGACGTGGTGGGGCTGGGCCGATCCGCACGTCAGTGCACTTCGTTCAGACCTCTCGTGTTCCACGAGCTAACAAGGAGTTGCTTCAGATGATTTACAGCCATGGAGCACAGACGCAGCAACAGGCCGGAGCCAGGCGCACACAGGCGCAGCTGTACAAGCACACACATACTGACGCTACAGAGGGCACTTAGGCGTACATAGGCCAGGCCAACAGCTCGGGGAGATCGGCAGCTACATCAGGGAGGCGCAAAAACACACACTTGACATAGAAACTACGAGGCGGAAGTAGCCGACCTCGCCATTGTCGCCCTGTAGCACGAGGTGGAAGAACGTCGGGCACGTCGCGAGCTGCATGCCAGATTGCCAGAAGGACGTGGCACGCCGCCCAGGGTGATGGCGGAGAAGGCGCGCGCATCAGTACCCGACGACAGCGCGGCCAGGCAGACGTCCAGGACGTACATGGGAGCATCAGCCGCCACTTCAGCGGCAGGGGTGGAATTCAAAAATTTCGCTTTGAATTCCCGCGAGAGCCAGCGGAAGAGTGGGGGCGGACGCGACGGCCCGGCGCCGCTGTCGCCGCCACTGGGACCACCTCCACTGGGGCCACCGCCATGGGACGAGTCAGGGATGAGCAGCGCGACGAGGACGTCCGCGAAGAGTCGGGATGCATGCGACGGCGCTGGGGGCGGGGCAGGGACCGGGACTGCTTGTTGGTTGAGCCGCGGGCCGAGATGGAGGCGCTCTGCGTGGAGGACTGGAGGGCAGTGCTAGGCACAAGACAATTCGGTATACCGAACCGGAGAAAAAATACTAGCCCATTGAGAAAAAACATCCCCACACAAGAGCTCGGTTCGGTACTGGGTTAAGACCAGGGTTTCGGTTACCGGCCGAAATACAACGGTAACCGGATTTACCGGCCACCCCCGGTATTTGTGTATATCGGGAGAAAAATCCAGGAATATTCAAATTTGGATCAAATTCGTGCTCCCAAAATTTAAATTTGAAAGTTTTTTGATGTTGTGTTTAAATCCTAAATTCTTGCCGGAAATACCGGCCCCCTCCGGGATTTTTTTTGAAACGGTAACCAAAACCTTGGTTAAGACCGAACAACACGGATCTAAGGAGAAGGAATTAACGGAGATGGATTCTGCGTGCTTCCGTGAAGTTGCTGCTTGCACGCAACGCCAGATCGAAGCCGCAACTTTAGTTTGTCACCCAGGGCGAAAAGCAGAAGAGGCGGAGGTCGCCCGAAAATAGGGAGAGGGATGAGACAGCACTGGTTTCCGGCTGCTAGGCCACTTGTGCTGGCTGCTGGAATGGAGATCGCACAAGTCTAGAGAAGGACGAGACAACGACGCCGTGACGGTTGCCTGATGTGGGACCACCGTCATTGTCTGGAAGGACTCAGAGCAGGGGCGGCTTAGAGCGGATTGAGATTTCGCCGCCGCGCCGTCAGTTGTCGGCTGCCGGACCGCCGCTGCTGTGTGCTGGGGTGGAGAGCACAGGCGGCTTAGGGCTATAAAATCAGGAGGTAGGTGCGGAGCTGGGCGACAAGTAGATTTACAACAAAGAAGAATCGATAGACATCACGACAATGATCCTCATGTCTGTGATGATAATGATGCATGCATGCATGCTCATATCATTTCTTCGCTTCACCATCTTAATTGATTCCACTCGATTTATTTGATTGACGAGTTGACGACAGAGTGCGGGTGCCAAATGAGCCAATGAACCTTCTCCAACCCAACCATGAACCAGAGGAAAGGCAAGGTTAACTTTTGGTGCATGCATTGCAAAATTTTCGGTTTTTGGTTTTTTACTTCCCATGCATGTAGATTAGATCTGTCCAGGCTCCACCATACAGACAGCCCAACGGAGTAACATCCATCATATCTGTGACGATCGAGTAGTTACTGATAGATGCATCAACATACTTATTTGTGTTTCCGGGTCGTCACTAAATTCGTTCATTTTCAACTGCTCAACAAATTAGCAAAGAAATCGAGCAGCTAGGTTGGCATAAGCATATGCACGCACGGTAATGATTAGTGATTAATTAAACTAGCTGAGGCGCCTGCATTTGAGACTACGATTAAAGAACTAATTAATCTTGCATTAAATGATGATACTATGAGCTATGGCCGTAGGATGTGACATGATGGTGCGCTAGATTAGCTAAGGTATACAGGTTTGTGTCGATTCAGAATAGGAATCTTTGGGAGACGTGGAACATTGGGAAATGCAGGAGGCCAAACATGTCAAGATCGGTCTATAGCTTAGCTCCTATTAACACATCATAGATCGATTCTTAGGTTTGAAGTCTTGTGTATTTTGTTAAGATACACACTTGCATTGATAGACGCTCATCCCGTCTATAGGCCGTAGACACATGCCGGGATATCATCTAATTTAAAGACTGGTGATTGATTCCGGTCTTCAATAAAGAGCACAAGGAAATTATTAATTAAATGAATCCACCAGAACATGTTAGAAGATTCGACCACGTGAAAATATGTAAATCAACATACCAATATGTAGGGTTACGCGTATGGAATTCAAAATTTTCGCTTTATACGTAACAGCCAATATCTATCTATAAAGGTACGAGCGATAGATTAGATCTAGATTCATACTAACACTGTGTAGCGAAATTAGATCTTGATGAAGCATGTTAAAAATCCTCACCATTTCCCGAATCCACCCGAGCAAGGATCAAACGTATAATCTCTCTGAGAGTTCGCACACGTCCGTCTCCTCTAGGCCAGTAGAATTTCGTCGTCCAGGACTAAGTATCGACAGGTGTATAAAGCTGAAGATCCCAACACATGGAAGATAGAAAATAGATCAGGCAGAGATGACTCCTAAAAAATTCCCAGCTCAACTTGTGTGTAACAGGGGAGGAGGAGACCCCTCTTTATATAGGAGGAGGGAGGAGAGGAGGCTTCAGGGAGAGGAAAGAACCCCTTCCTTAGCCGCCGGCCCCCTGTGGGCCTCATGGGCCGACCGACCTACGGTTTGGGGTGTACCCCCTTGCCCGCCGCCCCCACCTAGCCGCCGACCCCCTTTTGCCTTGGGGGGCAAGCAATGGGGTCGCCCCTAGATGGGCCTCTTGTGGCCCATGTGGCTGCCCCCCACATGGGTCCAACCTAGTAGGGCACCCCATGGACCACCTCGGATTATTCTAGATGGTTCTACACCTTCTAGATCCTTCCATAAATATTGAGATGCCCGTTTGGCTGGTCAAGCACATTCCTGGTACCACGAAACTCTTCTGGTATTCTCTCTGATATTAAATCGATCACTTCGGAACCATTCCAGTGGATTTCTCTCTTGGTCCAATTCTTTAATATACACAACTGAATGATGTAAACTTAAGTGTGTGACCCTGCAGGTTCGATAACGATTGGACATGAGCCAGAACACCTTCCAGTCAAGAATCAATAGCGGAGTCGTGGATGCCTATATTGATTCCCACCATTAAACGACTCGGTGAACCTGTCGTTTGCCATACGTGGCTCCCATTGCTTCGCGGTACTAAACAATACCCGAGACGAGATATTCTGATAGCATTGTGAAGCAACTCTTTATCACAATATCATGATATCCTCGTTACTGGTTTGTTTCCATTTTCTCAATCCCGTATTTCGGTATCCCCAAGATATCACTATCAGGCCTTGTAGCACAGTATGTATCTCTCTATCGTCAGAGGAGCAATTCCATGTCTTGAATCATTAAGTTCAATACACACTCTCCGAGTTACCCAGAAGATGTTACCGTACGACGTTAGACATAACCAAAGCAACCTTTCAAACATGTATTAACATAATACCCTCATGGTATAAGGACATGTAAGTACGTTAACCTTTCTGTGATAATACCAACTAGGGGTAGATATCGAGCCAACTCGACTCAACTCGACTCAACTCGTAAATACTCGTTAGTTAACGAGCCAACTCAACTCAACTCGTTAACTAAACGAGCTCCAGACCCCTACTTGGCTCGACTCAATAAAAACTCGAGCTGGCTCGTTAAACTCATTAAGCTCGTTAATAAACGTTAATAACTTAAGCATGTATAGCGTGCGTAGTCAATATTACAACATAAACTTAAATATTCTAACATTTCTTAACAGATCATTGTCCATAGCTTAAAAACCAACAACATGATAGAACATAACTGCTATATATGGCCTACATGGCTCTAGTGGCTATGCTCCCACGTAGGCATCGCCTAAGTATTCTTATAATCTTAGGCATATTACGAGCTACACGAGTTTAACGAGTACTCGTAACTCGACTCATTAAGCTCGCTTTCTTAATGAGCTAGAAATGTCAGCTTGGCTCAACTCATATGTGCCCGAGTTCGAGCCGAGTTGAGCCAAGTTTTCGAGTACTCGTTAAGATCACGAGTTTCGAGTTTTATTTCCACCCCTAATACCAACGTTGTGACGATAGGATCTCGTAGCATATCAACAAGAAGGGGACTCAATTTCAGTGGACACCAGCTGCAGAGACGGCTTTTCAAACTCTGAAAACTGCTCTGATCCAGGCACCGGTGCTGGCGGTGCCAGATTTCACTCGCACCTTCGTCGTCGAGACAGATGCATGTCAAGTTGGTGTTGGCGTAGTTCTGATGCAGGACGACCATCCCATCGCGTACTTAGGCAAGGCACTCTGTCCCAAGAACCAGGCGCTATCCACTTACGAGAAAGAGTGCCTCGCAATTTTGCTTGCAATTGAGAAGTGGCGACCGTATTTGCAACACAAGGAGTTCATCATTAGAACTGACCAAAAGAGTTTGTTGCATCTGACAGAGCAACGTCTCACCATAGGCATTCAGCACAAGGCATTTGTAAAGCTGATGGGCCTCAGCTATAAAATACAATACAAAAAGGGAGTCACAAATGCAGCGGCAGATGCTCTCGATCCCCCGTCAGGTTGCTCGCAATGACATCATGGCAATCTCGGCAGTAGAACCAACTTGGTTGCAAGTCCTGATCGATGGCTATGATGATGATCAGGAAACAAAGAAATTATACACAGAGTTGAGCTTGACCGCCACAAATGACAAGGGTTTTTCTTTGGAGCAAGGAGTGATCCATTTGCATGGCCGTGTTCGGGTCAGTAATAACCTGACAGCACAACAACACATCATTCAGGCGCTGCACTCCAGTGGAATTGGAGGACATTCCGGGGTGCTGGCTACTTATCAACGCATTAAGAGGATGTTTGCCTGGCGCAAGCTGAAGCAAACCATTGCTGATTATGTCAGTACCTGCTCTGTCTGTCAACAAGCGAAAACAGAGCACACCAAGGTGCCTGGTCTTCTTCAGCCCTTGCCAATTCCACGCTTTCCCTGGCATACTGCGAGCTTGGATTTCGTTGAAGGCTTGCCAAAGTCACAAGGATTTGATGTCATATTAGTAGTCATTGATAAACTAACTAAATATGGACATTTTATCCCTCTGAAAGATCCCTTCACTGCTGCACAAGTGGCTTAGGCTTTCCTTGGCAACATCTACAAGCTCCACGGCCTTCCGCAATGTATCATTTCGGACAGAGACAAAATTTTCACCAGTTCTCTGTGGCAAGAGCTGTTCAAATTGACTGATACTCAGCTCATGATGAGCTCGGCCTACCACCCCGAGACTGATGGGCAAACCAAGCGACTGAATCAATGCTTGGAGGCCTTCTTGCGTTGCTCCACGCATGCTTCACCAACACATTGGGCTAAATGGCTTCCTCTTGCAGAGTATTGGTATAACACCTCTTACCACTCTGCACTCCAGCATTCTCCGTATGAAACCTTATATGGACATGTGCCCCGTCACTTTGGTGTTCCTACTGATGCCAAGACTAATTCAATGGAGCTGGATCAATTGTTGCGTGAGAGGGAGACTACGATGGCATTACTCCAGCAGCAACTTCTAAGCGCCCAGGAGAGGATGAAGCGACAGGCAGACAAACACCGGGTGGAATGATCCTTTCAGGAAGCAGATTTGGTTTATCTCCGTCTACAGCCCTACATTCAAACATCCATCGCTCGGCGGCGAGCGCAGTACACAGAAGCTCGCCTTTAAGTACTATGGACCTTACAAGGTGGTTCGCTGGGTTGGAGCAGTCGCTTATAAACTGGCTCTACCGACTGGCAGCAAGATCCATGATGTCGTGCATGTGTCGCAGTTGAAGCGGCACCTTCCTCCACAACACCAGGTCAGTGATTTGGGCGCTCTCATGCTCATCGATTCTCTTGCAGTGTTACAACCATTGGAGGATCTGGAGGTTCGTTGCATTCAGCGAGGAGGAGTAGCAAGTTCGTGTGAGCTGGGATGCTGCTTCACCGCCAACGACGACCTGGGAAGACGCCCTGGCGCTGCAAGCTCGCTTCCCTGATGCCCTGGCTTGGGGTCAAGCCAGCGCTCGATGGGTGGGGCATGTCACGGCCCGGCCCAAGCCTGATGACATCGAGCAGGCCCTCAGCCCAGCTGGGTCCTGAGCGCGACGTGCAGCACACGAAGGCAAGAGGAGCACGTTATATGGACGGGGGTTGGCTCGGTTCTTCCAGTGAACTTTGTAGTAGTTGAGACAGATTTTCCCAAATTGTATCCTGAAGTCCAGATTGTACTCTGAATCTTGTTTATCTATGTTAAGATCATAAGCTCTCGGACATAACAAAACATCGACAGAAGGCCTAGGACCAACTTTTCCAAACACAAGTTTAAGCCCGCACGGTGGATGACGAGCTTGGATGGAGTTGCGTGGGAATTTTACACGTGACTTCAACATAGGAGGCGCAGGCGTCTAAAACTCATCCCAAGCCGATCAAACTGAGAAATCCCCGTCTGCATGCATCAACGTCCACCCATCTCATCTAAAAAATGTGGGACACCCCTAACTTGAGAGAAAAAAACTGGCCAAATCCACCAAAATCTTCTTTCACTATTATCAAATGTGGGATATAACAAATTCATCCCTAGTGAACACTAGAGACCCACATATTTTGGATGACAACATCAAGATTTAGGGCACAAGATTTAGAGACTGGAATAATCTCACAAAAGATGGTAGAATCACAGCTTGAATGAGACAAGATAGTGTCTTGTGCAGCGACGCGCTCCCAGCCGTCAGTTTTAATTGTTCATACAGTGTATGATGTATGATGTGTTATGGCTGTGGGATATGACATTATGGTGTTTATAGTCAAATGAAGGAGGCCAAAAACGTGTCAAGCATGATCTGTCTATAGAGCTAGCTGACCTGGACTCGAGCTAGGCTAATGCCTAGTGGTGCAGTGTCAAATAGATATGGCAAGATAGCTTTGGTACGTAAGATCGATAAGAGGAAAATAGGTTGGCAGTATCTTGCACGAGGGCATGTCTGGAAGCGATCGACGGGTCAATAATTGGCTGGGTTTACCAAACGAGCTGGCAGTAACGTCCATCGATCGATGGTACCACCACACACCAATCGACCGGCCGAAGCGACGGATCCAAGGACAAACGAGCGTACTCGAATTGAGGTTGTTGCCACGTTAGGCCACATCGATTGCTCGTGTGATTTCCTTGTTTTTTCTAAGTACTAGCTGAATGTCCGTGCGCTGCCACGGTCATCTAGGGTACGTTTGGTTTCATAGCTCACATAGGCGTAGCTGAGCTTAGCCCAGCTAGCTTAGCCCGGCTATGCTGAGCTTGCGTCTCTATGCGTTTGGTTGCGTAGCTTTTGCTGTGAGAGCAAGAGGCTAGTCAGCAACCGTCGTGGATTTTTTTGCGGACGTGAACGATTCGTCGTGGATTTTTTTGCGCGCGGCGAGTTTGCTATCGAGAGCGAGCCAATTCGGCTCTCCCGAGCGAGCGACCTTTTCCTGGCCTGGCGAGGCTAGCTGCCTCCAAAAGCAAGACTATTTTCCTTGTACCAAACGCATAACCTGGCCTAGCGAGGCTATAACAGATTTTGCCGAGGAACCAAACGTACCCCTAGATACTCAAGTTTCTTTTGCCGTCACACATGTAGCCTCATAGTATTAAAAAAAATTACAGATAATTTAATATCATATATACCCGTGTGTTTCAATAGACATAAATAAGCGTCGCTCACTTTGTTTGGTAATGAACCTATATGCCATTGGGTGAAGTGCCTCTCTACTCTAAGTCCCTGACTCCGGTGAACCCGCCACCTTACCACTGTCAACCGTAGTCCCTAGCCTTTTCATCAAATTTTTCCTTGCTCCACTGTCATTGTTGCTGATGGCTCATCCTTACTGTCCGATGCAGACGTTGCGAGGAATCCGCTTTGCAAAGCTCAAAAACCAATCCGTTGAGATACTCCTATACTAACCTACCAATCCACCAGTTGAGATTCTCGTAGCATGCAAACTGGAACATCCTTCCAACCTGGCCACTCAACCAGATAGGTTAGGCTGCGTCGCCATTTTTTCACGTGCGTATTTTTCCTCGTGATCGGATCGACCTATTTTTATCCTGATCGGGCTCTGCCAGTGTGACATTCTGGACTAGCGCTTAATAGGATTGATAGAATACTCATATCAACAAGGTGAACCTTCTTTTTCGGAAGCACATTTCGATAGAACCCCGATGTTAAGCGTGCTTGGCTCGGGTAATGTTGGTATGGGGAAGTTATTCCCGGGTGCGCACGAGTGAGGATCAAGTGCACAGAAAAGAATAGTGTTGATCCGTGAGGCCAGTCTAGAGATTTTAGAGAGCTGTCAGAGTAACATCGCTTATTTTAACTAATTATATTTGGAACGGCTGAGAGACTCACTAGACGAGGGATGCATCACCCTCCGGCCCCCTATCTGACTAATCCATGGATACCATGATCCACTTCCTCTTATGTTGTCCATTCTCGCACTGTCTTTGGCATGAGGTACTCTCGTGGATCCGATCCACCTGTCATCGAGGACTTTGCGATGGACCTGTGGCAACATGCGATCATTTGTCGTCCATCGGCGTCGACGAAAGGCACATGTTTGGCGATCATGCTCACGACATGGTAGATTTTTGGAAGCATCGAAACATGGTCGTCTTGAACAACGTTGCTACCTTGCTCGGGGCCATCCAGGCTGAGGTTCAGGCGATTGGCGTTAGCAGGGGCAGCCGAGTTGGCGCCAATACCTAGCGCATAGGGCGCCGTGTCGTAACTTTGTGGGGTTGGTCTCCTGAGCCCCCTTTGTACATAACTTTTTCTTCTATCAACATATCTGAGACGCAAAGTCTTGCGTTTTCTTAAAAATAATACTGGTCAAATTGATCATCAAAGTTTAATCGGATCGGTGTGGAGTTTCCTCGTTTCCAAATATCTAGCTAGTTAATATTAGTATGATAGAGTATAGTCAAGGAGTCAAGCATAACTTAAGTCGTCGTTACTTAATAAAACTTAAAAGTGATCTCCAACGTAAACGCATCTTAAAAGCGCGGTGATTTAATCGCGCGCCTTCCCTCCCTATTTAAACCAACTCCCTACCCTTCTTCCCCACCTAGCTCCTCCTTCCCTTTCCTCTTCCTCTCCAACGATCGATCTCTATCTTTTCCATTTAATTCAATTCGTTCCCGCCACTGCAACCTTGCTCCGGTTGTCCATGGAGGCGCGAACGATGTGGGTGATCGGCCCCATCATAGTGGGCGCGGGCCCGGCGGGCCTCTCCGTGGCGGCGTGCCTCCACACCCGCGGCGTGCCCTCCGTCGTTCTCGACCGCGACGACTGCATCGCCTCCCTATGGCAGCGCCGCACCTACGACTGCCTCCGCCTCCACCTCCCCAAGCGCTTCTGCCAGCTCCCTGGCATGCCCTTCCCGGCACACTACCCGGAGTACCCCACCAAGCACCAGTTCGTCTCCTACATCGAGTCCTACGCCGCCGCCTTCCGCGTCCAGCCCCGCTTCCGCCAGTCCGTCCTCTCCGCCGGTTTCGACAACGCCGCCGGCCTCTGGCGCGTCGGAGCTTCCTCCAACAACACCACCACCGTCACGACGGAGTACATCGGGCGGTGGCTGGTGGTGGCGACCGGCGAGAACGCGGAACCCGTCGTCCCCTCCTTCGCCGGCGCCGGCGCTTTCAAAGGCCCGGTGACCCACGTGTCCGAGTACAAGTCCGGCGAGCCGTACAGGAACAAACGCGTGCTCGTCGTCGGCTGCAGCAACTCCGGCATGGAGGTCTCCCTGGACCTCTGCTCCCACGGGGCACGGCCCGCCATGGTGGTCCGCGACGCCGTGCACGTGCTCCCGCGCGATATGCTCGGCCTGGCCACCTTCTCCGTGGCCGCCTTCCTGCTCCGCTTCCTGCCGCTCCGCCTCGTCGACCGGCTCCTCGTGCTCCTCGCAGGGCTGTTCCTCGGCAACGACCTGGCCGGGCTCGGGATAAGGAGGCCGGCGAGTGGAGGTCCGCTGGAGCTGAAGAATGCCACGGGCAGGACGCCCGTGCTGGACAACGGCGCGCTTGAGAAGATCCGGGCCGGGGAGATCGATGTGGTGCCCGGGGTGAGGCGGTTCGTGGCCGGCGGGGCGGTGATGGTAGACGGGCAGTTCGTGGCCGCCGACACCGTCGTGCTTGCCACCGGGTACCACAGCAACGTCCCACAGTGGCTCAAGGTGTGTTACCAACTTGATTCAGTTAGTTACATATCGTAATACCAGTATGATATTGTCATTCTTGTCGATTGTGAAGTACCTAGGACGGAGGGAAGGGAGTAGTAGTAATGAATTCGAGATTAGTGTGGAATGCTGCATGCATGTACTAGCTAGCTAGCCATGATCGATGATGATTCGTCATAAACTGAAAGATGAAAAGTCGCACAAGTAATGTGCATTGGACTTGCTCAAGCACTTCATTTCACAATTAAAGTAAGTAGCCAGGGATCAAATTCAATCACCACACTTGTTTTCCACTTAATTTTACAGTTCAATCAGCATGTAGCTAGCAATTAACAAGACGAATTGATGTGTATGTATTTTGGTGCGCAGGGCAGCGACTTCTTCTTCAGCCGGAAGGGGTGGAAAGGCGAGTCGGGGCTCTACTCCGTCGGCTTCACGGGCCGGGGCCTCGCCGGAGTCTCCCTCGACGCTGTCAGGATCGCCCGCGACATCGCCATGGCGTACCACAGCACCAACAAGCCCGCGAGTTGTCCTGTACCGCCGGTTGCACGGAAACGCAGCTTGTACCCTCTCAAGAAGCACAGACATGATCATTGGCATCCTTAACCAACAACAACAACAAGGAGCCATGGATGGATGGACCTGGGGCGACTGTCTATAGATGGGCTGGCATCCTTAGCCAACTACAACAAGTAGCTAGGCAGGCAGAGCCCAAATTTTGCCATGTCTAACTCTATATATGGACATCTGCATCTACAACTTGAGTCATCTCCCTCACTCTCAATAATGTACAGCTAGCTAGCTAGCCACGTTAAGACTGAGAAATCAGTCTGTGTAGCCTTTGGTTGTAATAAATCTGTGACCTTCCCACCACAATCTGTTCATCCAGCGCTAATTAGCTAACCGGTCGCAATCCCATTCATGTACATGTCTCTGTCAGCATGATCCACACGAGTAAGTTTAGTAGCAGCAGCAATCCTTGGCTCGTCCAAGAACCAAGCACTCCGACTGAATTTAATCAGTTCGTAATATGATCGACCAAGGACATGCATGTGGGGTGGGACTGTACCCGTACGTGGTACCACCAGCTTGCCTCTCGATCACCGATCCCGCCTGTCAAACGGAATGTTACCAAATTCAGTTAACACAAGCGCTCCACCGGGACAGAAAAATCCAGGACAGGGTACATTCACATCAAGTTGTGCTATAACAGACACATTGTATGATGTGTCAAGATTAGCTACTAATGTACGTATAAAAGTTGGTGTTATAACAGACACATTATATGACATGATGGCTGTGGCCCGGGATATGACATGATGGTGTGTTAGATTGTTGAGCTAGGCGCATGCCTGATCTTGGTACGATCAACCGTGGTCTAAGTGGAGTAATGAAAAAACTACAGAAGTGGGGCAACCAGAAGTTTGGTAATGTCACACGGGAGCTGACCAAACTACGTGAAAAGTTAGCTAACCTTCAATCGGCCAATGCACCCAGTGAAGAAGTGCGAGTGGTAAGAGATATGATGAATGAATTACTATACAAAGAAGAGATGCTATGGCTACAGAGGTCTCGCATCGATTGGCTTCGCGAAGGAGATCGCAATACAAAATTCTTTCATCATAAGGCGGTTTGGAGAGCTCGGAAAAATAAAATATCTAAGCAACGTGATGACTTGGGTGTTGTCCAGACAGTACCTACAGACATGCAGCGGATGGCCGTCTCTTTCTTTAAATCGTTATATACACGTGATCCTACATTTAATCACACGCCAGTTACGGATTTGGTCCGTGAACAGATTTCTGAAGAGATGAATGACGTTTTGTGTAGGGATTTCACAGATGATGAAATCTCTGATGCGCTGTTCCAAATTGGCCCTATCAAGGCTCATGGACCGGATGGGTTCCTGGCAAGATTTTATCAGCGCAACTAGGGGGGTGCTGAAACCAGAGATCATTCATGCTGTAAAACATTTTTTCACTACTGGACACATGCCTGAGGGTGTCAATGATAATTCTATTCTGCTGATTCCGAAGGTTGATAACCCAATGGAGCTGAAAGATTACCGTCCAATTGGATTATGCAATGTGTTGTATAAAATTGTTTCCAAGTGTCTTGTGAACAGACTTCGGCCCCTCCTAGGCGAAGTGATTTCTGAGAACCAGAGCGCCTTCGTGCAAGGGCGACTGATTACTGATAACGCACTCTTGGCGTTTGAATGCCTCCATTATATGGAACATGGTACATCCGCAAACTCTTTTTTCTGTGCGTATAAATTGGATTTGTCTAAAGCTTATGACAGGGTTGATTGGCCTTTTTTGGAGAATACATTGCACAAAATGGGGTTCTGTCACCGGTGGGTTCAGTGGATAATGTCTTGCGTGACCACGATGAAATATTCAATAAAATTTAATGGAACTCTATTGGAAGCTTTTTCTCCATCTAGACATCTTCGGCAAGGGGATCCTTTGTCCCCCTTCATGTTCTTGCTTGTGGCAGATGGCTTGTCAGCCTTATTGCAGAAGGAGGTTGTGGCTAATGGGATTTCTCCAATTAAAGTGTGTCGCAATGCCCCTGGAATTTCGCATCTCTTGTGTGCGGATGATACAATGTTATTCTTCCATGCCACGGAGGCTGAAGCTATACGGATTAAACATGTTATAAGTGTGTTTGAATCTAGTACAGGACAGCTGCTCAATCCTTCCAAATGCTCCATTATGTTTAGTAAATCTTGTCCACCAGAGGATCAGCAGATTGTGAGGTCCGTGCTAAGTGTGGAGAAACAAGCTTTTGATGCTAAATATTTAGGGCTGCCAACGCCAGATGGTCGAATGCATAAAGGGAAATTTCTGAACTTACAATCTCGGTTGAGTAAGATTCTAATAGAATGGGGGGACAGTCTTTTGGCTGAGAGCGCAAGAGAGGTTCTTATTAAGGCTATAGCCCAGGCAATCCCTACATATGTCATGGGAGTTTTTAAACTTCCTATGTCTGTATGTGATGAGCTTACACGCCTGGTACGGAATTACTGGTGGGGATCAAAGAATGGCAAGCGTAAAACACACTGGATCAGCTGGCAGCAGTTGCTTCGTTCTAAAAACCAAGGTGGGTTGGGTTTCCGTGACATGAGGTTGTTTAATCAAGCTCTCTTGGCCCATCAAGCATGGAGATTAATAGAGCACCCAGAAAGCCTTTGTGCACGGGTCTTGAAGGCAAAATATTACCCGCAAGGTAATTTACTGGACACTGTCTTTGCTGGTAATCCGTCATCAACTTGGACGGCAATATCTCATGGCTTGGAGCTTTTGAAGAAGGGCGTTATCTACCGTGTGGGCAACGGTTCTAGTATACGGATATGGAGGGATAACTGGATTCCCAGAATTTCATACATGAAAGTGCTTACTCCTAAGGGTAATCAGCGTATTCGGCGAGTTTTAGAACTCCTGGACGAGAACCAGAATTGGAAGGAGGCACAGATCTGAGAAATCTTCCGGCCTGTGGATGCTGATCTTATACTCAAGATCAAACCATCTAGGCGTTTTCCTGAGGATATCATAGCCTGGCAACCGGAGAAATCTGGGGTTTTCACGGTGCGGACTGCATATAAACTCGGGTTACAAGAACAGCCGGATCAGTGCTCCTTCTCGACGACAAGCAACTGAGCTGATGGTACAGATGTATGTTGGTCCAGAATTTGGAAAGCATCAGTGCCGCCTAAAGTCAAGATATTCGCGTGGAAGGCCGCGAACAATGCTCTAGCTACTGAAGTAAACAAGCGACGCCGAGGAATGAAAGTGACTGGGCTATGTAAAATTTGTGGTGAGGAGATGGAAGATGTTGGACATGCGTTGCTCCGGTGTCCGCATGCATCTTCGTTGTGGAATGTAATGCGCAGAGTATGGCACATCCCATCAGATCGTGACACTCGGGTCAGCTCGCATATGTGGATGCAGACAATGCTGACATCCATCCCAGCAAGTATGATTGACATGTTCATTCTGGTGGTGTGGCAGCTGCCAACACCGGGCTGGGTGAAGTTGAACATCGATGGTTAGTAAAAGTGGAGGACGGTACAGCTGGTGCAGGAATGGTCCTTCGAGATGAAGCAGGTCAGGTTATTTTTTGTGCATGTCGCCAGCTCCATGATTGTGATGACCCATTTGAATCTGAAGCTAGAGCATGCGAGGAGGGCCTGCAGTTAGCTCTGAATCACAGCGTGAAGCCTATACTGGTGGAAACTGATTGCTCCAACCTGATCTTGGCAGCTACGGGGAAAGACAAGGATCGATCTTTCTTGGACGCATTTAATTTCAGAGATTAGATTCTTAGTTGAGAATAGCAGTAGACATATTTCCTTTGTAAAAGTGGATCGTTCGCAGAATAGGGTGAGTCACTGTCTTGCAAATTTTGCAAGAACAGAAGCGCGAACTATGGTGTGGCGTGGTTCGGGTCCTGATTGTGCTGTTCAGGAACTAAACCATGACCTCGTTGTAAGCCCTACTGCTTAATCAATATATCTCCTTTTACCCGCAAAAAAATAAAGTTCGTGTCGAATAAAAGTACTGTCAATAGCTAGCTGACCTGGACTCGAGCTAGCTAGGCTAATGCCTCGTAGTGTAGCTATGGCTAGATAGCTACCTTTGGTACAAGATGCGATAAGAGGAAAAAATAGCCTACTGGTGTAGTGTCAAATAGGTATGGCTAGATAGCTAGCTTAGGTACGTAATTAAGATCGATAAGAGAAAAAAAAATAAGTTGGCAGTATCTTTCACGAGGGCATGTTTGGAAGCGACGGGTCCATGGTTTGCTGGCAGGAACGTCACCACACACCAATCCAACTGCCGAAGCGATGGATCCAAAGACAAAAGAGCGTACTCCAATTGAGGTTGTTGCCACGTTAGGCTACATCGATTGCTCGTGTGATTTCCTTGCTTTTTTTGTAAGTAGACTCTAGAATTTTATATTTTCTTATATGTATAATCATACATTCAAAACCACTATCAAGATATCTTTAGACCCATGTTTTAGAGACCTCTACCAAGAAATATATATGTATATATATATTTATTTAATTATACACTAGACGCACACATACACACTCTCGCCTAGAGAGAGAGAGACTATACCTCATGCAAGTGTCACAAATTAATCTGTTGAGCCATGTTATTCTGTCCTTTTTAAAAAAAATTACCCACTTTTAAAAGGATTCGCTCAAAGATCTTTAAGCGGCAATGTATCAAAAAGAAAAAGATAGCATAACCATTGTTACAATTTACTTTCAAATTATAGATGTTGGGACTATAAGAAAAAAAAAAGCGCAATCAATATTAAGTGACAGATATTGTGTTGTTAGTTTTGCTAACTAAGAGATAGAAAAAATACTAGTTAGAGTTATCATTTATTTGAACTAATTATAAAAAGTATACACATTTAGTACCAAACATATTTAGTGACACTGTAACTCAAAGTTTGCAACTCAACATTTCAACTCGAAGTTTATACAAGAGAGTACAAATACATGGTCGACACTATTGCCTACAACGAGACCGCGATGCTGGCCTGAAACCCAAACAACTAGGCTTGATGCCTAGATGCCTACCCTACTAGATGTTCCACTACTAGGCTCGCCCAACTTATCCTCAGAGGAGAGGAGAACCAATAATTGAGTGGGAGAATGTTTCTCACACAAGGCTTAATAGACCGCGCCTGCCTACTGGCTAAACTAAATTTTTTTTTTATCTCGCCCCGAGCACAAACTTTAATTTTTTTTTTTTTTGATAATCACAAACTTTAATTGAACCGACACTATGTATTCGCGTGTGTGCATGTTGTAGATAAATCTATTTGTACGCTATCATGTCTCAAATTCGTTTTGTTGTGTATAACATAGTACTTTTTTTGTATTTCTTCGTAGGTTGGCTTCTGTATTTGTATTATGGAATTGTTGTTGGTTCATGTTTTCTTCTCCGTTAGAGTTGTTCTTGACAAACGAGAGTGCAGTGGCCCAATCACGTAGATAGCTTAATAGCACGAAAAAAATGGACATCGCACAACAAGTGGAAATGAGAATGAGCCATAGCCGGTAGTTCTTTATACTTTTGATGTATAAGGTCTTCCTTACTCCACAACCATTTGGCGATAGATTATGAAAACCACTGTAACATTCATTGAACTCTTGTGCTAAAACTAGTAATGATGATTACAATTTTTTAAAAGTATAAAAGTGTACATCACTATGTTCAAATTGAATTGGCAACTACTTGCCGGCAAAAATTTGAATTTTCCAACATGTTTTTAAAAAGCTGCTCTATTACATAAGTCGAAAATATTCCTCGCAAAAAATGTATATTCGAAACCACTATCAAGATATCTTTAGACCCATGTTTTAGAGACCTCTACCAAGAAAAAAAAAAAATATATATTAAATTATACGCAGGACACACACAAGCACACTCTCGACTAGAGAGAGAGAGAGACTATACCTCATGCAAGTGTCACAAATTAATCAGCTGAGTCATGTGATTCTGTCTTTAAAAAAAAATTACTCACCTTTAAAAGGATTCCCTCAAAGATCTTTAAGCGGCAATGTATCGAAAAGAAAAAGATAGCATAACCATTGTTACAAAATACTATACAAACCAAAAAGCATCACTAGTGGAAAAAGGGGCTTCCATCCAGAGCAATAGTCCCCACTCTGTTACGGGCCGGGACTAGTGTAGCACCTCCAACGGCTAGGAGGCCGGGGAGCCTCCAGTCCCGACATCCAGTCCCGGGCCGTGATACCGCCCGGGACTAAAGGTCTCGCGCCCAGCCAGCCCCACAGGCGGGGACCTCTAGTCCCGGGTCGTATCACGGACCGGGACTAGAGGTCGACCACTATAAATTCGTCCACTGGCAGCTCGAGCTCATATCCATGGTGGCCATTTTTCCTCTCTCAAGCCGAATTCATGCCCATTTTTTTCTCCAAGATTTGGTGGTAACCCCTAAATCCAAGGTTTTAAAAGGTTAGCAACTTTATCCTTTCATCACTCGTTATTAGTTTGCCTCAATGCTCTAGAAGTAGAGAGGGATTTCATGCTCTAAAAGTAGAGGGAATTTTAGATGTGTAATTTTAGGCAAATTTTGATTAGGCAAAAAGTTACTGAAAGTTGAAATATGTAATTTAACAGTTTTAGAGCTCAGAATGGAATGAGGTTTTCACTGCTACATCGATAATTAAAAGTTCCACATTTTTCATGTTAATTGTTTTGTCCAATTCAAAAATTGGTTCATGTAAATTTTTCAAAATTCAAATTTTTAGATTTCAGCAAGTAAATGAAGTGAAATTGATCCAAGCTCACATTAACTTGTAAGTTTGCATATGTCCAGATGTTTTTTACTTGGTAATTGATCAAAATGAGTATGGAGTAGAATTTTTTTAAATTAGTTAATGTGATGAACAATAATGCAGATGGCCCGGGAATGGATGTACGGTACTGACCGACGCTCTGCCGAGTTCATGAATGGCTTGCGCGAATTCCTCCGTGTGGCTGATGCGAACAAGCGGAATGGTTTTGTATTATGTCCGTGTAGTGACTGTAAGAATACAAAGGATTACTCAGACTCAAAAATCCTTCACATCCACGTGTTTCGGTGAGGTATGACATCTCAATTCCTCTGTTTTTCCTGTTCATGCATTTTTCCTATCCTGGGTTCCAAACGGGGCCTAAGAAATAAAGGCAAGCATTTCAACGGTCAGGCATGTCGCCAGCCGAAGCCTAAGGAACGTACTGGTGCTGATGTATTTGATATGGTCAAGGATTTGGATGAAATAGTAACCTTTGGAAAGGGTCCTGGCGGACGATCTGTTCTGAAGGACGATGACAGACACGCACCCATGTGGAAGAAGAAATCTATATTTTGGGAGCTACCCTACCAGAAATTCCTAGAGGTCCGCTCTGCAATCGACGTGATGCATGTGATGAAAAATCTTTGTGTGAACCTGCTAGGCTTCTTGGGCGTGTATGGGAAGACAGAAGATACACCGGAAGCACGGCAGGACCATCAACGTATGAAAGACCCAGAAGGCCTGCATCCAGAACGGTTTCAAGATCCTGCCAGCTACGCTCTTACCAAACAAGAGAAGGAAATCTTTTTTGAATGCCTGAGCAGTATCAAGGTCCCGTCTGGCTTCTCGTCGAATATAAAGGGAATCATAAATATGGCAGAGAAAAAGTTTCAAAACCTAAAGTCTCATGACTGCCACGTGATTATGACGCAATTGCTTCCGATTGCATTGAGGGGACTTCTACCGGACAATGTTCGAGTACCCATTGTGAAGCTATGTGCATTTCTCAATGCAATCTCTCAGAAGGTAATCAATCCTGAAGATCTACCACAGTTACAGAAGGATGTGGTCCAATGTCTTGTCAGTTTCGAGTTGGTGTTCCCACCATCCTTTTTCAATATTATGACGCACCTCCTGGTTCACCTAGTCGAAGAGATTTCCATTCTCGGTCCTGTATTTCTACACAATATGTTCCCCTTTGAGAGGTTCATGGGAGTCTTAAAGAAATATGTTCGGAACCGTGCTAGGCCAGAAGGAAGCATCTCCAAGGGCTATGGAACAGAGCAGGTCATTGAGTTTTGTGTTGACTTTGTTCCTGGTCTTAAGCCGATTGGTCTTCCTCAATCACGACATGAGGGGAGACTGAGTGGAAAAGGCACTCTAGGAAGGAAATCAATAATATGTAGGGACGGACATTCTTACACTGAAGCACATTACACAGTTCTGCAGAATTCCACCTTGGCGGCTCGGTATATCGAGCAACACAAGAAAATTGTACGCTCCAACAACACTGGAAAGCAGGACGACTGGATTAGAAAAGAACACATGAAGACTTTCGGCGGTTGGTTGCAAGCACATGTCATCAAAAGCAACACATTCCATGAGCTGTACTTGTTGTCCAGGTCACCATCTTCGACTATATGGACTTTCCAAGGGTACGAGATAAATGGGAATACATTTTACACGATCGCCCAAGATAAAAAGAGCACCAACCAAAACAGTAGTGTCCGCTTTGATGCAACAAACGACGATGGGTCAAAGACCACATATTATGGTTACATAGAGGAGATATGGGAACTTGACTATGCACCTACTTTTAAGGTCCCCATGTTTCGGTGCAAATGGGTCAACCTGAAAAGCGGGGTACAGGTAGACCCGCAGTACGGAATGACAACAGTGGATCTCAAGAATCTTAGTTACAGGGACGAACCATTCGTCCTAGCCAATGATGTGGATCAGGTTTTCTATGTGAAGGACATGTCCTCCAGACCGAAAAAAAGAAAAAATAA
Source organism: Poa pratensis (assembly GCA_947311845.1). NCBI lineage: Eukaryota > Viridiplantae > Streptophyta > Magnoliopsida > Poales > Poaceae > Poa > Poa pratensis. The sequence goes on from CAMZMU010000016.1 coordinate 2,400,218, forward strand.
GCAAACGAATACATCAGACGATGAGCCAAAGCGTCACATAGTTCTTTCAGGGAAAAAAACATCGTGGGAGTCGAGGACAAGACAGACATGTCAGCAGATTATGATAAGTTTGATGAAATTCCGCCCTTCACAGTGAAAACTGACCCAAGCATCCGTTAAATAATGAAGATGCTCCATGGTTACGGCCGAAGCGATCATAGGCAAGGGACATGCGCGAAGAAGGGTTCATGGCTTTTATGTAAATCAATGTAATGTATTAAACCTTTATGTGATGTGTAGTAATGTATTAAACCTTTATGTGGTGAAAACCATAATACATAGCTCGGGTCCATTTTTATTTAACCATAATATATCACGAATAATGTCGCTAACTTTTGCCGGGTCCTAAGCCACGGGGTGCTGAGCGGCCGGCGCTGCGCACCCAAAGAGCAGGAACCATCACAGGGGCAATACTCACGTGAGAAGGATCCCTATGAAGAACCATCCATCTACTGTTATACACCGCTGGCGTATCCAACATAAACACATAGCGATTGACGTGCTCGTCCTCCTCCCTGATACGACGACGTACCACCTCCTCGTGGGCCAGCTCCCTCTGCACCGAGTGTGGCCCACACGACTTCCACCAAACAAGATTCGGGTCGACGACGTCACCCGGATTCCTCACCAAGCGACGCGTCCCGGAAGATACCACCTCCCAGTGCCAGCCCGGCGGAGCCCAGTCCCGGACATCGCCGATCGCATCCAACAGGCCGGACATCGTCGCCGAGATCTGAAAAAATGAGTGGGGAATTTGATCAAACACCTAGGTAGGGGAGGGAGAGGGCAGCACCTTGGGGATTTTGTATTCGGTCGACGAACTGAAGGATTTTCTAGATAGAACAAAACACACGGTTTCTCCTGCATACAGCCCAACGCTGGCTCGTGAGTGCCCGCATATCAAAATGCAGCGTTGGGCGTATGCAGGGAGTCCGAATGCTTTGAATACCAAACTGAACTACAATGAGTGCCGTGAGTGCCCGGGAGGGGGCTATATATAGGGTCATGAATGCTTTGAATGCCAAACTGAACACACGGTTCTAAAAATCGCGTGGTCGTGAGACGGCAAATCGGCCTTCGATCCAGACAGCGGCAAGACGTCTCTGATGATCTGCAACCGTCCGAACAAGTGTTGGGGATGTTGCTAATCATCAGAGATCCTTGCCGCTGCTTGGATCCGACCGAGGGGAGGGTTCACCTTCAGCCTCCGCTCTAGGAACTCCTGCCTCTCAGAAATCTTGCTCTCTGCTACCCGTGTACTGCCAATGATGGATGCTATATATAGGGTCGTGGCCCCTTTAGTCCCGGTGGTATCATGGCCCGGGACTAGAAACACACCCCTGATCCAACGGCTCACAAGCCCTCAAAAGAAAACACCCCTGATCCAACGGCTCACAAGCGCTCGAAAGAAACACACGATCCGTGTGCTTCTTCCTTATTGGTGGGATTCCCTTTAGTCCCGGTTGGTGGCTCACAGAGTGATCCAACAGCTCACAAGCCCTCAAAAGAAACACACCCCTGATCCAACGGCTCACAAGCGCTCGAAAGAAACACACGATCCGTGTGCTTCTTCCTTATTGGTGGGATTCTCACTATATATATGTAGTCATGGCCTCCATTGGCATAGCACATCTAAACTCATATCTGCAACCTCATCACTCTCCCATGGCTTCCACCGTACCCACTCTAACCTACTCGGAGGCGGAGGCGCTTTGCGCCTCGAACTACCCCTGCCCGCCCGGCTACGACGTCCCCGCCGGCTGGAGGCTGAGCACCGGAGGCGTGCCGGTCCCTCCTGTCCTCAAGGTTTGGCGCGCCGGGTGGCCATCACGAACCACTACTACCTCGAGCTCACTCCGGAGCAGCGGATAGATCCCCGCTGGCATCCCGACTACCGCCCGACTTGGGACGCCTTCTTCATCAATCGACGTGAGAGGGCGCTCGCCAGGTACGAGGAGGACGGCCCGCCTTCTTCGAACTTCAACGAGGCCGGTTGTCGGCTGTGGTGGAGCGGCCGGACTCTCCAGAGCTTCATGAACTACATCACGACCGGCGATAACCCCCGCCTGCGTTACCCTCACTTCCAGTCCAGGCGACCGCCGCCCGACGACAGCGACGATGACGGCGGCGACTACGACGACTACGAGGACGAGTATTATAGGCCTAGACAGGAGTATGACTAACCTGAGCCACATCGTTGGTTAGGACAAATGGTTCGTCTATGTACCCAAGATTGTTGTCATTCCCTACTGCTTGTCTATCTACGGCGACAATCGTGTAAAATGTATTCTTTATCTCTGCATTTCCAACTAATGATCTTTAGCATCTGAATATTATTTGTATTATTTGGATTTATAAAATAGGAGTTATGAATTTCCAAACTTCTTATTTATTTTAATCATATAAACTACAAAATAAACTAGGAGTTATGAATTTCCAAACATCTTATTTATTTTATATTCAGATTCCTTATTTTTTCTGATAATAATAGACATATTATTTGTATTATTTGGATTTATAAAATAGGAGTTATGAATTTCCAAACTTCTTATTTATTTTAATCATATAAACTACAAAATAAACTAGGAGTTATGAATTTCCAAACTTCTTATTTATTTTATATTCAGATTCCTTATTTTTTTCTGATAATAATAGACATATTATTTGTATTATTTGGATTTATAAAATAGGAGTTATGAATTTCCAAACTTCTTATTTATTTTAATCATATAAACTTCAAAATAAACTAGGAGTTATGAATTTCCAAACTTCTTATTTATTTTATATTCAGATTCCTTTTTTTTCTGATAATAATAGACATATTATTTGTATTATTTGGATTTATAAAATAGGAGTTATGAATTTCCAAACTTCTTATTTATTTTAATCATATAAACTACAAAATACCCTTTTGTCGCAGGTGGTGCCACGGCCCGGGACAAAAGGTTCTGGACTCGCGCGCGAAAAATTGGACGGTCGAAAATGACCTCTTGTCTCGGGTGGTGCCACGGCCCGCGACAAAAGGGTCTCTTGTCCTGGGTGGTGCCACGGCCCGGGACAAGAGGCTATTCCGTATAAAGGAACTGCCTCTTCCCCTTCATCTTCACAAAGGCGATCCAGAGACAGAGCACATGGGCGAGGTGCTGCCGGATTTTTCCGTCGCACCCCCATCGCGTCCTCGTCGCACCGCTGCCGAGCGCCGCCACCACACGCACCGCCGCCGGAGAGGAGGCGTCCGTGCCACCGCCCGCAACCGCCCACACGCCACCGCCGTGGCCCGCACGTACGCCACCGCCACCGCACGCCGGAGAGGCGAGGCGCCCGCCACCGCCGCCGGAGAGGAGGAGCCCGCCACCGCCCGCACGCCCGCCGGAGAGGAGGCGCCCGCCACCGCCCGCACGCCCGCCGGAGAGGAGGCGCCGGTGAGCACGCCGACCGGCAACGCACCGCGCCCATTTTTTTTTACTTTAGAAGTAATTTTGTTAGAGTAAAGTTTACTTTAGAAGTAAAACTTGTTAGAGTACAGTTTAGTAAAAATTTTATAGTAATTTTTTGTAAAATTTTTAGTAAAATTTGTTAGAGTAATTTTTAAAGTTGTTAGAATTAGAGTAAAGTTGTTAGAGTAATTTTTAGTAAAATTTGTTAGAGTAAAATTTGTTAGAGTAATTTTTAGCAAAATTTGTTAGAGTAATTTTTAGTAAAATTTGTTAGAGTAAAATTTGTTAGAGTAATTTTTAGTTTAGAAAATTGTATAGAATTGTACAGAATTAAGTTTTGTTAGAAAATTGTTAGAATTAAGGTTGTTAGAAAATTGATAATTTCTGTTGGAAAATTAAGGTAGTTACCTTTAGAATTAGTTTTTGTTACAATTTTTGTTAGAAAATTGTTAGTAGTAATTTTTGTTAGTAGAAAATTGTTAGTAGTAATTTTTGTTAGAGTATCCATTTGTAATTTCTATTTTCACCTTTATGTAGATGGATCACACCAACTCCGGGGGTGAAGATCACACCAGACCCGATGGCGAAGATGTTATTTTACGCAGGACCAACTATGATGGCAATGCCTTGATTATGAACATTATAAGAGGGGATTTGGGTCTTGATGGAGATGAATGTGGTCTTGGTGGACATGAGCTAGAACAGAAGCTAGACCACGTGGACGAAGAAGAGATATCATCATTTTTTAATCCATCCGGTGATGTGATGCAAGACGTACTTGCTCGTTGGGAGACCCCAAGAGGAAGGTTTGATGTAGCCTAGCAGCAAGTTTTCCCTCAGTATGAAACCAAGGTTTATCGAACCAGTAGGAGTAACGATTCTTCAGAAGGTTGTTGGCGGCTCGCACGGCGCAACACGATCACCAACGTGGACCTGCACACAACACAATCAAAGTACTTTGCCCCAACGAAACAGTGAGATTGTCAATCTCACCGGCTTGCTGAAAACAAAGGATTAAACGTCTCGTGTGGAAAATGAGTATTAAGTTGCAGCGAATGAAAAGGGAACAGTTTGAAGTTTGTTGTTTAATCAATGTAAAGGAATTGGACCGGGGTCCACAGTTCACTAGTGGTGTCTCTCCATCAAGATATCTAACATGTTGGGTAAACAAATTACAGCTGGGCAATTGACAAATAATGAGCGCATGACAATGCATATACATGGCATGATGATTACTATGATATCTAATTGGGCATTACGACAAGATACATAGACCGTTATCCAACAGCGTCTATGACTAATAATCCACCACCGGGTTGTCATCCGAGTTCCCCGTTGGTATTAAGTTGCAAGCAACGAATAATCGCATTAAGTAAAGCGCGTAATGTAAACAAACACAAATGCCCGTGGACATAGCATCGTTAGGTTATCCCTAGTGGCAACAGCACATCCATAACCTTAGAACTTTCTGTCACTGTCCCAGATTTAACGGAGGCATGAACCCACTATCTAGCATAAATACTCCCTCTTGGAGTCACAAGCATCTACTTGGCCAAAGCATCTACTAGCAACGGAGAGCATGCAAGATCATAAATAACATAGGGCATAAATTGATAATCAACTTGACATAATATTCAATATTCATCGGATCCCAGCAAACACAACATGCAACATTACAATAATATGATCTTGATCATGTAGGGCAGCTCACAAGATCTAAACATGATGGCACAAATAGGAGAGACAACCATCTAGCTACTGCTATGGACCCGTAGTCCAAGGATGAACTACTCAGGCATCACCTCGGAGGCAGGCATGGCGATGTAGAAGCCTCCGGTGACGATTCCCCTCTCCGGTAGGGTGCCGGGAAGAGGTTCTGGACCCTCCCGAGCTAGGGTTGACGGCGGCGGCGTCTCTGGAACTTTTCGTGGATAATGGCTCGGGTACTTAGGGTTTTTGCATCGGGGGGAATAAGTAGGCGAAAGGGCGGCGGCTGGCGACCCCCGTGGGGCCCACACGCACCCAGGGCGCGCCTGGCACCTTGGCCGCGCCCTGGCCACGTGTGGGGCCCACGTGGCCCTCCTTCGTTGCTTCTTTGGTCCTTCAGGTGTGTTCTGATAAAATAGGACCCTCCGTGAAGTTTCGTCCAATTCCGAGAATATTTCCAGACTAGCTTTTCTGGAATACAAAAACAGCAGAAAACAGGAACTGGTGCTTCGGCATCTTGTTAATAGGTTAGTCCCGGAAAATGTATAAAAGTGACATAAAGTAGATGCAAAACATGTAGCAATTGGTATAAAACAAGCATGGAACATCAAAAATTATGGATACGTTTGAGACGTATCATGATGGAGAGGAGGAAGAACAGGTGGACGAAGGGTAGACAAACAACAATGATGGCCCCTCGACAACAACCGGCGAGGTATATATATATTAAGCCTCTTGTGGCTAGATGCATTAATTGACCCGTATATATATATTAATCACTCTTTCTTCTTTTAGACCTCCGGATCGAAGCAATCGATAGGTAGAACACGAGGCCCGAACAAAAGGTTGGATCCTAATCAAAGGTTCACCATCGACGAAATTTATGATAGTGGACAACCAAGGGCTTCAGAAAAGCACGCGAGGCTGTTTATAAATCAATGCGAAGTGATTGTTAGGGACAACCTTCCGATCACCATCCAAGAATGGATTAAGCCAAAGAATGCAGGTGAAGAATTCACTAGTTATATCGACGATGATGCCAAATATGACCTTTGGGAGAAGCTCATAGCACATTTCAAACTACCTCCAGAGTATGAAGAATTCGAGGCAGATGGTATTACCCCAGTTGAGGGTGGGCTTGAAAGAAGAGAGAGAGTCAAGCGGTGGGCTCTATCAAAGATGGCGAATTGTGGCGTGCCCTCGGGAACGATGAAAAAGGTGGACGAGCACGAGGCAAAGGCGCTGTGCCGTGGGATGATGACGTGAATCACACGCTCGTTGGGAGACCCCAAGAGGAAGGTATGATGCAGTTCAGCAGCAAGTTTTCGCTCAGTATGAAACCAAGGTTATCGAACCAGTCGTGGAATCTACACACAACACAATCAAACTACTTTGCCCCAACGAAACAGTGAGGTTGTCAATCTCACCGGCTTACTGAAAAAACAAAGGATTAAACGTCTGGTGTGGAAAATGAGTATTAAATTGCAGAGAATGAAAAGGAAACAGTTTGCAGTTTGTGGTTGTTTAATCAGTGTAAAAGAATAGACCGGGGTCCACAGTTCACTAGTGGTGTCTCTCCATAAAAGATAACTAACATGTTGGGTAAACAAATTACAGCTGGGCAATTGACAAATAGTGAGCGCATGACAATGCATAAATATGACATGATGATTACTATGGTATTTAATTGGGCATTACGACATGATACATAGACCGTTATCCAACTGCGTCTATGACTAATAATCCACCGCCGGGTTGTCATCCGAGTTCCCTGTTGGTATTAAGTTGCAAGCAACGGATAATCGTATTAAGTAAAGCGCGTAATGTAAACAAACACATATGCCCGTGGACATAGCATCGTTAGGTTATCCCTAGTGGCAACAGCACATCCACAACCTTAGAACTTTCTGTCACTGTCCCAGATTAAACGGAGGCATGAACCCACTATCTAGCATAAATACTCTCTCTTGGAGTTACAAGCATCTACTTGGCCAAAGTATCTACGAGTAACGGAAAGCATGGAAGATCATAAATAACATAGGGCATAGATTTATAATCAACTTGACATAGTATTCAATATTCATCGGATCCCAGCAAACACAACATGTAGCATTACAATAATATGATCTTGATCATGTAGGGCAGGTCACAAGATCTAAACATGATGGCACAAATTGGAGAGACAACCATCTAGCTACTGCTATGGACCCGTAGTCCAAGGATGAACTACTCACGCATCACTCCGGAGCAAGCCATGGCGATGTAGAAGCCTCCGGTGACGATTCCCCTCTCCGGCAGGGTGCCGGGAAGAGGTTCTGGACCCTCCCGAGCTAGGGTTGACGGCGGCGGCGTCTCTGGAACTTTTCGTGGATATTGGCTCAGGCCCTTAGGGTTATTTTCTCGGGAGGAATAAGTAGGCGAAAGGGCGGCGGCTGGAGACCCCCGAGGGGCCCACACCACTCCAGGGCGCGCCAGGGGGGGACCCGCGCCCTGGTGGCGTGTGGCCTCCTGGTGGCCCTCCTTTGTTGCTCCTTTGCTCCATCTGGTGTCTTATGGTAAAATAGGGATGCCCGTGAAGTTTCGTCCAATTCCGAGAATATTTCCAGACTAGCTTTTCTGGAATACAAAAACAGCAGAAAACAGGAACTGGCGCTTCGGCATCTTGTTAATAGGTTAGTCCCAAAAAATGTATAAAAGTGCCATAAAGTAGATGCAAAACATGTAGCAATTGGTATAAAACAAGCATGGAACATCAAAAATTATAGATACGTTGGAGACGTATCAGCATCCCCAAGCTTAGTTCCTGCTCGTCCTCGAGTAGGTAAACGATAGAAACAAAATAATTTTTGAGGTGACATGCTACCATCATAATCTTGATCATATAATATTGCAAGGCACATGTAAATGAATGAAGTGATCCAAATCAATGGTCTATAATTTGCTACCAATTAGATAATGAGTAAACAACGAATCACACAAGCTAAACGTTTTCATGAATAGTACTTTCAAGACAAGCATCAAACTGTTTTGCATAGATGTTAACTCATAAAGCAATAGTTTCTAATAAAAGGTATTCAATCAACACAATGGAAGAATTAAGTTTCAGCATTTGCTTCAACTTACAACATATTTATCTCATGGATATTGTCAACACAAAGTAGTATAACAAGTCCAATATGTTGCATATAACCCATGTTGTAACAAAGTTGACACTAGTGTTTGCTTGTGGAAGACGGAAAGAATAGGAAAACTGACTCAACATAAAAGTAAAAGAAAGGCCCTTCGCAGAGGGAAGCAGGGATTAAGTCATGTGCTAGAGCTTTTAGGTTTTTGAAAGCATATAGAGATTGCATAAAATATTTGATACTGATGTCTACGCACACTTCTATTCTTGTAGATAGTGTTGGGCCTCCAAGTGCAGTGGTTTGTAGAACAGCAGCAAGTTTCCCTTAAGTGAATCACCCAAGGTTTATCGAACTCAGAGAGGTAGAGGTCAAAGATATCCCTCTCAAGCAACCCTGCAATTAAGATACAAGAAGTCTCTTGTGTCCACAACACACCTAATACACTTGTCAGATGTATAGGTGCACTAGTTCGGCGAAGAGATATTAAAATACGAGTGATATGGATGATTATAAGTAGTAATTGCAATCTGAAATAAAAATGGCAGCAAGCAAACATGTAGTAGAACTGGTTGTAAACGGTGTTTCAATGCTTAGAAACAAGGCCTAGGGATCATACTTTCACTAGTGGACACTCTCAACAATAATAATATAATTGAATACATAGATATTCCCTCTTCACTATGCTACTCTGAGCTATTCTCTCGTTGGATAACGAACACCAATCCACTGCATAGGGCTATAACAGCACACCTTAAAGTCGCATTCCCATGTCTAGTTAACCCCACACTGTCAACTTGAGCGCCCTAGAAGGTACTAGACAAACACCGCAATTTCATAAAGACATCCAACGCAAATAATAACTCATGATAAATATTCCTGTTATCTTTAGCCTAAGAGCCACACACGGGGCGCACACTGTCAACTTCGCACCGTGGGACAAAGGTGACTCCGGAGATTACATTAATAAAACCACTTGAGTAGCACAATCATAAGATGATGAAGAGTAACATCTATGGATTCAACTAGATTACAAATCTCATGATCACATAAAGATCACACCATGGGAGAGAGAGATAAACCACATAGCTACCGGTAGAGCCCTCAGCCTCGAGGGAGAACTACTCCCTCCTCATCATGGGAGGCAGCAACGACGATGATGGAGGCGGTGGCGTGGATGGAGATGGCTCCGGGGCACTTCCCCGTCCCGGCAAGGTGCCGAAACAGAGACTTCTGTCCCCCGAATTAGGGTTTTGGATGGCGGCGGAGCTCTGGAACTTTTCTGGGGAAATCGTCGATCCGTCCGTGAGTTTTACGTCAGGGGCAATATATAGTCCAAAGGGCGTCGTGAGGCGGTGCACGAGGAGACGACACCATACTATTGCGCCTGGAGATTCCCTGCCGCGCCCAGGTATGGTGTGGGCTCCTCGTGGCCCATCTCAGGCTCCCCTTCTGGCTCCAGGTGTCTTCTGATAAAATAGGGGCCTCCGTAAATTTTCGTCCAATTCCGAGAATATTTCCAGACTAGCTTGTCTGGAATACAAAAACAGCAGAAAACAGGAACTGGCACTGTGGCATCTTGTTAATAGGTTAGTCCCAAAAAATGTATAAAAGTGACATAAAGTAGAAGCAAAACATGTAGCAATTGGTATAAAACAAGCATGGAACATCAAAAATTATAGATACGTTTGAGACGTATCAGATACTCCTCCCAACCTTGCTCACACAAGCCATGGCTAGCCGAATCCTCGGGTGCCTTCCATCTATCACATACCATGGAGGAGTATCTATTTTTGAGAGGTGTTTGTTAATTGTCAACGAATGGTAGCGGGTGATAACAGTATTCTACCTGTCAAACGGAATTTCAAGAGCGGCTCCCATAAGGACGTTATTTCTACCAGCAAGGCAGATCATCCCTTTTTCTCTTTGGCTTACACACATGCAGATATTTCACTGTGTTGTCATTGCTTACTGATGAATCAGGGCAAAAGTGTGAAGAGAATTAATGGTTAAAGTTGTAATTAATTGGGACTGGGCACCCCGTTGCCAGCTCTTTTTGCAAAATTAGAGGATAAGCGGATGTATATGCCGCTAGTCCAGGTGTGAAAGTCCATTTGACAACCAGAATAAAGAATAACCACACTAATTTCTCATGAGCTAGTAACATTGACACAAAAAGGGAATAATAACATTTTGAATAATTTAAAGGTAGCATATGAAAAATTTACTTGGAGTGGCAAGGAAATACCACATATAGGTAGTTATGGTGGACACAAATGGCATGGATTTTGGCTCAAAGATTTGGATGCACGAGAAGCATTCCCTCTCAGTACAGAGTTTAGTCTAGCAAGGTTTATGTAAGCAAACAAGAATATCAACCCGTACACCAAGTTTTATATGACAAACATATTGCAAACGTTATAAGAGTTCATACCGTCTTCCTTGTTAACGAAACCCGTTTATTAGAAAATATCTAGATCTTAGAGATACCACCGATGCAAACCAAATTTTCAACAAGCTTTACAGTAGTTCTTCACTAATAGGCTTAACTCATGTGATACACAAATTTAATCATGATCTACTTGTTAACTCAAAACAATTGACAAGTATCAAGTTATCCATATTAGTGATCTACAAGATTAAGCAAGTTTTTCCTTATACCAATTACCACATGCAACATTTCAGGAACCAACCAAACACCAATCAATTTATTTCAACCACTCTCTAAACAGATATAAGTGAAGCAAAAGAGTAATTTCTACAAAACAAAGCTAATAGCTCTGAAAAGAGATACATGAAAACAAGAGCTAAAAGCTGAACAGCGCTAGATATGAATACTCAAGACGTATAAGTGCAGAATAGGAGTATTCTCATGAAAAAACGGAGCGTGTCTCTCTCCCAATAAATAATGCTAGGGTCCAGTCAAGCTTATTGAAAATAAAAGACAATACTGAAAATAAAAGCACACAGACATGATGGCGTGAATCACACGTTCGTTGGGAGACCCCAAGAGGAAGGTTCGATGTAGCCTAGCAGCAAGTTTTCCCTCAGTATGAAACCAAGGTTATCGAACCAGTAGGAGCAACAATTCTTCAGAAGGTTGTTGGTGGCTCGCGCGGCGCAACACGATCACCAACGTGGAACCTGCACACAACACAATCAAACTACTTTGCCCCAACGAAACAGTGAGGTTGTAAATCTCACCGGCTTGCTGAAAACAAAGGATTAAACGTCTCGTGTGGAAAATGAGTATTAAAATGAAGAGAATGAAAAAGGAACAGTTTGCAGTTTGTGGTTTAATCACTTTAAAAGAATAGACCGGGGTCCACAGTTCACTAGTGGTGTCTCTCCATAAAGATAACTAACATGTTGGGTAAACAAATTACAGCTGGGCAATTGACAAATAGTGAGCGCATGACAATGCAAATACATGACATGATGATTACTATGATATTTAATTGGGCATTACGACATGATACATAGACCGTTATCCAACAGCGTCTATGACTAATAATCCACCGCCGGGTTGTCATCCGAGTTCCCCGTTGGTATTAAGTTCCAAGCAACGGATAATCGCATTAAGTAAAGCGCGTAATGTAAACAAACACATATCCCCGTGGACATAGCATCGTTGGGTTATCCCTAGTGGCAACAGCACATCCACAACCTTAGAACTTTCTGTCACTGTCCCAGATTCAACGGAGCCATGAACCCACTATCTAGCATGAATACTCCCTCTTGGAGTCACAAGCATCTACTTGGCCAAAGCATCTACTAGGAACGGAGAGCATGCAAGATCATAAATAACATAGGGCATAGATTGATAATCAACTTGACATAATATTCAATATTCATCGGATCCTAGCAAACACAACATGTAGCATTACAATAATATGATCTTGATCATGTAGGACAGCTCACAAGATGTAAACATGATGGCACAAATAGGAGAGACAACCATCTAGCTACTGCTATGGACCCGTAATCCAAGGATGAACTACTCACGCATCACTCCGGAGGCAGGCATGGCGATGTAGAAGCCTCCAGTGACGATTCCCCTCTCCGGCAGGGTGCCGGGAAGAGGTTCTGGACCCTCCCGAGCTAGGGTTGACGGCGGCGGCGTCTCTGGAACTTCTCGTGGATAATGGCTCGGGCACCTAGGATTATTTTCTCGGGGGGAAAATGTAGGCGAAAGGGCGGCGGCTGGAGAGCCCCGAGGGGCCCACACCATACCAGGGCACGGCAGAGGGGGGGCCGCGCCCTGGTGGCGTGTGGCTTCCCTGTGGGCCCTCTCCGTTGCATCTTTGCTCTATCTGGTGTCTTCTAGAAAAATAGGGATGTCCGTGAAGTTTCGTCCAATTCTGAGAATATTTCCAAATTAGATTTTCTGGAATACAAAAACAGCAGAAAACAGGAACTGGCACTTCGGCATCTTGTTAATAGGTTAGTCCCAAAAAATGTATAAAAGTGCTAGAAAGTAGATGCAAAACATGTAGCAATTGGTATAAAACAAGCATGGAACATCAAAAATTATAGATACGTTGGAGACGTATCAAGACGCTCCAAGAAAAGCACATATGATGTGAAAGAATTAAAATATAGTTTCACTAGAGATGACCTGATAATTTGACGATGAAGAAGGGGATGCCTTGGGCATCCCCAAGCTTAGACGCTTGAGTCTACTTGAAATATGTTGGGGAGATCCATGGGAGCCTCCAAAAGCTTAAGCTCTTCACTCTTCTTGATCCTATTATCACCCTTCTCTCTTGACCCTTGTAAACTTCCGTCACAACAAACTCAAAGTAAATCTCATTAGAGGGGTTTGTACCCAAAATTTTTAATCCACTGGTTCTGTTGTGACACATTGCAAGAACTCAATAAAACATTAGCTACATCCCTTCAATAGAAAGACTTGCCTAAAGCCCAGAAGAGACAATGCAAAAAAAAAAAGAGACAGAATCTGTCAAAACAGAACTGCTAGTAAAGATGAATTTTTTCGAGGCACTTACAACGCTCAGATCAAAAAACTTTGAACTAATGAAAGATTCAGACATTCATAAAGATCACGCACAAAAAGTGTCAGATTTTTTCAACAATCTGGTGAATTTAGTATTTTCGTACAGTGGACAGCAAAAATCTGTTTCTGCGCAGCAATCAAAATTAAGCATCGTCTTAACACTAGAGGCTACTCTTGGCACAACAATACGAGAAAATAAAGATACAAAGGAGTTGCTACAGAATTAAACAACCTCCTTGACTCAATAAAAGAAAAATTGCAGAAATAAAAATAATGGGTTGCCTCCCATAAGCGCTTTTCTTTAACGCCTTTTAGCTAGGCACAAAGCATGCATCAAGTATTACCAAATGAAGAAGCATCAACATTATAATTTGTTCGAACAATAGAATCATAAGGTGGCTTAATCTTCTTCCTAGGAAAGTGTTCCATACCTTTCTTGAGAGGAAATTGATATTTAATATTCCCCTCTTTCATATCAATAATAGCACCTACAGTTCTAAGAAAAGGTCTTCCAAGCACAATAGGGCAGGGAGGATTGCATTCAATATCCAATACAATCAAATCAACGGGAACATAATTGTTATTAACCATGATAAGAACATAATCAATTCTTCCCAAAGGTTATTAATAGTGGAATCAGCAAGGTGAACATCCAAATAACAATTTTCCAAAGGTGCTAAATCAAGCATATCATAAAATCTTTTAGTCATAACAGAAATACTAGCACCAAGGTCACACAAAGCATTGCAATCAAAATCATTCAATTTCATTTTAATAATGGGCTCCCAACCATCTTCTAACTTCCTAGGGATAGATACTTCACGTTTCAATTTTTCTTCCTTCACTTGCATGAGAGCATTAGTAATATGTTTAGTGAAAGCCATGTTTATCTCACTTGCCTTAGGAGTTCTAGCAAGCTTTTGCAAGAATGCAATTACTTCAGAAAGATTACACCCATCAAAATCAAAATTATTATCATCAAAGGTAATGGAGTTATTATCTTCGTTATTGCTAGAAATTTCAGCATCTTTATCAAGAACAGTTTTAGAGTTATCAGGCAATTTAGGACATCTTGCAATAGAAGTGGAAACATTACCAACACCAATTATCTTGTCATTCATGGTAGGAGGTTTGCTAACACTCGTGTTTGAAGCATTTTCAGAAGTAGTAATAGTATGAACTCTAGCAATATTATTCTTCCTAGCAATTTCATCCTCTCTTTCCCATCTAGCAGTCAATTCGGCTAACATCCTCACATTGTTATCAATTTTAACTTGTATGGCATTGAGAGTTTTGCTCTCTTTAACATCATGAGGCATGTTTTTTAGTTTCAACAAATCAACATCAACAGCAAGACTATCAACTTTAGAGGCAAGAACATCAATTTTCCCAAATTTCTCCTCAACAGTTTTATTGAAAGCAGTTTGTGTACTAATAAAATCTTTAAGCATGACTTCAAGATCAGAGGGTACACTCTTATTATTGTTATAGGAGCTACCATAGGAATTTCCATAACCATTGCCACTATTAGAAGGATAGGGCCTATAATTGCTATTACCAAAATTATTCCAATAAGCATTGTTGTTGAAGTTATTATTTTTAATGAAGTTCACATCAACATGCTCTTCTTGAGCAACCAAAGAGGCTAAAGGAACATTGTTTGGATCAACATGTGTTTGCCCATTTGCAAGCATAGTGTTGCGTTAGAAACACGTCACACGAACACGTCCTCATGTACCCGCGGTGCCGGGGGAGATACTCCGCAACTCGCCCCGCGGGAGGCCTGCTTCCAGCGCGATACGCAAGACAGCAAACAGGCACTTTTTAGACCAGACGCCCCAGCCCCTCGGGAAGCCCCGTCAGAGGAAGCCGGCGACGATTGGTCGAACTAAGCCGGACTTGGCCGCTCTCAGTTCGGTTTTCGATATCCGGTGAAATCTACGCGAAGTCGCCGAACAACGGAAGCATAAACAAGGGTTTGAGGAGAGAAAAAGTAGGTTGTATTGATAGGTTGTCGATTGTTTGCTTTGCTTGATTTCAATCGGCCATCACCTCTCACATATATATGAGGCGGCTGGACTTCCCGTACAAGTGTTGGACTTCTACAAGGTTTACAAATCATAGTCTAAGTCAAGTCTATCTCTAAAATAGGCAACTTATTGACCGGCAACGTTGGCTTCAAACTTGCTGGTAACTTCTGGAAAGTTGCCTTTTGTCCATCCACGTTGCCTTTAAACTTGCCGGCTACTTTGGAAAGTTGCCTTTTGTCTTTCTCAAACTTGCCTTTCTTCAGAGATAAGATATCTTGATCGGCTTCGTATTGGACCCGGACATCAGCATCTGTCCGGCTCCTTTTAGAAAGTTGCCTTCCATTTTCCAGCCCTGATCTTGGAAAGTTGTCTTCTTCTTGCCGGCTTGTATTGACAAAGTTGATTTCTCCTCTGCCGGCTTGTTTTGACAAAGTTGGCTTCTTTTCCGCCTTGTTTGGCTTCTTTTCTGCCATCTTTATTGCTTTCCTTTGACTTAGCTCGCTATGTCTTCAGGCAACTCTGCACTCCCGAATCTAGCTTCCGCCTTGCTCCAGTTGCCGGATTATTGGCTGCCTTCTTCTGGCCGTCTTTTCCTGGAAACTTTCCCAGATTAACATTTTAGTCTTCTTTGCCACCTTCTTCGAGCCACCAAGTCTTCCTTGAACCTGAAACTGGCAATCTGCCAAAAACGGGTGCTAACATATGCCCCCCTGTTTTCTAGTAGAGCTTGCGTACTAGAAAATATTCAATGTAGAAGTTTTTGTCTAAGGGCGATGCTTAAGCTCATCGGCCATGTGCTAAGGGCGATATATGTATATCGGCCATACGTGCAACTCATGCAGTTTGCCACACGCTCGGGTGGAATTTCTTCAAGTATTTCCCATTGATAGCTCGAGGTAGCATGCTGCCTTCCAATGTCTCCACCAGATAAGAGTTGCCGGGTACTATTCTCGCGACTCGCAGTGGCCCTTCCCAGTTTGGGGACCATTTGCCAAATTTCCGGCTTCTGGGCCAACTGGCAATATAACTTTCCAACCAAGTCGCCAATTTGAAAGTCTTTAAGCCGGACCTTCTTATTGTAAGTTTTTGCCACCCGCAACTTTTCCTTCTCGATTTCCCTCAAGGCAATAACACGCTTGTCGGCTACTTCATCAATATTGTCCATCATCAAGCTGCAGTAGTCTTCAGCCGACAAGTCATTTTGCTTAGCAAACCTCAAGGCAGCCAGATTCACTTCTATTGGCAAAACGGCTTCTTGTCCATATACTAACTCAAAAGGAGTTGTTTTTGCTCCATGCCTTGAGATCCTGTGAGCCCACAATGCTTCGGACAACACTTCATGCCACCTCCTTGGATGGTCCTGTACCTTCTTCTTAATCAACTTGATCAAGATTTTATTGCTTGACTCGGCTTGTCCGTTGGCTTGTGCATAGTAGGGAGATGAACTGAGCATCTTGATTCCAAGTGATTCGGCAAATTGCTTCACCTCCTTAGCCATGAAGGAAGTACCTTGATCTGTGGTAAGAGTCTGCGGAATGCCGAATCGATGGATGATATGTTCTGTAATAAACTGGATCACCTCCTTGTGGGTCATGTTTCTGAGAGGTACTGCTTCAGACCACTTGGTGAAATAATCAGTAGCCACCAATACGAACCGATGCCCCTTGGATGAAGGCGGATGGATCATGCCGACAAAGTCAAGCGCCCAACCCCGGAAAGGCCACGGTTTTATAATTGGATTAAGAGGTGAAGCTGGCACCAACTGAATATCTCCAAACTTCTGGCAGCTTCGCATCCCTTGTAATATCTGAAGCAGTCATTGATCATTGTCGGCCAATAAAATCCTGCTCGCCTGAGCATCCACTTCATCTTGTGGCCGACTGATGTGTTCCACATAAACCATCATGTACCTCTCCCATGGCAACTCTAGCTTCGTCTTCATTCAAGCACTTTAGAAGAAGACCATCAGCTGTTCGGCGATATAAGGCGGCATCCACCAATGTATACTTGAGAGCTAAGCGCCGAACTGCTCTGTCTGTTTTTTGACTTGGATCTTGTAAATAATCAATATAAGGTTGTCTCCAGTCGTCCGCCAAGTTGTCATTTGACCTTCCCTTAGCCGGCTCCAGCAAGCCGGCCTCTTGTTTGGCTTCCTCCAAGTTGGCAACATTTACTCTCTTAGCCGGCTCCAACAAGCCGGCTTCTTGTTGGCTTTCTCCAAGTTGGCAACATGAATTGTTGGTTGTTCCTGATGAAAACATTCCACGACTGACGTGATAGCCGGATGCTTGTTGCGCCAACTCATTGGCAAGCCAATTGTCTTGCCTAGGAACATGGGATATGTGGAAATAATCCAACGTTGAAATCATATCCAGGCATCTGTCAAGGTACATGTTGAGGGATCCGCTGTTGCACTGACAAATCTTGGCCACTTGCTGGACAATAAGCAACGAATCTCCATATGCCTCGACATGAGTTACCCCTGCGTCAACTAAATTTCTAGCCCGAATAGAAGTGCTTCGTATTCGGCTTCATTGTTAGTACATAAATAGTCAAGACGACAAGAGGCTTCGAAAACAGTACCGTGTGGTGAGATGTACACAATGCCAACTCCTTGTCCGCTGCTGCAGACTGAGCCATCAAAATAAAGCTTCCACGGTACAGCCGACACAATATTTAAGCCGGCTTCTTGCTCCAGGTCAATCCGATGTTCAACAATAAAGTCAGCTACAATTTGGCCTTTCATAGATTTTAGTGGTTCATAAGCCAAATCATATTCAATCAACCCGTACGCCCATTGCCGATTCGTCCCTAAGAATCGGCCTTTGTATCATGTGTTTGAGAACATCGGTCTGACCAAAGACTTTGCATTCACTGGACAGCAATAATGGCGCAATTTGGTGCAGGCAAAATAAAGAGACAAACACAACCTCTCTACAAAGCTGTACCTTGACTCGGCATCCAGCAAACGTCTACTCAGATATGTGAACGTATTCTTGTCCTTCGGCTTCCTGAGTTAAGGCAGCTCCGATACTTTGTCCTCAGCAGCAATATAAAGCCGGAAAGGCTGACCACGAGGGCTTCCTGAGAACTGGAGGAGTAGACAGGCAAGTTTTTATCTTGTCAAACGCCTCTTGCTGCTTTGCCCCCCAGGTGAATTCATCATCGTTCTTGAGCCGAAGGATCTGTGTAAACGCATCAACTTTTCCAGACAAGTTAGCAATGAATCTTCTCAAATAGTTTACCTTGCCCAGAAATTTCTGCATGTCTTTTTGCAACCCGGCGCCTGTATTTCTGGATGGCTTCAATCTTTGCCGGGTCAACTTCTATGCCATGTTCATGTATGATAAAACCAAGGAACCTCCCAGCCGACACGCCAAAGGCACACTTCAAAGGATTCATCTTGAGCCCGTACTTCCTCATTCTTTCAAACGCCAGCCGCAAGTCGGCCAAGTGATTTGACTCGCCGTCCGACTTAACCACCACGTCGTCAATATACACCTCCAGTACGACTCCAGAAGATCATGAAATATCAGGTTCATCGCTCTTTGATATGTGGCTCCGGCATTTTCAATCCAAAGGTCATCACAGTCCATTCGAACAAGCCAACAAAGCCTGGGCAGCGAAACGCCGTCTTAGCCGAATCTTCTTCGGCCATAAATATTTGGTTGTAACCTGCGTTGCCATCCAAGAAGCTGATAACTTTGTGACCTGAGGCTTCGTTGATAAGCATGTCGGCTATTGGCATAGGGTATCATCCTTTGGCGTGCGCGATTCAAATCTCTGAAATCTATACACGCCCTGATCTTGTCGGATCCTTTCTTTTCGACCGGCACAATGTTGGATAACCATTCGGCATACTTACAGGGCCGAATAAAGTTGGCTTTCAAAAGCCGGTCTATTTCCGCCTTTATCCGATCATAGATCAGTGGATTAAATTTGCGAGCCGGCTGCTTGTATGGTCTGAAGCCGGCTTTGATAGGCAACCGATGTTCCACCAACTCTCGGCTTAACCCAGGCATCTCGTGGTATTCCCATGCAAAGCAATCCACGTACTCTTGACTAGCGCGATTAATTAGACTTATAATCGGCCGCCAACTTTTGCTTTACAAATGTTGGCCTAGGGACAGTGCCATCCCCAATGTCAACTTCTTCAAGCAAGTCAGCCGATGTAAAGCCTTGTCCCAACTTGTCCATGTCGTCTGGTTCTTCAATTGCTTCGTACATATCGTTCCTTTCGGCCCGATACTTGTCCAGACGCTTCTGCAGCCACTCGTCGTTTTGATCCATCTACTTGAGCTGCAGCCGATTGCCACCAATCGGCTTTAGAGTTACTGGCACGAATCCGTCCCTGGTAGCACTCAGGAAATCGAACCCGGATAAATCACGCCCAGAAAGGCATGTAACATTGGAATGTTGCCAATCAACAATCGATTCGGCTAGTGCAATGCAGCCGATTCGTCAGCATGGATGACTTCAATTTCGTCGTCAACCCATTGCACAAGTTGCTGGTGCATAGTAGACGGAACACACTGGTTAGCATGAAGCCAATCTCGTCCAGCAGCACATTGTAATTTCCCTGCACCTCAGCAACAAAGAAGGCGGTAGCCAAAGTCTTGCTTCCTACTGTGAGCTCCAAGCTGATAACTCCTTTGGCTTCTACCCTTCTCCTCCTTCGAACCCATTTAGCACCATGTTCGTCTTCATCAGGTCGCCATCATCTAGTTGTAGCTTTTGAAGACAGAATACGGCATCAAGTTTACCACAGCGCCGCCATCAACCAT
Source organism: Poa pratensis (assembly GCA_947311845.1). Classification (NCBI taxonomy): domain Eukaryota; kingdom Viridiplantae; phylum Streptophyta; class Magnoliopsida; order Poales; family Poaceae; genus Poa; species Poa pratensis. The sequence continues at coordinate 2,420,354 of CAMZMU010000016.1, forward strand.
CATCCTGGTGACGGCTTACCATCAATATGCCCTCTGACGTACAGAGGTTTGAGGTGTTTCACCGGCTTGTCAGGTTTTTCAAAGACAGCATTTTTGGGTCCAAAGTTGATTTGCGCCACCTCGCCTTCTTCTTCAACAGCGCGGAACTCAGCAGGCAAATAATACACCATGTTGATATCCATACCCGCCGAGTTGGTGTTTCTTCATAATCTAGCAGATCTTCGTCATCGGTCATATTGCCCGATTCGCTCACTGCTGATGTTGCCATTGCGAGGTCTTCATCCAACTGTTCCTCTATTGCAAGGTCTTGAATTGCCGGCTCTTCCTCCATGTTTGCCGGATTTTCCTCTTGAGTTGTCGATTCTTCCGCCACCAAGTTTGCCGGATTTCCCTCTGCCAAATCTGCTGCTTCCACTTCATCTGCCCATGATGAGTAGGTGATAGCTGGCGTTGCTGCCGCTCTATTTCACTATTGACAGCAGGACTCATGGTAGCTGGCGCGGAAGCTATCATAAGGACTGGCCTAGGGATCCACCTTTGAGCTGGCAACATTGGTCGCTCAGCATTGAATTCGACGTCCCTGGATCGCTCAGCTCCTTCTTCTGCCTTCTCCCGGTTCCTTGCCCTTTGCAGTTTCCGCTTTTGTGTCTTCGTTATACCAGGCGGACACCACTTTGGCTGAGTATATTTTGGGTCCCGGGGTTGAACTGCTGCGGCTTGACTGGAGCTGGCTTCGTGATCATATGTTGCTGCCTTTGGCGCGATAGCAGCTATCGGCTCGCTAGTTGCTGGCTCTACGACCGGGTCTTTCATCTTTATAACATGAGTTCCAACAATCAACAAGTTGCCTGCAACCAATCCACCTTCTGGCTCAGCTTTCTTAGAACCTTGTTCCTTGATCCGCCAATATGACGCGTCTCCGGGATACACCAGCCGGCTTTGCATAGATGGCCGGATTGCCCTGCGTTTGACCTCTTCAGCCGGCTTATGGTGCCGGCTACATTCCTCGGCAGATGGCGACCTGGGTCGTTTCCCATACTGCCATTGGCGTGATCTTGACCCAGCTTGACGCACATACTTGTTCAGCAGCATGTCAAAAGTTGGCTTTATCTTTCTTGGTCTATATTCAACCTGGTTTGTCTTCCATCTTCCAACTTCCGGGCTCTTGGGCTTGATAAATCTAGGTGGCGACTTGTCGGACTGTGGTCCTTGCCCCCCGAGTGCAGGGTTATTGACGGTAATCTTGATGACTTCGCCTCCATCGGGTTGCCGGCTCACTGTAACTTGTCTTCCTGTCGCCTTGTTGCCGGCTACTTTCCTAGGTTCACCAACAACAATATTAGATTTATTAGCGGCTTCGGCTGCTTCTGGCCGAAGTAGAACTTTCTTTCCCTCCAGGTCTAGCACGTTTACTGGAAACGGCTGTGTGTCAATCGCCATGGCAGCAAAGCTCAATCGTCCGTCATTGAGGGCCGATTGGATCTGTCGACGAAAAACATTGCAATCATTAGTAGCATGAGAGAAAGAATTGTGATACTTGCAATAAGCCCGCCGCCTTAATTCATCAGGCGATGGTATAACATGATTGACCCTTATCACTTTATCCTTCAACAAGGCATCAAATATTCTATCACACTTGCCTACGTCAAAGCTGCATTTTATTTCATCATCTCGATTCTTACGAATCGGCTTCAAGTCATCGCACATGTAAGGTTTGGCCTTGCTTGGCCAAACAAACTCGGCAGCGTAAACATTGGCTTCATCACCGGAGTCGGCCTCATTTTCGACAAAATTAAGCCGGCTCCTGCTCATCCGATGCGAGTCTTTTGACTCATTGACCCGGCTTTCTTGGGCCAGAGCTCTCTCTTGGACTTGGCCAACAGACAAGAATTCATGTCCTTCTCCCTCTCTTTCAGGTAAGACCTTAGCCCATTGAAAACCAAGTCAGCCATGTCTCTTCTGTTATCACCAAACTATAACATCGGTTTCTAGTGTTTCTAAACCTCTTGATGTAATCGGATACCGATTCATCATGCTTTTGCCTAACCGATGTAAGGTGGGACAACTTAAGTTCTATTTCTCCGGCAAAGAAGTGTTCATGAAACTTTTGCTCTAAATGAAACCAAGTATGTATAGAATTAGGAGCTAAAGTCGAAAACCAAGAAAACGCAATGCCGGTTAAAGACAATGAGAACATGCGAACTTTAATATGATCATGATTAGCTTCGCCTAATTGAGCCAAATATTGACTAATGTGTTCCCATGTTGTCTTGCTATCCACCCCATTAAATTTGGCAAATTCAGGAACTCTATAACCAGGTGGATAAGGTTGCAGATCAAAATAATCGGGGTAAGGTTTAGTGTAAGTCCTATGTTTTGGCATCACCCCGAGTTTGTCAAAAGCTATCTGGTCCAACCTTCTCCTGAAATCGGCTAACGAATCGTCCATAACGGCCGATTGAGCCGTCACAAGAGAAGAGTTGGCGGCAGGGCCAGCTTGCACCAAAGTAGCCGAATTTTGATTCGGCATTGACTCATGACCCAAAATCCGCCTTGTTTGACCCGGCTGGCTTGCCGGATTAGGCACACTCTGGATAGGAGTTGGACATGGCAGCGTAGGCATAAGTTGGTTTTCCCTGGTTTGGTCCATCGGCTGTTTTTCCGATGGCTAATCATGGGGCGTGTTTTTCTTAGCCTTTTCATGTTCTAGCATAAGATCGTAAACATTGGCAGTGCCTTGCGAAACATGATATTGAATTTCGGCTATCTGTTCAGAGGAAAAAAGGCTACTACTTACAGCGGGTTTGTCAATGTTGGCATTCAGCGGTACAAATTCTGGCTGCTTGATCGGTGAGACTACACCTTGCCGATCTACCTTGAAGCAGGATAAGTACAAGTCTTGATCTTCTTGATCCCGCTTGCCTCGCAGCGCCTCGAACTCCTCATCTCTCTTCTTCTTCCACGCCTCCAGACCTTGGCGTTGTTCTTCTGACAACTTCTCGAGAGTTGGCTTGATGATGTTGTCGGTATTGATACCGGCGGTGTCGGTCTTAGAACTGGTCATTGCTGCCCAATTTTAGATCGAATCGTCCCCAGCGGAGTCGCCAAAAAGTGTGTTGCGTTAGAAACACGTCACACGAACACGTCCTCGTGTACCCGTGGTGCCGGGGGAGATACTCCGCAACTCACCCCGCGGGAGGCCTGTTTCCAGCGCGATACGCAAGACAGCAAACAGGCACTTTTTAGACCAGACGCCCCAGCCCCTCGGGAAGCCCCGTCAGAGGAAGCCGGCGACGATTGGTTGAACTAAGCCGGACTTGGCCGCTCTCAGTTCGGTTTTCGATATCCGGTGAAATCTACGCGAAGTCGCCGAACAACGGAAGCATAAACAAGGGTTTGAGGAGATAAAAAGTAGGTTGTATTGATAGGTTGTCGATTGTTTGCTTTGCTTGATTTCAATCGGCCATCACCTCTCACATATATATGAGGCGGCTGGACTTCCTGTACAAGTGTTGGACTTCTACAAGGTTTACAAATCATAGTCTAAGTCAAGTCTATCTCTAAAATAGGCAACTTCTTGACCGGCAACGTTGGCTTCAAACTTGCTGGTAACTTATGGAAAGTTGCCTTTTGTCCATCCACGTTGCCTTCAAACTTGCCGGCTACTTTGGAAAGTTGCCTTTTGTCTTTCTCAAACTTGATCTTGGAAAGTTGTCTTCTTCTTGCCGGCTTGTATTGACAAAGTTGATTTCTCCTCTGCCGGCTTGTTTTGACAAAGTTGGCTTCTTTTCCGCCTTGTTTGGCTTCTTTTCTGCCATCTTTATTGCTTTCCTTTGACTTAGCTCGCTATGTCTTCAGGCAACTCTGCACTCCCGAATCCAGCTTCCGCCTTGCTCCAGTTGCCGAATTATTGGCTGCCTTCTTCTGGCCGTCTTTTCCCTGGAAACTTTCCCAGATTAACATTTTAGTCTTCTTTGCCACCTTCTTCGAGCCACCAAGTCTTCCTTGAACCTGAAACTGGCAATCTGCCAAAAACGGGTGTTAACACATAGACATAATAGTATCAATTTTGGCACTCAAGGAAGAGGTTTCTTCAACATAATTTACCTTCTTACCTGTTGGAGCTCTCTCGGTGTGCCACTCAGAATAATTAATCATCATATCATCAAGAAGCTTTGTTGCGGCACCCAAAGTGATGGACATAAAGGTACCTCCAGCGGCCGAATCCAATAAATTCCTTGAAGAAAAATTTAATCCTGCATAGAAGGTTTGGATGATCATCCAAGTAGTCAGTCCGTGAGTGGGACAATTTTTAACCAATGATTTCATTCTCTCCCATGCTTGAGCAACATGTTCATTATCAAATTGCTTAAAATTCATTATGCTACTTCTCAAGGAAATAATCTTAGCAGGAGGATAATATTTTCCAATAAAATCATCTTTGCATTTAGTCCATGAATCAATACTATTTCTAGGCAAAGATGGCAACCATTCTTTAGCACGTCCTCTCAAGGAGAAAGGAAAAAGTTTCAGTTTAATAATATCACCATCTACTTCTTTGAGCTTTTGCATTTCACAAAGTTCAACAAAGTTATTAAGGTGGACAGCAGCATCATCAGTACTAACACCAGAAAATTGCTCTTTCATAACAAGATTTAAAAGTGCAGGTTTAATTTCATAAAACTCTGCTGAAGCAGCAGGTGGAGCAATAGGTGTGCATATGAAATCATTGTTGTTTGTGCTAGTGAAATCACACAACTTAGTGTTCTCAGGAGTACTCATTTTAGCAGAATTAAAAAAAGGACAAGAAATAACTTGAAAATAAAGTAAATGCAAGTAACTAATTTTTTGTGTTTTTGATAATTGAAAGCAAACAAGATAAAATAAAATAAACTAAGCAAGCCAAAAACAAAGTAAAGAGATTGGAAGCGTGAAACTCCCCTTGCAGAAGACTGCTGTCTCCCCGGCAACGGCGCCAGAAAATTATGCTTGATGACGTGAATCACACGCTCGTTGGGAGACCCCAAGAGGAAGGTATGATGTAGTTCAGTAGCAAGTTTTTCCTCAGTATGAAAACAAGGTTATCGAACCAGTAGGAGCAACAACTCTTCTGAAGGTTGTTGGCGGCTCGCACGGCGCAACACGATCACCAACGTGGAATCTGCACACAACACAATCAAACTACTTTGCCCCAACGAAACAGTGAGGTTGTCAATCTCACCGGCTTCCTGAAAACAAAGTATTAAACGTCTCGTGTGGAAAATGAGTATTAAATTGCAGAGAATGAAAAGGAAACAGTTTCTAGTTTGTGGTTGTTTAATCAGTGTAAACGAATGGACCGGGGTCCACAGTTCACTAGTGGTGTCTCTCCATAAAAGATAACTAACATGTTGGGTAAACAAATTACAGCTGGGCAATTGACAAATAGTGAGCGCATGACAATGCATAAATATGACATGATGATTACTATGGTATTTAATTGGGCATTACGACATGATACATAGACTGTTATCCAACAGCGTCTATGACTAATAATCCACCGCCGGGTTGTCATCCGAGTTCCCCGTTGGTATTAAGTTGCAAGCAACGGATAATCGCATTAAGCAAAGCGCGTAATGTAAACAAACACATATGCCCGTGGACATAGCATCGTTAGGTTATCCCTAGTGGCAATAGTACATCCACAAACTTAGAACTTTCTGTCACTGTCCCAGATTAAACGGAGGCATGAACCCACTATCTAGCATAAATACTCTCTCTTGGAGTTAAAAGCATCTACGAGTAACGGAAAGCATGCAAGATCATAAATAACATAGGGCATAGATTGATAATCAACTTGACATAGTATTCAATATTTATCGGATCCCAGCAAACACAACATGTAGCATTACAATAATATGATCTTGATCATGTAGGGCAGCTCACAAGATCTAAACATGATGGCACAAATTGGAGAGACAACCATCTAGCTACTGCTATGGACCCGTAGTCCAAGGATGAACTACTCACGGATCACTCCGGAGGCAGGCATGGCGATGTAGAAGCCTCCGGTGACGATTCCCCTCTCCAGCAGGGTGCCGGGAAGAGGTTCTAGACCCTCCCGAGCTAGGGTTGACGGCGGCGGCGTCTCTGGAACTTTTCATGGATATTGGCTCAGACCCTTAGGGTTATTTTCTCGGGGGGAATAAGTAGGCGAAAGGGCGGCGGCTGGAGACCCCCGAGGGGCCCACACCACACCAGGGCGCCCCAGGGAGGGACCCGCGCCCTGGTGGCATGTGGCCTCCTGGTGGCCCTCCTCTGTTGCTCATTTGCTCCATCTGGTGTCTTCTGGTAAAATAGGATGCCCGTGAAGTTTCGTCCAATTCCGAGAATATTTCCAGACTAGCTTTTCTGGAATACAAAAATAGCAGAAAACAGGAACTGGCGCTTCGGCATCTTGTTAATAGGTTAGTCCCAAAAAATGTATAAAAGTGCCATAAAGTAGATGCAAAACATGTAGCAATTGGTATAAAACAAGCATGGAACATCAAAAATTATAGATACGTTGGAGACGTATCATGGGATATAGAGTTTCCCCAGGACGCTAACAGTTACAGAAGCCGTAAGAGAGCAAAGGACCGGGAGGCAGACCGGATCGGGAAGATAGAACATGAACTAGCTAGGGTGAAAAAGTTTGTAGTGGAAGCACTTAGCCAAAGGTCATCTCAGTCGCGGGAAGATCCTCCATTATTGGAGAATAGCGGGCGGAGAAGCAGCCAGGCTTCCACGGATCAGGTCCTGGTTGATGATCATACAGTGCTGGATAATGCACCGGCGCCGCACTACCCCGTGGATGATGTCAGAGGGATGACAGAATGTGAGCTACATCAGCCAATGGGCAACCTGTCCTTGAAGGTGGCGACCGGCACTGCTTTACCTTGTCTACCTGGATCACTCCACCATTCACGTCCGATTCCACCTGGCTATGCTCGTGTCTCGGTGGATGACCTACTGGAGGTGTATGGGGACCTAGAGATTGACATTGCTACACCTGAAGGCCATAAGAAACTGGGAGATGTCAAGCGCCAGATCCTTCTATGGCAAAAGAAGTACATCAAGTTTCCAGGCTCGGTGCCAAGGCCACCGACTCCGAGGAATCCAAGGCTTACCCCTCCCACCAGATGATCGTCGACCTCGAAGTCCACCCCCCTCCCCCCATGATCGTCGACCTCCAAGTCCGCCTCCGCGCAATACTCCCCCACGCCCCACTCAGAAGAAACGGACCGACGCCGCTCCCCCGCTCCCCACTCAGAAGAAAGGTCGCACTCAGAAGATAGTCGACATCCCGTCGGTTCCTCCCAAGAGACCTTATGACAGGACTGAAGCGGAAAACGCCGCGGTAGTGGCTGTCTACAATAAGACTTTTTTTGCACCAAAAAAGCCCGATCCAAAGAAGGTATATGATGAAAAACCCAAAAAGTGGGCTAAGTCCTTCCTTGAGTAGCCATCCCAGATATCGATGAATCTGCGATCTGACTATGGTCGTGAACTTAGTAAGCTAGCACGTGCCCAGTCAGAGCAGAACAAGGAAACAAGTGCAAAAAGCGGGAAACAAATTGCCCAGCTCGGACAGCAGAAAAATCAATCGGTCCCCCCGCTCATAGTGTGTTCCGAAGTCGACAAGGACTTCAGAGCCGCTATGGATAAGGACCTGGAATTATTGGACCCCAGAGCCATAGCTGCTGCTAGAGAACTTGGTATCACTGTATCGCAGACAAAGGAAAATGCTACCGCCATGGGTATGACTCTTGGTCAACTTTTAGGCTATGAATATCAGCCAATGTTAGAGATAGCACAGAAATATGTCCAAGGGGAGTCTATGGTCAGTAATGAGGAGCTCACGGGTCTATCAACACATATGCGAAATCTGCACAACTGGTACATGGTGCACACATCAAAGAAGGACGCGAAAGACTGGATTGCGGTGGACGTTAGAGTGGAGCATTTCTTCAAACGTTACACTATACAGGTTCAAATGACTGAACTGTTTCAGTTATTCAACCAGCGCGCCCTCGACAAATCTATCCTCGCTTGCTATTGTCTGTAAGTGATTTATTTTCGTAATTAAGTCTCTAGCTCACCTCGTTCATTGCCTGTATTATATTATCCTGACTATATATCCTTTTGTACGCTATTATGCAGAATGAAGATGATGGAATGCAAAACAGCTAGAGTTTATGAGGTTGGATTCGTTGACCCATATATCGTTAATGAATATACGTTACGCAATCACCCCAGAGACGTGGAGGATGACCTGACCACCTTTTTAATAAAGCAAAATTTCTGTACAGAAATACTATTTCCTTACAACTTCAATTGAGTGTATCTGTCTTATACATATTTTTATTTGGCTTTCTCGATGTTAAGTGTAATTGATGAGCTATACATGTCTGCTTTATGTAAACGTCCGCAGGTTCCACTGGATTCTCCTAAGCATTCAAGTTGACAAGTCCATAGTTGAAGTCCAAGACTCATTAAGTTGGGACCAAGCGACGTGGACCAACATGAAAAAAATGCTAAATAAGTAATTTCAATCATTATCGCATTATATCGGCCTCTTTCGTTCGTTTCCATGATATCAAGTAATTAATAACTCATTTGTTCATTTTCTTTGCCAAAGCAGGTGTTGGACACTTTTCAAACAGAAGGTAGAAGGTCCATTCAAAGATGAGCTAACGTATATAACGGTGAAAACTCCGCAGCAGCCACTGGGGAGTAATTTATGTGGATTCTACGTTTGCGAATTCATTCGCGAGTTGACCACTGAGCGGAGAACAACTACTTTGAGCGAAATGCGGGAGAAGCTCGACCCAGAACGGCGCGTACGAGCAATTCAAGAGGAATTGGCGGGATTTCTGCTTAGGGAGGTCATCGATGAAAGGGGAGAACATTATGCTTCGGACGATGAACTATATGTGATCTCTCCATGTTATTAAATAGTTGTATTCTCGCAAGAGATCGAATATTAATTATATATGCATCAACGTGTACTGTGTATATAGTAGAGCGTATAATATGCGTACCGAAACATGTTTGAAATTACCCGGGACTAGAGCTCTCCGCCTCCGCCGTGTCCTGCCGCTGCCACGTGGTGGCCTCTAGTCCCGGGCCGTAGCAGTCGGGACTGGAAGTGGGGGCTTTTAGTCCCGATTTCGTAGTCCCGGATGCGAATCCGAGACTAAAAGCCCCTATGGCCCGGGACTAGATGTCCGTTCTGCACTAGTGCATAGTCCATTAGGGTTTTTAGTCCTGCGACAGCCTGCCGCCGTAAGTAATTTCTCTCCGGTGCCTCTCCCTCGCTTTTGTTCCCATCCCCTCCCTTACCTCTCTCCCCGCTCGGGCTGATCAAGGGTGACAACCTGGTTGTCGCCTCGGCCTTGGTGGGTGAGTCGGTCAGATAGGGTTTTGGTAGATCGGTTTGGAGCGAGCCATGGCGAATGCCTTCGAGGGAAGCGGTTCCCGTGGTAAAGTTAAGGATGACCCCAGTGAATTGCTAGAGCAGTTGGACTTGGAAGAAGATGAGTTGGATGATCTGGGAAGATGAGGTTGACACATCTATGGAGAGGCCAAAGTGGCTAGCCCTATCCCGTGTCCTCCGGTAGTAGTAGCTGCAGTAGTAGTGGCAGCAGTAGTAGTAGGGTAAATTCAGATCTTTGGAATAGCTGTAGCTTCAATCCCACCCTAGAATATCCTGTGAACTTTGGAATGCATGCAGCGCTCCAAATTGCCAGCTAGCTCTAGCTGCATTCACACCCTAGAATATCCCTAGCCAGAGCAGCTTGCATCGAACCTATAGCTATATATTAGCAACATGCATGCTCAGTTGGGTTGAAAGAATTGTGTAATACCCGCGTGCATTCTCGTTCTCGTGAAAACTACTCCACAAAAAACAAAAGTGTGCTGGCCAGCTTGGATATCAATTCCGTACCATACGTTTGAAAATACTACCTCCGTTTGTAAATACGTGACTTCCGAGAAGCGCACAGTATTTTCGCCTTTTGTTTCTAATATACATAAAAATAGATTTGTATAACATGAAAGTGATATCATTCAGAGTTCCATCCCCATCTTCACTACTTATAGAAGTAAGAACTTCGTGCGAAAATTGAATCTACATCATCCATCCACATATATCACAATCATTTGCCCCTGCCCCCCAAATTTGCGTTCCTTTCCATCGCTCGACTACCATCGGCAGATCGGCCATGCCCGCACTAGCTAAACGATCCGCTGATGTTCAGCACTTCATGCCGTGGTTCTCTCCCTCCTAGAGCACTTCACGCCGTCGTCGCCCCACTGCAACCGCCCCAACCAACCGCTCTGCCCGACCACCTATGTGGTAAACGGGATCATGCAGGAGAGCCCCACTCCTCCGGGCCGACTCATTGCATGGACGCAGCAACTCGACGAGGGGAGGCGCCAAGGCCAGATTTCAGGTTTACCTTATGTTCATGATCCAAATTTTGGGGTATGCAAATTATGGTCCAATCCAACAGAAAATGCTTTACCGAACGGTGCACTGTTGGTCTGCCGGTGTACTGTTGGTGGAATTGTGGAATATTTTCATGATACAAAATAACTGATGCAAAGATTGATCCTTAACTACAACATTATTAAATATTGTGTTTTGTGTCAAATATTGTGTACGTGTTGGGTTACGTTTGGACTTAGAGTTGTATTATGTGTGGATAGGATACGAGTAGTATCAGAGTCGAACTCTTGAACCTGGGCCTCCCATATAATGAGGGGAGCACCACACGTGTAACTCATGACGACTTGATAGTAACAGGCACGCAGGGGGAGCCGGCGGCTTGTGCCGGCGCCTAGGGCGGCCAGGGTTGCGGTATCAATGGGGAGTAGCGCCTGTAGTCATGCCCCGCAGATGTAGGCGAGTTCGCCGAACTGCGTTAACAAATCTCGGTGTCGTCATCGTGCTGTGATTGCTTGGTTCTCGGTAGATCAATTATGCGCCTACGACGGTATCAATTGGTATCAGAGCGAGGTTGAAGGCTGCAGATTATTGATCTAGAGGAAGACGATGAAGACAGATTGCGGAGGATCGCGATTTTGCATGATCCTGGAAGCAGTCGGAGATCGGCGTGAGAAGCGATCGTTGCTGCGAGGAGTTCTCGACGAGATCGATCGCACGTCAAGGACGAGATCGGATCGATCGGAGCGTCGAGTACGCGTGCAGATTAGGCGAAGCAGTATATATGTATATGTGGTACAGGCGGTTCGGGAGACCAGCGTGTGTGCACTGATGCGCTGGAGACGCGAGCAACCTCCAGGTGCAGGAGGGCCAAGGCCCACATGGGCTGGTCCAGGCGCAGGGGGTCAGGCGAACAAGGTTCAGGCGCAGGAGGGCAGGAAGCGCTGACGAGCAAAGCCATGCGTTGGGGCACGCAGGAGCTAATCGATTGGAAGCATGCATGTACTCCGTATGAGATTTGTTTAGAGAAAAAAAAAAGGGTGTCACGTATCAGGGTGCATGCCATCACGAGTTTGAGAGAGAAAAGGAAATTTGGATCATGGAAGTTTGTGTCACGTTGGACACGGGAAGCTATTCAGGATTGGGTTTATTTCCTGGTTTCATCTTTATCTGTTACGTACAAGATTGTGTGTAATGTACGGATGGCAGCGGTAGATACAAGACGCGGAGTCGCAGGTTCACGGGAAGATTGACAAAAAAATTACAGGTTTGGTCAATGTTATTTGATCCGAGCGTTGTATGGGCGACGCTCGATGATGTAGCATGGGGCCAAGTTGATCAAAATGGACCGGATGTGGTGAGTGACGACGTGCTAGAGCCTGTCGTGAGGATCATGCATACATAGGGTGCCGGACAGTGCGCGGAAGGTGGACTGGGCACAGGGTGGAGCATGGGTGCAGTCGGATACGTTTGGCTGGGTCGGACTGGACAGTCTGACAGATCGACGGGAGGTCGGTCGGACAGAAGACGGTGAAGATCGGCGACAACGACGTAGGGGCGTGAGGGCTGATGGTGTCCGTACTCTGTGGCGTGGAAACACGCGGCACATGGTTATGCGTGCTTCGACATGCGATGACGCGGGGTTGATTTAAGATGGTGCGCATATGAGATCTTGAGGTCGACGGGGCGTGGGGTAGATTGATCATCTACCAAGGAGTCATGTTGAATGTGGAGCTGGAGTCTCTGGCGGAGATTTCACTCGGCTGATGGAGGGGCTACGGCGTAAGCTAGCGGAGAGTCGAAGCCTAGTCAGCGGGAAGACGAGAGGCACGTGGTCCGGACTGGAGCTCAGGGTCTAGAGAGATGCGTGGAACTCGGCATCGGTCGGGTATGACTGATGGTTGTCTGCAGTGGGGCCTGAGGTGGTGTGGGTTAGCGACCCGGTAGATCTTGGCCAAGATTGCAGATGCTCAACGCGGTAATAGCGGCGAGGCGTGCGGTAAGCACGGGACACGGCGACAGACCAGGGCACTGGCGGTCAGACATGTGGTCAGACATGAGTGCAGGGGGTGCTGAAGCAGTGTTGGCGATTATCGGATTTAAGTTGGTGACTGGGTCTATGGAGATTGATGCATCAGGTGATAGACAAGAGTTTGCCATAGGGAATCTGACAAATTGTTGGAGAGTCTGAAATGTCGGAAGCGTGGAGAGTACATGGCCGTATATTCTGTGATGTTCAGTGCACGTGGCAAAGTGTGGGTGACTAGACACGGAAGGGGGCGGAGTACTATAGCTGTGGGACATGTAGAAGACTATCCAGGATGAGATGACTGTGAATTTGACTCAAGATGACTAAAACGCGTCGGTGAAGTTTCTTCAAGTTAAAAGCATTTTTTACGCAGACCACTGATCGGTGTGTGATGGTGTTGAACGGGAAGAATGGACTACAGTTGCAGGTGGAGTCACGAGGAGTCTGGGAGTAGCAGTGGAGCTCATGGAGACAACTCAAGTCCGGAGTACATGGAGGTTTGACGCATTGACGAATTCAAGGTGGTGGACAATATTCGCCAAGGTGGAGTTTGTTGTGTTTTGTGTCAAATATTGTGTACGTGTTGGGTTACGTTTGGACTTAGAGTTGTATTATGTGTGGATAGGATAGTAGTAGTATCAGAGTCGAACTCTTATACCTGGGCCTCCCATATAATGAGGGGAGCACCACACGTGTAACTCATGACGACTTGATAGTAACAGGCACGCAGGGGGAGCCGGCGGCTTGTGCCGGCGCCTAGGGCGGCCAGGGTTGCGGTATCAATGGGGAGGAGCGCCCGTACTCATGCCCCGCAGATGTAGGCGAGTTCGCCGAACTGCGTTAACAAATCTCGGTGTCGTCATCGTGCTGTGATCGCTTGGTTCTCGGTAGAACAACTCTGCAACTATACATATGCATGGTTGGTAGCACAATGATAGAGTTTTGCGTTCCAATATATGATTTTCTCGAGGCATAGAGGAGAAGATCGAGTTAGATCTACCCCTTCTTCCTTACTTATAACCTAGTTTAGCATACACGATTATGTATGATCCAGAACACAAAATATTGACACCCATCAGATATATACTCTATACTAATATGGATGGATGAACAGAATCACGAGCTAGCAGAGATTATTATTGATGGACGGAAGCAGCCTGCCATGCATTGGTAATCATGGGCACTTGGGCTTTCCGTTCTTAGAGTTGACCATGTTGGCGTAGCAGGGGCACTGTCCGCGGGTGTCCTGGCCGGTTCCGGTGGGGACGCAGTTGCATTTGCCGCAGCAGATGTTGCACATGGAACACCGGATGTATTCTGCTGGTGTCAGGCAAGTCCAATCGATAAGCTACCTCTCCCACGCGAGCCAGAATTGTATACGGACCAAAGAATTTGAATGCCAATTTGTTGTTAGATCGCTGGATCAAGGAGGTTCTTGTTTGTGGCAGATGGCTTGTCAGCCTTATTGCAGAAGGAGGTTATGGCTTGTCTGGGAAGATGAGCTTGACACATCTATGGAAAACAAACGCATGCAGCACGAGATGATAGAATGGGTGCATGGTAAAATGGGAGGGCGTGGTAGAACCGCAGAGTTAGTAATATTCTACATGCATGGTAAAATGGGTGCATGGTAAACTGGGGTGCATGGTAAAATGGGAGGGCGTGGTAGAACCGCAGAGTTAGTAATATTCTACATGCATGGTAAAATGGTAAAATGGGTGCATGGTAAAATGGGAGGGCAGGCCAAACGCACGTACGATCCATGGATCGATCGACCGAGAAACATGGAAAACAAACGCACGCAGCACGAGATGATAGAAGAATGGCTGGCTGGATGGATGGATCGGCCCAAGGTCGATCGAATAGGCCAAGGCCGGGACATCATTCGCCTCGTCGCCACCATGGCCGATCGACCTCGCCCGAGATGAACGACCTTCTCCATCACCACACCTTGCCGCCACCATGCCGGATGGACCTCGCACAAGATCAACTAGACGACGAGAAGGATGGAGTGACTAATTTCTCCATCAGCACGACCTCGCCCTCGGCCGTGCCGTCTCAAAGCTCGCCCAAGTCGTGACATGTCACATGCGCAACCGCGCGCGGGTACCTCGCAGTGGCCTTGTATTTATAGGGGGGGACTGAGGCTAGAGATGATGGTTTGAATTTTCAGAGGAGAGAGATGTTAGGCGGGAACAAATAAAAATTTGGACGGTTCCCTCACAGGTACGCCCGCTGCGCATCATCTAGAGCAATGGCAGCTGAGATGAAACAAGGATGCTGCGGCGCCGGATTGGTGACGTGGTGTTACCAAACAATCAGCCTAAATAATAATTAATGCTTCTCTAACTACTAGGGAAGAGAATCCCCCACAAGTCGGTCCTTTCTCCATGGTCTGGTAAAAGGCAGGTCCAGATTTGCTCTACAATCATTCTGGAGTACCAAAACATCACGTAAACAAAGCATGTACTCCCTCGTCCTCAAATAAGTGGAGTTTAGCATTCAAATTTTTCCACAAAAGAGTGTACTTCTACCTTCCCAATACACTTAAAAGTAGATAATAATGCTTCTCTCTCATCGCACGGGAATCAAACCCAATAACATTCAACATTTTTTCTACATGCACTTAGCTCATTGGAGTTGGGGTAATTAAAGAGAAGAGAGATGGTAACTTGCATTTTCCCAATGCATTTTCTATTCCTCCCCATAATTTGTCTTAAAATTTCTAGATGTCCACTTATTTGAGGACGGAGGGAGTATATTCGGGAAGGACCCTCAGTCCCGCGCATGAATTAAGGACTAAGGTAGACATTCCATGACTTGGTAAAAGTAGGTGGGCCTAAGGTATTTACTAATAAGATTAAACATGATATAATTGGCACTACAATCACGGCAGGTTACCAAATTAAGCATCCGTAAACAAAGCATACCTTGTCAGTCAGGAAAGACTCCTACTGCGCGTGGGTCTTCTCTCGATGGCTTGGTAAAAAGGTAAGCCTAGGTGGTTATATAGGATATAATATATGTTAGGCCGAATCGTATATATGCATGTTGGAGCCAGGGAGGAGATTATATGCGTGTAAAACTTTGTGTATATATACGGAGTATACCTTGCTTTGATTAATGGAAAAGGCAGCCGTGAGGGCACCAGTAAACATGCATGTAATCTTTGTGCTCGAGAGTTTTCTGGGCAAAGCCGATGACACCTAGTTCTTTTGTGTTTGAGAGAGAAATAAGAGAGGTAAAAGAAGAGGAGTTGCGAGATGCAGCTCCAACAGCCCGGCTAAACCAGTGACCCAACCCGCACCGCACCGCTCGTCGATTTTGCAAGGTGTAACCGGTCTCCCTGGGTTGAACTCGCTCTGTGACGTTCCTGACTAGAGGGATTTGTTGCTTTTGGCGCAGCCTTCGTAGTTACGTGCTCGCCCGACGTTACTGTTCGCCATAGCCACTGACTGCTCCCAGCGCGCAAGCTCGTGCTGGCCACGTCCACCACGCCAAGCCATCCGGATAGCCTGAACGTGGCGAGGAGCTTGCCGGCGACATCTTGATGAACTCCCTCCATCTCGTCGTTGCTGGACGGGAAGGGCCTCCAGCTATGGGAGTGCCACCTGGATTCTTGAGATGGAGGGTGGCCGTGAGCACGACGCCGACGTCGTCCAGATCAAGCCTGGATCCAGGCACGTGTGGGTGGACCTGTGCTGCGTGCGCGGCTTCACCCACGGCCTCTTGGAGGTCACAGGCATGGCGGCCTGGACATCGAGAAGTCGTGAGGTGTCGTATCTGACGTTAAGGTGAAGGCAGGCGAGCTCGCCAACATGAGCTCACTTGGACGTCATAGACATGGTCGGCCTGGACGCCTGGTTTTGGTTGTGGCTTTGATCGTCACACGAGCGGCCTCGTGGCGAACACCGGACAGCTTGAACGCGTCCATGAGAGCAAGTTCCATCTCGTCCAAGGTATCTACCAGAAAGTCGTCGCCACGGAGACGGAAGTACCGTCGGTTGTCTTGTAGAAGCTCTTGGGTTCATGGTACAAGGACGGGAGGTCCGCCCAACGGCCAGCTCGAGAACCTCTGGGGTTCGCTGCCGGAGCGCATCAAGATGTAGCCCGGGACGCCGAGCAGCTCCTTGGAGCAGAGGCGCCAGGGCGGGGTATGGAGATCAGCTCCGAGTCACTTCCAAGTCTCTGGAGATCAGCTCACACTAGGCACGCCGCTTCTGTCTCCTCTTCTTGTCCGACTCGGCCGCTAGGACTCCACGCAGCATTACTGGTGCATGCCGTTAACACATCCAACCACAAACCTTGTCATGCACAGTAGCTACAAGGCTGGAACCGTGTTAGACAAGTTGGGTTCAGCAACCCGGCCACACCAGCGATGCACAGGTTTGCTCCGCAACATGCATTATTGTGGACATCATCAATCGACTTCAGCACGCCGATCCGACAGTGTGAGATGGTCACATTCATCAGTCAGTGCTTTCAAGTAGAGAGGTGCAGTAGCCAAATGATATATATTCCAGCTAGCTTGTAGCTCGCTTGAACCGACAGAAGCCATTCGCAATGAAATTCCGGTGAACAAATTGAGTGTAATTAGCAGGAGGGATCGAAATTTTGACATGAGCCTTTTGTTTCCGTTTAGAATCACAAAACAAATATAGTTGATATTTCTACATGTGCATAAACCACAACACTTACGACATGTAAATACAGAAATTCCAAAGCAACCAAATACATTGCCACTACTAATATCCTTGGCCCAATATTACATTAACCGAAGAACTAGCACCACATAATAGGCTGCGGCCATGCGCCCAAGCAATGCTCTTGTCCATGCCAACCAGGCGGTTTCCAGCTTCCTAGACGTCCTCTTCCTGCAGGGGGTCGCCACGAGAGCTCTCCGGACACGGCAGCAGCGACATGCCATTGGTATCTTGCTTCGGCAGGCAAACCACCAATATGGTATACACTCAGCCAAAGCAAGTCCATAAAATAACAAATGCTATGCATTACATCCAAAACCACTAAAACCAGTAGCTTCCCTAATAAGCCTACATAGTGTCATTGACCATAACATACAAGTAACAGTGAGCCAGGCAGCTAGCCTAGGCGACCTGGAATTCTACAGGTCCACTAAAGAGCCTACATGGTTGGTATTAAAGCACACCAAATTCAACTCACATAATATGATAAGCATACAAGTGCAGGATGGCATAATGCTGATTAACAAAATATCTTCTGCTATGCTAGACAATGTAACATGTATATACCCTATGGTATTTCATCACACTTTCTGTTACAGCAGATGGTTACCTTGTCTGCAACTTATCTTTCAGAAAGATAAAGATTGGGCAGCAGTAGTACCGTTTGCGCCGTTTGCAGCCTGGTTCCAATAGAGTAAAGCCCTGTAGCATTAGGACTGGGCCAACCAAAGCAGTCTAGAAAACACAGGTAGCATGCATACATGCTGAAATGGATCAGTCAAGCACATGCGCCAGTAACTCACCTACCAAGACAAAAAACACGCAATGAAGGATATATTTAAAGGATGCAAGTACCGAAACAAGCGGAACCTGGAGATAACAGAAAACGAAAATATTAAGATGCAAGTACACCATACTAATAACTTCTTTCCATTTTGTCAAAAGACATCAACCTACATCATCAGCCCAACAACCGGACAAAAGAAATAACCAAGGCTAGATCAATTGCCACGATATCACACACCACGTAGAGGACACAAATAGGAGAAGCAGATAATCACCTGAACCATCACACGTCAGAGAGGGAGGAAGTAGTCAACCGAACTACCGAAGCATGGAAAGAAACTCTCAAAGGAGTACACGCATGCTCTTTGGCTTGGGACGTTCAGTTTACCTACAAGAAAAAAGATGGTATGAGTATCAAGTTGTTCAGGCTAAAACAAAGGGTTCAGAACTGGATTAGCACTCAAATATATCAAGATTTTCCCAAACGGAGTACTCTTTTCAATTAAAGGTATACACATGTTTAGGCTAAAACAAAGGCATCAGAACAGTTTTTTTCTATGTAGAACACTTTCTATAGTTGTTTCTTCCATTGCACTTACAAAGGACTTTAACCAAGAAGCGTTCTCATGAAGAAGCAGGCAAAGATCAAATGCACAAAAGGATATCACAAAGACCATGTTTTAATACAAATGCCTCTTTGCCGTTCAAAAGTACATCACATGAGTGTACCACTGTCTTATGTATACACACTTTCAGACAAGAAATAAGTGGTGTCAGAACACTATTTTCTTATCAAGTAGAACACTCATTTTCTCAAAAAAAAACAAGGTAGAACACTCTTTGGCACATAGCAAATATCAAAGTAACTTTGCCCAAGTAGCAAGGGGAACATAGTCACAAGATAAGAATAGATTAGCTGTACATAGGGACATCAGAAACACCATGGGCAGAAGTGTCCATGCCCATTGTTTCTGGTCCATCCGCCTTGATCAGTACCTCAGGGAAGAGAGCTGGGAATTAATCAAAGCAACTCCTGGGTCACTGTCTAGGCAAGATGCAAGTTGACCAAAGGCTACAGATACTAGGTAAACATATTACACAACTAAAACCTGCTAGCCCAGCTGGCATGAACCTACATACTACGTAGAGGGGCAGTCACTGAGTCTACTGGACCACGTGCCAACACAAGATACAAAATGGAACAGTCACAAAATGCAACACTAGCACCAATCTCAAGCTGAAATTGGAAACGATATTGATGAAAGGTGCACAGAAAAATGTGAGCAAAGATTCATAGTGCATAGGATGCACTGGAGAACCAAGACATATGGGTAGATAGCCATGCATGTCGGCATCTCAACAGCTCAAATAGAACTCCGGAAACCTGCAGAGACCATCAGTGGCACCTCTCAAAACCTATTAGTGTCTCACATAAAGGATGATAAAGTGAACTGCACGACCGCAACAAACATAAACTCGTACTTCTGGAGATAATACAACAATACCCAAAGATCAATCATCTCAGCATTATTAGACGAAAACTTAACATCATCCCAGCAACAAAAGAAACGCTCAATTTCCAGCTTATACTACAGACTGTCAACCTCGTACTGTACAGCTAATCGGTTCTAGATCCTCATAAAACATGTAAGCAGAGCCACCCTAAACGAAGGAATGAACGAGTACCAAGGGGAGTAGGATCGAGGGTGGGGTGAGCAGCGATCAGACCTGTGCATCTTACTCCTCGGTGTACTCCTCGGCGAAGGTGAAGATGACCTTGCGGTTCTCACCGGCCTTCTGCTTCTCGGCGGCAGCCTGCTAGAGAAGGCCGAACAGCGCCGTCCCCTGCTCCAAGGAGAGGACCGCTCCTTGCAGCGCGAGGTGGCTTCGGCACCGTCGCCGTCCTGGTGCTCCTTGGGGTCCATCTAGACAAGCAAAGACATTCAAAAATAGAGTCAGTACAAAACCTTGAATACAAAGTAGAAATAGATGGATGCCAAAAAAGGAAGGTACTCCATATTATCTTTACAGCTAGGATCATGATACATACTATGGATGGAAAATTCTGGCTGGCATATTGTGCTACAATAACACATCATCTTTTGTTCACAATAAGAATCATAACCATTTAACAACTTTATTGCTGCACATAATTACGTTGCTTGATGCACTATTAAAAAACAGCAAGCTGCTCGGTGTTGCCAAAGGGGCAGCATGGTGTTGCTAAAGTAGCACTAGACAAAGCACATTGACATCCATTGTCACAAGTGTTTCGATACAGCATATTTTACATCATAAATCTAGACTATAGCATCATATTTTTACCAAAGTACTTCTCTAGCATTTAAACTTGAGGCGCATCAAAATCACTAATGAAAATAAGAGGACTGCATGTAGCATTGGTGACAGGTTCATGTACTACTACATATACAGGGTGGATCAATGAAACAACATGTGGGAAGCATGACGACATGATCATCTCACTCCAAGCCATTAACGTTTTTTGCAAATAGAATAGGTGCGTCTCACTAACTAACAAGGTGCTCTGACTGTGTGCTGTGAATGTTTGATTGATCTACATATACTGCACTAGCTGAGTAAGAGAAGAACTTAATGGGCAAATGACACGCAGACCAAAAACTGTGGCAGGAGCAACTTGATGAAAAAAGGCAGCAGCAATCTTGGGTCGTCAGCTAGGCTGGAGCAAGTGTTCCTCTCAGCTCAAGGCCTGGGACGCGTGGAGCCGAGCATCAGACCACATGGCATGTCATCGGCACCGTCACGAGTGCCGCTGTACACGGTCGCCCTCACCAGCGAGCTGCGCAGCGCGTCCCACACAATCTCGCTCCAAAAGGTCTGCTCAAGATTACATTTTTTCCATCAATTACACAAGCTGCTCGCTAGTAAAACTGCAAATGTACTGTAATAATGAATGAGGGGCAGAGTAATCTTACATGGAAACGAGCAGCTTCGCCCCTGCGGCTCCAATTGTTGACGGGCGATTGAGATCCTCGCTTGCTGACAGAGCGTGCACAGACCGGAGCAGAGGCTTGGCATGCAGCAAAGATCCGGGCTTGGCATGCAGGTGCAGAACTCTGCATATTCAGAAAACATGAAAACTTTGAACCTGTAGGTCGATGGAACGATAGACACCAAGATATGCACAGCTGATTACTAGAGAAAAGGATTGCATGTAGTATTAGTAACAGGTTGCTGCTCTATTACATATACATGGTAGATCAATGAAACGACATGGATGTAGCATCAGGACATGATCATCTAATCCAATGGCCATTGGCCACTACTTGCTTTCACGCTCTTTGCAAAAAAAAGAGTATGTCTCACTAAAAGGAACTCTCAATGTTTGACTGATCCATGCTCACGCTCCTCATGCTATCATCAATCACACAATGTGCTCACTAGTAAAGCTGCAAGTGTCCTGTAAACTTACATTGAAGCTCCCAGCTGCAACGTCCCTGCTGCTCCAATAGATGCATAGCCCGCAGCTCGACGGTAGCAGTAAACATTGGTGAAACGTAGGTGCATAACTCTGAATATTCAGAAAACAGGAGAACTCTGAAGATCGATGGAACGGGAGACAGCAAAGAGCACAACAGATTACAAGAGAAAAATGCAATACCTTGTAGCCTAGCCTGTCGTGAGGCGGCGTTCATCCCGGGCGGTGGCAACACCCCCGACCTAACCATGGTTAGGGGTCATATCGACCAGCTGGAGGAGCACCGGACGAACACCAGCGCCGGCAATCGTCCAGGAGGGTAATCTCAGCGTGCTACCACTGGTCCTTTCGCCAACGCTACCACCAGGCGTGCTACCACTGGTCGAACAAGGGCTGGTATTAACACCTGCATGCATGCACGGCAATTAACAGACCAAGAAGAAAGCTCGCTCCACATTTACGCAAACAAGATCTCCTACTCTAGAGCTAGGCCAAGCATCAACCAAGGAAAAACTTTCAGTAATCACCGTCGGCAACTTTCATCATATACCAGTACTAACATGCATGATGGCTGCAATTAAATATTGGTGAGCAGATCGTTCAGATCATCATATTAACAACTAGTGGATGGCAAGAGACAATTGGTACACAGCCAACCCAATGCAATTGATACTAATCAGAGCATTATGATTTATGAACTGTCGATCAACAATATAAGAAGAATAAATGGAAGCATCAGCCTAGAGCAAGACTAGCACGGTCGGGAGGAGGAGCGTTCCCAAAATTAGGAATAACTATTTGGTGTTAACACGCAATGAACACTCAATCATTGTTTACCCTCATCTGGCTGATAATTAAAGTGGTAAAACATGTGGTGCCGTGTGATAATGCCAAGCTACAGCATGCACGTGGTAATGAACTGCAGCCACTCACTAGCAGTTGAATGCAGCGAGGTGTAGAGGGAGAATTCCACACGCAGAATCCGAACAAAAATTCTCGGCAGATCAAGCGATATATAGCAGAGTGCATGCAACAGATCGAAGCAGTACTAACTAGGTCGAGGCCGGCCGGAGTGAACGGAACCAGCAGCACAAACAACCAGATCGATCTCATTGTGTACAGCTACGGATAAAGATGAAATTTTTATTTCCAAGAGAAGAGATGCAGGCAGGCAGTCGTAGCAGCAGCACGTAGTCGGGGACCCAGATCGAAGAAATGGTCTCACCTGTGAGGAGCGGGAGATTGAGGACAACCGGCGGGAGGAGGAGGAGAGCCGACCGGCGGCGGCGACACGGCCGGTCGGCCTAGAGGTCCGGGGAGCGGCGGCGGCCTGGCCGGAGAAGGCCGAGCAGCGCCGTCCCCTGCTCCAAGGAGACGACCCCTCCCTGCTCCAAGCGCGCGGTGGCGTCGGCGCCGTCGCCGTCCTGAGACCCATCGCCACCGCAGGCCACCGCTCGATCTGATTCGCTAGCAGGCACGTGCGCCCCGCTGTCCGGCCAGCTCAACGGAACGCCGCGCATCGAAGCACGCGCGCACCGGCGAGCAGGCCAGCAGCGACGCCGGCGATCTGATGCGGGAGAGAAAGAATGAATGAGAGGCGGCGGCAGCGTGGGGAGAGAATGACTGAGAGGAGGCAGTCGTCTCTCGTTGATATATAGTGTTAGGGTTTGCAGATGGACGCTTCAGATCGCTCGCGAGAATTGGAGCAGCTTAATTAGCGTGGACAATTATAGCGAGGGATGAAGTGAATTATTTGTCCAGCATAATGAGCTTCCCTTACGTAGGAGACAATTACTTGTGGGGAGTAATTACCATGCCGTGATTGAGGTCTTTCCGTTTTTGCAATAACAATTGAATTTTTTTCTCACGAGCATGACACGGAAACCTAAAATTGAAATAGTCAGTCCGCCGGGCAAGTCTTGCGGGAGGAGATTCCCCGCCTATAGTCTACTCCCCAAACATCGGAACCGTCAAGCGACCCTTGCGATTGAGAGATTCTAGATGGAAAATTTATGGCTCCGAATTAATTTCCCGCTCGTACATGCGAGATTGTCGGCAAAGTCGGCATTATCGTCGACCGTGTACACACACGTCGGAGAGTGGAGGCGGCACGGTGAACACCTTGCGATATAACTTTTTCAAATTAAAAGCCTTATATTAAAATGTTGTGTAATAGTAACAAAAAATGTTTATGAAGATATAGTTTAGGTGCATATGGTCCACCGACGTCAACGGACTGATATTGTATGTTGCGGTTGCGTCGACCCTGTGAAATATGAGCGTGTACTCTTTTGTCTTCATGCATATGGCCTGCATTGTCGTAAAAGGGTGACTCTTATCTGGGAGTGCTCTATCTGCGTGTTATTTGTAATGTGATGATCTTATCATACTTGATGCAGCTAAGGAGCGCGAAGTTGGTCATGGGTTGTACATCTCTCTTGTGGTCATCATACACCTATGTCATTCGTCTCGACATGTATACATGTCTCTTGTGGTCATCATTCACCTCTCTCGATCACTTGGACCCTCATACACCTCTATCATCCATCTGACCGCATATACGCCACTTGGCCATCCGAACACACATGCACTTCTCTAGGTTTTCCCTGAACTCTGCCGGGTCATCCAAACCATATAATACCTCTCATGGCTATCCGACCATACATAACCCTCTCTCCAGCATCTCGCCCTAGGAGCGAACCCAGACAATATATTCCGTGGGGGCACAAAGTTTCAATGGGGCATTTCTATTGTAAATTCAAAATTTTCAAAAAATAATTGAATTTCTAAAGGATTTGCCAAATTTGAGTGGGGCATAGGCCCCTACAAAGCTCTTCTTGGGTCCGCCCCTGTCGCCCCACATAGATCTTTGTCTATCCCTTGGTCCCACATACACATCTCTTGATCATCCGGTATCATCCAGTCCTACATACACATGTCTCGATCATACACCTCTCTTGATAATCCGACCCACTTACACCTATTTCAAATATACAAACCCACATATAAAACTCTCTATTGTTCATACTCTTTTACACATCTCCGAAACATCTGAACCCGCATACACCTCTCTCAGTCACGGACCCACATGCACTTCTCTCGGTCATATATATGGTCATGCATGCACCTTCCTCTTCCATTTTGTCATGCATACACGTCTCTCGGTCTTCGAACCTCATACAATGCTCCAAGTCATCTAGACCCACATGTGCCTCTCATGGTCATCTAGCCCACCTACAACTCTCTCGGTCATCTAACTCTTTTGGGTGGCATATCGTCCCATATAGGTCGCCAACCCCCCCCCCCCCCCCCCCACACACACACACACACACGCATACACTCCAGCACCACTTATCTTACCGCATACACTTCTCTGATCATCCAACCCCACATAAACCTCTCTCGGTAGTATTTATCATTGTGACAGTGAACATGTGTGGCATACATGCCTATCATTTTATGTGTATTTTAGTCATTGGCATGTTAAATTGATATTTCATGGTTGGGGAGAGAAGCGATATTTTATGTTTACAAACTAGGCAATTCTTGAGTAGATGATAACCATTCATAAAATTGGCGCGAAAACCCACATAGTATGTGTGCTATCGGTTTTAGCTAGATCTTGAAAAGTTAGTAATTGAAAACCTAACTCACTAAGAGCTTTCCAACGCCTCTAGAATTGCCTCAATTGAATATTGTAGGTAAAAGTTACAATTCGAAAATTATGAGGTATCCAGACCTAGTAATTTTGGGGCGTTAATTTTGGTCGCGACCCCCCCCCCCCCCCCAAAATACATATGTGTTCTAGCCCCTAAAAATGGGCGGGAAACTAACAAAATATGACAAAATACTAATAAACTATGAAGGTTTTCTTACATGTTTAAGTACTCAATATTTATGTTTACAAACTAATTTTCCATGATTAGATAACATCGGTCATGAAAACAAGCGAAAACCCCTAAAACTAATTGTGATAAAGTCTGTGAAAATGAACGGAAAACTCCCGAAACAAAAACCAGCGTCAAAGTTACCAAAACAGAAACGAGCGGACAATTACCAAGTATTTATGCACGTTGAAATACTTGATATTTAATGTCTACTTTTAATCACCGATCATGACATTTAGCGGGAAAATTTTAAAAAAGTATGTGTGTTGTAGCTCCCAATAATTGGGAAGCAAACGATCAAAATGAAAGCCAACGGAAAAATAACAAAATGTAAAAATTGCTACAGGCCAGCGGAACTGGTTTAAAACTACCAGAATGAAAATACATGATACATGTTTACTGGAAAGAATATAAGGGAGATGTGTTTAACAACGACAAAGTTAATGTGGCATCCATATTAATTTTTATTATATTGCTTTGGTAGTATTTATGATCGTGGTAGCGAATATGTGTGGCATGCATGCCTATCATTTCATGTGTATTTTAGTCATTGGCTGGTAGACTGAAGTTTTCATGGATGCTGAGAGAAGCGGTATTTTATGTTTACAAATTAGACAAATCCTTAATAGATGTCTACCAATCATAAAAGTTGGGCGTGAAAATTTGAACATTTTGTGTGCTATCGCTTTTATTCATATCGCGAAAAGTTAGTTAGAGAAACCTAACTCGCAAGAGCTTTCCAACGCCTCTGAAATTGCCTCAATTGAATCTTGTAGGCAAAAAATATGACTCGCAAAATACGAGGTATCCGGGCGCCTAGTAATTTCGGGATGTTAATTTTGGTCGCAAAAACTGGGTGCAAGACCTCCGAAGATATATGTGTTGTAGCCCCTAAAATTGGCGGGAAAACTAACAAAACAAAAAAAGGCGGATGAACTATCAAGTTTTTCTTGCATTTCTAAAGACTCAGTATTTATGTTCAAATAATTCTCTGGTTGCAACTATGGCAACTGCACAATCGAGATCAGGCAGAATCAGAATGGAATTATGAAATGTATATTTTGTAACGTACGTCAAAATCCGGTGTGGCGCCATATATACCCTTTACCAAAATCATAAGTCCTGCGCACGCGGGTGATTGACGAACGATCGATCCATACTTTTGCTAGCTACTTCACGTGAACGTGAGGGCATGCAGTTCCCATGCGGTCACTCATTAAGATACCCATTAATTTGCTAAACACCCATTAAGATACCCCATTAATTTATTTGCTAAACATCTGGTCTTCCACAAACGCAACTACAAATGCACGTGCATGGAGTGTACACGTACGTGCTTGCATGGACTAATTTTGAGCAGCGAGGTAACCATGCATATGCCCCATGCGCACGTGCAACCACCTGCAGCTGCTGCTCGATTATTTCTACTAGTCACATCATGTATTTTATAACAATTAAGTTATCATGACGTAAGGATGGAAGTTTTTGCCCCAGTAAACACTTTTACGTTCCATTTGAACCTCTTTTGAAAAACAATTGCTATTAATTAGAGATTCCATGGCCCGTGAAGTTTTTCCCAAATAAATGTTTCACCAAGTCATAAACATAACCTATTTCGATCATGTAATGTGAAGTAACCGTAGAGATAATCCAACCCCTTTTTTATTCGGATCCAAAATCTATGCAAGTGATTTTCTTTCCACAACCCTAATATCTTTATAAAAATAAAATTTTCAAAACAAATGAATTTATAAAATAGATTTATGAGTTATGTATTACATTTTACATCCTAACCCAAATATATATTTTCCTCGATATATTTTATTATTTTTATCTATTTTCACATACAACAAAACTAGGAAATCCATGATTTTATGAGTTTTTTAATGTGAAAATCCTATTCCAATGCACGTTTTCACATTTCGAAAATCGTTTAAATCACTTTACCCCCTTGCGAGTGCCACCCCGTCAAACTTGATGCATGCAAAGCTTGCTGGGCTCTGTCACCCTTATCATTTCGCTATCGTGATACCGCTCCTCCATATCGTATATAATCGACTGCATCCAAGGAAAACCCTAACACTTGTATGCCTCCATCATAGAGTCGGTCGACATCGAGACTGCCCGCCGCTCCACCTCCCACCTCACATGTGAACTGCACGCCGCACACCAGTAAGCCCGTGGAAGCGGGCAGACTAAATGGAGGTGCCGGCCACGATGATCCCGAAACCGATGTCCTCCTTGACACCAGGGTTGACGGAAATGACAACGAGTGCGGCCGCAAAATGTATCGTGGGGACGAAACGGCTCAGGGCGAGGCACGGCAAACGTCTTCTCTTCTAGGAGGCGGCGAGTAGACCGCGTCGGCACCATGCCATGGATGATGACGACATCAACTAGGATGACACCAAGCAGACTACATGGCCGGTTTGCCTCCTCTGGTTCTGCACTTCTGCATGGTTTGTCGGGCGCGCGTGCTTAATGAGAGCGACCACGGTCTATTCATTGTTTTGTGCACGTGGCTGCTTAGGACGGCAGTCATGGGCATGAAGGCCAACATTGAGGTAACTCTCGTGACATGCAGGCCGACGACGACGCCGATGAGCTCGATCGGGACGCATGCATGTGCATGGAGTAGCACGTGACCAATCCAAATATCAACCGATCAATGTCACGTGCATGGATAGTGGCCCCGCTGAGAACGTCAATGCACCCAAATCTCTTGGCTGGCTATGGATGGTGCGCTAGAGCTTGTGTCATCCAAACTCACTGTCACTCCTTGTGACCAAAATACCTCCATTTCTCCTCTTGGTACGCACCTACGATAATTGTAGTTTTACTTGGGAGGCCAAGGTAGCACTACTGCAGAAAGGCCATAGTACAACTCAGTTAGCCATAGCTACTCCTACTACACTAGCGGTGTTGATTTATCGATTCTTGTGTACGTGGGTGCATGCATCATGCTTTCAAAGTGGAGATGATTTATAGATTCACCATCAATCCATATGTATGCACTATATATTGCCACCAGCCTATAACCCTTCGCCTCCAGCGTTCCCTGTGAGACTAGGGGCTGAGCTCAGTGTATGTCGAACTGCTGTCGTTTTGGCTACCGCTCTATGCTAGATAGCGATAGGAGGTACCGAATGTGGGATACATAACTCGTCATGGGCCGGTCCGTGATTTCTTGCAATTGGTTCGTTCTAAGAAAATTATTTAGGAAACTTTACAAGGGATTGCTAAAGTCTTATTTTAGTTTTGGAGGGAAAACATATTCAATAATAGTTTGAACGTGGTCTTGGCCGTCGAGAATGGTGGCGGGACGGCGCTCAGGCCCTCGGCCTCCGGCTGGGAGACCTTCAAGCTCCGGTGGATCGACCAGAACACATTCAACTTCAAGGTGTTCTGCAACCAGTTCGTGACTCTCGCCAGCGTTAATGTGGTGGCCACGGCCTCCACGCCAGGGCAGTCAGAGACGTTCTACCTAGTGCGCAACGTCGCTGACAAGAATAGGATGAGGATCAAAGCCCCAAATGGGTCCTTCTTGCATTCCTTAGCTAGCAAGCAACACGTCATATAACTGTCAAACTTTGGTCGATCGATTGTGTGCATGCTACACCTTCTTTGTATACTAAGTATAGATCGAGGTGGAACCCTAGCGTAGCGATGCCATGCATGCATGCTTATTTGCTACCATGAGGCAATGCCATGCATGCTTATTTGCGTCGCCGATTACTGCTTGCACGTCCACGTGTCTTTCAGAGTAAAACTGCCGCAGCTCATTGCCCTACAATAATGTATAATACGTCGTCCGTCCCTGTTACTAGCTCAATTAATCTAACTCAGCTGATTATCGTGCCGACTTCTCGACAATTTGTGTCGACAAAACACACGACCCATGAGACAAATAGCAAGACGCCAAACTAGACTGTGCACCTTAATCTCCAGCGAGGTCTGTCTGAGTACGTAGGAGGAGCCGCAGCAATTATTGTAGCTGCATGAAAGAGGCTGCAAAGAATAGGTGCACGTGGGCAAGGCCATGATTCCATGAACTGATGCATATAAATCCCTATGTACGTTGCATGCATACAACACGACCACGCGTCTTGCTGAGTTAGCCTTGCTACTTGCTCACGACTCGTTTCATCAGTCCGGATACTTTAAAGGATCGTTCACCTAAGAACCGCCGATGAAGCTCCTTGATGATCCGAAGAATGCCACCGTCAGAAAAAATCGTCGAGACCACACCACTCTCACAGGAATCTCGACGTCGCCGTTGAGATGGGACTGAAATCGGGGAGACCATTAGAGCACCACACCCTAATAAACCTTGATAAAAAAGACAGCCTCTGACGAGGGCCGAGATCCACCGTGCCTCCATGGCCCGAGAGCCACAGAGGAGAGGCAGATCGGTGGCGACGTCGACGGGGGGCGAGGGAACCCTAATCGCCTCTCTCAGCCCCCTAGGCGGGGGCCATGCACTACAACAAAACTAGCATATAGACACGCTTTAAGAGAGATGGCTAACTGATCTTGTGTTAACATAATCCTCACAAAAGCGCCACTTATCCTGTAACTATGAAAATATGCGACGGCTCAATGCACCGTATCTTTGTTTTCCTATTTAATTAGCCTTCCTTGAAACTGATGAATTTAATCAAACTACAGATGGGAAAAGAGGCGGAGAGAGGTCGGCTCGAGCAAACATGGTCGGCGAGGGGGATTTGGGGCGGAGGAGACCAGGCCATGGCGGCGCTCGGATGGGGATAGCGAGGGGATGACGTGAGGTTGCGAGGGTGGCATGATGTACTGCGGGCTAATTTCTGTAAAGCATGTAAGGGACCAAATCGCATAAGAGATAGCAGCGGGAGCGCGACAAATGACGAAACGTAACGAGGGAGTGGGACGAAGCGACGACGGAACACGGAACCAGTTTTTTTTGGGACGAAACGACGAGGTAAACACGGAACTAATTTTTTTTTAGATAAAGGGATGTTACCGTACGTCTACACACAAGCACGAGCTAGACAAGGATTGGTAAACTTGATAATATTTGCACCATAGACTCAATAGTGCAGTAGCTTAATTAATTACCTATATAGCTGCTTCGTAGAGGCATGCAATGAAACACGACCAGCCATGCATCCATGCATGAGTAGTTACATTCGCAATTAACGTACCTAGCTAGAGGTAATCGTGAAGGAATTGAAGGGCTACGTGGTTATGCATAGATGTGCTGGCCTAGTTAGAAAGGCTGGCAGATCCAGGTTATCTAGCTACGTGGTTGATGCATGCACGCATGGAGGACTCGATGGCAGGCCGCGAGCGCATTTTGGTTACTTCAGCCGAGACCCGAGATCCCTATTTTTCCAACGTTCACATCGACCACATCACGTTACTTCTTCAGTCTAGCGTGTATTTATTTCACCGTACGTGTGAGGTCGATCCGAATATGGCTATGGAGTATATATGAATTAGAGACCGAGGCAAGTTGAAGTGCTGTACAATAAGGTTTGCTCTACTATATACACATAGTACTTTGTGACTTTGTGTCGATGTAACCTAGCTCGCATGAGAAGCTAGGTTGATGAGCTCATCGGACAGTTTGTGTTTATTGTCATTGTTGTTTCTTCCAGCTCAATGAGGCAACAAAAGGCAACAAAAACTGATATATTTCTACACTTTAGAACAAATAATACTCCAATTGTATCAATTTCATGCTAGTAAATTGCGATGGTGCGACATCCTTATGTCTCTGTTTCTACTACTCATAGTACTTGGTGTAAGTGAAGTGTAACCTAGCTTCTCAAGAGAACCTAGGTTGATGAGCTCATGGGGAAGCTTGTGTTTATTTTCCTTGTTGTTTCTCCAGGCTCAGTGAGGCAACAAAAGTCACAGGGTTTTAATCACAAGGACTTGCACGAGCATGATCTCGTTGGATTTTACGTGGCCTTGCAGAGTTTCAGGGACTGTCGCACATGTAATAGGATACTCTAGATTGAAGATGTTGAAGCACGCCTTAAAACATACAACTTTGTACACTGTAATTTTTAGAAATACACCTCACTGAATGCAATTGACAAATCTGCCATAGCAGAAAAAAAAGTTTAGTGACATGTGTCACATGCCACCAGCCAAGCTGACGGAAGGTGAGTTTTGATGGGCAGAAGGTGGTGGGCAAAAACCTAAAAACAACCGTTGATTTAATACCCCGTAATTAAATTCTTCATATTAATGCTCGCTTGATTTTGCCCAGTTAATATATGTGTGATTAACTCTCTCTAAATACTCCCGTAATAACTACGTTGTTAAATTTTTGAGAGGTCACAATTTCATGCGAGATTAACTATGGCGACATAATTTCTCACGTGATTAGCTGCCTTGTTAAAATGGAGTAGTACATTTTTTGCATGCCCACCAATTTAGCTTCCTTGCTTCACTATATTTAATTGCCATTAATCATGGCCGAAGGAAAAAAAAGAAAAGGCAAGAGGAGCTGCATGCAACACGAAATAATAGTATATTCCCCTTTATTAATATATCTCAGTACTCATTCGATAGAGCATGTTCCCCTTTTATTGATGTAAAGGTAGGCCAAGCACATGAAATAATAGTGTATATTTTTACTGAATATAACATTTGTTTTAAATAATGTATCACATATATAATAGTAAGGTTAAATAATTGTAATAAAAAATATTGAGTACATGGAAGTTAGTTGTAGATGAATTATCCAACAGTCGATTTCGACAACTACTGTACAAAACAACATTCCTTGGAGAAAACTTCAAATAACGCTTGTCTTTTCTAGACTTATTGGCGTCATTGTTGGCGCCTACACGACTTTCCCGGTCACATAAATTAGGCGGGAAAACACAAAAAAGTGTACTAAAAACAGGCTGGTATACTGGCAAACCTGAAACCCAAGTGCGAAAATTGCGAGAACAAAAAGATGGGCAGTAAAAATATCAAAGCTCAAAACAAGTGGGAAAACCGCCAAATCAAAAAGGGAAAGGAAAACTACCAAAAAAATAGGTGGGTGAAGTGACAAAACAAAAATAGTGATATATAGCGTTTGGAAATTGGGGGATTGCCAAAATAAAAATGGCCGGGAAAACTAACATAATAAATTAAGGTGTTGTAGACCCTAAACTTTGGGAGCGAAAAGGACAAAACGACGTCTCCATAATTGTGTGCATGTCAAGAACAGGAGGGAAAACCCAAATCAATGTTCTATATAACCCGCAAGTACATGGAGGAAAAACAACACTGAAACGAGACTCTCTGAAAGGTATCGTCTCGTGAGAGTTGTATCATAGGACATACTTGTCTTGCTACATAGAATAACAACCCCCAATAACAAGATGACACATGAAATGGTAAGTCGTGGCTATTTACATGCATAAAAGATGGTCCGGATAGCCCGCTACGACTAGATGACACACAAATTTATGGGTCTTATGTTGTTGTTTCATGCATAAAATAATAACACGCGACAACTAGACAACTCATGAAATGTTAGATATTGCATAAAACAATAACACTCGAAGACAAACGGGCAGACAATGATAGGTAATATATGTCTTGACATGATACGGAAACCGTAAAACATGCATGCGACAATTTTGAGTTCATTACGATCAGTTTTTGTCTTATCAAACTCACGGGGCCGTTGGAGGGTGGCCTTTTTCAGGCTCCGAAATTTTGTTGTGGTCAATTGGGAAAAGAGGGCCGCGAAATCGGTGTTTTGAGATAATTACACTCGTGGGAAGCCAAACTTCATGAGACATTTCCAACACCACCAAATCGCCTCAAGATCGTATGTTCACATCTGAAGAAGTTGTAGCTCACAGAAAATACACCGGCCTACCATTTCAAACAAAATAGCAATCACGGTAACGAGGCGGCACATGAGATCATATGCAATAGTTGACTCCTCACATAAAATAATAATGTCGGACGACGAGATGACACACGAAATTAGCTGGTCTTTATGATGTATTTCATGCATAAAATTACAATGCATGGCAACGGGACGATAGATGAAAATAATTGGTAATGCATACAATAACACTAAGGAAAAATAGCACATTAAGTTTTTGGTAGTAACCACCTTGATCCATGTTGACCGCCATGTTCTTTTATGGACCCGACAAGGGAGTAGCAGCAACCAACGATGTACTAGGATGCTCGAGCCTACATCATGCATGCATGTTGCCGTATCATCGCCACCGATTTCGCATGAAACCTTGAGCACGCGGGCCATCGTGTACATTGTTCACCGCTTTCCAGACTTGCATGTCCTCGTATGCTGCCTCTCTTTTAAACTACCTGAAGACACTACATACACTCTAGAATTACCTATTTAGTTGTACCCAAACTGGATAATCTTGAACGACGGAAACTCGCGAAAGCACTCAATCAAATCCAATGGATATATGGATACTATATAAAAAAGGACAAGTATGCATTTAGGGGCATACAGTTATTTTTTAGATTAAAGAGATAGTATTGGTTTTCCTTATTTTGTTGTCAGTTTTAATACAATAAATCTATATTGAACATTTGAAGCTAAATTTAATCAAACTTTTTATGACAAGACAAGGTTCTAACTTTGAAATAGGTCAAAAAGACATAGGTCAAAAAGACATATGAACCCTAGAAGGCTAGAACAACAATAGTTGTTGGGATGATCACGTACGTGACCCACCGCCGGCATGTGTGCATAAACAGCCTGCGGCTGATGAGGCTAGCTCGCCGACGCCGCTGCCGTGTGATAACGGTCTTCTAATTAACTTGGATGTATTTTGTGTACGACGCGTGTATGCATTTTGGACGTGATTTGTGGTACCAAATACGCCAGAGAGTAGTTCTGATTTGTGCATGGCCAGCGCGCATGCATGCTCTCTTCGATCCCCCAAGCAATGAATTGTGATCTGGACGCGGCGGCATGGGCATGTCCGAGCTCACGTCGATTAACTAGGGTTGGAGTTGTACTTGGAGAGGGGCGAGTGGCAGAATGTCGCCGAGAGGAGCTCGTCTTCTCTACCACTACTTTCGGGTGTTTCCACCGGACACCGCATCGTTAGATGGAGCCGTTGTCATCGAGGGTGTCCGTCATGGAGCGAGCCTCCATGTTGTCTTCCATTGAAGACGACGAAACATCTGGGTCAGTTGTAATGAAGACCGGCAGCGGTACTGCGAAGGAGCTGCCACGTGCCAAATATGAGTCGTCCCACCAATCAAATAATAAGCAGGGTGATATGAATTTACGGTATCGGGACCTCGGCTTGCCGGATCGGTGTATGTGTGTGTAGGTGTTGTTAGGTTAATTCCGCATGGTGCGCACGCGGATAG
The DNA here is from genome assembly GCA_947311845.1 of Poa pratensis. Classification (NCBI taxonomy): domain Eukaryota; kingdom Viridiplantae; phylum Streptophyta; class Magnoliopsida; order Poales; family Poaceae; genus Poa; species Poa pratensis. Next base: position 2,455,041 of record CAMZMU010000016.1, read on the forward strand.
GGGGAATTAAGTGACTCATGACGTGCTCGTGCTCGTGTCGGACGACAGACATCTCCTCCGCGGGGGGCGATGTATATCACCGTCACCCAAACCCTCCCACTGCGCATCCGAGTCGGAGCGCGGGGCGGCTTGACAAGTTTGGAAAATCAGAATGTCCAGAAAAGGTGGGAGCACTCATGCTTGCCTATTAACAAAGCTTTTGATATGGATTAGTTAGCGATCGACGTACGACAAGCGGAGTACATATATAATTTGTGTTTGAGAAAGCTGTAAGTTGATTTGTTGGTCTCTTTCTTGAACCAGAAGAATGGATGCATGATGTATGTAGGCACGTAGGGAGGGGCATCATGCATTTTTGCGTCGAGACATCATCGATATATGGAAGAACAAGAAGAAACAAAAAAAACTCGAGGGCAAACGTGTACGCGAACGATTCTGGGCCCAATAAGAAGGTGCGGCTGGCGTGGCGTGGAACTGATGCCGCCGGCCTGATTCTTCTCTTTTGTCGTCTAAGTATATAATAAAGATTAATTAAAGAAGGAAATTAAAAACAAGAACGGAACGTGGCGTCGGTTCACCTAGACGAACGTGGGTGGGGTCTCCGTTCTGTGGACGAGAAAAGAGAGGAAGAGGGCGCAACGGCTTGATGCATGTCTTGATCGATAATGAAAAAAACGCGTGCTCGTCGTCGGCTGCAGCAACTCCGGCATGGAGGTCTCCCTGGACTTCTGCTCCCACGGGGCACGGCCCGCCATGGTGGTCCGCGACGCCGTGCACGTGCTCCCGCGCGATATGCTCGGCCTGGCCACCTTCTCCGTGGCCGCCTTCCTGCTCCGCTTCCTGCCGCTCCGTCTCGTCGACCGGCTCCTCGTGCTCCTCGCAGGGCTGTTCCTCGGCAACGACCTGGCCGGGCTCGGGATAAGGAGGCCGGCGAGTGGAGGTCCGCTGGAGCTGAAGAACGCCAGGGGCAGGACGCCCGTGCTGGACAACGGCGCGCTTGAGAAGATCCGGGCCGGGGAGATCGATGTGGTGCCCGGGGTGAGGAGGTTCGTGGCCGGCGGGGCGGTGATGGTAGATGGGCAGTTCGTGGCCGCCGACACCGTCGTGCTTGCCACCGGGTACCACAGCAACGTCCCACAATGGCTCAAGGTGCGTTACCAACTTGATTCAGTTAGTTACATATCGTAATACCAGTATGATATTGTCGTTCTTGTCGATTGTGAAGTACCTAGTGCTATATTATACTCCCTCCGTCCGGAAAAGGAAAGGGAGTAGTAGTAATGAATTCGAGATTAGTGTGGAATGCTGCATGCATGTACTACCTAGCTAGCCATGATCGATGATGATTCGTCATAAACTGAAAGATGAACGTACCGACAGCGACAGTCGCACAAGTAATGTGCATTGGACTTGCTCAAGCACTTCATTTCACAATTAAAGTAAGTAGCCAGAGATCAAATTCAATCACCACACTTGTTTTCCACTTCATTTTACAGTTCAATCAGCATGTAGCTAGCAATTAACAAGACGAATTGATGTGTATGTATTTTGGTGCGCAGGGCAGCGACTTCTTCTTCAGCCGGAAGGGGTGGAAAGGCGAGTCGGGGCTCTACTCCGTCGGCTTCACGGGCCGGGGCCTCGCCGGAGTCTCCCTCGACGCTGTCAGGGTCGCCCGCGACATCGCCATGGCGTACCACAGCACCAACAAGCCCGCGAGTTGTCCTGTACCGCCGGTTGCTCGGAAACGCAGCTTGTACCCTCTCAAGAAGCACAGACATGATCATTGGCATCCTTAACCAACAACAACAACAAGGAGCCATGGATGGATGGACCTGGGGCGACTGTCTATAGATGGGCTGGCATCCTTAACCAACAACAAGAAGTAGCTAGGCACGCAGAGCCCAAATTTTGCCATGTCTAACTCTATATATGGACATCTGCATCTACAACTTGAGTCATCTCCCTCACTCTCAATAATGTACAGCTAGCCTTTGGTTGTATAATAAATCTGTGACCTTCCCAACACAATCTGTTGATCCAGCGCTAAGCTAACCGGTCGCAATCCCATTCATGTACATGTCTCTGTCAGCATGATCCACACGAGTAAGTTTAGTAGCAGCAGCAATCCTTGGCTCGTCCAAGAAGCAAGCACTCCGACTGAATTTAATCAGTTCGTAATATGATCGAGCAAGGACATGCATGTGGGGTGGGACTGTGCCCGTACGTGGTACCACCAGCTTGCCTCTCGATCACCGATCCCGCCTGTCAAACGCAATGTTACCAAATTCACTCCGCCGGCACAGAAAAATCCAGGACAGGGTACATTTACATCAAGTTGTGTTATAACAGACACATTGTATGATGTGTCAAGATTAGCTACTAATGTACGTATAAAAGTTGGTGTTATAACAGACAGATTATATGACTTGATGGCTGTGGCCCGGGATATGACATATATGATGGTGTGTTAGATTGTTGAGCTAGGCACATGCCTGATCATGGTACGATCAACCGTGGTCTAAGTGGAGTAATGAAAAAACTACAGAAGTGGGGCAACCAGAAGTTTGGTAATGTCACACGGGAGCTGACCAAACTACGTGAAAAGTTAGCTAACCTTCAATCGGCCAATGCAGCCAGTGAAGAAGTGCGAGTGGTAAGAGATATGATAAATGAATTACTATACAAAGAAGAGATGCTATGGCTACAGAGGTCTCACATCGATTGGCTTCGCGAAGGAGATCGCAATACAAAATTCTTTCATCATAAGGCGGTTTGGAGAGCTCGGAAAAATAAAATATCTAAGCTACGTGATGACTTGGGTGTTGTCCAGACAGTACCTGCAGACATGCAGCGGATGGCCGTCTCTTTCTTTAAATCGTTATATACACGTGATCCTACACTTAATCACAGGCCAGTTACGGATTTGGTCCGTGAACAGATTTCCAAAGAGATGAATGACGTTTTGTGTAGGGATTTCACAGATGATGAAATCTCTGATGCGCTGTTCCAAATTGGCCCTATCAAGGCTTCTGGACCGGATGGGTTCCCGGCAAGATTTTATCAGCGCAACTGGGGGGTGCTGAAAACAGAGATCATTCATGCTGTAAAACATTTTTTCACTACTGGACACATGCCTGAGGGTGTCAATGATACTTCTATTCTGCTGATTCCGAAGGTTGATAACCCAATGGAGCTGAAAGATTACCGTCCAATTACAATTTTTTTAAAGTATAAAAGTGTACATCACTATGTTCAAATTGAATTGGCAATTACATGCCGGCAAAAATTTGAATTTTCCGACATGTATTTAAAAAGCTGCTCTATTACATAAGTCGAAAATATTCCTCGCAAAAAATGTATATTCGAAACCACTATCAAGATATCTTTAGACCCATGTTTTAGAGACCTCTACCAAGAAATATATATATATATTAAATTATACGCAAGACACACACAAGCACACTCTCGACTAGAGAGAGAGAGAGAGACTATACCTCATGCAAGTGTCGCAAATTAATCAGCTGAGTCATGTGATTCTGTATTTTGGCGTTATTGCAACGTATTCGGTTTGTATCTTCCGACATTATTTATTTCGTATTTGTTTATTGCGTTTCTATGTTCTTTTCCGCTTTCGCAAATAAAACTGAAAAACAAGTGGCACCATTCAATTCCGTCTGTATCCGCTTCGTTTTCATCCCTAACAAAACCTGTATGTATGGAATTGAGCAACCTTGAGTGAAGAAGAGAATCGCCAACATCACCCTCGATAGCTCTCCCCACCGGTCATATGGGGGCCCGGATGCAAAACCGGACCCTAGAGGCACCTCTTATCTCACTAATGGAAAAAGGGGCTCTAGTCCCGGTTCCAGAGGGCTTCTAGTCCCGGTTAGCCAACCGAGACTAACAAAGCGGGACTAGAGCCCCAGCTCTTTAGTCTCGGTTGGTTCCGAACCGAGACTAAAGGCATCCACGTGGGCGGAACGGCGCGCGCGGGCGGAGGACCTTTAGTCCCGGTTCGTAACACGAACCGGGACTAAAGGTGTTACGAACCGGGACTAAAGGTACCGGCAGTTTTTTTAATTCTATTTTCAATTCTATTCTCAATTATTCTCAATTCTATTCTCAGTTATTCTCTATACTATTCTTAATTCTATTCCTAATTCTATTCTGAAATTTCTTACTTAACCACACACTTAAACTAGTTATACACTTAATCTCAAGTCAAAGTACATACTCTGGTCAAACTTCCCATTCGGTCACCCATCCTTCAACTCCTCCAGCCCGAGCACGCTTAACTTTTGAGTTCCTTACAAATTAGCTGTCAAATGAGAAGTTAGAACTTACTGATAATAGTATACTATCAATCATATTAGCCCCTAAGTCATAATGTTACACTTTTTTATTGTTTAATGTTTCAAAATTTATTTAAATAAATACAATGATTATGTACTATATTTTGAATAAATAATAATGATTATGTAATAATATTTTTCAATAAATAACAGTGATTATGTAATAATATTTAATATGGAATAATTCATATCTTTAAATCCGTTATTGTTTAATTTTCAAAATTTATTTGAATAAATACAATGATTGTGTAATATATTTTCTGAATAAATAACAATGATTATGTAATAATATTTTTGAATAAATAACAGTGATTATGTAATAATATTTAATATGGAATAATTCATATCTTTAAATCTGTACATCAAAATTTGACAAATATCTGTGGGACATGTAGAAGACTATCCAGGATGAGATGACTGTGAATTTGACTCAAGATGACTAAAACGCGTCGGTGAAGTTTCAACTATGTCATCCTATCAATGATATCTAGGAATTAAAATTGATTAGTCAACTATGCCATCCTATCGATGATATCTAGGAATTAAAAAATTTCAGAGCAAACTATCACTCACTTGTAGTTCAAATTTGAATTACTTTCGAAAAATAGGCATAAAGTCGTTTAATTAGGCGAAATTAGCTAGAAACCGAGAAAATTACTAATATTTGTGGATTATCCATAAAATATGGTCTACTTTGTGTGATAATTGGATGGGTGCCATTTTGCACTATATTTGTTGTACTTGCTTCACAAAAAATGTCATTTTTGACAATCGAAAATCATTGTTGTTTGTGCTAGTGAAATCACACAACTTAGTGTTCTCAGGAGTACTCATTTTAGCAGAATTAAAAAAAGGACAAGAAATAACTTGAAAATAAAGTAAATGCAAGTAACTAATTTTTTGTGTTTTTGATAATTGAAAGCAAACAAGATAAAATAAAATAAACTAAGCAAGCCAAAAACAAAGTAAAGAGATTGGTAAGCACGGGACACGGCGACAGACCAGGGCACTGGCGGTCAGACATGTGGTCAGACATGAGTGCAGGGGGTGCTGAAGCAGTGTTGGCGATTATCGGATTTAAGTTGGTGACTGGGTCTATGGAGATTGATGCATCAGGTGATAGACAAGAGTTTGCCATAGGGAATCTGACAAATTGTTGGAGAGTCTGAAATGTCGGAAGCGTGGAGAGTACATGGCCGTATATTCTGTGATGTTCAGTGCACGTGGCAAAGTGTGGGTGACTAGACACGGAAGGGGGCGGAGTACTATAGCTGTGGGACATGTAGAAGACTATCCAGGATGAGATGACTGTGAATTTGACTCAAGATGACTAAAACGCGTCGGTGAAGTTTCTTCAAGTTAAAAGCATTTTTTACGCAGACCACTGATCGGTGTGTGATGGTGTTGAACGGGAAGAATGGACTACAGTTGCAGGTGGAGTCACGAGGAGTCTGGGAGTAGCAGTGGAGCTCATGGAGACAACTCAAGTCCGGAGTACATGGAGGTTTGACGCATTGACGAATTCAAGGTGGTGGACAATATTCGCCAAGGTGGAGTTTGTTGTGTTTTGTGTCAAATATTGTGTACGTGTTGGGTTACGTTTGGACTTAGAGTTGTATTATGTGTGGATAGGATAGTAGTAGTATCAGAGTCGAACTCTTATACCTGGGCCTCCCATATAATGAGGGGAGCACCACACGTGTAACTCATGACGACTTGATAGTAACAGGCACGCAGGGGGAGCCGGCGGCTTGTGCCGGCGCCTAGGGCGGCCAGGGTTGCGGTATCAATGGGGAGGAGCGCCCGTACTCATGCCCCGCAGATGTAGGCGAGTTCGCCGAACTGCGTTAACAAATCTCGGTGTCGTCATCGTGCTGTGATCGCTTGGTTCTCGGTAGAACAACTCTGCAACTATACATATGCATGGTTGGTAGCACAATGATAGAGTTTTGCGTTCCAATATATGATTTTCTCGAGGCATAGAGGAGAAGATCGAGTTAGATCTACCCCTTCTTCCTTACTTATAACCTAGTTTAGCATACACGATTATGTATGATCCAGAACACAAAATATTGACACCCATCAGATATATACTCTATACTAATATGGATGGATGAACAGAATCACGAGCTAGCAGAGATTATTATTGATGGACGGAAGCAGCCTGCCATGCATTGGTAATCATGGGCACTTGGGCTTTCCGTTCTTAGAGTTGACCATGTTGGCGTAGCAGGGGCACTGTCCGCGGGTGTCCTGGCCGGTTCCGGTGGGGACGCAGTTGCATTTGCCGCAGCAGATGTTGCACATGGAACACCGGATGTATTCTGCTGGTGTCAGGCAAGTCCAATCGATAAGCTACCTCTCCCACGCGAGCCAGAATTGTATACGGACCAAAGAATTTGAATGCCAATTTGTTGTTAGATCGCTGGATCAAGGAGGTTCTTGTTTGTGGCAGATGGCTTGTCAGCCTTATTGCAGAAGGAGGTTATGGCTTGTCTGGGAAGATGAGCTTGACACATCTATGGAAAACAAACGCATGCAGCACGAGATGATAGAATGGGTGCATGGTAAAATGGGAGGGCGTGGTAGAACCGCAGAGTTAGTAATATTCTACATGCATGGTAAAATGGGTGCATGGTAAACTGGGGTGCATGGTAAAATGGGAGGGCGTGGTAGAACCGCAGAGTTAGTAATATTCTACATGCATGGTAAAATGGTAAAATGGGTGCATGGTAAAATGGGAGGGCAGGCCAAACGCACGTACGATCCATGGATCGATCGACCGAGAAACATGGAAAACAAACGCACGCAGCACGAGATGATAGAAGAATGGCTGGCTGGATGGATGGATCGGCCCAAGGTCGATCGAATAGGCCAAGGCCGGGACATCATTCGCCTCGTCGCCACCATGGCCGATCGACCTCGCCCGAGATGAACGACCTTCTCCATCACCACACCTTGCCGCCACCATGCCGGATGGACCTCGCACAAGATCAACTAGACGACGAGAAGGATGGAGTGACTAATTTCTCCATCAGCACGACCTCGCCCTCGGCCGTGCCGTCTCAAAGCTCGCCCAAGTCGTGACATGTCACATGCGCAACCGCGCGCGGGTACCTCGCAGTGGCCTTGTATTTATAGGGGGGGACTGAGGCTAGAGATGATGGTTTGAATTTTCAGAGGAGAGAGATGTTAGGCGGGAACAAATAAAAATTTGGACGGTTCCCTCACAGGTACGCCCGCTGCGCATCATCTAGAGCAATGGCAGCTGAGATGAAACAAGGATGCTGCGAGAACTTGCCTGTGGCAAGATGGTTAGTTGGGTGGTTGTACCCCTAGCCCACCAGAGTTCAAACCCCAGGTTTGACGCTGGTGTTTCTCATTTAAGGCGGAATATTCTTCAGTGGGAGGCGACGTTCCCGTCGACAGCGAGGCGCCCGTGGTGACTTCGTCAATCTCAAGACTCGACCCGCCGACTCAGTCTCTCGGAGGTGCTCATAGGGGTAGGGTGTGCGTGCGTGCGTTCATAGGGGTGAGTGTGTGCGCGTGTATATGAGCGCTTGCGTTGTACTGTGTTTCGCAAAAAAAAAAAAAGAAACAAGGATGCTGCGGCGCCGGATTGGTGACGTGGTGTTACCAAACAATCAGCCTAAATAATAATTAATGCTTCTCTAACTACTAGGGAAGAGAATCCCCCACAAGTCGGTCCTTTCTCCATGGTCTGGTAAAAGGCAGGTCCAGATTTGCTCTACAATCATTCTGGAGTACCAAAACATCACGTAAACAAAGCATGTACTCCCTCCGTCCTCAAATAAGTGGACGTTTAGCATTCAAATTTTTCCACAAAAGAGTGTACTTCTACCTTCCCAATACACTTAAAAGTAGATAATAATGCTTCTCTCTCATCGCACGGGAATCAAACCCAATAACATTCAACATTTTTTCTACATGCACTTAGCTCATTGGAGTTGGGGTAATTAAAGAGAAGAGAGATGGTAACTTGCATTTTCCCAATGCATTTTCTATTCCTCCCCATAATTTGTCTTAAAATTTCTAGATGTCCACTTATTTGAGGACGGAGGGAGTATATTCGGGAAGGACCCTCAGTCCCGCGCATGAATTAAGGACTAAGGTAGACATTCCATGACTTGGTAAAAGTAGGTGGGCCTAAGGTATTTACTAATAAGATTAAACATGATATAATTGGCACTACAATCACGGCAGGTTACCAAATTAAGCATCCGTAAACAAAGCATACCTTGTCAGTCAGGAAAGACTCCTACTGCGCGTGGGTCTTCTCTCGATGGCTTGGTAAAAAGGTAAGCCTAGGTGGTTATATAGGATATAATATATGTTAGGCCGAATCGTATATATGCATGTTGGAGCCAGGGAGGAGATTATATGCGTGTAAAACTTTGTGTATATATACGGAGTATACCTTGCTTTGATTAATGGAAAAGGCAGCCGTGAGGGCACCAGTAAACATGCATGTAATCTTTGTGCTCGAGAGTTTTCTGGGCAAAGCCGATGACACCTAGTTCTTTTGTGTTTGAGAGAGAAATAAGAGAGGTAAAAGAAGAGGAGTTGCGAGATGCAGCTCCAACAGCCCGGCTAAACCAGTGACCCAACCCGCACCGCACCGCTCGTCGATTTTGCAAGGTGTAACCGGTCTCCCTGGGTTGAACTCGCTCTGTGACGTTCCTGACTAGAGGGATTTGTTGCTTTTGGCGCAGCCTTCGTAGTTACGTGCTCGCCCGACGTTACTGTTCGCCATAGCCACTGACTGCTCCCAGCGCGCAAGCTCGTGCTGGCCACGTCCACCACGCCAAGCCATCCGGATAGCCTGAACGTGGCGAGGAGCTTGCCGGCGACATCTTGATGAACTCCCTCCATCTCGTCGTTGCTGGACGGGAAGGGCCTCCAGCTATGGGAGTGCCACCTGGATTCTTGAGATGGAGGGTGGCCGTGAGCACGACGCCGACGTCGTCCAGATCAAGCCTGGATCCAGGCACGTGTGGGTGGACCTGTGCTGCGTGCGCGGCTTCACCCACGGCCTCTTGGAGGTCACAGGCATGGCGGCCTGGACATCGAGAAGTCGTGAGGTGTCGTATCTGACGTTAAGGTGAAGGCAGGCGAGCTCGCCAACATGAGCTCACTTGGACGTCATAGACATGGTCGGCCTGGACGCCTGGTTTTGGTTGTGGCTTTGATCGTCACACGAGCGGCCTCGTGGCGAACACCGGACAGCTTGAACGCGTCCATGAGAGCAAGTTCCATCTCGTCCAAGGTATCTACCAGAAAGTCGTCGCCACGGAGACGGAAGTACCGTCGGTTGTCTTGTAGAAGCTCTTGGGTTCATGGTACAAGGACGGGAGGTCCGCCCAACGGCCAGCTCGAGAACCTCTGGGGTTCGCTGCCGGAGCGCATCAAGATGTAGCCCGGGACGCCGAGCAGCTCCTTGGAGCAGAGGCGCCAGGGCGGGGTATGGAGATCAGCTCCGAGTCACTTCCAAGTCTCTGGAGATCAGCTCACACTAGGCACGCCGCTTCTGTCTCCTCTTCTTGTCCGACTCGGCCGCTAGGACTCCACGCAGCATTACTGGTGCATGCCGTTAACACATCCAACCACAAACCTTGTCATGCACAGTAGCTACAAGGCTGGAACCGTGTTAGACAAGTTGGGTTCAGCAACCCGGCCACACCAGCGATGCACAGGTTTGCTCCGCAACATGCATTATTGTGGACATCATCAATCGACTTCAGCACGCCGATCCGACAGTGTGAGATGGTCACATTCATCAGTCAGTGCTTTCAAGTAGAGAGGTGCAGTAGCCAAATGATATATATTCCAGCTAGCTTGTAGCTCGCTTGAACCGACAGAAGCCATTCGCAATGAAATTCCGGTGAACAAATTGAGTGTAATTAGCAGGAGGGATCGAAATTTTGACATGAGCCTTTTGTTTCCGTTTAGAATCACAAAACAAATATAGTTGATATTTCTACATGTGCATAAACCACAACACTTACGACATGTAAATACAGAAATTCCAAAGCAACCAAATACATTGCCACTACTAATATCCTTGGCCCAATATTACATTAACCGAAGAACTAGCACCACATAATAGGCTGCGGCCATGCGCCCAAGCAATGCTCTTGTCCATGCCAACCAGGCGGTTTCCAGCTTCCTAGACGTCCTCTTCCTGCAGGGGGTCGCCACGAGAGCTCTCCGGACACGGCAGCAGCGACATGCCATTGGTATCTTGCTTCGGCAGGCAAACCACCAATATGGTATACACTCAGCCAAAGCAAGTCCATAAAATAACAAATGCTATGCATTACATCCAAAACCACTAAAACCAGTAGCTTCCCTAATAAGCCTACATAGTGTCATTGACCATAACATACAAGTAACAGTGAGCCAGGCAGCTAGCCTAGGCGACCTGGAATTCTACAGGTCCACTAAAGAGCCTACATGGTTGGTATTAAAGCACACCAAATTCAACTCACATAATATGATAAGCATACAAGTGCAGGATGGCATAATGCTGATTAACAAAATATCTTCTGCTATGCTAGACAATGTAACATGTATATACCCTATGGTATTTCATCACACTTTCTGTTACAGCAGATGGTTACCTTGTCTGCAACTTATCTTTCAGAAAGATAAAGATTGGGCAGCAGTAGTACCGTTTGCGCCGTTTGCAGCCTGGTTCCAATAGAGTAAAGCCCTGTAGCATTAGGACTGGGCCAACCAAAGCAGTCTAGAAAACACAGGTAGCATGCATACATGCTGAAATGGATCAGTCAAGCACATGCGCCAGTAACTCACCTACCAAGACAAAAAACACGCAATGAAGGATATATTTAAAGGATGCAAGTACCGAAACAAGCGGAACCTGGAGATAACAGAAAACGAAAATATTAAGATGCAAGTACACCATACTAATAACTTCTTTCCATTTTGTCAAAAGACATCAACCTACATCATCAGCCCAACAACCGGACAAAAGAAATAACCAAGGCTAGATCAATTGCCACGATATCACACACCACGTAGAGGACACAAATAGGAGAAGCAGATAATCACCTGAACCATCACACGTCAGAGAGGGAGGAAGTAGTCAACCGAACTACCGAAGCATGGAAAGAAACTCTCAAAGGAGTACACGCATGCTCTTTGGCTTGGGACGTTCAGTTTACCTACAAGAAAAAAGATGGTATGAGTATCAAGTTGTTCAGGCTAAAACAAAGGGTTCAGAACTGGATTAGCACTCAAATATATCAAGATTTTCCCAAACGGAGTACTCTTTTCAATTAAAGGTATACACATGTTTAGGCTAAAACAAAGGCATCAGAACAGTTTTTTTCTATGTAGAACACTTTCTATAGTTGTTTCTTCCATTGCACTTACAAAGGACTTTAACCAAGAAGCGTTCTCATGAAGAAGCAGGCAAAGATCAAATGCACAAAAGGATATCACAAAGACCATGTTTTAATACAAATGCCTCTTTGCCGTTCAAAAGTACATCACATGAGTGTACCACTGTCTTATGTATACACACTTTCAGACAAGAAATAAGTGGTGTCAGAACACTATTTTCTTATCAAGTAGAACACTCATTTTCTCAAAAAAAAACAAGGTAGAACACTCTTTGGCACATAGCAAATATCAAAGTAACTTTGCCCAAGTAGCAAGGGGAACATAGTCACAAGATAAGAATAGATTAGCTGTACATAGGGACATCAGAAACACCATGGGCAGAAGTGTCCATGCCCATTGTTTCTGGTCCATCCGCCTTGATCAGTACCTCAGGGAAGAGAGCTGGGAATTAATCAAAGCAACTCCTGGGTCACTGTCTAGGCAAGATGCAAGTTGACCAAAGGCTACAGATACTAGGTAAACATATTACACAACTAAAACCTGCTAGCCCAGCTGGCATGAACCTACATACTACGTAGAGGGGCAGTCACTGAGTCTACTGGACCACGTGCCAACACAAGATACAAAATGGAACAGTCACAAAATGCAACACTAGCACCAATCTCAAGCTGAAATTGGAAACGATATTGATGAAAGGTGCACAGAAAAATGTGAGCAAAGATTCATAGTGCATAGGATGCACTGGAGAACCAAGACATATGGGTAGATAGCCATGCATGTCGGCATCTCAACAGCTCAAATAGAACTCCGGAAACCTGCAGAGACCATCAGTGGCACCTCTCAAAACCTATTAGTGTCTCACATAAAGGATGATAAAGTGAACTGCACGACCGCAACAAACATAAACTCGTACTTCTGGAGATAATACAACAATACCCAAAGATCAATCATCTCAGCATTATTAGACGAAAACTTAACATCATCCCAGCAACAAAAGAAACGCTCAATTTCCAGCTTATACTACAGACTGTCAACCTCGTACTGTACAGCTAATCGGTTCTAGATCCTCATAAAACATGTAAGCAGAGCCACCCTAAACGAAGGAATGAACGAGTACCAAGGGGAGTAGGATCGAGGGTGGGGTGAGCAGCGATCAGACCTGTGCATCTTACTCCTCGGTGTACTCCTCGGCGAAGGTGAAGATGACCTTGCGGTTCTCACCGGCCTTCTGCTTCTCGGCGGCAGCCTGCTAGAGAAGGCCGAACAGCGCCGTCCCCTGCTCCAAGGAGAGGACCGCTCCTTGCAGCGCGAGGTGGCTTCGGCACCGTCGCCGTCCTGGTGCTCCTTGGGGTCCATCTAGACAAGCAAAGACATTCAAAAATAGAGTCAGTACAAAACCTTGAATACAAAGTAGAAATAGATGGATGCCAAAAAAGGAAGGTACTCCATATTATCTTTACAGCTAGGATCATGATACATACTATGGATGGAAAATTCTGGCTGGCATATTGTGCTACAATAACACATCATCTTTTGTTCACAATAAGAATCATAACCATTTAACAACTTTATTGCTGCACATAATTACGTTGCTTGATGCACTATTAAAAAACAGCAAGCTGCTCGGTGTTGCCAAAGGGGCAGCATGGTGTTGCTAAAGTAGCACTAGACAAAGCACATTGACATCCATTGTCACAAGTGTTTCGATACAGCATATTTTACATCATAAATCTAGACTATAGCATCATATTTTTACCAAAGTACTTCTCTAGCATTTAAACTTGAGGCGCATCAAAATCACTAATGAAAATAAGAGGACTGCATGTAGCATTGGTGACAGGTTCATGTACTACTACATATACAGGGTGGATCAATGAAACAACATGTGGGAAGCATGACGACATGATCATCTCACTCCAAGCCATTAACGTTTTTTGCAAATAGAATAGGTGCGTCTCACTAACTAACAAGGTGCTCTGACTGTGTGCTGTGAATGTTTGATTGATCTACATATACTGCACTAGCTGAGTAAGAGAAGAACTTAATGGGCAAATGACACGCAGACCAAAAACTGTGGCAGGAGCAACTTGATGAAAAAAGGCAGCAGCAATCTTGGGTCGTCAGCTAGGCTGGAGCAAGTGTTCCTCTCAGCTCAAGGCCTGGGACGCGTGGAGCCGAGCATCAGACCACATGGCATGTCATCGGCACCGTCACGAGTGCCGCTGTACACGGTCGCCCTCACCAGCGAGCTGCGCAGCGCGTCCCACACAATCTCGCTCCAAAAGGTCTGCTCAAGATTACATTTTTTCCATCAATTACACAAGCTGCTCGCTAGTAAAACTGCAAATGTACTGTAATAATGAATGAGGGGCAGAGTAATCTTACATGGAAACGAGCAGCTTCGCCCCTGCGGCTCCAATTGTTGACGGGCGATTGAGATCCTCGCTTGCTGACAGAGCGTGCACAGACCGGAGCAGAGGCTTGGCATGCAGCAAAGATCCGGGCTTGGCATGCAGGTGCAGAACTCTGCATATTCAGAAAACATGAAAACTTTGAACCTGTAGGTCGATGGAACGATAGACACCAAGATATGCACAGCTGATTACTAGAGAAAAGGATTGCATGTAGTATTAGTAACAGGTTGCTGCTCTATTACATATACATGGTAGATCAATGAAACGACATGGATGTAGCATCAGGACATGATCATCTAATCCAATGGCCATTGGCCACTACTTGCTTTCACGCTCTTTGCAAAAAAAAGAGTATGTCTCACTAAAAGGAACTCTCAATGTTTGACTGATCCATGCTCACGCTCCTCATGCTATCATCAATCACACAATGTGCTCACTAGTAAAGCTGCAAGTGTCCTGTAAACTTACATTGAAGCTCCCAGCTGCAACGTCCCTGCTGCTCCAATAGATGCATAGCCCGCAGCTCGACGGTAGCAGTAAACATTGGTGAAACGTAGGTGCATAACTCTGAATATTCAGAAAACAGGAGAACTCTGAAGATCGATGGAACGGGAGACAGCAAAGAGCACAACAGATTACAAGAGAAAAATGCAATACCTTGTAGCCTAGCCTGTCGTGAGGCGGCGTTCATCCCGGGCGGTGGCAACACCCCCGACCTAACCATGGTTAGGGGTCATATCGACCAGCTGGAGGAGCACCGGACGAACACCAGCGCCGGCAATCGTCCAGGAGGGTAATCTCAGCGTGCTACCACTGGTCCTTTCGCCAACGCTACCACCAGGCGTGCTACCACTGGTCGAACAAGGGCTGGTATTAACACCTGCATGCATGCACGGCAATTAACAGACCAAGAAGAAAGCTCGCTCCACATTTACGCAAACAAGATCTCCTACTCTAGAGCTAGGCCAAGCATCAACCAAGGAAAAACTTTCAGTAATCACCGTCGGCAACTTTCATCATATACCAGTACTAACATGCATGATGGCTGCAATTAAATATTGGTGAGCAGATCGTTCAGATCATCATATTAACAACTAGTGGATGGCAAGAGACAATTGGTACACAGCCAACCCAATGCAATTGATACTAATCAGAGCATTATGATTTATGAACTGTCGATCAACAATATAAGAAGAATAAATGGAAGCATCAGCCTAGAGCAAGACTAGCACGGTCGGGAGGAGGAGCGTTCCCAAAATTAGGAATAACTATTTGGTGTTAACACGCAATGAACACTCAATCATTGTTTACCCTCATCTGGCTGATAATTAAAGTGGTAAAACATGTGGTGCCGTGTGATAATGCCAAGCTACAGCATGCACGTGGTAATGAACTGCAGCCACTCACTAGCAGTTGAATGCAGCGAGGTGTAGAGGGAGAATTCCACACGCAGAATCCGAACAAAAATTCTCGGCAGATCAAGCGATATATAGCAGAGTGCATGCAACAGATCGAAGCAGTACTAACTAGGTCGAGGCCGGCCGGAGTGAACGGAACCAGCAGCACAAACAACCAGATCGATCTCATTGTGTACAGCTACGGATAAAGATGAAATTTTTATTTCCAAGAGAAGAGATGCAGGCAGGCAGTCGTAGCAGCAGCACGTAGTCGGGGACCCAGATCGAAGAAATGGTCTCACCTGTGAGGAGCGGGAGATTGAGGACAACCGGAGGAGGAGGAGAGCCGACCGGCGGCGGCGACACGGCCGGTCGGCCTAGAGGTCCGGGGAGCGGCGGCGGCCTGGCCGGAGAAGGCCGAGCAGCGCCGTCCCCTGCTCCAAGGAGACGACCCCTCCCTGCTCCAAGCGCGCGGTGGCGTCGGCGCCGTCGCCGTCCTGAGACCCATCGCCACCGCAGGCCACCGCTCGATCTGATTCGCTAGCAGGCACGTGCGCCCCGCTGTCCGGCCAGCTCAACGGAACGCCGCGCATCGAAGCACGCGCGCACCGGCGAGCAGGCCAGCAGCGACGCCGGCGATCTGATGCGGGAGAGAAAGAATGAATGAGAGGCGGCGGCAGCGTGGGGAGAGAATGACTGAGAGGAGGCAGTCGTCTCTCGTTGATATATAGTGTTAGGGTTTGCAGATGGACGCTTCAGATCGCTCGCGAGAATTGGAGCAGCTTAATTAGCGTGGACAATTATAGCGAGGGATGAAGTGAATTATTTGTCCAGCATAATGAGCTTCCCTTACGTAGGAGACAATTACTTGTGGGGAGTAATTACCATGCCGTGATTGAGGTCTTTCCGTTTTTGCAATAACAATTGAATTTTTTTCTCACGAGCATGACACGGAAACCTAAAATTGAAATAGTCAGTCCGCCGGGCAAGTCTTGCGGGAGGAGATTCCCCGCCTATAGTCTACTCCCCAAACATCGGAACCGTCAAGCGACCCTTGCGATTGAGAGATTCTAGATGGAAAATTTATGGCTCCGAATTAATTTCCCGCTCGTACATGCGAGATTGTCGGCAAAGTCGGCATTATCGTCGACCGTGTACACACACGTCGGAGAGTGGAGGCGGCACGGTGAACACCTTGCGATATAACTTTTTCAAATTAAAAGCCTTATATTAAAATGTTGTGGTAATAGTAACAAAAAATGTTTATGAAGATATAGTTTAGGTGCATATGGTCCACCGACGTCAACGGACTGATATTGTATGTTGCGGTTGCGTCGACCCTGTGAAATATGAGCGTGTACTCTTTTGTCTTCATGCATATGGCCTGCATTGTCGTAAAAGGGTGACTCTTATCTGGGAGTGCTCTATCTGCGTGTTATTTGTAATGTGATGATCTTATCATACTTGATGCAGCTAAGGAGCGCGAAGTTGGTCATGGGTTGTACATCTCTCTTGTGGTCATCATACACCTATGTCATTCGTCTCGACATGTATACATGTCTCTTGTGGTCATCATTCACCTCTCTCGATCACTTGGACCCTCATACACCTCTATCATCCATCTGACCGCATATACGCCACTTGGCCATCCGAACACACATGCACTTCTCTAGGTTTTCCCTGAACTCTGCCGGGTCATCCAAACCATATAATACCTCTCATGGCTATCCGACCATACATAACCCTCTCTCCAGCATCTCGCCCTAGGAGCGAACCCAGACAATATATTCCGTGGGGGCACAAAGTTTCAATGGGGCATTTCTATTGTAAATTCAAAATTTTCAAAAAATAATTGAATTTCTAAAGGATTTGCCAAATTTGAGTGGGGCATAGGCCCCTACAAAGCTCTTCTTGGGTCCGCCCCTGTCGCCCCACATAGATCTTTGTCTATCCCTTGGTCCCACATACACATCTCTTGATCATCCGGTATCATCCAGTCCTACATACACATGTCTCGATCATACACCTCTCTTGATAATCCGACCCACTTACACCTATTTCAAATATACAAACCCACATATAAAACTCTCTATTGTTCATACTCTTTTACACATCTCCGAAACATCTGAACCCGCATACACCTCTCTCAGTCACGGACCCACATGCACTTCTCTCGGTCATATATATGGTCATGCATGCACCTTCCTCTTCCATTTTGTCATGCATACACGTCTCTCGGTCTTCGAACCTCATACAATGCTCCAAGTCATCTAGACCCACATGTGCCTCTCATGGTCATCTAGCCCACCTACAACTCTCTCGGTCATCTAACTCTTTTGGGTGGCATATCGTCCCATATAGGTCGCCAACCCCCCCCCCCCCCCCCCCACACACACACACACACACGCATACACTCCAGCACCACTTATCTTACCGCATACACTTCTCTGATCATCCAACCCCACATAAACCTCTCTCGGTAGTATTTATCATTGTGACAGTGAACATGTGTGGCATACATGCCTATCATTTTATGTGTATTTTAGTCATTGGCATGTTAAATTGATATTTCATGGTTGGGGAGAGAAGCGATATTTTATGTTTACAAACTAGGCAATTCTTGAGTAGATGATAACCATTCATAAAATTGGCGCGAAAACCCACATAGTATGTGTGCTATCGGTTTTAGCTAGATCTTGAAAAGTTAGTAATTGAAAACCTAACTCACTAAGAGCTTTCCAACGCCTCTAGAATTGCCTCAATTGAATATTGTAGGTAAAAGTTACAATTCGAAAATTATGAGGTATCCAGACCTAGTAATTTTGGGGCGTTAATTTTGGTCGCGACCCCCCCCCCCCCCCAAAATACATATGTGTTCTAGCCCCTAAAAATGGGCGGGAAACTAACAAAATATGACAAAATACTAATAAACTATGAAGGTTTTCTTACATGTTTAAGTACTCAATATTTATGTTTACAAACTAATTTTCCATGATTAGATAACATCGGTCATGAAAACAAGCGAAAACCCCTAAAACTAATTGTGATAAAGTCTGTGAAAATGAACGGAAAACTCCCGAAACAAAAACCAGCGTCAAAGTTACCAAAACAGAAACGAGCGGACAATTACCAAGTATTTATGCACGTTGAAATACTTGATATTTAATGTCTACTTTTAATCACCGATCATGACATTTAGCGGGAAAATTTTAAAAAAGTATGTGTGTTGTAGCTCCCAATAATTGGGAAGCAAACGATCAAAATGAAAGCCAACGGAAAAATAACAAAATGTAAAAATTGCTACAGGCCAGCGGAACTGGTTTAAAACTACCAGAATGAAAATACATGATACATGTTTACTGGAAAGAATATAAGGGAGATGTGTTTAACAACGACAAAGTTAATGTGGCATCCATATTAATTTTTATTATATTGCTTTGGTAGTATTTATGATCGTGGTAGCGAATATGTGTGGCATGCATGCCTATCATTTCATGTGTATTTTAGTCATTGGCTGGTAGACTGAAGTTTTCATGGATGCTGAGAGAAGCGGTATTTTATGTTTACAAATTAGACAAATCCTTAATAGATGTCTACCAATCATAAAAGTTGGGCGTGAAAATTTGAACATTTTGTGTGCTATCGCTTTTATTCATATCGCGAAAAGTTAGTTAGAGAAACCTAACTCGCAAGAGCTTTCCAACGCCTCTGAAATTGCCTCAATTGAATCTTGTAGGCAAAAAATATGACTCGCAAAATACGAGGTATCCGGGCGCCTAGTAATTTCGGGATGTTAATTTTGGTCGCAAAAACTGGGTGCAAGACCTCCGAAGATATATGTGTTGTAGCCCCTAAAATTGGCGGGAAAACTAACAAAACAAAAAAAGGCGGATGAACTATCAAGTTTTTCTTGCATTTCTAAAGACTCAGTATTTATGTTCAAATAATTCTCTGGTTGCAACTATGGCAACTGCACAATCGAGATCAGGCAGAATCAGAATGGAATTATGAAATGTATATTTTGTAACGTACGTCAAAATCCGGTGTGGCGCCATATATACCCTTTACCAAAATCATAAGTCCTGCGCACGCGGGTGATTGACGAACGATCGATCCATACTTTTGCTAGCTACTTCACGTGAACGTGAGGGCATGCAGTTCCCATGCGGTCACTCATTAAGATACCCATTAATTTGCTAAACACCCATTAAGATACCCCATTAATTTATTTGCTAAACATCTGGTCTTCCACAAACGCAACTACAAATGCACGTGCATGGAGTGTACACGTACGTGCTTGCATGGACTAATTTTGAGCAGCGAGGTAACCATGCATATGCCCCATGCGCACGTGCAACCACCTGCAGCTGCTGCTCGATTATTTCTACTAGTCACATCATGTATTTTATAACAATTAAGTTATCATGACGTAAGGATGGAAGTTTTTGCCCCAGTAAACACTTTTACGTTCCATTTGAACCTCTTTTGAAAAACAATTGCTATTAATTAGAGATTCCATGGCCCGTGAAGTTTTTCCCAAATAAATGTTTCACCAAGTCATAAACATAACCTATTTCGATCATGTAATGTGAAGTAACCGTAGAGATAATCCAACCCCTTTTTTATTCGGATCCAAAATCTATGCAAGTGATTTTCTTTCCACAACCCTAATATCTTTATAAAAATAAAATTTTCAAAACAAATGAATTTATAAAATAGATTTATGAGTTATGTATTACATTTTACATCCTAACCCAAATATATATTTTCCTCGATATATTTTATTATTTTTATCTATTTTCACATACAACAAAACTAGGAAATCCATGATTTTATGAGTTTTTTAATGTGAAAATCCTATTCCAATGCACGTTTTCACATTTCGAAAATCGTTTAAATCACTTTACCCCCTTGCGAGTGCCACCCCGTCAAACTTGATGCATGCAAAGCTTGCTGGGCTCTGTCACCCTTATCATTTCGCTATCGTGATACCGCTCCTCCATATCGTATATAATCGACTGCATCCAAGGAAAACCCTAACACTTGTATGCCTCCATCATAGAGTCGGTCGACATCGAGACTGCCCGCCGCTCCACCTCCCACCTCACATGTGAACTGCACGCCGCACACCAGTAAGCCCGTGGAAGCGGGCAGACTAAATGGAGGTGCCGGCCACGATGATCCCGAAACCGATGTCCTCCTTGACACCAGGGTTGACGGAAATGACAACGAGTGCGGCCGCAAAATGTATCGTGGGGACGAAACGGCTCAGGGCGAGGCACGGCAAACGTCTTCTCTTCTAGGAGGCGGCGAGTAGACCGCGTCGGCATACAGATCCGGGTGTTCACACAGGATACGCCATTGCCCAACGTCCTAGACCAGGTCCTCTCGTGCGTTCGTAGGGAGAAGCTGCTTCTCCCGTCCATGGAGATGAACAACGCGTCCGTGCTGGTCACCTCTCTGAGCTCGTGGTACTACGAGAGGATCAAGGCCGACTACGGCGGCATCAGGGTACACCAACCCAGCCACGAGGGGCAGCAGAAGATGAAGGACACCTCGCATGACAGGAGGGCGTTGAGCGAGATGTACCTGCTCAGCACCTGCGATGTGCTCGTCACCACCGGATTATCCACCTTTGGCTACGTCGCGCAGGGGCTCGGTGGGATACGGCCATGGATCATGCCTGCCACGCCCTTCTGGTCGACCGAAACGGGGGTGGTGCCGGACCCACCGTGCATGCGAGCAATGTCCGTCGAACCCTGTTTCCACTCGCCATCCTATTATGACTGTGCGGCCAAGAAGGATGTGGACGTGGGGAAGGTTGTGCCGTACATCCGACGTTGTGAGGATGTAAGAGGGGGTATTAAGATTGCCAACGAAAGCAGCCACTGGTAACTTAAATACCATCGTACCACAGTACATGTAATATTTTATTACTCAGATTATGTTTATGTACTATATCTAAAAAATATTTCAAAGCATGTTACGTGAAAAATTACAACTGAGCATATAGTTTGCACTATATATTTCGAATACGCACTCCCACATTTAATATACCACATACATGAACCAACTCTTTTTTCTTTTTTCATATATTTCTACTGTTTAAACAACAGTAAGAGTTCTTCTTAATTGAGAGTCAAGATTTATCGAAAATGAGTATTAAACGTATGGTGTGGAAAATATAAATGAAAAACAATATGTCGGCCCACATGGCAAAAATCAACGATCATGACAGAGTGCTCAGCTTGGCATACTAGAACGCGTCGTGGGCGCCAACGGGAACGCGTCGTGGGCGGACTCGGACGGAGGACGCCGGCCACCGTACGTCTACCTTCACCTGGAAGGCGGCTATGGTTTCTACGACAAGCTCTTCTATTGCGACGAGCAGCAGCGGCTCATCCGCGGCGCGCCATGGCTGCTGATGAGGACGGACAGCTACCTCGTCCCCGGGCTCTTCCTCGTCCCTAGTTTCCAGGACGAGCTGGGGCGGATGTTCCCGGAGAAGGACGCCGTGTTCCACCACCTCGGGAGGTACCTGTTCCATCCCGTCAACGACGTGTGGCGCATGGTCACGAGATACTATGACGCCCACCTCGTAGGGACCGAGCAGCGCGTCGGCATACAGATACGGGTGTTCACACAGGATAAGCCATTGCAGAATGTCCTGGACCAGGTCCTCTCGTGCGTTCGCAGGGAGAAGCTGCTTCTTCCGTCCATGGAGATGAACAATGCGTCTGTGCTGGTCACCTCTCTGAGCTCGTGGTACTATCATAAGATCAAGGCCGAGTACGGCAGCATCAGGGTGCACCAGCCGAGCCACGAGGGGCGACAGAAGATGGGGGATGTCTCGCAGGATAGGAGGGCGTTGAGCGAGATGTACCTCCTCAGCACCTGCGATGTGCTCGTCACCACCGGATTCTCCACCTTCGGCTACGTCGCGCAGGGGCTCGGTGGGATACGTCCATGGATCATGCCTGCCACGCCCTTCTGGTTGACTGAAACGGGGGAGGTGCCGGACCCGCCGTGTATGCGAGCAATGTCCGTCGAGCCCTGCTTCCACTCGCCATCCTACTATGACTGTGCGGCCAAGACGGACGTGGACGTGGGGAAGGTTGTGCCGTACATCCGACGTTGTGAGGATGTAGGCGGGGGGATTAAGATTGTCAACGAAAGCAGACACTGGTAACTTAAATACCATCATACCAAAGTATATGTAATATTTAATCAATCTGATTATGTTTATATTATATACTATATCTAATATATTTCAAATCAAGTTACGTGAAAATTACAAGCATATAGTTTGCACTATATATTTGAAATGGGTACTCCCACATTATATGAACCAACTATACCTCTTTATCATGTTTCATATATTTCATTATTGAATATCAGATAGCCAAAGTGCGTGAAAATTTTCGTTTGAATCTAATAGGAAAATGTCTACAACGGAGGCGTCTCCCATTATGGCCCAAGCGCCTGGGACAGCTGATCCTCGTGTTTCTAATCTCTTCCGAGAAACGTATCTTGTCATATTCTTTCTGATGTCCATAAGCTGAAGTGACCTAGAAGGTTCAGGAAGGATATGAGCAGAAACGAACTGAAACCAAGAACTCCCCAATGAAGCAAGAGTCGCCACTGATTTTGGTAGAGTTCCATGCAATTAAAACCCACCCCGAGTACCAGCAGATAGTTGAACCCATCGTAAGCGGGCCCCAAGCATTGCGAGACATACAATCGTCGCTAGCTTTAGAGGAAACGACCAAATTCCTGACGGTGTCACGCATAGCACGCCCGTTGAGACCCCTCACGTTGCAACACAAAAACACGATTATCTAGCTCCATTGAAATACAATAAAACAACGCACTGCTCGTGGCTTGTTTTTTCTCCAAGTCCAGCCACTACAGGAATCAGCCCATACGCCGACGGCCACATGCCGTCGGCATAGGCCGACAGCCGCCGTCGGCGTTAGAGGGCCTCGGCTTAGGCCATTTTGCCGTCGGCGTAGGCTATGCCGATGGCTTGGCCATCGGCATAGCTCCCCCTACGCCTATTTAAATAACTTTATGCTGATTTTTCAAAAGTAATTGAAATTTGAACTACAAGTGTGTGATAGTTTGGTCTAAATTTTACAAAAATCATTTTTAGGTACACAAGTAGTGACTTTATCTCAGAAAGATTTATAGTTTTATAAAATATGACCACTTTTGATGAATAGTCATGGCGGTCATTTTGACCTTTTTCACAAAAATAAAAGAAATTGTGAAAATACTCAAAAAATGAAATCATTTCGCATGGAGTCCTTTTATGTGTATTAGTTGCTAGCAAAAATGATAAACTTGAGTTTTGACAAACATTTCAAAAAAATGCTTCAGAAAAAGGTCTATCATCTATAGACATGTATAGGTTTTACGCCAAAAGACCAAGTTATGGCCATCCCCGCGCCATAGTTTGTGATAATGTATCCATATTTGACACATAGGTGTGTCTTGGTATGGCAAACATTGTTTCCAAAACCAATTTCCAAAATATTTTCATAAATATTATTTTCCATTTTTAAGTACCAAAAATGACTTTTTAATTAAGCAAGTACCAAAAATATGTTACAAAAAGTCATATGCATGGTGAAAAAGATTATATGGATGTCATATTTGGATTTCTCTCATTTTTCTAATCGATTTAGACATTTTATTTGTTAAATTTCGATTTACGGATTTAAAGATATGAATTATTTCATATTAAATGAAAAATAGAAAAAAAAATCATATCTATGCCGACGACTTTGCCGTCGGCGTAGCCCTGCGAACCTATGTCGACGGCTTTGCCGTCGGTGTAGCCCTGTGTCAAAACTACGCCGACGGTTTTTTCTATGCCGACGGCCAAATCGGAGGGCTGTCCTCCGCGGGCTCTACGCCGACGGCCCTGATAAAAAGCCGTCGGCGTAGAGCGCCATTCCTGTAGTGAGTCCGTGAAAGCTCTAACCATCGCCTCCGTCCCTATGCGGCTCGTCAGAGCTGCGCTGCACTGGGGCTTTCACATCGTGGCGTCGCGCAGCCCTCCTGCTTCGGCCTTCCACCGCCGTGGTCGTTCGCTCCGACCGTGGCGGCGGCGGGTCCGTCTCCGAAGATGGCGTGGCGATGAGCTCTTGAGCGGAGGAGCTCCCTTTCTCGGCTAGGTAAGCAGGGGTGGCGGCTGCTACGCCATCTCTGTGACGCACGACCCTAGCCGTGGTGGTCGTTGGCAGGTGGTTGTTTGCCATTTGGGCGGCATGACTTCCGCGGGTCTTGGCGGATGCAGCTGAGGCGGCAGCCAGGTTGTGGCGTGGTGCAGTTGCAGCAGTGTGGTCGGGGGGTTGTGGAGGCGTTCCACCAGCCTCCCCTTGTTGACACGTCGTGTCGGTTTCAGAAGCATCAACACGGGTTTGCGGTCTGGGACTCTCTGTCGGGTGAAAGCCTTGTCTTGCTCGTCGGCCGGGACAAGCGGCCGTGACGCCCTTGGGTCACATCTTTCTTGAAGGTGGCGTCGGGGCAGCTCTCACTCCTCGGCCCGGGAACTTCCGAGGAAACCCCGGATCCTTGGTGGCTCGGGCGAGGGAGGCGCTTCTGTGTCATGTTCTTATTGGGGCCTTGTCTTGGATGTTTCACCAGCCAGACTCCAGAGGGGCAACCTTGGCTGCGTAGTGTCCTCGTGCTTCAGACTCCAGAGGGGCAACCTAGTAGGCTAGTACTAATTATAGAAGCTCCTCTATCTCATTCATGGGCAGTGATTCATTGGAATCCCCAGAGCGGAAGGAATGATTTAGACAACAGTAGGAAATTTTCTCAATTAAGAATCAAGATTTATCGAAAATAAGTATTAAACGTATGGCGTATTGGTGTGTAAATATGGATGAAAAACAATATGACGGCCCACACTGCAAAAATCAACGGTTATGGCAGAGTGCTCAGCTTGGCATGCTAGGGCGGATGCGGCTTTTTTGTTATTTTTTAGCATAGGAACTTAAGTTGACGTATATAATGTGAATTTGACAAAATAACATATATTTGCTTGACTTATTTTTCTTCATTGCATATGCACCGAGTAATTAATGTTCAAGATCAGTTTGGGGACAAAAAGAAAGCCTCGAGATCATTGTGGTTTCTCGGAATCTTGAGCCCATCAAACAAACAAAGCACGCGAGATCTGCTTTCAAGCTCACTTGATAGTGAACCAAACTAGTAACTACGGTCTACATGGAAAACAAAAGGCGTCCATACAGAAGGAATACATGGCGGCGAATTAATCTTCTAAGAACTCGAGTAGTAATTGACTAACAAGTACAGTACAATTCATATAGAGTAGAAAACTTTAGACGATCGCAGCCGAGGTCGTTGACGTCGAGGCTGGCTGGCTTGGCTACTTGTGCATCACGTATTTGATTCCGAAGAAAAAGACGACGCCGATCGCTAAGATTAAGGCTAGATACACGACGATATTGCCGATTTTTCGAGGAGTTGCTTGCTCGTTGCAGGCCATGGTCGATTTGGTTTCATGATGTCTGATTGATTCTTGATCGATCTGCCGGGTATCTCCTACATATAGCTGCCATCACGGTGCGTAGCAAGGAAACTATGGGCTCAAATTAATTACCTTCCGTTGAGAATAAGCAAGGAATTGAAGCGCACGCAGATCTCCTACCATGCAATGCACATCAATTCCATCAAGGGAAATCCTTTTAATCATGGCATCTTTCTAATGCAGTTCTACAGACAAAAAAACTCAATGATGACTCACACGATTGACATTTCGAAAGAACATATTTGTTTCCATACCACAACATATATGCGGTGCCGGTTACAAATTCATGCCAGATCATACGGCTATCCATTTGCCTTTTGCCATTTTCATATCGATATATATTTTCGGTACAAAAATATTTAATCTTGATATTGTACACGGCGAGAGAGTAGAGAGTAATATATTCTTGGAGAAATCCACGTGGAGGCGCCTCATGCATATCCACCTAGTGCGGCTGCAAATTCACTAGAAATTTGTCCCTATGGGAGAGTGCACATACATGTATGAAGAAATTTGTCAACACATAATTGTCGGATTAATTTCTAGTATGCAAAATTTCAATTAGCGATATGTTAACTGAGTTTATATCAAACAAGGGGTTCAAAATAAGATTCCATGTTGTTATGTTTCCACGAATTGTTTCCCATCGCTACAATTATAAGATGACATTAACATTGTTAGCAGATTAGCAGTAAACAATTGCCACAAGAATTGTTTGATAAATTATTATTTGTTCATGTGGATATCTCGTAGATTTGCACAATTAGAGAGCAGCTTTGAAAAATTGTATATACAACTAAAAAATGATTATTTAACAAAAATAGTATCCTCCGATACTGCATCGTTTTATCATCCTATAAATTACATTATTAATGGCAACATTCTCACTAGTTGAGTGAAACAATATGTTTTGGTGTGAGAATATCTTGAATGTTAACTTCTTGCCCCACGTGCCATTCTTATCGAGATGAAAACGTTTCCATTAGTGCTAAATAGTATGGACTGGTCATGGTACCTAATCCATTATTTCTAAACCTTTTAAGGTTAACCTATGTTACTCTCACAAATGATCTATTGTTACAACTTATAACACTCCACCCTTATTCTTATTCGGAACACAACATATGAAAATTGTTGATGCAATTTCAAAAACAAATTATAGTTACACATCCAACCTTGTATGCTTTTAAAAAATGTATCAGGAATATGGACCCAACATGATACTGAATTTTAAAGATAATAATATGTATGGAGCAGGAAAATATCTTTAGCTATCAAATCATCATAATTTTTGACATTGAATGTCGAAGTAATAGCATAACCAATTTTTGTTTGGTCTAAAGCATATCCCAAAAGTAAAAGTATTAACCTTGCCAATTATCAAGAATGTTAGCTTCTGGATTTCCTCAAGTGTTGCAAGTTTTTTTTGCAGAAATGTCTGGATATGTGACTCGATTTGACTCTACTAAATCTAGGGACAAAAACGGAAAGGAAACTTTCCGACTTTCCGTGAAAAACTGAAACGGAATGAAAACTATGAAAATGGAAACTTAAAAAAAATGTGGAATTTGAACGAAAATGGAAACTTTTAGGCTGAAACGAAAACAGAACATCGTATCCCGGCGGAACGACCTTGGAAATAGAAATTATGTTTCCAGTAATACGGGATTTTTCGAGTTTATTTTTGCATCTTGGTCCTTTCCAAATCCAACGGCCCCAATAATTGTAGTGGGAACATTTAGCCACAACCCACGATCCGGATAGAAAGAAAAGGATCTCAAGCGACCAGGTTTAGGCCTTATTTACTTGCATCTCATCTCCCTCTTGAGTCGTTCCTCCCAGTTCACCATTAAAATGGTTAGCGAGAGTATCCATTTTTAATGTTGCCAAAGTTGATAAATTATGCACACTCTATTATATAATCTTGATATCTCCTTATATTTTGTTTAATCTTATAAACTAAACAATTTTGTTGCTTTGCTTGCGCTTTTTGGCGTTATTGCAACGTATTCGGTTTGTATCTTCCGACATTATTTATTTCGTATTTGTTTATTGCGTTTCTATGTTCTTTTCCGCTTTCGCAAATAAAACTGAAAAACAAGTGGCACCATTCAATTCCGTCTGTATCCGCTTCGTTTTCATCCCTAACAAAACCTGTATGTATGGAATTGAGCAACCTTGAGTGAAGAAGAGAATCGCCAACATCACCCTCGATAGCTCTCCCCACCGGTCATATGGGGGCCCGGATGCAAAACCGGACCCTAGAGGCACCTCTTATCTCACTAATGGAAAAAGGGGCTCTAGTCCCGGTTCCAGAGGGCTTCTAGTCCCGGTTAGCCAACCGAGACTAACAAAGCGGGACTAGAGCCCCCAGCTCTTTAGTCTCGGTTGGTTCCGAACCGAGACTAAAGGCATCCACGTGGGCGGAACGGCGCGCGCGGGCGGAGGACCTTTAGTCCCGGTTCGTAATGTTACGAACCGGACTAAAGGTACCGGCAGTTTTTTTAATTCTATTTTCAATTCTATTCTCAATTATTCTCAATTCTATTCTCAGTTATTCTCTATACTATTCTTAATTCTATTCCTAATTCTATTCTGAAATTTCTTACTTAACCACACACTTAAACTAGTTATACACTTAATCTCAAGTCAAAGTACATACTCTGGTCAAACTTCCCATTCGGTCACCCATCCTTCAACTCCTCCAGCCCGAGCACGCTTAACTTTTGAGTTCCTTACAAATTAGCTGTCAAATTAGAAGTTAGAACTTACTGATAATAGTATACTATCAATCATATTAGCCCCTAAGTCATAATGTTACACTTTTTTATTGTTTAATGTTTCAAAATTTATTTAAATAAATACAATGATTATGTACTATATTTTGAATAAATAATAATGATTATGTAATAATATTTTTCAATAAATAACAGTGATTATGTAATAATATTTAATATGGAATAATTCATATCTTTAAATCCGTTATTGTTTAATTTTCAAAATTTATTTGAATAAATACAATGATTGTGTAATATATTTTCTGAATAAATAACAATGATTATGTAATAATATTTTTGAATAAATAACAGTGATTATGTAATAATATTTAATATGGAATAATTCATATCTTTAAATCTGTACATCAAAATTTGACAAATAAAATGTCTAAATTGATTAGAAAAAAGAGAGGAATTCAACTATGTCATCCTATCAATGATATCTAGGAATTAAAATTGATTAGTCAACTATGCCATCCTATCGATGATATCTAGGAATTAAAAAATTTCAGAGCAAACTATCACTCACTTGTAGTTCAAATTTGAATTACTTTCGAAAAATAGGCATAAAGTCGTTTAATTAGGCGAAATTAGCTAGAAACCGAGAAAATTACTAATATTTGTGGATTATCCATAAAATATGGTCTACTTTGTGTGATAATTGGATGGGTGCCATTTTGCACTATATTTGTTGTACTTGCTTCACAAAAAATGTCATTTTTGACAATCGAAAATCATTGTTGTTTGTGCTAGTGAAATCACACAACTTAGTGTTCTCAGGAGTACTCATTTTAGCAGAATTAAAAAAAGGACAAGAAATAACTTGAAAATAAAGTAAATGCAAGTAACTAATTTTTTGTGTTTTTGATAATTGAAAGCAAACAAGATAAAATAAAATAAACTAAGCAAGCCAAAAACAAAGTAAAGAGATTGGTAAGCACGGGACACGGCGACAGACCAGGGCACTGGCGGTCAGACATGTGGTCAGACATGAGTGCAGGGGGTGCTGAAGCAGTGTTGGCGATTATCGGATTTAAGTTGGTGACTGGGTCTATGGAGATTGATGCATCAGGTGATAGACAAGAGTTTGCCATAGGGAATCTGACAAATTGTTGGAGAGTCTGAAATGTCGGAAGCGTGGAGAGTACATGGCCGTATATTCTGTGATGTTCAGTGCACGTGGCAAAGTGTGGGTGACTAGACACGGAAGGGGGCGGAGTACTATAGCTGTGGGACATGTAGAAGACTATCCAGGATGAGATGACTGTGAATTTGACTCAAGATGACTAAAACGCGTCGGTGAAGTTTCTTCAAGTTAAAAGCATTTTTTACGCAGACCACTGATCGGTGTGTGATGGTGTTGAACGGGAAGAATGGACTACAGTTGCAGGTGGAGTCACGAGGAGTCTGGGAGTAGCAGTGGAGCTCATGGAGACAACTCAAGTCCGGAGTACATGGAGGTTTGACGCATTGACGAATTCAAGGTGGTGGACAATATTCGCCAAGGTGGAGTTTGTTGTGTTTTGTGTCAAATATTGTGTACGTGTTGGGTTACGTTTGGACTTAGAGTTGTATTATGTGTGGATAGGATAGTAGTAGTATCAGAGTCGAACTCTTATACCTGGGCCTCCCATATAATGAGGGGAGCACCACACGTGTAACTCATGACGACTTGATAGTAACAGGCACGCAGGGGGAGCCGGCGGCTTGTGCCGGCGCCTAGGGCGGCCAGGGTTGCGGTATCAATGGGGAGGAGCGCCCGTACTCATGCCCCGCAGATGTAGGCGAGTTCGCCGAACTGCGTTAACAAATCTCGGTGTCGTCATCGTGCTGTGATCGCTTGGTTCTCGGTAGAACAACTCTGCAACTATACATATGCATGGTTGGTAGCACAATGATAGAGTTTTGCGTTCCAATATATGATTTTCTCGAGGCATAGAGGAGAAGATCGAGTTAGATCTACCCCTTCTTCCTTACTTATAACCTAGTTTAGCATACACGATTATGTATGATCCAGAACACAAAATATTGACACCCATCAGATATATACTCTATACTAATATGGATGGATGAACAGAATCACGAGCTAGCAGAGATTATTATTGATGGACGGAAGCAGCCTGCCATGCATTGGTAATCATGGGCACTTGGGCTTTCCGTTCTTAGAGTTGACCATGTTGGCGTAGCAGGGGCACTGTCCGCGGGTGTCCTGGCCGGTTCCGGTGGGGACGCAGTTGCATTTGCCGCAGCAGATGTTGCACATGGAACACCGGATGTATTCTGCTGGTGTCAGGCAAGTCCAATCGATAAGCTACCTCTCCCACGCGAGCCAGAATTGTATACGGACCAAAGAATTTGAATGCCAATTTGTTGTTAGATCGCTGGATCAAGGAGGTTCTTGTTTGTGGCAGATGGCTTGTCAGCCTTATTGCAGAAGGAGGTTATGGCTTGTCTGGGAAGATGAGCTTGACACATCTATGGAAAACAAACGCATGCAGCACGAGATGATAGAATGGGTGCATGGTAAAATGGGAGGGCGTGGTAGAACCGCAGAGTTAGTAATATTCTACATGCATGGTAAAATGGGTGCATGGTAAACTGGGGTGCATGGTAAAATGGGAGGGCGTGGTAGAACCGCAGAGTTAGTAATATTCTACATGCATGGTAAAATGGTAAAATGGGTGCATGGTAAAATGGGAGGGCAGGCCAAACGCACGTACGATCCATGGATCGATCGACCGAGAAACATGGAAAACAAACGCACGCAGCACGAGATGATAGAAGAATGGCTGGCTGGATGGATGGATCGGCCCAAGGTCGATCGAATAGGCCAAGGCCGGGACATCATTCGCCTCGTCGCCACCATGGCCGATCGACCTCGCCCGAGATGAACGACCTTCTCCATCACCACACCTTGCCGCCACCATGCCGGATGGACCTCGCACAAGATCAACTAGACGACGAGAAGGATGGAGTGACTAATTTCTCCATCAGCACGACCTCGCCCTCGGCCGTGCCGTCTCAAAGCTCGCCCAAGTCGTGACATGTCACATGCGCAACCGCGCGCGGGTACCTCGCAGTGGCCTTGTATTTATAGGGGGGGACTGAGGCTAGAGATGATGGTTTGAATTTTCAGAGGAGAGAGATGTTAGGCGGGAACAAATAAAAATTTGGACGGTTCCCTCACAGGTACGCCCGCTGCGCATCATCTAGAGCAATGGCAGCTGAGATGAAACAAGGATGCTGCGGCGCCGGATTGGTGACGTGGTGTTACCAAACAATCAGCCTAAATAATAATTAATGCTTCTCTAACTACTAGGGAAGAGAATCCCCCACAAGTCGGTCCTTTCTCCATGGTCTGGTAAAAGGCAGGTCCAGATTTGCTCTACAATCATTCTGGAGTACCAAAACATCACGTAAACAAAGCATGTACTCCCTCCGTCCTCAAATAAGTGGACGTTTAGCATTCAAATTTTTCCACAAAAGAGTGTACTTCTACCTTCCCAATACACTTAAAAGTAGATAATAATGCTTCTCTCTCATCGCACGGGAATCAAACCCAATAACATTCAACATTTTTTCTACATGCACTTAGCTCATTGGAGTTGGGGTAATTAAAGAGAAGAGAGATGGTAACTTGCATTTTCCCAATGCATTTTCTATTCCTCCCCATAATTTGTCTTAAAATTTCTAGATGTCCACTTATTTGAGGACGGAGGGAGTATATTCGGGAAGGACCCTCAGTCCCGCGCATGAATTAAGGACTAAGGTAGACATTCCATGACTTGGTAAAAGTAGGTGGGCCTAAGGTATTTACTAATAAGATTAAACATGATATAATTGGCACTACAATCACGGCAGGTTACCAAATTAAGCATCCGTAAACAAAGCATACCTTGTCAGTCAGGAAAGACTCCTACTGCGCGTGGGTCTTCTCTCGATGGCTTGGTAAAAAGGTAAGCCTAGGTGGTTATATAGGATATAATATATGTTAGGCCGAATCGTATATATGCATGTTGGAGCCAGGGAGGAGATTATATGCGTGTAAAACTTTGTGTATATATACGGAGTATACCTTGCTTTGATTAATGGAAAAGGCAGCCGTGAGGGCACCAGTAAACATGCATGTAATCTTTGTGCTCGAGAGTTTTCTGGGCAAAGCCGATGACACCTAGTTCTTTTGTGTTTGAGAGAGAAATAAGAGAGGTAAAAGAAGAGGAGTTGCGAGATGCAGCTCCAACAGCCCGGCTAAACCAGTGACCCAACCCGCACCGCACCGCTCGTCGATTTTGCAAGGTGTAACCGGTCTCCCTGGGTTGAACTCGCTCTGTGACGTTCCTGACTAGAGGGATTTGTTGCTTTTGGCGCAGCCTTCGTAGTTACGTGCTCGCCCGACGTTACTGTTCGCCATAGCCACTGACTGCTCCCAGCGCGCAAGCTCGTGCTGGCCACGTCCACCACGCCAAGCCATCCGGATAGCCTGAACGTGGCGAGGAGCTTGCCGGCGACATCTTGATGAACTCCCTCCATCTCGTCGTTGCTGGACGGGAAGGGCCTCCAGCTATGGGAGTGCCACCTGGATTCTTGAGATGGAGGGTGGCCGTGAGCACGACGCCGACGTCGTCCAGATCAAGCCTGGATCCAGGCACGTGTGGGTGGACCTGTGCTGCGTGCGCGGCTTCACCCACGGCCTCTTGGAGGTCACAGGCATGGCGGCCTGGACATCGAGAAGTCGTGAGGTGTCGTATCTGACGTTAAGGTGAAGGCAGGCGAGCTCGCCAACATGAGCTCACTTGGACGTCATAGACATGGTCGGCCTGGACGCCTGGTTTTGGTTGTGGCTTTGATCGTCACACGAGCGGCCTCGTGGCGAACACCGGACAGCTTGAACGCGTCCATGAGAGCAAGTTCCATCTCGTCCAAGGTATCTACCAGAAAGTCGTCGCCACGGAGACGGAAGTACCGTCGGTTGTCTTGTAGAAGCTCTTGGGTTCATGGTACAAGGACGGGAGGTCCGCCCAACGGCCAGCTCGAGAACCTCTGGGGTTCGCTGCCGGAGCGCATCAAGATGTAGCCCGGGACGCCGAGCAGCTCCTTGGAGCAGAGGCGCCAGGGCGGGGTATGGAGATCAGCTCCGAGTCACTTCCAAGTCTCTGGAGATCAGCTCACACTAGGCACGCCGCTTCTGTCTCCTCTTCTTGTCCGACTCGGCCGCTAGGACTCCACGCAGCATTACTGGTGCATGCCGTTAACACATCCAACCACAAACCTTGTCATGCACAGTAGCTACAAGGCTGGAACCGTGTTAGACAAGTTGGGTTCAGCAACCCGGCCACACCAGCGATGCACAGGTTTGCTCCGCAACATGCATTATTGTGGACATCATCAATCGACTTCAGCACGCCGATCCGACAGTGTGAGATGGTCACATTCATCAGTCAGTGCTTTCAAGTAGAGAGGTGCAGTAGCCAAATGATATATATTCCAGCTAGCTTGTAGCTCGCTTGAACCGACAGAAGCCATTCGCAATGAAATTCCGGTGAACAAATTGAGTGTAATTAGCAGGAGGGATCGAAATTTTGACATGAGCCTTTTGTTTCCGTTTAGAATCACAAAACAAATATAGTTGATATTTCTACATGTGCATAAACCACAACACTTACGACATGTAAATACAGAAATTCCAAAGCAACCAAATACATTGCCACTACTAATATCCTTGGCCCAATATTACATTAACCGAAGAACTAGCACCACATAATAGGCTGCGGCCATGCGCCCAAGCAATGCTCTTGTCCATGCCAACCAGGCGGTTTCCAGCTTCCTAGACGTCCTCTTCCTGCAGGGGGTCGCCACGAGAGCTCTCCGGACACGGCAGCAGCGACATGCCATTGGTATCTTGCTTCGGCAGGCAAACCACCAATATGGTATACACTCAGCCAAAGCAAGTCCATAAAATAACAAATGCTATGCATTACATCCAAAACCACTAAAACCAGTAGCTTCCCTAATAAGCCTACATAGTGTCATTGACCATAACATACAAGTAACAGTGAGCCAGGCAGCTAGCCTAGGCGACCTGGAATTCTACAGGTCCACTAAAGAGCCTACATGGTTGGTATTAAAGCACACCAAATTCAACTCACATAATATGATAAGCATACAAGTGCAGGATGGCATAATGCTGATTAACAAAATATCTTCTGCTATGCTAGACAATGTAACATGTATATACCCTATGGTATTTCATCACACTTTCTGTTACAGCAGATGGTTACCTTGTCTGCAACTTATCTTTCAGAAAGATAAAGATTGGGCAGCAGTAGTACCGTTTGCGCCGTTTGCAGCCTGGTTCCAATAGAGTAAAGCCCTGTAGCATTAGGACTGGGCCAACCAAAGCAGTCTAGAAAACACAGGTAGCATGCATACATGCTGAAATGGATCAGTCAAGCACATGCGCCAGTAACTCACCTACCAAGACAAAAAACACGCAATGAAGGATATATTTAAAGGATGCAAGTACCGAAACAAGCGGAACCTGGAGATAACAGAAAACGAAAATATTAAGATGCAAGTACACCATACTAATAACTTCTTTCCATTTTGTCAAAAGACATCAACCTACATCATCAGCCCAACAACCGGACAAAAGAAATAACCAAGGCTAGATCAATTGCCACGATATCACACACCACGTAGAGGACACAAATAGGAGAAGCAGATAATCACCTGAACCATCACACGTCAGAGAGGGAGGAAGTAGTCAACCGAACTACCGAAGCATGGAAAGAAACTCTCAAAGGAGTACACGCATGCTCTTTGGCTTGGGACGTTCAGTTTACCTACAAGAAAAAAGATGGTATGAGTATCAAGTTGTTCAGGCTAAAACAAAGGGTTCAGAACTGGATTAGCACTCAAATATATCAAGATTTTCCCAAACGGAGTACTCTTTTCAATTAAAGGTATACACATGTTTAGGCTAAAACAAAGGCATCAGAACAGTTTTTTTCTATGTAGAACACTTTCTATAGTTGTTTCTTCCATTGCACTTACAAAGGACTTTAACCAAGAAGCGTTCTCATGAAGAAGCAGGCAAAGATCAAATGCACAAAAGGATATCACAAAGACCATGTTTTAATACAAATGCCTCTTTGCCGTTCAAAAGTACATCACATGAGTGTACCACTGTCTTATGTATACACACTTTCAGACAAGAAATAAGTGGTGTCAGAACACTATTTTCTTATCAAGTAGAACACTCATTTTCTCAAAAAAAAACAAGGTAGAACACTCTTTGGCACATAGCAAATATCAAAGTAACTTTGCCCAAGTAGCAAGGGGAACATAGTCACAAGATAAGAATAGATTAGCTGTACATAGGGACATCAGAAACACCATGGGCAGAAGTGTCCATGCCCATTGTTTCTGGTCCATCCGCCTTGATCAGTACCTCAGGGAAGAGAGCTGGGAATTAATCAAAGCAACTCCTGGGTCACTGTCTAGGCAAGATGCAAGTTGACCAAAGGCTACAGATACTAGGTAAACATATTACACAACTAAAACCTGCTAGCCCAGCTGGCATGAACCTACATACTACGTAGAGGGGCAGTCACTGAGTCTACTGGACCACGTGCCAACACAAGATACAAAATGGAACAGTCACAAAATGCAACACTAGCACCAATCTCAAGCTGAAATTGGAAACGATATTGATGAAAGGTGCACAGAAAAATGTGAGCAAAGATTCATAGTGCATAGGATGCACTGGAGAACCAAGACATATGGGTAGATAGCCATGCATGTCGGCATCTCAACAGCTCAAATAGAACTCCGGAAACCTGCAGAGACCATCAGTGGCACCTCTCAAAACCTATTAGTGTCTCACATAAAGGATGATAAAGTGAACTGCACGACCGCAACAAACATAAACTCGTACTTCTGGAGATAATACAACAATACCCAAAGATCAATCATCTCAGCATTATTAGACGAAAACTTAACATCATCCCAGCAACAAAAGAAACGCTCAATTTCCAGCTTATACTACAGACTGTCAACCTCGTACTGTACAGCTAATCGGTTCTAGATCCTCATAAAACATGTAAGCAGAGCCACCCTAAACGAAGGAATGAACGAGTACCAAGGGGAGTAGGATCGAGGGTGGGGTGAGCAGCGATCAGACCTGTGCATCTTACTCCTCGGTGTACTCCTCGGCGAAGGTGAAGATGACCTTGCGGTTCTCACCGGCCTTCTGCTTCTCGGCGGCAGCCTGCTAGAGAAGGCCGAACAGCGCCGTCCCCTGCTCCAAGGAGAGGACCGCTCCTTGCAGCGCGAGGTGGCTTCGGCACCGTCGCCGTCCTGGTGCTCCTTGGGGTCCATCTAGACAAGCAAAGACATTCAAAAATAGAGTCAGTACAAAACCTTGAATACAAAGTAGAAATAGATGGATGCCAAAAAAGGAAGGTACTCCATATTATCTTTACAGCTAGGATCATGATACATACTATGGATGGAAAATTCTGGCTGGCATATTGTGCTACAATAACACATCATCTTTTGTTCACAATAAGAATCATAACCATTTAACAACTTTATTGCTGCACATAATTACGTTGCTTGATGCACTATTAAAAAACAGCAAGCTGCTCGGTGTTGCCAAAGGGGCAGCATGGTGTTGCTAAAGTAGCACTAGACAAAGCACATTGACATCCATTGTCACAAGTGTTTCGATACAGCATATTTTACATCATAAATCTAGACTATAGCATCATATTTTTACCAAAGTACTTCTCTAGCATTTAAACTTGAGGCGCATCAAAATCACTAATGAAAATAAGAGGACTGCATGTAGCATTGGTGACAGGTTCATGTACTACTACATATACAGGGTGGATCAATGAAACAACATGTGGGAAGCATGACGACATGATCATCTCACTCCAAGCCATTAACGTTTTTTGCAAATAGAATAGGTGCGTCTCACTAACTAACAAGGTGCTCTGACTGTGTGCTGTGAATGTTTGATTGATCTACATATACTGCACTAGCTGAGTAAGAGAAGAACTTAATGGGCAAATGACACGCAGACCAAAAACTGTGGCAGGAGCAACTTGATGAAAAAAGGCAGCAGCAATCTTGGGTCGTCAGCTAGGCTGGAGCAAGTGTTCCTCTCAGCTCAAGGCCTGGGACGCGTGGAGCCGAGCATCAGACCACATGGCATGTCATCGGCACCGTCACGAGTGCCGCTGTACACGGTCGCCCTCACCAGCGAGCTGCGCAGCGCGTCCCACACAATCTCGCTCCAAAAGGTCTGCTCAAGATTACATTTTTTCCATCAATTACACAAGCTGCTCGCTAGTAAAACTGCAAATGTACTGTAATAATGAATGAGGGGCAGAGTAATCTTACATGGAAACGAGCAGCTTCGCCCCTGCGGCTCCAATTGTTGACGGGCGATTGAGATCCTCGCTTGCTGACAGAGCGTGCACAGACCGGAGCAGAGGCTTGGCATGCAGCAAAGATCCGGGCTTGGCATGCAGGTGCAGAACTCTGCATATTCAGAAAACATGAAAACTTTGAACCTGTAGGTCGATGGAACGATAGACACCAAGATATGCACAGCTGATTACTAGAGAAAAGGATTGCATGTAGTATTAGTAACAGGTTGCTGCTCTATTACATATACATGGTAGATCAATGAAACGACATGGATGTAGCATCAGGACATGATCATCTAATCCAATGGCCATTGGCCACTACTTGCTTTCACGCTCTTTGCAAAAAAAAGAGTATGTCTCACTAAAAGGAACTCTCAATGTTTGACTGATCCATGCTCACGCTCCTCATGCTATCATCAATCACACAATGTGCTCACTAGTAAAGCTGCAAGTGTCCTGTAAACTTACATTGAAGCTCCCAGCTGCAACGTCCCTGCTGCTCCAATAGATGCATAGCCCGCAGCTCGACGGTAGCAGTAAACATTGGTGAAACGTAGGTGCATAACTCTGAATATTCAGAAAACAGGAGAACTCTGAAGATCGATGGAACGGGAGACAGCAAAGAGCACAACAGATTACAAGAGAAAAATGCAATACCTTGTAGCCTAGCCTGTCGTGAGGCGGCGTTCATCCCGGGCGGTGGCAACACCCCCGACCTAACCATGGTTAGGGGTCATATCGACCAGCTGGAGGAGCACCGGACGAACACCAGCGCCGGCAATCGTCCAGGAGGGTAATCTCAGCGTGCTACCACTGGTCCTTTCGCCAACGCTACCACCAGGCGTGCTACCACTGGTCGAACAAGGGCTGGTATTAACACCTGCATGCATGCACGGCAATTAACAGACCAAGAAGAAAGCTCGCTCCACATTTACGCAAACAAGATCTCCTACTCTAGAGCTAGGCCAAGCATCAACCAAGGAAAAACTTTCAGTAATCACCGTCGGCAACTTTCATCATATACCAGTACTAACATGCATGATGGCTGCAATTAAATATTGGTGAGCAGATCGTTCAGATCATCATATTAACAACTAGTGGATGGCAAGAGACAATTGGTACACAGCCAACCCAATGCAATTGATACTAATCAGAGCATTATGATTTATGAACTGTCGATCAACAATATAAGAAGAATAAATGGAAGCATCAGCCTAGAGCAAGACTAGCACGGTCGGGAGGAGGAGCGTTCCCAAAATTAGGAATAACTATTTGGTGTTAACACGCAATGAACACTCAATCATTGTTTACCCTCATCTGGCTGATAATTAAAGTGGTAAAACATGTGGTGCCGTGTGATAATGCCAAGCTACAGCATGCACGTGGTAATGAACTGCAGCCACTCACTAGCAGTTGAATGCAGCGAGGTGTAGAGGGAGAATTCCACACGCAGAATCCGAACAAAAATTCTCGGCAGATCAAGCGATATATAGCAGAGTGCATGCAACAGATCGAAGCAGTACTAACTAGGTCGAGGCCGGCCGGAGTGAACGGAACCAGCAGCACAAACAACCAGATCGATCTCATTGTGTACAGCTACGGATAAAGATGAAATTTTTATTTCCAAGAGAAGAGATGCAGGCAGGCAGTCGTAGCAGCAGCACGTAGTCGGGGACCCAGATCGAAGAAATGGTCTCACCTGTGAGGAGCGGGAGATTGAGGACAACCGGCGGGAGGAGGAGGAGAGCCGACCGGCGGCGGCGACACGGCCGGTCGGCCTAGAGGTCCGGGGAGCGGCGGCGGCCTGGCCGGAGAAGGCCGAGCAGCGCCGTCCCCTGCTCCAAGGAGACGACCCCTCCCTGCTCCAAGCGCGCGGTGGCGTCGGCGCCGTCGCCGTCCTGAGACCCATCGCCACCGCAGGCCACCGCTCGATCTGATTCGCTAGCAGGCACGTGCGCCCCGCTGTCCGGCCAGCTCAACGGAACGCCGCGCATCGAAGCACGCGCGCACCGGCGAGCAGGCCAGCAGCGACGCCGGCGATCTGATGCGGGAGAGAAAGAATGAATGAGAGGCGGCGGCAGCGTGGGGAGAGAATGACTGAGAGGAGGCAGTCGTCTCTCGTTGATATATAGTGTTAGGGTTTGCAGATGGACGCTTCAGATCGCTCGCGAGAATTGGAGCAGCTTAATTAGCGTGGACAATTATAGCGAGGGATGAAGTGAATTATTTGTCCAGCATAATGAGCTTCCCTTACGTAGGAGACAATTACTTGTGGGGAGTAATTACCATGCCGTGATTGAGGTCTTTCCGTTTTTGCAATAACAATTGAATTTTTTTCTCACGAGCATGACACGGAAACCTAAAATTGAAATAGTCAGTCCGCCGGGCAAGTCTTGCGGGAGGAGATTCCCCGCCTATAGTCTACTCCCCAAACATCGGAACCGTCAAGCGACCCTTGCGATTGAGAGATTCTAGATGGAAAATTTATGGCTCCGAATTAATTTCCCGCTCGTACATGCGAGATTGTCGGCAAAGTCGGCATTATCGTCGACCGTGTACACACACGTCGGAGAGTGGAGGCGGCACGGTGAACACCTTGCGATATAACTTTTTCAAATTAAAAGCCTTATATTAAAATGTTGTGTAATAGTAACAAAAAATGTTTATGAAGATATAGTTTAGGTGCATATGGTCCACCGACGTCAACGGACTGATATTGTATGTTGCGGTTGCGTCGACCCTGTGAAATATGAGCGTGTACTCTTTTGTCTTCATGCATATGGCCTGCATTGTCGTAAAAGGGTGACTCTTATCTGGGAGTGCTCTATCTGCGTGTTATTTGTAATGTGATGATCTTATCATACTTGATGCAGCTAAGGAGCGCGAAGTTGGTCATGGGTTGTACATCTCTCTTGTGGTCATCATACACCTATGTCATTCGTCTCGACATGTATACATGTCTCTTGTGGTCATCATTCACCTCTCTCGATCACTTGGACCCTCATACACCTCTATCATCCATCTGACCGCATATACGCCACTTGGCCATCCGAACACACATGCACTTCTCTAGGTTTTCCCTGAACTCTGCCGGGTCATCCAAACCATATAATACCTCTCATGGCTATCCGACCATACATAACCCTCTCTCCAGCATCTCGCCCTAGGAGCGAACCCAGACAATATATTCCGTGGGGGCACAAAGTTTCAATGGGGCATTTCTATTGTAAATTCAAAATTTTCAAAAAATAATTGAATTTCTAAAGGATTTGCCAAATTTGAGTGGGGCATAGGCCCCTACAAAGCTCTTCTTGGGTCCGCCCCTGTCGCCCCACATAGATCTTTGTCTATCCCTTGGTCCCACATACACATCTCTTGATCATCCGGTATCATCCAGTCCTACATACACATGTCTCGATCATACACCTCTCTTGATAATCCGACCCACTTACACCTATTTCAAATATACAAACCCACATATAAAACTCTCTATTGTTCATACTCTTTTACACATCTCCGAAACATCTGAACCCGCATACACCTCTCTCAGTCACGGACCCACATGCACTTCTCTCGGTCATATATATGGTCATGCATGCACCTTCCTCTTCCATTTTGTCATGCATACACGTCTCTCGGTCTTCGAACCTCATACAATGCTCCAAGTCATCTAGACCCACATGTGCCTCTCATGGTCATCTAGCCCACCTACAACTCTCTCGGTCATCTAACTCTTTTGGGTGGCATATCGTCCCATATAGGTCGCCAACCCCCCCCCCCCCCCCCCCCCCACACACACACACACACACGCATACACTCCAGCACCACTTATCTTACCGCATACACTTCTCTGATCATCCAACCCCACATAAACCTCTCTCGGTAGTATTTATCATTGTGACAGTGAACATGTGTGGCATACATGCCTATCATTTTATGTGTATTTTAGTCATTGGCATGTTAAATTGATATTTCATGGTTGGGGAGAGAAGCGATATTTTATGTTTACAAACTAGGCAATTCTTGAGTAGATGATAACCATTCATAAAATTGGCGCGAAAACCCACATAGTATGTGTGCTATCGGTTTTAGCTAGATCTTGAAAAGTTAGTAATTGAAAACCTAACTCACTAAGAGCTTTCCAACGCCTCTAGAATTGCCTCAATTGAATATTGTAGGTAAAAGTTACAATTCGAAAATTATGAGGTATCCAGACCTAGTAATTTTGGGGCGTTAATTTTGGTCGCGACCCCCCCCCCCCCCCCCCCCCCCCAAAATACATATGTGTTCTAGCCCCTAAAAATGGGCGGGAAACTAACAAAATATGACAAAATACTAATAAACTATGAAGGTTTTCTTACATGTTTAAGTACTCAATATTTATGTTTACAAACTAATTTTCCATGATTAGATAACATCGGTCATGAAAACAAGCGAAAACCCCTAAAACTAATTGTGATAAAGTCTGTGAAAATGAACGGAAAACTCCCGAAACAAAAACCAGCGTCAAAGTTACCAAAACAGAAACGAGCGGACAATTACCAAGTATTTATGCACGTTGAAATACTTGATATTTAATGTCTACTTTTAATCACCGATCATGACATTTAGCGGGAAAATTTTAAAAAAGTATGTGTGTTGTAGCTCCCAATAATTGGGAAGCAAACGATCAAAATGAAAGCCAACGGAAAAATAACAAAATGTAAAAATTGCTACAGGCCAGCGGAACTGGTTTAAAACTACCAGAATGAAAATACATGATACATGTTTACTGGAAAGAATATAAGGGAGATGTGTTTAACAACGACAAAGTTAATGTGGCATCCATATTAATTTTTATTATATTGCTTTGGTAGTATTTATGATCGTGGTAGCGAATATGTGTGGCATGCATGCCTATCATTTCATGTGTATTTTAGTCATTGGCTGGTAGACTGAAGTTTTCATGGATGCTGAGAGAAGCGGTATTTTATGTTTACAAATTAGACAAATCCTTAATAGATGTCTACCAATCATAAAAGTTGGGCGTGAAAATTTGAACATTTTGTGTGCTATCGCTTTTATTCATATCGCGAAAAGTTAGTTAGAGAAACCTAACTCGCAAGAGCTTTCCAACGCCTCTGAAATTGCCTCAATTGAATCTTGTAGGCAAAAAATATGACTCGCAAAATACGAGGTATCCGGGCGCCTAGTAATTTCGGGATGTTAATTTTGGTCGCAAAAACTGGGTGCAAGACCTCCGAAGATATATGTGTTGTAGCCCCTAAAATTGGCGGGAAAACTAACAAAACAAAAAAAGGCGGATGAACTATCAAGTTTTTCTTGCATTTCTAAAGACTCAGTATTTATGTTCAAATAATTCTCTGGTTGCAACTATGGCAACTGCACAATCGAGATCAGGCAGAATCAGAATGGAATTATGAAATGTATATTTTGTAACGTACGTCAAAATCCGGTGTGGCGCCATATATACCCTTTACCAAAATCATAAGTCCTGCGCACGCGGGTGATTGACGAACGATCGATCCATACTTTTGCTAGCTACTTCACGTGAACGTGAGGGCATGCAGTTCCCATGCGGTCACTCATTAAGATACCCATTAATTTGCTAAACACCCATTAAGATACCCCATTAATTTATTTGCTAAACATCTGGTCTTCCACAAACGCAACTACAAATGCACGTGCATGGAGTGTACACGTACGTGCTTGCATGGACTAATTTTGAGCAGCGAGGTAACCATGCATATGCCCCATGCGCACGTGCAACCACCTGCAGCTGCTGCTCGATTATTTCTACTAGTCACATCATGTATTTTATAACAATTAAGTTATCATGACGTAAGGATGGAAGTTTTTGCCCCAGTAAACACTTTTACGTTCCATTTGAACCTCTTTTGAAAAACAATTGCTATTAATTAGAGATTCCATGGCCCGTGAAGTTTTTCCCAAATAAATGTTTCACCAAGTCATAAACATAACCTATTTCGATCATGTAATGTGAAGTAACCGTAGAGATAATCCAACCCCTTTTTTATTCGGATCCAAAATCTATGCAAGTGATTTTCTTTCCACAACCCTAATATCTTTATAAAAATAAAATTTTCAAAACAAATGAATTTATAAAATAGATTTATGAGTTATGTATTACATTTTACATCCTAACCCAAATATATATTTTCCTC
The DNA here is from genome assembly GCA_947311845.1 of Poa pratensis. Classification (NCBI taxonomy): domain Eukaryota; kingdom Viridiplantae; phylum Streptophyta; class Magnoliopsida; order Poales; family Poaceae; genus Poa; species Poa pratensis. Next base: position 2,499,550 of record CAMZMU010000016.1, read on the forward strand.
GATATATTTTATTATTTTTATCTATTTTCACATACAACAAAACTAGGAAATCCATGATTTTATGAGTTTTTTAATGTGAAAATCCTATTCCAATGCACGTTTTCACATTTCGAAAATCGTTTAAATCACTTTACCCCCTTGCGAGTGCCACCCCGTCAAACTTGATGCATGCAAAGCTTGCTGGGCTCTGTCACCCTTATCATTTCGCTATCGTGATACCGCTCCTCCATATCGTATATAATCGACTGCATCCAAGGAAAACCCTAACACTTGTATGCCTCCATCATAGAGTCGGTCGACATCGAGACTGCCCGCCGCTCCACCTCCCACCTCACATGTGAACTGCACGCCGCACACCAGTAAGCCCGTGGAAGCGGGCAGACTAAATGGAGGTGCCGGCCACGATGATCCCGAAACCGATGTCCTCCTTGACACCAGGGTTGACGGAAATGACAACGAGTGCGGCCGCAAAATGTATCGTGGGGACGAAACGGCTCAGGGCGAGGCACGGCAAACGTCTTCTCTTCTAGGAGGCGGCGAGTAGACCGCGTCGGCACCATGCCATGGATGATGACGACATCAACTAGGATGACACCAAGCAGACTACATGGCCGGTTTGCCTCCTCTGGTTCTGCACTTCTGCATGGTTTGTCGGGCGCGCGTGCTTAATGAGAGCGACCACGGTCTATTCATTGTTTTGTGCACGTGGCTGCTTAGGACGGCAGTCATGGGCATGAAGGCCAACATTGAGGTAACTCTCGTGACATGCAGGCCGACGACGACGCCGATGAGCTCGATCGGGACGCATGCATGTGCATGGAGTAGCACGTGACCAATCCAAATATCAACCGATCAATGTCACGTGCATGGATAGTGGCCCCGCTGAGAACGTCAATGCACCCAAATCTCTTGGCTGGCTATGGATGGTGCGCTAGAGCTTGTGTCATCCAAACTCACTGTCACTCCTTGTGACCAAAATACCTCCATTTCTCCTCTTGGTACGCACCTACGATAATTGTAGTTTTACTTGGGAGGCCAAGGTAGCACTACTGCAGAAAGGCCATAGTACAACTCAGTTAGCCATAGCTACTCCTACTACACTAGCGGTGTTGATTTATCGATTCTTGTGTACGTGGGTGCATGCATCATGCTTTCAAAGTGGAGATGATTTATAGATTCACCATCAATCCATATGTATGCACTATATATTGCCACCAGCCTATAACCCTTCGCCTCCAGCGTTCCCTGTGAGACTAGGGGCTGAGCTCAGTGTATGTCGAACTGCTGTCGTTTTGGCTACCGCTCTATGCTAGATAGCGATAGGAGGTACCGAATGTGGGATACATAACTCGTCATGGGCCGGTCCGTGATTTCTTGCAATTGGTTCGTTCTAAGAAAATTATTTAGGAAACTTTACAAGGGATTGCTAAAGTCTTATTTTAGTTTTGGAGGGAAAACATATTCAATAATAGTTTGAACGTGGTCTTGGCCGTCGAGAATGGTGGCGGGACGGCGCTCAGGCCCTCGGCCTCCGGCTGGGAGACCTTCAAGCTCCGGTGGATCGACCAGAACACATTCAACTTCAAGGTGTTCTGCAACCAGTTCGTGACTCTCGCCAGCGTTAATGTGGTGGCCACGGCCTCCACGCCAGGGCAGTCAGAGACGTTCTACCTAGTGCGCAACGTCGCTGACAAGAATAGGATGAGGATCAAAGCCCCAAATGGGTCCTTCTTGCATTCCTTAGCTAGCAAGCAACACGTCATATAACTGTCAAACTTTGGTCGATCGATTGTGTGCATGCTACACCTTCTTTGTATACTAAGTATAGATCGAGGTGGAACCCTAGCGTAGCGATGCCATGCATGCATGCTTATTTGCTACCATGAGGCAATGCCATGCATGCTTATTTGCGTCGCCGATTACTGCTTGCACGTCCACGTGTCTTTCAGAGTAAAACTGCCGCAGCTCATTGCCCTACAATAATGTATAATACGTCGTCCGTCCCTGTTACTAGCTCAATTAATCTAACTCAGCTGATTATCGTGCCGACTTCTCGACAATTTGTGTCGACAAAACACACGACCCATGAGACAAATAGCAAGACGCCAAACTAGACTGTGCACCTTAATCTCCAGCGAGGTCTGTCTGAGTACGTAGGAGGAGCCGCAGCAATTATTGTAGCTGCATGAAAGAGGCTGCAAAGAATAGGTGCACGTGGGCAAGGCCATGATTCCATGAACTGATGCATATAAATCCCTATGTACGTTGCATGCATACAACACGACCACGCGTCTTGCTGAGTTAGCCTTGCTACTTGCTCACGACTCGTTTCATCAGTCCGGATACTTTAAAGGATCGTTCACCTAAGAACCGCCGATGAAGCTCCTTGATGATCCGAAGAATGCCACCGTCAGAAAAAATCGTCGAGACCACACCACTCTCACAGGAATCTCGACGTCGCCGTTGAGATGGGACTGAAATCGGGGAGACCATTAGAGCACCACACCCTAATAAACCTTGATAAAAAAGACAGCCTCTGACGAGGGCCGAGATCCACCGTGCCTCCATGGCCCGAGAGCCACAGAGGAGAGGCAGATCGGTGGCGACGTCGACGGGGGGCGAGGGAACCCTAATCGCCTCTCTCAGCCCCCTAGGCGGGGGCCATGCACTACAACAAAACTAGCATATAGACACGCTTTAAGAGAGATGGCTAACTGATCTTGTGTTAACATAATCCTCACAAAAGCGCCACTTATCCTGTAACTATGAAAATATGCGACGGCTCAATGCACCGTATCTTTGTTTTCCTATTTAATTAGCCTTCCTTGAAACTGATGAATTTAATCAAACTACAGATGGGAAAAGAGGCGGAGAGAGGTCGGCTCGAGCAAACATGGTCGGCGAGGGGGATTTGGGGCGGAGGAGACCAGGCCATGGCGGCGCTCGGATGGGGATAGCGAGGGGATGACGTGAGGTTGCGAGGGTGGCATGATGTACTGCGGGCTAATTTCTGTAAAGCATGTAAGGGACCAAATCGCATAAGAGATAGCAGCGGGAGCGCGACAAATGACGAAACGTAACGAGGGAGTGGGACGAAGCGACGACGGAACACGGAACCAGTTTTTTTTGGGACGAAACGACGAGGTAAACACGGAACTAATTTTTTTTTAGATAAAGGGATGTTACCGTACGTCTACACACAAGCACGAGCTAGACAAGGATTGGTAAACTTGATAATATTTGCACCATAGACTCAATAGTGCAGTAGCTTAATTAATTACCTATATAGCTGCTTCGTAGAGGCATGCAATGAAACACGACCAGCCATGCATCCATGCATGAGTAGTTACATTCGCAATTAACGTACCTAGCTAGAGGTAATCGTGAAGGAATTGAAGGGCTACGTGGTTATGCATAGATGTGCTGGCCTAGTTAGAAAGGCTGGCAGATCCAGGTTATCTAGCTACGTGGTTGATGCATGCACGCATGGAGGACTCGATGGCAGGCCGCGAGCGCATTTTGGTTACTTCAGCCGAGACCCGAGATCCCTATTTTTCCAACGTTCACATCGACCACATCACGTTACTTCTTCAGTCTAGCGTGTATTTATTTCACCGTACGTGTGAGGTCGATCCGAATATGGCTATGGAGTATATATGAATTAGAGACCGAGGCAAGTTGAAGTGCTGTACAATAAGGTTTGCTCTACTATATACACATAGTACTTTGTGACTTTGTGTCGATGTAACCTAGCTCGCATGAGAAGCTAGGTTGATGAGCTCATCGGACAGTTTGTGTTTATTGTCATTGTTGTTTCTTCCAGCTCAATGAGGCAACAAAAGGCAACAAAAACTGATATATTTCTACACTTTAGAACAAATAATACTCCAATTGTATCAATTTCATGCTAGTAAATTGCGATGGTGCGACATCCTTATGTCTCTGTTTCTACTACTCATAGTACTTGGTGTAAGTGAAGTGTAACCTAGCTTCTCAAGAGAACCTAGGTTGATGAGCTCATGGGGAAGCTTGTGTTTATTTTCCTTGTTGTTTCTCCAGGCTCAGTGAGGCAACAAAAGTCACAGGGTTTTAATCACAAGGACTTGCACGAGCATGATCTCGTTGGATTTTACGTGGCCTTGCAGAGTTTCAGGGACTGTCGCACATGTAATAGGATACTCTAGATTGAAGATGTTGAAGCACGCCTTAAAACATACAACTTTGTACACTGTAATTTTTAGAAATACACCTCACTGAATGCAATTGACAAATCTGCCATAGCAGAAAAAAAAGTTTAGTGACATGTGTCACATGCCACCAGCCAAGCTGACGGAAGGTGAGTTTTGATGGGCAGAAGGTGGTGGGCAAAAACCTAAAAACAACCGTTGATTTAATACCCCGTAATTAAATTCTTCATATTAATGCTCGCTTGATTTTGCCCAGTTAATATATGTGTGATTAACTCTCTCTAAATACTCCCGTAATAACTACGTTGTTAAATTTTTGAGAGGTCACAATTTCATGCGAGATTAACTATGGCGACATAATTTCTCACGTGATTAGCTGCCTTGTTAAAATGGAGTAGTACATTTTTTGCATGCCCACCAATTTAGCTTCCTTGCTTCACTATATTTAATTGCCATTAATCATGGCCGAAGGAAAAAAAAGAAAAGGCAAGAGGAGCTGCATGCAACACGAAATAATAGTATATTCCCCTTTATTAATATATCTCAGTACTCATTCGATAGAGCATGTTCCCCTTTTATTGATGTAAAGGTAGGCCAAGCACATGAAATAATAGTGTATATTTTTACTGAATATAACATTTGTTTTAAATAATGTATCACATATATAATAGTAAGGTTAAATAATTGTAATAAAAAATATTGAGTACATGGAAGTTAGTTGTAGATGAATTATCCAACAGTCGATTTCGACAACTACTGTACAAAACAACATTCCTTGGAGAAAACTTCAAATAACGCTTGTCTTTTCTAGACTTATTGGCGTCATTGTTGGCGCCTACACGACTTTCCCGGTCACATAAATTAGGCGGGAAAACACAAAAAAGTGTACTAAAAACAGGCTGGTATACTGGCAAACCTGAAACCCAAGTGCGAAAATTGCGAGAACAAAAAGATGGGCAGTAAAAATATCAAAGCTCAAAACAAGTGGGAAAACCGCCAAATCAAAAAGGGAAAGGAAAACTACCAAAAAAATAGGTGGGTGAAGTGACAAAACAAAAATAGTGATATATAGCGTTTGGAAATTGGGGGATTGCCAAAATAAAAATGGCCGGGAAAACTAACATAATAAATTAAGGTGTTGTAGACCCTAAACTTTGGGAGCGAAAAGGACAAAACGACGTCTCCATAATTGTGTGCATGTCAAGAACAGGAGGGAAAACCCAAATCAATGTTCTATATAACCCGCAAGTACATGGAGGAAAAACAACACTGAAACGAGACTCTCTGAAAGGTATCGTCTCGTGAGAGTTGTATCATAGGACATACTTGTCTTGCTACATAGAATAACAACCCCCAATAACAAGATGACACATGAAATGGTAAGTCGTGGCTATTTACATGCATAAAAGATGGTCCGGATAGCCCGCTACGACTAGATGACACACAAATTTATGGGTCTTATGTTGTTGTTTCATGCATAAAATAATAACACGCGACAACTAGACAACTCATGAAATGTTAGATATTGCATAAAACAATAACACTCGAAGACAAACGGGCAGACAATGATAGGTAATATATGTCTTGACATGATACGGAAACCGTAAAACATGCATGCGACAATTTTGAGTTCATTACGATCAGTTTTTGTCTTATCAAACTCACGGGGCCGTTGGAGGGTGGCCTTTTTCAGGCTCCGAAATTTTGTTGTGGTCAATTGGGAAAAGAGGGCCGCGAAATCGGTGTTTTGAGATAATTACACTCGTGGGAAGCCAAACTTCATGAGACATTTCCAACACCACCAAATCGCCTCAAGATCGTATGTTCACATCTGAAGAAGTTGTAGCTCACAGAAAATACACCGGCCTACCATTTCAAACAAAATAGCAATCACGGTAACGAGGCGGCACATGAGATCATATGCAATAGTTGACTCCTCACATAAAATAATAATGTCGGACGACGAGATGACACACGAAATTAGCTGGTCTTTATGATGTATTTCATGCATAAAATTACAATGCATGGCAACGGGACGATAGATGAAAATAATTGGTAATGCATACAATAACACTAAGGAAAAATAGCACATTAAGTTTTTGGTAGTAACCACCTTGATCCATGTTGACCGCCATGTTCTTTTATGGACCCGACAAGGGAGTAGCAGCAACCAACGATGTACTAGGATGCTCGAGCCTACATCATGCATGCATGTTGCCGTATCATCGCCACCGATTTCGCATGAAACCTTGAGCACGCGGGCCATCGTGTACATTGTTCACCGCTTTCCAGACTTGCATGTCCTCGTATGCTGCCTCTCTTTTAAACTACCTGAAGACACTACATACACTCTAGAATTACCTATTTAGTTGTACCCAAACTGGATAATCTTGAACGACGGAAACTCGCGAAAGCACTCAATCAAATCCAATGGATATATGGATACTATATAAAAAAGGACAAGTATGCATTTAGGGGCATACAGTTATTTTTTAGATTAAAGAGATAGTATTGGTTTTCCTTATTTTGTTGTCAGTTTTAATACAATAAATCTATATTGAACATTTGAAGCTAAATTTAATCAAACTTTTTATGACAAGACAAGGTTCTAACTTTGAAATAGGTCAAAAAGACATAGGTCAAAAAGACATATGAACCCTAGAAGGCTAGAACAACAATAGTTGTTGGGATGATCACGTACGTGACCCACCGCCGGCATGTGTGCATAAACAGCCTGCGGCTGATGAGGCTAGCTCGCCGACGCCGCTGCCGTGTGATAACGGTCTTCTAATTAACTTGGATGTATTTTGTGTACGACGCGTGTATGCATTTTGGACGTGATTTGTGGTACCAAATACGCCAGAGAGTAGTTCTGATTTGTGCATGGCCAGCGCGCATGCATGCTCTCTTCGATCCCCCAAGCAATGAATTGTGATCTGGACGCGGCGGCATGGGCATGTCCGAGCTCACGTCGATTAACTAGGGTTGGAGTTGTACTTGGAGAGGGGCGAGTGGCAGAATGTCGCCGAGAGGAGCTCGTCTTCTCTACCACTACTTTCGGGTGTTTCCACCGGACACCGCATCGTTAGATGGAGCCGTTGTCATCGAGGGTGTCCGTCATGGAGCGAGCCTCCATGTTGTCTTCCATTGAAGACGACGAAACATCTGGGTCAGTTGTAATGAAGACCGGCAGCGGTACTGCGAAGGAGCTGCCACGTGCCAAATATGAGTCGTCCCACCAATCAAATAATAAGCAGGGTGATATGAATTTACGGTATCGGGACCTCGGCTTGCCGGATCGGTGTATGTGTGTGTAGGTGTTGTTAGGTTAATTCCGCATGGTGCGCACGCGGATAGGGGGAATTAAGTGACTCATGACGTGCTCGTGCTCGTGTCGGACGACAGACATCTCCTCCGCGGGGGGCGATGTATATCACCGTCACCCAAACCCTCCCACTGCGCATCCGAGTCGGAGCGCGGGGCGGCTTGACAAGTTTGGAAAATCAGAATGTCCAGAAAAGGTGGGAGCACTCATGCTTGCCTATTAACAAAGCTTTTGATATGGATTAGTTAGCGATCGACGTACGACAAGCGGAGTACATATATAATTTGTGTTTGAGAAAGCTGTAAGTTGATTTGTTGGTCTCTTTCTTGAACCAGAAGAATGGATGCATGATGTATGTAGGCACGTAGGGAGGGGCATCATGCATTTTTGCGTCGAGACATCATCGATATATGGAAGAACAAGAAGAAACAAAAAAAACTCGAGGGCAAACGTGTACGCGAACGATTCTGGGCCCAATAAGAAGGTGCGGCTGGCGTGGCGTGGAACTGATGCCGCCGGCCTGATTCTTCTCTTTTGTCGTCTAAGTATATAATAAAGATTAATTAAAGAAGGAAATTAAAAACAAGAACGGAACGTGGCGTCGGTTCACCTAGACGAACGTGGGTGGGGTCTCCGTTCTGTGGACGAGAAAAGAGAGGAAGAGGGCGCAACGGCTTGATGCATGTCTTGATCGATAATGAAAAAAACGCGTGCTCGTCGTCGGCTGCAGCAACTCCGGCATGGAGGTCTCCCTGGACTTCTGCTCCCACGGGGCACGGCCCGCCATGGTGGTCCGCGACGCCGTGCACGTGCTCCCGCGCGATATGCTCGGCCTGGCCACCTTCTCCGTGGCCGCCTTCCTGCTCCGCTTCCTGCCGCTCCGTCTCGTCGACCGGCTCCTCGTGCTCCTCGCAGGGCTGTTCCTCGGCAACGACCTGGCCGGGCTCGGGATAAGGAGGCCGGCGAGTGGAGGTCCGCTGGAGCTGAAGAACGCCAGGGGCAGGACGCCCGTGCTGGACAACGGCGCGCTTGAGAAGATCCGGGCCGGGGAGATCGATGTGGTGCCCGGGGTGAGGAGGTTCGTGGCCGGCGGGGCGGTGATGGTAGATGGGCAGTTCGTGGCCGCCGACACCGTCGTGCTTGCCACCGGGTACCACAGCAACGTCCCACAATGGCTCAAGGTGCGTTACCAACTTGATTCAGTTAGTTACATATCGTAATACCAGTATGATATTGTCGTTCTTGTCGATTGTGAAGTACCTAGTGCTATATTATACTCCCTCCGTCCGGAAAAGGAAAGGGAGTAGTAGTAATGAATTCGAGATTAGTGTGGAATGCTGCATGCATGTACTACCTAGCTAGCCATGATCGATGATGATTCGTCATAAACTGAAAGATGAACGTACCGACAGCGACAGTCGCACAAGTAATGTGCATTGGACTTGCTCAAGCACTTCATTTCACAATTAAAGTAAGTAGCCAGAGATCAAATTCAATCACCACACTTGTTTTCCACTTCATTTTACAGTTCAATCAGCATGTAGCTAGCAATTAACAAGACGAATTGATGTGTATGTATTTTGGTGCGCAGGGCAGCGACTTCTTCTTCAGCCGGAAGGGGTGGAAAGGCGAGTCGGGGCTCTACTCCGTCGGCTTCACGGGCCGGGGCCTCGCCGGAGTCTCCCTCGACGCTGTCAGGGTCGCCCGCGACATCGCCATGGCGTACCACAGCACCAACAAGCCCGCGAGTTGTCCTGTACCGCCGGTTGCTCGGAAACGCAGCTTGTACCCTCTCAAGAAGCACAGACATGATCATTGGCATCCTTAACCAACAACAACAACAAGGAGCCATGGATGGATGGACCTGGGGCGACTGTCTATAGATGGGCTGGCATCCTTAACCAACAACAAGAAGTAGCTAGGCACGCAGAGCCCAAATTTTGCCATGTCTAACTCTATATATGGACATCTGCATCTACAACTTGAGTCATCTCCCTCACTCTCAATAATGTACAGCTAGCCTTTGGTTGTATAATAAATCTGTGACCTTCCCAACACAATCTGTTGATCCAGCGCTAAGCTAACCGGTCGCAATCCCATTCATGTACATGTCTCTGTCAGCATGATCCACACGAGTAAGTTTAGTAGCAGCAGCAATCCTTGGCTCGTCCAAGAAGCAAGCACTCCGACTGAATTTAATCAGTTCGTAATATGATCGAGCAAGGACATGCATGTGGGGTGGGACTGTGCCCGTACGTGGTACCACCAGCTTGCCTCTCGATCACCGATCCCGCCTGTCAAACGCAATGTTACCAAATTCACTCCGCCGGCACAGAAAAATCCAGGACAGGGTACATTTACATCAAGTTGTGTTATAACAGACACATTGTATGATGTGTCAAGATTAGCTACTAATGTACGTATAAAAGTTGGTGTTATAACAGACAGATTATATGACTTGATGGCTGTGGCCCGGGATATGACATATATGATGGTGTGTTAGATTGTTGAGCTAGGCACATGCCTGATCATGGTACGATCAACCGTGGTCTAAGTGGAGTAATGAAAAAACTACAGAAGTGGGGCAACCAGAAGTTTGGTAATGTCACACGGGAGCTGACCAAACTACGTGAAAAGTTAGCTAACCTTCAATCGGCCAATGCAGCCAGTGAAGAAGTGCGAGTGGTAAGAGATATGATAAATGAATTACTATACAAAGAAGAGATGCTATGGCTACAGAGGTCTCACATCGATTGGCTTCGCGAAGGAGATCGCAATACAAAATTCTTTCATCATAAGGCGGTTTGGAGAGCTCGGAAAAATAAAATATCTAAGCTACGTGATGACTTGGGTGTTGTCCAGACAGTACCTGCAGACATGCAGCGGATGGCCGTCTCTTTCTTTAAATCGTTATATACACGTGATCCTACACTTAATCACAGGCCAGTTACGGATTTGGTCCGTGAACAGATTTCCAAAGAGATGAATGACGTTTTGTGTAGGGATTTCACAGATGATGAAATCTCTGATGCGCTGTTCCAAATTGGCCCTATCAAGGCTTCTGGACCGGATGGGTTCCCGGCAAGATTTTATCAGCGCAACTGGGGGGTGCTGAAAACAGAGATCATTCATGCTGTAAAACATTTTTTCACTACTGGACACATGCCTGAGGGTGTCAATGATACTTCTATTCTGCTGATTCCGAAGGTTGATAACCCAATGGAGCTGAAAGATTACCGTCCAATTGGATTATCCAATGTGTTGTATAAAATTGTTTCCAAGTGTCTTGTGAACAGACTTCGGCCCCTCCTAGGCGAAGTGATTTCTGAGAACCATCCGCAAACTCTTCTTTCTGTGCGTATAAATTGGATTTGTCTAAAGCTTATGACAGGGTTGATTGGCCTTTTCTGGAGAATACATTGCACAAAATGGGGTTCTGTCACCGGTGGGTTCAGTGGATTATGTCTTGCGTGACCACGGTGAAATATTCAATAAAATTTAATGGAACTCTATTGGAAGCTTTTTCTCCAACCTGATCTTGGCAGCTACGGGGAAAGGCAAGGATCGATCTTCTTGGACGCATTTAATTTCAGAGATTAGATTCTTAGTTGAGAATAGCAGTAGACATATTTCCTTTGTAAAAGTGGATCGTTCGCAGAATAGGGTGAGTCACTGTCTTGCAAATTTTGCAAGAACAGAAGCGCGAACTATGGTGTGGCGTGGTTCGGGTCCTGATTGTGCTGTTCAGGAACTAAACCATGACCTCGTTGTAAGCCCTACTGCTTAATATATCTCCTTTTACCCGCAAAAAAAAAAAGTTCGTGCCGAATAAAAGTACTGTCAATAGCTAGCTGACCTGGACTCGAGCTAGCTAGGCTAATGCCTCGTAGTGTAGCTAGCTATGGCTGGATAGCTACCTTTGGTACGTAAGATGCGATAAGAGGAAAAAATAGCCTACTGGTGTAGTGTCAAATAGGTATGGCTAGATAGCTAGCTTAGGTACGTAATTAAGATCGATAAGAGGGAAAAAAATAAGTTGGCAGTATCTTTCACGAGGTCATGTTTGGAAGCGACGGGTCCATGGTTTGCTGGCAGGAACGTCACCACACACCAATCCAACTGCCGAAGCGATGGATCCAAAGACAAAAGAGCGTACTCGAATTGAGGTTGTTGCCACGTTAGGCTACATCGATTGCTCGTGTGATTTCCTTGCTTTTTTTGTAAGTAGACTCTAGAATTTTACATTTTCTTATATGTATAATCATACATTCAAAACCACTATCAAGATATCTTTAGACCCATGTTTTAGAGACCTCTACCAAGAAATATATATTTAATTATACACTAGACGCACACATACACACTCTCGCCTAGAGAGAGAGAGACTATACCTCATGCAAGTGTCACAAATTAATCTGTTGAGCCATGTTATTCTGTCCTTTTTAAAAAAATTACCCACTTTTAAAAGGATTCGCTCAAAGATCTTTAAGTGGCAATGTATCGAAAAGAAAAAGATAGCATAACCATTGTTACAAAATACTATACAATTTACTTTCAAATTATAGATGTTGGGACTATAAGAAAAAAAAAAGCACAATCAATATTAAGTGACAGATATTTTGTTGTTAGTTTTGCTAACTAAGAGATAGAAAAAATACTAGTTAGAGTTATCATTTATTTGAACTAATTATAAAAAGTATACACATTTAGTACCAAACATATTTAGTGACACTGTAACTCAAAGTTTGCAACTCAACATTTCAACTCGAAGTTTATACAAGAGAGTACAAATACATGGCCGACACTATTGCCTACAACGAGACCGCGATGCTGGCCTGAAACCCAAACAACTAGGCTTGATGCCTAGATGCCTACCCTACTAGATGTTCCACTACTAGCCTCGCCCAACTTATCCTCAGAGGAGAGGAGAACCAATAATTGAGAGGGAGAATGTTTGTCACACAAGGCTTAATAGACCGCGCCTGCCTACCGGCTAAACTAAAAAATATATTTATTTATTTTTTATCTCGCCCCGAGCACAAATTTTAATTGAACCGACACTATGTATTCGTGTGTGTGCATGTTGTAGATAAATCTATTTGCACGCTTTAGGTTTCTAGATATTCATTCCTTCAACAACATAATTCATTTCTCCTTACTCACACTCACACTAGTACAAGAAACTCAAAACAATCTCGTCATCAAGTAGAGGTGGAGGTGGAGGGAAGAAAGACCGGCATTAATCCTTTTGTGACAGCGCCCGACTGCACTAGGGCTATCGCTCGGTAGGCCGAGGGGCAACGAACAAGCATAACAATATTATCCGACCCATCTCAAGCAAAGCCAGGCCTATCATGTCTCAAATTCGTTTTGTTGTGTATAACATAGCACTTTTTTTGTATTTCTTCGTAGGTTGGCTTCTGTAGAGCATATAATTGTGTTGGTGACTCTGCTATGGTACTAAAAACCATCGATGCCAGTCAGTTCATGATAATGTTGCACATGTTTGGTTTATGTTTTGTATTATGGAATTAGTTGTTGGTTCATGTTTTCTTCTCCGTTAGAGTTGTTCTTGACAAACGAGAGTGCAGTGGCCCAATCACGTAGATAGCTTAATGGCACGACAAAAATGAACATCGCACAACAAGTGGAAATGAGAATGAGCCATAGCCGGTAGTTCTTTATACTTTTGATGTATAAGGTCTTCCTTACTCCACAACCATCTGGCGATAGATTATGAAAACCACTGTAATATTCATTGAACTCTTGTGCTAAAACAAGTACTGATGATTACAATTTTTTTAAAGTATAAAAGTGTACATCACTATGTTCAAATTGAATTGGCAATTACATGCCGGCAAAAATTTGAATTTTCCGACATGTATTTAAAAAGCTGCTCTATTACATAAGTCGAAAATATTCCTCGCAAAAAATGTATATTCGAAACCACTATCAAGATATCTTTAGACCCATGTTTTAGAGACCTCTACCAAGAAATATATATATATATTAAATTATACGCAAGACACACACAAGCACACTCTCGACTAGAGAGAGAGAGAGAGACTATACCTCATGCAAGTGTCGCAAATTAATCAGCTGAGTCATGTGATTCTGTATTTTAAAAAAAAATTACTCACCTTTAAAAGGATTCCCTCAAAGATCTTTAAGCGGCAATGTATCGAAAAGAAAAAGATAGCATAACCATTGTTACAAAATACTATACAAACCAAAAAGCATAGTCCATTAGGGTTTTTAGTCCTGCGACGGCCTGCCGCCGTAAGTTATTTCTCTCCGGTGCCTCTTCCTCGCTTCTGTTCCCATCCCCTCCCTTACCTCTCTCCCCGCTCGGGCTGATCAAGGGTGACAACCTGGTTGTCGCCTCGGCCTTGGTGGGTGAGTCGGTCAGATAGGGTTTTGGTAGATCAGTTTGGAGCGAGCCTTGGCGAATTCCTTCAAGGGAAGCGGTTCCCGTGGTAAAGTTAAGGATGACCCCATTGAATTGCTAGAGCAGTTGGACTTGGAAGAAGATGAGTTGGATGATCTGGGAAGATGAGGTTGACACACATCTATGGAGAGGCCGAAGTGGCTAGCCCTATCCCGTGTCCTCCGGTAGTAGTAGCTGCAGTAGCAGTAGCAGCAGTAGTAGTAGGGTAAATCCAGAACTTTGGAATAGCTGTAGCTTCAATCCCACCCTAGAATATCCTACTTTGGAATGCATGCAGCGCTCCAAATTGCCAGCTAGCTCTAGCTGCATTCACACCCTAGAGAAGCTTGCATCGAACCTATAGCTATATATTAGTAACATGCACATGCTCAGTTGGGTTGAAAGAATTGTGTAATACCCGCGTGCATTCTCGTTCTGGCCAACTTGGATATCAATTCCGTACCATACGTTTGAAAATACTACCTCCGTTTGTAAATACGTGACTTCCGAGAAGCGCACAGTATTTTCGCCTTTTGTTTCTAATATACATAAAAATAGATTTGTATAACATGAAAGTGATATCATTCAGAGTTCCATCTGCATCTTCACTACTTATAAAAGTAAGAACTTCGTGCGAAAATTGAATCTACATCATCCATCCACGTATTTCACACGGTCTACAATCATTTGCCTACCCACGCCCCCCCCCCCCCCCCCCCCCCCCCGAATTTGCGTTCCTTTCCATCGCTCGACTACCATCGGCGGATCGGCCATGCCCGCACTAGCTAAACGATCCGCTGATGTTCAGCACTTCATGCTGTCGTGCTCTCCCTCCTAGAGCACTTCACGCCGTCGTCGCCCCACTGCAACGGCCCCAACCAGCCGCTCTGCTCGACCACCTTTGTGGTAACCGGGATCATGCAGGAGAGCCCCACTCCTCCGGGCCGACGCATTGTGTGGACGCAGCAATCGACGAGGGGAGGCGCCAAGGCCAGATTTCAGGTTTACCTGCATGTTCATGATCCAAATTTTGGGGTATGCAAATTATGGTCCAATCCAACAGAAAATGTTGTACCGAACGGTGCACTGTTGGTCTGCCGGTGTACTGTTGGTGGAATTGTGGAATATTTTCATGATACGAAATAACCGATGCAAAGATTGATCCTTAACTACAACATTATTAAATCATTGAGAACACTGAACATTCTTTGTTGCGACATTAAATTGCAACACCGAACACTGAAAATTGACACAACGTCGTACAAGAAGCAAGGTCTTATTCTGTTGATCGGTGCACTGTTTTTAATTTACTTTATGCAAACAACATGATCAAAGAATTTAGCCAACCAGTGGCTTCCGGTTTCTCCTCCAGCGGCATCCGGTCAGTGATGTGTTGTTGGCTAGACGAGTGATGATGGTAGTTGCTTCAACGTACTTTGAGTTTGGACACTTCAGAGGAAACATTTTTGACAATGTTCACGCCCTTGCCGAAGGTGGTGGCTCCAAGCTCATGCTTGGGGATGAAAATCCCGGGTCGACCTAAGGTTGGACTCGTCATCAGCGGCACACGTGCGACTTTTCCTTCTTAAATGCTTTGCCTATAAGTTGTGTATTTTCTCCTTGTTTTGTCTTTTACCATAGGGCTAGTGGTATTCTGGTGGAGTTTCTATCGCGAGTCATGTGGCATCGGACTTGTTTTTTCTTTGTATCTTTTCTAAACTTTACAATAAAATTGTTGTGTGCATCATTTCGATGCAGAGCCCGAGGCTTCGTTCCCCGTTTCAGAAAAAATGTTGCACATTTGTTCGTGGAACACAACAACACGTGCATGCTAGCACCACATCACAAGAATCAAAGACAAACTAATACGATAACAATATTCAATACCAATAAGTAATAGTATAATAGGTGTGTGATACTATTAATAGCATTACATAGAGAGCAGAGATAGCATGCACAACTAAGACAATGGACTAGCTACTTGTCTATGCATTTGGGGCAACGATAATTTCCTATTTGAGGACCTCTGATAATCCATATCCGCTAGATATTAATAATAATGGGATTGTCTAACGCTCAGTCGATTTAAATTTAATTAAATATCAGTCAGTTGCACACGATTGTATCACATGTGCAACTCTTAGTGACACGTACGTACTGAACCTCGAGAAAAAACTCTGCAACTATATATGGTAGCACAGATATATACAATTTGCAATCCAATACATAATTTTCTCGAGGCACAGAGGAGAGAGGAGAAGAGCGAGCTAGATCTATCTCTCTTCATTCCTTAAAACCTAGCCTGTGCATATCAGTATATATTGATATATATGATGGAGAACAGACACAAAAGGTGACATCATCGGTTATACTGGATGTGAAGATGGATGAACAACAGCAGAGATTATATTGATGGAAGCAGCCTGCCATGGCGGCCATGCATCGCCTAGGCAGAGGGTGCCTTGATTGGTTGTTCGACCATGGGCACTTTGGTTGGCCATTTTTGGAGTTGACCATGTTGGCGTAGCAGGCAGGGTGCACTGTCCGCGCCGGTGCCGGAGTGGTCGCAGTTGCAGTTGCCACAGCGGATGCAGTTGCACTTGCCACGAGCAGAAGTTGCACATCTTGTTCTTCCAGTACATGATCGTAGTATTAACAGAGACTATCGGAAACTGACTACATATGGAGGTCAATCGTGATCTTCCTCATTTAGCTCTGGATTTGCTTCATTCCCTTGATGGTTGATTACCTACCTCTCCTGCCCAGCAGCATACTATACATAACTCCGCCACGATATGCACTTCAATTCCCTGATCGATACCGGTCCTCTACGCATGCATGGATGGTTAATTATTATTTCCGAATCCACAGTTAATTTTCTCAATTAAGATCAATTAACGGACGGGACTATATGTCCTGCCAGGTCCACATATATGTACACATGCACACCTACATACCTAGAGAATACTACTCCAGCTCCACCAGCCTCCGGTCCACCGCACGGCGACGACGACAATGGCGCTGGAGGACTACGAATACGTCGGAACGCCCTACGACACGTGCATCATGATCATCTTTGTGGCCTTCATCTTCATGCTGCTCGGCGTCTTCTTCTACGTGTCCGTGTACTACAAATAGCCGGTGTGCATCGTCTCTGGGCAATTCAGTCGGTCGGGCCGGGGACGCATCAGCATGCATGCTCTGATATGTAAGTGGAAATTTGGCAGCCCGGCCTGGCTCATTCTCCTCTCCGACGAACCAATTTTTATTTTAGAATAAAATTCAGTGTGTCGAGTTTACCTTTGGAATAATAGTTGATATGTCGAGGTAATATATTTCACGTCCAGATAGCAAATTAATGGTATTTTCTTTCTTTTTCTCTATCTGTTTAGTTTCTTCGAGAATCCAGTCTCTCTTTTATATCATGTGGCTATTAATTTCGGAAGAAAGGTGGTGATTTCTAGACTTGATTTGCTACAACTAATTGCATGTTGATAGTATAGGTAGCAACTCGAGTTTTTTCAGAAAGAAATCCTACAATAAGAAACGGAAAAGGCGATGTATTAGAATGACTTATGTCATCTCCATTTTTTTTGTGCGAATTGTAAAACCTTCTGTTGGCGCGCGTGCTGTGTGATGGTTGTTTGTGTTTTGGTGGAACTATGTAGCTACTGGTTTCGTTAATGAAATCCGGGGGTCACCCCTTTCATCTAAAAAAATCTCCATTTTTTGTTTGCTATATATGTCTACCAATTAAGCAGCTGTCTTCTTCAAGGGTGTCATGGGTCATCCTAGTCTCGTGCCGTACAACCCCCACTAATCAATCTGTTGATGCGTTTTTTTTCAAATTAGTACCTATTACATGTGATTCTCATGATTCGTGCTTCATATTATGGTTGAATCATCAACCTACACCTTTCGAAATGTTTGTAAGAAACGAAATGCCATGTTTTCTCTAACCGGAGGCTGGAATCAATTCTGTCTGTGGGCCGACTTTATGCCAAATCGGCCCAAGGATCAAAATACCATAACAGCCGACATAGAATTACTGGGCTTTACGGCTAAAAAGATAAAAGTAATGAATAACCCTTACTTTCTCCCATCATTTTCTGTAGAAAAAAGCGATCCAAAAAAGCGCAACCCCTATTCATCGCCTTCTGCGAGCTGTACTTCCGACTCGCCTGCAGCGGATTCCCAGCTGGGCCGGCCCAGTACGCAGCGCTAAATGCAGGAAAAACGATGCGCGGAGGTGAGATTCGAACCACGAACCGCTACCTACGACGACCGAGCACAGACCAGTGTGCTACGCTATGTTTCATGTCTCAATAAGCGTATGGCGCCTTATATTGTCTCCCTTTTTCGGCTTTTGTTTTTTGGTTTTCGGGTTTCATTTCTTTTTCTGTTTCTTTTTTTACGTTTATTCTTTCATTTCTTTCTTTCTTCTTTACTTATTTTTTATTATAATTTTCCTTTTTTGAAAAATACTTATTTATTCATATTTTCAAAATCTGAACCTTTTTTCTTTTTCATTTTTTGGTTCTGTTTTCTTTTTTGGTTTTTATTTTTTGTTTTCCGTTTTTTGTTTCATTTTTTCCTTTTTATGTTTTAATTTTTCGCTTTTTTGAAAATGGTTCATATTTTGGAAAATAATTATTTTAAAAAAATGGTTCCTATTTTCGAAAATGGTTCTTTTTGGAAAATGGTTCCTTTTTGAAAATGGTCCCGAACCGAAAAAATGGTTTCGAACAAAAAAAAGGTTCTGAGTTTTGAAAATGGTTTCGAACCAAAAAAAATGGTTCTTTTTTGAAAATGGTTCCGAACCGAAAAAATGGTTCCGATTTTTGAAAATGGTTTCGAACCAAAAAAATGGTTCCGATTTTTGAAAATCGTTTCGAACAAAAAAAAATGATTCTTTTTTGAAAATGGTTCCGAACCGAAAAATGGTTCCTTTTTGAAAATGGTTCTGAACCGAAAAAATGGCTCCGAATGAGAAAAATGGTTCTTATTTTTCGAAAATGGTTCCTTTTTGAAAACGGTTCCGAACCAAAAAAATGGTTCCAATTTTTGAAAATGGTTCCGAATGAAAAAAAATGGTTCCGATTTTTCAAGAATGGTTCCGAATCGAAAAAATGGTTCCTTTTTAAAAATGGTTCCGAACCCAAAAAATGGTTCCGAATGAAAAAAAATGGTTCCTTTTTGAAAATGGTTCTGAACCGAAAATATGGTTTCGATTTTTGAAAATGGTTCCGAATGAAAAAAATGGTTCCGAACCAAAAAAAATGGTTCCGATTTTTTAAAATGGTTTCGAACCAAAAAAATGGTTCTTTTTTGAAAATGGTTCCGGACAAAAAAAAAATGGTTCCTCTTTTAAAATGGTTCTGAACCGAAAAAATGGCTCCAAATGAGAAAAATGGTTCCTTTTTGAAAATGGTTCCGAACCAAGAAAATGGTTCCAATTTTTGAAAATGGTTCCGATTTTTCGAAAATGGTTCCGAACCAAAAAAATGGTTCCGAATGAAAAAAAAGGTTCCTTTTTGAAAATGGTTCCGAACCGAAAAAAATGGTTCCTTTTTGAAAATGGTTCCGTTTTTTAAAAAATGGTTCCTTTTTAAAAATGGTTCCGATTTTTTGAAAATGGTTCCGAATGAAAAAAAGGTTCCTTTTTGAAAATGGCTCCGAACCGAAAAAATGGTTCCTTTTTGAAAATGGTTCCGCATTTTTTTTAAATGTTTCGTTTAAAAAACGGTTCTGGTTTTTGAAAATGGTTCCTATTTAAAAAATGGTTTCGATTTTTTCAAAATCAGAACCAATTTTTCAAAATGGTTCACATTTAGTTTGTTCATATAAAAATCATTCATATTTTTATAAAGCACAAATGTAAAATGGCGAACCATGTTTTTATTTGTATGTCAGCTCGTTTGCTGGAAAGAAAGAGGAAGAGGGAGTCGAACGAACGAAAGAAACAGTTTTCCATCGAACGAACGAACGAACGAACGAACGAACGAACGAAGAAGGAAGAACGAAGTAAGGAACAGAAACGTTAATGGGCTTTCCATCGTTAATGGGCCTCGCGCGCAAAGAACGAAGGAAGGGAAACGTGCGGGCGAGTCGTTCTTACGACTCACGGAAGGTGATACATAGGGGATCCCCAAAAAGAATAGAAAAACAGAATTGGAGATGCCATGTTTTCTCTAACCGGAGGCTGGAATCAATTCTGTCTGTGGGCCGACTTTATGCCAAATCGGCCCAAGGATCAAAATACCATAACAGCCGACATAGAATTACTTGGCTTTACGGCTAAAAAGATAAAAGTAATGAATAACCCTTACTTTCTCCCGTCATTTTCTGTAGAAAAAAGCGATCCAAAAAAGAATAGAAAAACAGAATTGGAGATGGGAGGTATCGATCCCCCTGCCTCTTTACATGCATCGTTAAGCGCTCTACCATTTGAGCTACATCCCCATACATTAATACTGGCATTACTTTCTGATTAAAAAATACTAACCAATTACGAGAGGGAATCAGCTTAAACATGAGAATAAACAAAAGAGATAGATATTCAAGTGCTTCCATCTACCTAATCAGAAAGTATTCACAAGACGTCGCCCCCCAGTTAATTAAGCGACACGTACCGAACCTGAAGAACAACTCTGCAACTATACATATGCATGGTTGGTAGCACAATGATAGAGTTTTGCATTCCAATATATGATTTTCTCGAGGCATAGAGGAGAAGATCGAGTTAGATCTACCCCCTCTTCCTTACTTATAACCTAGTTTAGCATACACGATTATGTATGATCCAGAACACAAAATATTGACACCCATCAGATATATACTCTATACTAATATGGATGGATGAACAGCATCACGAGCTAGTAGAGATTATTATTGATGGACGGAAGCAGCCTGCCATGCATTGGTAATCATGGGCACTTGGGCTTTCCGTTCTTAGAGTTGACCATGTTGGCGTAGCAGGGGCACTGTCCGCGGGTGTCCTGGCCGGTGCCGGAGGGGACGCAGTTGCATTTGCCGCAGCAGATGTTGCACATCTTATTGCACATCTTGTTCTTCCAGTTCCTGCCACACCGTGCCTCGCAGGCCGACGTGCAGTCTACCGTTTATCTGTTCAGATATCAGTTATATGTCTGAGGTGATATGGATTGAGGTCACATTATGCATATCATGGATGCATGAACATACCTATCTTTGTTTCCCCAAGCAGAGACCTCTTGCCGCCACCCATCACCTGCATATATGCATGTAGAATTAAAGGTTGTGAGAGCATGCAATGCATGCACAAATATGTCTAGCCAGCAAAGGATCATGTGTATGTTGAGAGTCTGAAATTGTGTGGAAGCATGCACGTTGATTCAGAAGAAAGAAAACAGAGGAAAATCAATCGACAGCATGTGACGTTCGGTAGACGTTTTGCAAATGTGCACACGGGTGGATGATATGATACATTGGAAATCGGGTTGCAGATTCTGCCGGAATAAATTCCGATGTTGATTAGAAGAGGAACAAAATAGCAGAGGAATATCAACCGATGGCCTTGCCTGGACGTTTATCCAAATTAGGAGCCCAAAACTCATTAGCTTAATAATTATGCAGATGGAGCATTGGCTTCAAACAGTTAATTATTTGATTGAAAAAAAAAGTTATGGAGTATATGCTTTTTTTTTGCGAACAGAGTATATGCTGGGATATGTTCAGGCCAGAAGTATTGATTTGTTTACCGAGGAGGAATCATCGGTGGCGTCGACGACCACGAAGACGGCGACGAGGAGAAGGAGGACGGCGAGGAGAGGCCTGAAGAACGCCATGGATGATGATGGTTCGATGGGAGTTGGTTACAGCTAGAGTTATCGGCTTAAAATGCGACAATATATGGAGCTAGCATTAGGAAGACCGACTTCCGTCTCCATCGGACGCGATCGCTCCAAACTCGGCCTGACGCGCGCGTATGTTTCTCTGCCTCGCGCCTATTTTACTGTTTCCGCTTCCCACGCTGCATGGTAAGATTTGGGCAATAATCTCCACTGGAAGCCAATTAAGAACAACGCACGACGTATATATATTAATTCTTGGTAAATCAAGATTCGTGATTGCATTGATCCGTTGATCCCAAAGACAGCGAGCAGAGAGATCTAACAAGGAAGAAGATCTGACGACACTAGAGGAACTAGCTTACTTGTGCATGCAGAGGCGCTAGCTACACTATACAACACAGAACAAAATTGAGATTCGGCAGGCCAAAAAGAAGTAGTACTATTTACCAGCTTCAGATCATCATCCAGCTGCGCGTCCACCGCCACCAGAGCGAGGAGGAGGAAGAAGAAGAGACGAGGCTTGGAGGATGCCATTGTGGTAGATGCATGGGTGGAGGAGAGCACCTAGCACTAGCAGAGCAGTGTCGGCCAACAGTCCACACCCGGATGGATTCAGCCCTGTGCAGCCATGGCTTTTCAACCTGTCCTGTGCCCGTGCACGTCATGGCGCCCAGCTGGACTGCAGACCCGGTGACTAAGTTCACTGACATTCGGTAAGAGTGCTCCGTACGAGCATCTCCAATGAATGGCCTCCCTGAAGCGCCCCCCCCCCCCCATCAATCGTGTGTGAAGAGTTCCAGGTTCATTGGACAAATAGTCGCCGTTGGGGAGCCAAAAGAAAAATACAAAATTCTTTGCGGATGGATCAAGCATCGCAAATTGCATTGATACTTTGATCTGAAAGACAGCTGCTTATGATCGTCAACCAGCCCTGTGTGTCCGTGCACATCATGGCAGTTGGCACGCTGCCTGTTCCCGTTGGTGGCAGGCAGCGCAAAATACTGCTGACACCGAACACGGAACTGTGCATGCAGGAACAGAATGGGAGCAGCAGCAGGCCAATAGAGAGAGACCAAGTGTGTGCATTGACTACTGCTACAACTTTTCTATCGGCCTGCTACCTGTCATAAGAGAGCGCCGGGATTTAACCCCTGCGGATATGATCCCGGCTGAACCGTGGGGATTTCGCCCCGATCCCGGCCGGGGTGAGTGTCGTGGGTATGTCACGACAGGAGTCATCTCGATGGGACTCATTCTCCTTCTGCACGCAACGGTTGAGGTACTCGATGGTGGTCATCCGCTTGCAGGTTCCCTCGAAGTTTTTGATAAACAGCTCCTTCAACTCGTCCCACGTATTAATGGAGTTGTCTGGTAAGTTGTCCAGCCAACTATGAGCAGCTCCATCAAGCATCATCGTGAGGTACCTAGCGCATATGGATTCGCTAACATTCAGGATGCTCATGCCCAGCTCGTAATTATCTAGCTAGGTTGATGGGTCCATGGTAGGGTTGTAGTTGACAACCTTGCGAGGTCCCTTGAAATCTGGGGGGAACCTCTCTGCCCTGATAGCGGGACCTAGCCAAGCTGTCCCCTTTAGTTTTGCTGACAAGCTGGAACCCGGCGTTGAACTTGGAATCGGGGCCGGCGCTGCCGTGGCGTGAACTTGCAGCAGGGCCGAGTTGGTTACAGGTACGCCATCGCCAGCTCTCCGTGCACGACCATCATCCACAATGGGCTGTGCTGCTGAAACTGCAGGTCTTGGCGGCAACTGGTGCCCTTGCTCCGCACGGCACCTCGCATTGCTCGAGCCGGCAGGGTGCGGGGAGTCACCGTGGCGACTCCGCGCCGCAGACCCGTGGTTGTTGTAAGGTGTGGAGTGGAGTCGGCTCGAGTAGTTGGAGTAGTTCGCGTGCTGCGTGATCGCGGTCTGAAGCATTCCGATGGCACGCCTTGCCTCGAACTCGAAAGGGCTTCCTACGACGAGCGCAATGCGGCTGAGAGTATGCGTCGCAACAAGGACATTGTCAGTAGGGGGTTGGTGAAGTGACCGGCTGGTGTATGGATCGAACCGCTCGAGCTGACTAGGGATGTGAGTAGAGAATGGTTGGTGAACAAGGTTCTTCCCGCTATAAAGGAGAAGTGGCACAAACATGGAGTTGTCCCTGCTCTGATCGGCGAACGACATGACTGAGACGCTGCATCCACGGTGCGACGTGCTGAAAACGGTGCAGCAACCATGTCCACGTCCTCGTCTTGACACCCGACCAAAGAGCCGCCTACCACCGTCGTCGCGCCCACCTACAGACGGCAGGAAGAATGTGCATGCCTCTTTGACGAACCCTCGGCTCGACGGAGCTCGAAAGAAGGTGCACACGGGGCGGACACGCAGCTCGCCGTCCGCGCACGCCATGCAGCAGCCTGCAGGCCATGCGACGCAGCTCGACGCACCCATCAGGAACGGCGCGGCCGCCTCGCAGCTCAGCACCACACAGCTCACCGCGGCCGCCTCGCAGCTCGCCACACAGCTCGCCGCCTCCATCTTCTTCCTGGTCGAACCCAGCTACATAGACATAGTCCAGTACCTCCTCCGTGTTGAAATCATCCAGGCAAATTGGACGACGTCCTCGCCGATGAGTCCGCGAGCTCGACGGAGCAACTGTTCTTCATCGCAGGAATCCAGCACCTCTTCTTCCTCATGGCTATCTGTGAACCACGCCGGATCAAACCGGGGATCCATGACACCGCCGGCGTCCAGTGAGTGAGAGGGGGCGAGGTGGAGATGGGTCACGGGAGAGGCAGAGAAGTAATGGGATGGGAAGAATACGAGTAGGAAGATGAAATCACCTCCACAAGCAAGTTGCCCCCCCCCCCCCCCGACTATCTCTGCCGTTAAATGGTTGAGAATTGTTGGAGATTCGTGCAGAAAATTTTGCACAGCACACCCTCCACTGGACCCTCGTATTTGTAACTTTTCCCAAGTTAAGAATTCCTTATCACAAGAAGATTCTGTTTCTTTTCCATGTTCCTTTTTTCAACATTTTTTATACGAATTTTCAATATATTCATAAAGAATGATCTTTTCACAGAAATTTCAGTTCACATAATATTAAACATTTGTTCGTATAATATTTTCTTTTTTCATGATAGTAATAAGTTTTATTCTTAGTTAGTAGAAGATATATTGTTGAAAATATTCAACTTCCATACACATATTTCTTAGGTTAATTTAACGAAATGTTTAATCAAGATTCTTAGGTATCAAAGAGAAATTGTCATAGTTATTAAGAGAAATTCTCCTGGTGTCACTGATCCACAATTGATTCACACAGGAAAATATGGACTCAACACATATAAATACATTTTCCCTGCACATATTTATATAAATATCAGGAATTTTTTCGTGGCAGTGATTCATACGAGTGCACCAAAATACATTCAATAAAAAATGCCAAAAATGTGGGACAATTTCACACAAATACTTGCAACGATTTTTGTCTCATCACTGATCCACAATTGATTCACACAGAAAAAAATACTCACATTCATCAACAATATCCAAAAATATTTCTTATAATTTTTCAAATTTGAAAAAATGGGACAGTTTCACACAAATGCTTGCAACGATTTTGTCTCATCACTAATCCACAAATGATTCTAACCGAAAAAATACTCAGATTCATCAACAATATTCGAAAATATTATAATTTTTCAAATTCATCAACAATATCCGACAAAATACTCAGATTCATCAACCATATTCGAAAATGTTTCTTACATTTTTTCGCTGATCCACAATATTCATCAACTTCCATACACATATTTCTTATAATTTTTCAAATTCTAAAATACATAAAGATAACACAAGATCTGAATGATCCATAAATGGAACTCGAAGAATAATACATACAACATCCACGCAAAATTCATATCCATTTCACAGAGTCATACTAATGGATCTTCACTGGAATATTCACGCACTATTGACGGTTCTGGTTAATAAAGTTGGAGGCTGACGGTTCTGATTCCCTACGCCGACGTCGTTGTGCGGGGGTGTCAGTGCTGAAGTTCGATGGCGTGTCCGGGGTCGTGCTGCCCCGGTCTGATTCTTTCAACGGCAATGGTTTGTCTTATGGCAAATTACTTTGGAGGTCCGAAAAACTGATGATCAGCGAGCGAGTCGCGTCGAACTCGGGTGAAGAGATGATCTATCTTTTTTTTTCTTTGGCGACTGCTACGGTGGTGCCGAAGAATAGGGATAGACGTTGGTTTGTCACGTAGGTTTATCCTATCTCTTCAGATCTGTAAGATCGGTGTATATTTACTTTATATCTTGTCTTTTATTTATCAATGAGAATCGTATTACCTTGAAAAAAAAAATGGCGAGGAGGGAGTATACAGACAAAGGACTTCGGGCAATCCGACGACTGCCGCCCTCGCTCTGTTTGCTTGCGTAGTTCGTCCTGTTCGTCTTGGTGCACACGCTAGTTACAGGACCCAGTCGCTGTTGAAAAAGAAAATTCGACCCCATGGCGCGCCTATAGCTGCCGCGGCGGTGCGAGCTGAGCTCCCAAATAACACTCCGGCCCCATGGCGAGCATGGACGTCGAGCGAAGCAGCCCGGCGCCGCCGTCCTGGCAGGCGGGGCTGGAGACCGTAAAAAAATGGCTGCGGATTCGATGCCGCGCGAGGAGGGCTTTGCTGCCGGCCGTCTGCGTCGTGGCGGCGACCGTGCTCGCAGTCGTCGTGCTCTCCGCCGCCGGGGACGGGGTACCCAGCAGCTGGTTCCCCGTGCAAGGTACAAGTATACGTAAAACGCGCCATGCTTCGTTGGATATCGAATTGCTTGAATATTTGTTGTCTCTTCGTTCCGTCAAGTGCATGCATCTTCCTAAGCTAGCTAAAGTACTACGTACGTACGTATATACTTTTATGCATCTTCCTAACAATATATTGGAACCAAAAAAGGTCAGGACGCATTTTAGATATTTATGGTACGTGCACCAAAAAATTTAGAGTTATCCGTAAAATCCCCATTTTAGATATTTATGGTGCACCAAAAAATCTAGAGTTATTTTTTAAACATTGAAGTTCCAACATATTGTTGACCTGTAAAGTTTGAGCTTTGTATGTTCTGTCATATGGGAGTAAAAGAAAAGTTTACGCACGGATCTCAACACAAAAATCGATGGTCTATATAGGGGTGTGTACCTATCATGGTGCTCAATCACAACTTTCCCTATCCATTTTTGAAATTTAGAATACGAACTTGCTAATGAAATGTCTCTTTATCTCTAGATGTACCTCCGTCCAACCTCACCGCCGACCAGCTCCAAGGCGGCCTGCTCACTGCGGAATTCAGCTCACGCTCATGCTGGAGCCGGTACGAGTTTGCCATCTACCACGACAAGAAGAAGAAGAACCACCCATCGCATAAACCATCCCCCTACTTGCTCGCCAAGCTCCGAAGGCACGAAGCCCTCCAGAAGGGGTGTGGACCCGGCACGGCCATGTACAGGGCGGCGATCCGGCAGCTCAAGTCTGGCAATGGGGCCGTTACGGCCGACATGGGAGACTGTCGCTACCTGATCCATATCAGCTATCGAGGCCTCGGTAACCGGATGTTGTCCATGGCGTCGGCCTTCCTCTACGCCGTGCTCACCGAGCGCACCCTCCTCGTCCACCCCGACGTTGGCGCCCTATTCTGTGAGCCCTTCCCAGGGACCACATGGCTGCACCCTTTTTCGGGCTGGTTTGGCCGTGGCTTCCCGCTTGGCCACTTTGAGCGCTACAGCATCGACTCCAAGGAGAGCCTCGGCAACATGCTCAAGACCAACGTGTTGTCCATAGGCGCCAACGGGAACGCGTCGTGGGCGGACTCGGACGGAGGACGCCGGCCACCGTACGTCTACCTGCACCAAGATGGCGGCTATGGTTTCTATGACAAGCTCTTCTACTGTGACGAGCAGCAGCAGCTCATCCGCGGCGCGCCGTGGCTGCTGATGAGGACGGACAGCTACCTCATCCCCGGGCTCTTCCTCGTCCCTTCTTTCCAAGATGAGTTGGGGCGGATGTTTCCAGAGAAGGACACCGTGTTCCACCACCTCGGGAGGTACCTGTTCCACCCGGTCAACGACGTGTGGCACGCGGTCACGAGATACTACGACGCCCACCTCGCAGGGACCGAGCAGCGCGTCGGCATACAGATCCGGGTGTTCACACAGGATACGCCATTGCCCAACGTCCTAGACCAGGTCCTCTCGTGCGTTCGTAGGGAGAAGCTGCTTCTCCCGTCCATGGAGATGAACAACGCGTCCGTGCTGGTCACCTCTCTGAGCTCGTGGTACTACGAGAGGATCAAGGCCGACTACGGCGGCATCAGGGTACACCAACCCAGCCACGAGGGGCAGCAGAAGATGAAGGACACCTCGCATGACAGGAGGGCGTTGAGCGAGATGTACCTGCTCAGCACCTGCGATGTGCTCGTCACCACCGGATTATCCACCTTTGGCTACGTCGCGCAGGGGCTCGGTGGGATACGGCCATGGATCATGCCTGCCACGCCCTTCTGGTCGACCGAAACGGGGGTGGTGCCGGACCCACCGTGCATGCGAGCAATGTCCGTCGAACCCTGTTTCCACTCGCCATCCTATTATGACTGTGCGGCCAAGAAGGATGTGGACGTGGGGAAGGTTGTGCCGTACATCCGACGTTGTGAGGATGTAAGAGGGGGTATTAAGATTGCCAACGAAAGCAGCCACTGGTAACTTAAATACCATCGTACCACAGTACATGTAATATTTTATTACTCAGATTATGTTTATGTACTATATCTAAAAAATATTTCAAAGCATGTTACGTGAAAAATTACAACTGAGCATATAGTTTGCACTATATATTTCGAATACGCACTCCCACATTTAATATACCACATACATGAACCAACTCTTTTTTCTTTTTTCATATATTTCTACTGTTTAAACAACAGTAAGAGTTCTTCTTAATTGAGAGTCAAGATTTATCGAAAATGAGTATTAAACGTATGGTGTGGAAAATATAAATGAAAAACAATATGTCGGCCCACATGGCAAAAATCAACGATCATGACAGAGTGCTCAGCTTGGCATACTAGAACGCGTCGTGGGCGCCAACGGGAACGCGTCGTGGGCGGACTCGGACGGAGGACGCCGGCCACCGTACGTCTACCTTCACCTGGAAGGCGGCTATGGTTTCTACGACAAGCTCTTCTATTGCGACGAGCAGCAGCGGCTCATCCGCGGCGCGCCATGGCTGCTGATGAGGACGGACAGCTACCTCGTCCCCGGGCTCTTCCTCGTCCCTAGTTTCCAGGACGAGCTGGGGCGGATGTTCCCGGAGAAGGACGCCGTGTTCCACCACCTCGGGAGGTACCTGTTCCATCCCGTCAACGACGTGTGGCGCATGGTCACGAGATACTATGACGCCCACCTCGTAGGGACCGAGCAGCGCGTCGGCATACAGATACGGGTGTTCACACAGGATAAGCCATTGCAGAATGTCCTGGACCAGGTCCTCTCGTGCGTTCGCAGGGAGAAGCTGCTTCTTCCGTCCATGGAGATGAACAATGCGTCTGTGCTGGTCACCTCTCTGAGCTCGTGGTACTATCATAAGATCAAGGCCGAGTACGGCAGCATCAGGGTGCACCAGCCGAGCCACGAGGGGCGACAGAAGATGGGGGATGTCTCGCAGGATAGGAGGGCGTTGAGCGAGATGTACCTCCTCAGCACCTGCGATGTGCTCGTCACCACCGGATTCTCCACCTTCGGCTACGTCGCGCAGGGGCTCGGTGGGATACGTCCATGGATCATGCCTGCCACGCCCTTCTGGTTGACTGAAACGGGGGAGGTGCCGGACCCGCCGTGTATGCGAGCAATGTCCGTCGAGCCCTGCTTCCACTCGCCATCCTACTATGACTGTGCGGCCAAGACGGACGTGGACGTGGGGAAGGTTGTGCCGTACATCCGACGTTGTGAGGATGTAGGCGGGGGGATTAAGATTGTCAACGAAAGCAGACACTGGTAACTTAAATACCATCATACCAAAGTATATGTAATATTTAATCAATCTGATTATGTTTATATTATATACTATATCTAATATATTTCAAATCAAGTTACGTGAAAATTACAAGCATATAGTTTGCACTATATATTTGAAATGGGTACTCCCACATTATATGAACCAACTATACCTCTTTATCATGTTTCATATATTTCATTATTGAATATCAGATAGCCAAAGTGCGTGAAAATTTTCGTTTGAATCTAATAGGAAAATGTCTACAACGGAGGCGTCTCCCATTATGGCCCAAGCGCCTGGGACAGCTGATCCTCGTGTTTCTAATCTCTTCCGAGAAACGTATCTTGTCATATTCTTTCTGATGTCCATAAGCTGAAGTGACCTAGAAGGTTCAGGAAGGATATGAGCAGAAACGAACTGAAACCAAGAACTCCCCAATGAAGCAAGAGTCGCCACTGATTTTGGTAGAGTTCCATGCAATTAAAACCCACCCCGAGTACCAGCAGATAGTTGAACCCATCGTAAGCGGGCCCCAAGCATTGCGAGACATACAATCGTCGCTAGCTTTAGAGGAAACGACCAAATTCCTGACGGTGTCACGCATAGCACGCCCGTTGAGACCCCTCACGTTGCAACACAAAAACACGATTATCTAGCTCCATTGAAATACAATAAAACAACGCACTGCTCGTGGCTTGTTTTTTCTCCAAGTCCAGCCACTACAGGAATCAGCCCATACGCCGACGGCCACATGCCGTCGGCATAGGCCGACAGCCGCCGTCGGCGTTAGAGGGCCTCGGCTTAGGCCATTTTGCCGTCGGCGTAGGCTATGCCGATGGCTTGGCCATCGGCATAGCTCCCCCTACGCCTATTTAAATAACTTTATGCTGATTTTTCAAAAGTAATTGAAATTTGAACTACAAGTGTGTGATAGTTTGGTCTAAATTTTACAAAAATCATTTTTAGGTACACAAGTAGTGACTTTATCTCAGAAAGATTTATAGTTTTATAAAATATGACCACTTTTGATGAATAGTCATGGCGGTCATTTTGACCTTTTTCACAAAAATAAAAGAAATTGTGAAAATACTCAAAAAATGAAATCATTTCGCATGGAGTCCTTTTATGTGTATTAGTTGCTAGCAAAAATGATAAACTTGAGTTTTGACAAACATTTCAAAAAAATGCTTCAGAAAAAGGTCTATCATCTATAGACATGTATAGGTTTTACGCCAAAAGACCAAGTTATGGCCATCCCCGCGCCATAGTTTGTGATAATGTATCCATATTTGACACATAGGTGTGTCTTGGTATGGCAAACATTGTTTCCAAAACCAATTTCCAAAATATTTTCATAAATATTATTTTCCATTTTTAAGTACCAAAAATGACTTTTTAATTAAGCAAGTACCAAAAATATGTTACAAAAAGTCATATGCATGGTGAAAAAGATTATATGGATGTCATATTTGGATTTCTCTCATTTTTCTAATCGATTTAGACATTTTATTTGTTAAATTTCGATTTACGGATTTAAAGATATGAATTATTTCATATTAAATGAAAAATAGAAAAAAAAATCATATCTATGCCGACGACTTTGCCGTCGGCGTAGCCCTGCGAACCTATGTCGACGGCTTTGCCGTCGGTGTAGCCCTGTGTCAAAACTACGCCGACGGTTTTTTCTATGCCGACGGCCAAATCGGAGGGCTGTCCTCCGCGGGCTCTACGCCGACGGCCCTGATAAAAAGCCGTCGGCGTAGAGCGCCATTCCTGTAGTGAGTCCGTGAAAGCTCTAACCATCGCCTCCGTCCCTATGCGGCTCGTCAGAGCTGCGCTGCACTGGGGCTTTCACATCGTGGCGTCGCGCAGCCCTCCTGCTTCGGCCTTCCACCGCCGTGGTCGTTCGCTCCGACCGTGGCGGCGGCGGGTCCGTCTCCGAAGATGGCGTGGCGATGAGCTCTTGAGCGGAGGAGCTCCCTTTCTCGGCTAGGTAAGCAGGGGTGGCGGCTGCTACGCCATCTCTGTGACGCACGACCCTAGCCGTGGTGGTCGTTGGCAGGTGGTTGTTTGCCATTTGGGCGGCATGACTTCCGCGGGTCTTGGCGGATGCAGCTGAGGCGGCAGCCAGGTTGTGGCGTGGTGCAGTTGCAGCAGTGTGGTCGGGGGGTTGTGGAGGCGTTCCACCAGCCTCCCCTTGTTGACACGTCGTGTCGGTTTCAGAAGCATCAACACGGGTTTGCGGTCTGGGACTCTCTGTCGGGTGAAAGCCTTGTCTTGCTCGTCGGCCGGGACAAGCGGCCGTGACGCCCTTGGGTCACATCTTTCTTGAAGGTGGCGTCGGGGCAGCTCTCACTCCTCGGCCCGGGAACTTCCGAGGAAACCCCGGATCCTTGGTGGCTCGGGCGAGGGAGGCGCTTCTGTGTCATGTTCTTATTGGGGCCTTGTCTTGGATGTTTCACCAGCCAGACTCCAGAGGGGCAACCTTGGCTGCGTAGTGTCCTCGTGCTTCAGACTCCAGAGGGGCAACCTAGTAGGCTAGTACTAATTATAGAAGCTCCTCTATCTCATTCATGGGCAGTGATTCATTGGAATCCCCAGAGCGGAAGGAATGATTTAGACAACAGTAGGAAATTTTCTCAATTAAGAATCAAGATTTATCGAAAATAAGTATTAAACGTATGGCGTATTGGTGTGTAAATATGGATGAAAAACAATATGACGGCCCACACTGCAAAAATCAACGGTTATGGCAGAGTGCTCAGCTTGGCATGCTAGGGCGGATGCGGCTTTTTTGTTATTTTTTAGCATAGGAACTTAAGTTGACGTATATAATGTGAATTTGACAAAATAACATATATTTGCTTGACTTATTTTTCTTCATTGCATATGCACCGAGTAATTAATGTTCAAGATCAGTTTGGGGACAAAAAGAAAGCCTCGAGATCATTGTGGTTTCTCGGAATCTTGAGCCCATCAAACAAACAAAGCACGCGAGATCTGCTTTCAAGCTCACTTGATAGTGAACCAAACTAGTAACTACGGTCTACATGGAAAACAAAAGGCGTCCATACAGAAGGAATACATGGCGGCGAATTAATCTTCTAAGAACTCGACTAGTAATTGACTAACAAGTACAGTACAATTCATATAGAGTAGAAAACTTTAGACGATCGCAGCCGAGGTCGTTGACGTCGAGGCTGGCTGGCTTGGCTACTTGTGCATCACGTATTTGATTCCGAAGAAAAAGACGACGCCGATCGCTAAGATTAAGGCTAGATACACGACGATATTGCCGATTTTTCGAGGAGTTGCTTGCTCGTTGCAGGCCATGGTCGATTTGGTTTCATGATGTCTGATTGATTCTTGATCGATCTGCCGGGTATCTCCTACATATAGCTGCCATCACGGTGCGTAGCAAGGAAACTATGGGCTCAAATTAATTACCTTCCGTTGAGAATAAGCAAGGAATTGAAGCGCACGCAGATCTCCTACCATGCAATGCACATCAATTCCATCAAGGGAAATCCTTTTAATCATGGCATCTTTCTAATGCAGTTCTACAGACAAAAAAACTCAATGATGACTCACACGATTGACATTTCGAAAGAACATATTTGTTTCCATACCACAACATATATGCGGTGCCGGTTACAAATTCATGCCAGATCATACGGCTATCCATTTGCCTTTTGCCATTTTCATATCGATATATATTTTCGGTACAAAAATATTTAATCTTGATATTGTACACGGCGAGAGAGTAGAGAGTAATATATTCTTGGAGAAATCCACGTGGAGGCGCCTCATGCATATCCACCTAGTGCGGCTGCAAATTCACTAGAAATTTGTCCCTATGGGAGAGTGCACATACATGTATGAAGAAATTTGTCAACACATAATTGTCGGATTAATTTCTAGTATGCAAAATTTCAATTAGCGATATGTTAACTGAGTTTATATCAAACAAGGGGTTCAAAATAAGATTCCATGTTGTTATGTTTCCACGAATTGTTTCCCATCGCTACAATTATAAGATGACATTAACATTGTTAGCAGATTAGCAGTAAACAATTGCCACAAGAATTGTTTGATAAATTATTATTTGTTCATGTGGATATCTCGTAGATTTGCACAATTAGAGAGCAGCTTTGAAAAATTGTATATACAACTAAAAAATGATTATTTAACAAAAATAGTATCCTCCGATACTGCATCGTTTTATCATCCTATAAATTACATTATTAATGGCAACATTCTCACTAGTTGAGTGAAACAATATGTTTTGGTGTGAGAATATCTTGAATGTTAACTTCTTGCCCCACGTGCCATTCTTATCGAGATGAAAACGTTTCCATTAGTGCTAAATAGTATGGACTGGTCATGGTACCTAATCCATTATTTCTAAACCTTTTAAGGTTAACCTATGTTACTCTCACAAATGATCTATTGTTACAACTTATAACACTCCACCCTTATTCTTATTCGGAACACAACATATGAAAATTGTTGATGCAATTTCAAAAACAAATTATAGTTACACATCCAACCTTGTATGCTTTTAAAAAATGTATCAGGAATATGGACCCAACATGATACTGAATTTTAAAGATAATAATATGTATGGAGCAGGAAAATATCTTTAGCTATCAAATCATCATAATTTTTGACATTGAATGTCGAAGTAATAGCATAACCAATTTTTGTTTGGTCTAAAGCATATCCCAAAAGTAAAAGTATTAACCTTGCCAATTATCAAGAATGTTAGCTTCTGGATTTCCTCAAGTGTTGCAAGTTTTTTTTGCAGAAATGTCTGGATATGTGACTCGATTTGACTCTACTAAATCTAGGGACAAAAACGGAAAGGAAACTTTCCGACTTTCCGTGAAAAACTGAAACGGAATGAAAACTATGAAAATGGAAACTTAAAAAAAATGTGGAATTTGAACGAAAATGGAAACTTTTAGGCTGAAACGAAAACAGAACATCGTATCCCGGCGGAACGACCTTGGAAATAGAAATTATGTTTCCAGTAATACGGGATTTTTCGAGTTTATTTTTGCATCTTGGTCCTTTCCAAATCCAACGGCCCCAATAATTGTAGTGGGAACATTTAGCCACAACCCACGATCCGGATAGAAAGAAAAGGATCTCAAGCGACCAGGTTTAGGCCTTATTTACTTGCATCTCATCTCCCTCTTGAGTCGTTCCTCCCAGTTCACCATTAAAATGGTTAGCGAGAGTATCCATTTTTAATGTTGCCAAAGTTGATAAATTATGCACACTCTATTATATAATCTTGATATCTCCTTATATTTTGTTTAATCTTATAAACTAAACAATTTTGTTGCTTTGCTTGCGCTTTTTGGCGTTATTGCAACGTATTCGGTTTGTATCTTCCGACATTATTTATTTCGTATTTGTTTATTGCGTTTCTATGTTCTTTTCCGCTTTCGCAAATAAAACTGAAAAACAAGTGGCACCATTCAATTCCGTCTGTATCCGCTTCGTTTTCATCCCTAACAAAACCTGTATGTATGGAATTGAGCAACCTTGAGTGAAGAAGAGAATCGCCAACATCACCCTCGATAGCTCTCCCCACCGGTCATATGGGGGCCCGGATGCAAAACCGGACCCTAGAGGCACCTCTTATCTCACTAATGGAAAAAGGGGCTCTAGTCCCGGTTCCAGAGGGCTTCTAGTCCCGGTTAGCCAACCGAGACTAACAAAGCGGGACTAGAGCCCCCAGCTCTTTAGTCTCGGTTGGTTCCGAACCGAGACTAAAGGCATCCACGTGGGCGGAACGGCGCGCGCGGGCGGAGGACCTTTAGTCCCGGTTCGTAATGTTACGAACCGCGACTAAAGGTACCGGCAGTTTTTTTAATTCTATTTTCAATTCTATTCTCAATTATTCTCAATTCTATTCTCAGTTATTCTCTATACTATTCTTAATTCTATTCCTAATTCTATTCTGAAATTTCTTACTTAACCACACACTTAAACTAGTTATACACTTA
Source organism: Poa pratensis (assembly GCA_947311845.1). Classification (NCBI taxonomy): domain Eukaryota; kingdom Viridiplantae; phylum Streptophyta; class Magnoliopsida; order Poales; family Poaceae; genus Poa; species Poa pratensis. The sequence continues at coordinate 2,535,393 of CAMZMU010000016.1, forward strand.
ATCTCAAGTCAAAGTACATACTCTGGTCAAACTTCCCATTCGGTCACCCATCCTTCAACTCCTCCAGCCCGAGCACGCTTAACTTTTGAGTTCCTTACAAATTAGCTGTCAAATTAGAAGTTAGAACTTACTGATAATAGTATACTATCAATCATATTAGCCCCTAAGTCATAATGTTACACTTTTTTATTGTTTAATGTTTCAAAATTTATTTAAATAAATACAATGATTATGTACTATATTTTGAATAAATAATAATGATTATGTAATAATATTTTTCAATAAATAACAGTGATTATGTAATAATATTTAATATGGAATAATTCATATCTTTAAATCCGTTATTGTTTAATTTTCAAAATTTATTTGAATAAATACAATGATTGTGTAATATATTTTCTGAATAAATAACAATGATTATGTAATAATATTTTTGAATAAATAACAGTGATTATGTAATAATATTTAATATGGAATAATTCATATCTTTAAATCTGTACATCAAAATTTGACAAATAAAATGTCTAAATTGATTAGAAAAAAGAGAGGAATTCAACTATGTCATCCTATCAATGATATCTAGGAATTAAAATTGATTAGTCAACTATGCCATCCTATCGATGATATCTAGGAATTAAAAAATTTCAGAGCAAACTATCACTCACTTGTAGTTCAAATTTGAATTACTTTCGAAAAATAGGCATAAAGTCGTTTAATTAGGCGAAATTAGCTAGAAACCGAGAAAATTACTAATATTTGTGGATTATCCATAAAATATGGTCTACTTTGTGTGATAATTGGATGGGTGCCATTTTGCACTATATTTGTTGTACTTGCTTCACAAAAAATGTCATTTTTGACAATCGAAAAACAAAAAATGATATTTATATAAGTAATTTTAAAAAACTCAGGTCTGCAACATTGTTTGTCGTACCAAGATACAGCTATGTGTCAACTATGGGCACATTTTCACAAACTATGACATGTGGATGACCATAACGAGGCCATTTGACCCGAAACTTATACATGTTTATTGATAATTGACCTTTTTGTGAAGCAGTTTTTGTAAACTATGTCAGAACTCAAATTTATCATTTATCCTAGCAACTAGTACACATGAAAGTACTCCATGCCAAAGGATTTCATTTTTTGAGTATTTTTTCACTTTCTTTGACTTTTTTGAAAAATGGTCAAAATGGCCGCCGTTAGTATTCATTGTAAGGGGTCGAATTATCCAAAACTTTCGACGGTTCTGTGATATAACCACTACTTGTGCACCTTGAAAACATTTTTGAATAAATTTCAGAGCAAACTATCACTCACTTGTAGTTCAAATTTGAATTACTTTCGGAAAATAGGCATAAAGTCGTTTAATTAGGCGAAATTAGCTAGAAAAAGAGAAAATTACTAATATTTGTGGATTATCCATAAAATATGGTCTACTTTGTGTGATAATTGGATGGGTGCCATTTTGCACTATATTTGTTGTACTTGCTTCACAAAAAATGTCATTTTTGACAATCGAAAAACAAAAAATGATATTTATATAAGTAATTTGAAAAAACTCAGGTCTGCAACATTGTTTGTCGTACCAAGATACAGCTATGTGTCAACTATGGGCACATTTTCACAAACTATGACACGTGGATGACCATAACGAGGCCATTTGACCCGAAACTTATACATGTTTATTGATAATTGACCTTTTTGTGAAGCAGTTTTTGTAAACTATGTCAGAACTCAAATTTATCATTTATCCTGGCAACTAGTACACATTAAAATACTCCATGCCAAAGGATTTTATTTTTTGAGTATTTTTCACTTTCTTTGACTTTTTTAAAAAATGGTCAAAATGGCCGCCGTTAGTATTCATTGTAAGGGGTCGAATTATGCAAAACTTTCGACGGTTCTGTGATATAACCACTACTTGTGCACCTTGAAAACATTTTTAAAAAATTTCAGAGCAAACTATCACTCGCTTGTAGTTCAAAATTGAATTACTTTCGGAAAATAGTCATAAAGTCGTTTAAGTAGACGAAATTAGCTAGAAACCAAGAAAATTACTAATATTTGTGGATTATCCATAAAATATGGTCTACTTTGTGTGATAATTGGATGGGTGCCATTTTGCACCATATTTGTTGTACTTGCTTCACAAAAAAAGTCATTTTTGACAATCGAAAAACAAAAAATGATATTTATATAAGTAATTTGAAAAAACTCAGGTCAGCAACATTGTTTGTCGTACCAAGATACAGCTATGTGTCAACTATGGGCACATTTTCACAAACTATGACACGTGGATGACCATAACGAGGCCATTTGACCTGAAACTTATACATGTTTATAGATAATTGACCTTTTTGTGAAGCAGTTTTTGTAAACTATGTTAGAACTCAAATTTATCATTTATCCTAGCAACTAGTACACATGAAAGTACTCCATGCCAAAGGATTTCCTTTTTTGAGTATTTTTCACTTTCTTTGACTTTTTAAAAAAAATGGTCAAAATGGCCGCCGTTAGTATTCATTGTAAGGGGTCGAATTATCCAAAACTTTCGACGGTTCTGTGATATAACTACTACTTGTGCACCTTAAAAACATTTTTGAAAAAATTTCAGAGCAAACTATCACTCGCTTGTAGTTCAAATTTGAATTACTTTCGGAAAATAGTCATAAAGTCGTTTAAGTAGGCGAAATTAGCTAGAAACCAAGAAAATTACTAATATTTTGGGATTATCCATAAAATATGGTCTACTTTGTGTGATAATTGGATGGGTGCCATTTTGCACCATATTTGTTGTACTTGCTTCACAAAAAAAGTCATTTTTCACAATCGAAAAACAAAAAATGATATTTATATAAGTAATTTGAAAAAACTCAGGTCTGCAACATTGTTTGTCGTACCAAGATACAACTATGTGTCAACTATGGGCACATTTTTTTAAATCATTTTAAGGTACACAACCAGTGGTTATATTATAGAAATATAAATAGTTTTAGAGAATTTGACCTCTTTCGATGAATAGTCCTGGTGGCCATTTTGATCATTTTTCGAAAAAAATCCAATAATGTGAAAAACCCCCAAAAAAAGATATACTCTGGCATTGAGTCCTTTTATGTGTACTAGTTGCTATGGAAAATGATAAACTTAATTTTGGACAAATTGTTCAAAAAAAATCTTCACAAAAAGGTCTGTCATGTATAAACATCTATAAGTTTCAAGCCAAATGACCAAGTTATGGCAATTCCCACGGCATAGTTTGTGATAAAGTTATCATATTCGACAAATAGGTGTGTCTTGTTATAGAAAGCAATGTTTCTGAAGGGATTTTACAAATTATTTTTATAAATATCATTTTCCTTTTTCCTAGTGCAAAAATTGACTTTTTTGTGAACCAAGTGCAAAAAATATAAACAACTAGTGGTTGTATACTTAGTAGAGAGAATGAGTTTTAAAACCAGCCCGAAGTGGGAATTTTCAGCTATAAGTCCACCAACTAGTGGTCACACACCGGTGTATATCACAAGAATATCGATAGTTTTAAAAAATTTGACCTCTACTAAAAGAGTCATGGTGGCCATTTTAACCGCTTTTTGAAAACAATCAAATAGAGTAAACAAAACCTCTAAAAAATATATGGTGCAAAATGGCACCCATATAATTTCACAAAGAGTAATCCACATTTATGAATAATCCTCAAGTATTAGGAATTTTCTTCATTTCTACCTAATTTCGCCTAGTCAAATGAGTTTATGCTGATTTTTTAAAAGTAATTTCTTCTATTTAACTGAGTTCTTGTGATGCAAAATATGATATAATTGTTAAATTTGGATTCATCTTGTTTTTCTAATCGATTTAGACATTTTATTTGTTAAATTTCGATTTACGGATTTGAAGATATGAATTATTCCATGTTAAATGAAAAATAGAAAAAAAATAAAGGTATGCCGACGGCTTTAGTCCGGGTTGGTGGCTCCAACCGGGACTAAAGGTCCATCTTTAGTCCCGGTTCGTAAAGGTTCTCGCGCTGGGCCCCACCTCTGCGGCCGCATGTGGTGACCCTTTAGTCCCGGTTCGTGGCACGAACCGGGACTAAAGGCCCCGCACGAACCGGGACGGGGCTGGGCAGCGAGCTGGCCGGGTGGGATGCCCCCATTAGTACCGGTTTGTAACAAATTAGAGACTAAAGGTCGAAACCTATTGCCCGTTTTCCACTAGTGTCTGTACGGACGTTCGGAAAAGTGTGTGAACCCTTGTCCGCCGCCAAATTGCGGGGTCGGCTATCATGTCAGACCGGCCCACATGTCACCCATACTAGCACGTGGTTGTTCCATTGGGAGATTTTTTCTATTGCTTCCAATCATCTGGTGATCTAATGGGAGGAGTTTCTGTAGCTGGGCCGCCCGATGTCCTGTTATGTTATGGGCACGTTAAATAAATTTTTCTATGGCAAAATAAGATCCAGTAAGTGGATCTGAGTGGACCCCCCATCCTCAAGGGATCCGTTGGGATTATTTTCTATTACTATGTGTTTCCATGTTTTTCATCTGTCACAAAACTAAATTCCATCGAAGATCTAATGTGTGAATGTTTTAGAAACAAGAAGAAAAGGCAATCCAGAACTTGTCTGCTCCATTTGGATGCAGCTGCGGTAGCTAGCCCTATAGGTCCAGACGCTCCTTAGCAGAAAATATTTGTGGTGTGTCCGACACATTAACGAGAAGCCGGTGGAGACGTTCTAATCCTTCTTTAAAATTTGACCACATATATGGATACAAGTATGTCTACGACATTATCTAGATACAAGAGTACTATCTTACATATAACCCTATTTATTTTCCACAGTTCTCATGGTATTTTCTTTATGTCAACGGTTAAACAACATAAAATGAGACCGTTGCTCCACACTTGTAGAGTCCTAGTACCTCATCGAAGAAAAGTTTGTTTCTTAACACCAACCTATTTTGTAACTAGCTGCTCAATTTATTGGAACCTACTCAAAATTTTCATGTGTGATCTACACGTGAGGTGCGGTAGCAATTGCTACGTATACATGGTAATACCGGAAAATCCATGCAGGTAATTAGACGCCCCGGCCACGTGAGTACTCCCGTCACCAGATTCTTTGCTGTGAATCTTGCAGTAAAACATGTTTAGATACATATGTTTGGTAATGAGCAAGTGTGACTTATATTTTGATACGGAGGGAGTATATAGCTGATTTTTAAAACTTCTATATTTACTCTGATCCATATTAATTATGGCTGAATCAAATGTATTTAACACTAACATATATGTTTAGATATATTCGATTCAGCTACGATTGGTATGGATTGTAGGAAGTAGTGTCTTGAAATAAGCACGTGTGTGATCTCCTTATATCGGGACTCCAACCGCGACCAAAACGGACTTGAATCGGTGCATGCCTTTCGCTTGAATTTCTAACGGACAAGGATAGCAGCCCATAAGCGGTAGTGCTTTGTGTGGATGGTCACATACGTAGCAAGCGACCGGATAATCCTCGGCTTGATGTAGTAGCACGCCCGCATAGATCGATATCGATTTGCGACGCGCTGACGATGTGATGTACCATCACGGTTTTTGTCGATGATGAAATTGATCATGCTGGAACAGATCTTCCGCCAGGAAATGGTTTGCACACATTCCAATTACTGCCTGCTATTGGCCATCATCTAGGCTCGATGTTATCTCGTTAATTTCTTAATACGATTTGTCCATGCAATAAATCTTAACGAAATTATGTCTATATCCGTAAGGGATATGCAAATATGTGCGGGCCACACGCATACATGAGGTGATATATAAGCAAAATGAACTGAAACAAGATCAGTAATGTATACTGCATTGGTTTCTTATTCCCGCTGTTCATTAGCACATCTACTCATCATGACAACTCATTTGTTCGGACAGTGCGAATGGCACTCATCCATTTTTAGATAACAGTAGCCCCCAGCGCAGCAGTAACAATTACGGACGCACCACCACTCTTCGCTTCTATCGTAGCATATTCCATTTTCAGGCGCATCCTTGTTTCCCATGTCATTCAATTCTCGGCCTGTTGGTCAAGAAAATATTAGAAAGATGAAACCATTGACATACATATCTACATACATCCATATGGCCATAGAATTATATATACTCAATGGCGACTTGATTGTTTAAGATGTGTTTGTACCAATATATAGTTTTCAAAGGTAGAAGAAAAAAACCATGTTGGTGGGACTCAACTTATTGAAGAAGAAGATGCATTGTGAATGCACTGGAATAGGATTTTTTTTGAATTGAACTGGAATAGGATTGAAGTACTTATAAGTCGATTATTTTCACACTTACATTGCCCGTGACTAGCAAAGCATCCGAGAAGAAGAAGCAAAAGTAGACCGAGCGCATCAAAGTGCTTCCCCATCCGGCAATGCTTTGTACTCTTGAAAGAATTCGTGTTCTCTTTGGGATGCAATGCTTGCTCGATTCATACATTCTTAATTATATATAGAGGAGAAGAGCACGGTATTAGTGCTATTACCAAGATTAGTCATAATCAGGCTGTTTATGGACACATATTTCCTCATTAATTCATAGCGATTCACTTCCCATTTTGTGCGTGATTTGCCAAAATAATTCCGTCTCTTAAAGGACTACCATTTAATTCGTGGCATAATATATAGACCCAGGGTGATTACAAATAAGGTTTTATTTTTATTTAAATATTGAATAGAAATAAATTACATCATTAATTCCATTTCTTATTGGTTGACAATTTGTTTTGGTGTGAATATCATGAATGTTAGTAGGTGTTTGCCCCAAGTGTCATTTCTATCGAGGTGAAACACGATTCCAAAAGTGCTATATTGTGTGGATTGGTCATGGTACCTTATCCACTATTTCTGGACTTATTAATCATATCCGAATGTTACTCTCACAAGTGCTCCATTGTTACAGCTCATAATATTTTCAAACACGCCAACAATTGTAGATGCAATATTTTTCAAAAAGCTCCACATCCAACGTTCTATACTTTAAAAATATGTATCCAATCAGATATTGAATTTTAATGAAAATAATTTGTACAGAGCTGGAAAATATCTTCAGCTATCATATCATCGTAATTTTGACATTAAGTGTCAAAGCAATTTCATTTTGTCTAAGGCACATCTCCGAAGTAAAAGTATTATGCGTACCAAATATCAAGAATTTTAGCTTTTGGATTTCCTCAAGTGTTCCTAGTTTTTTTCGAGCGAGAAAATCCTTATTTCACACTACTTAAAAATGTGATTCCCTATTTTGTCCCTAGAAACGTTTTCTTCCCTACTTGGCACCGGATAGAAATTGTGTTCCTGACGAGGGGTAGACTCATCAAGACCCATAGTCGAGGTCCCTGGGTTGTGAATATGGGGGAGAGAACGTGGTAGCGTTGGAAGTTGCGTCGGTTGACAAGCAGGGGCAAAGATTTTACCCAGGTTCAGGGCCCTCGTGTGGAGGTAACACCCCTACGTCCTGCCTGTCTGTTATTGCTTTTGCGAATATGGTGGTTACAAAGGTCCCGGCGAGATGCTGATCTCGCTAGGGTTTGTGGTGGTTCTGAAAGTACCTGGTCAGGTTCGATGGCCCTCCCAGCCCTTAAATAATAGGCTGGGTCTCGGGTGTTCGTAACCGACTCGAATTACAAATATGGTAAGCCTAAACCGACCTATGTCTTCGTCAATCTTGGAGGATACTCCATCTTCGTGGGCCTCCCTTCATGGGCTTCATGTAGGCTCTGCCAATTGGGCCTAGTCGATACGTGCACCAGGTACCCTCACGGTAGGGTACCCGATAGGCATTCCCATGTCAGTAGCCCCCGAGTACTTGTCTGATTCGAAGAGTCGGGCATGGACTCATACATTATGCATGTTATGCTTTTTTGTACCTGTGTTGTATGATTCTGAAATGTCTGTATGAAACAGCACATGTTGGCTATGTCGAGTATTTTATCGACTATGAATTTTTGCTTATGATAGTCAAGGGATATTAGCTTAGCAGGCCCGGCACACTCGACGGATCGAGGCCGGTTAACTACCATTTGTGGCAAAACCATACTAGCTTTCAATCAGACTCGAGTCCCCGGACACGAATCTGGAACAAACTGGACAGACTCGAAACGGCCGTAGAGGTCTTACTGAATCGAACTGCAGTATAGTTTTGAATCAACCCAACGCGTCCGTCGGGGATTTATTCATCATGTCTGCTGACACGGAAAATTTAAGGATAACGCTGCCGGAGCGGTCCTTAGCCCAGCTCGACGGATCGGCGGGTCTTACCTTTGCACTACGCATGCAGCATCCGAGGATCGTCGGATCAACTCGAGAATATTTTGAGTATGATTATGCTTATGAACGAGTCGAATGATTCGTCGACTGATACTTTGCTATAATTCTATCGGGTGCGCGACAGCGCTCCCGATGGGAGTAGCCCCCGAGATTGTGCTTTATTGCTTGCAATGGAGGATAATCTCAAAAATCCTTACCTTGCATATTTTAGTTAATGAAATTTTTTGATACGCTCCCGATGGGAGTATGATGGACCAGTCGAAAGTTTATCGACTGGAATCTGTGACCTTTGCTAGAGAACCACTCGATAGTTTTGTGAGAGACCACCCGAAGATATCATCGAGTGACTTGTATGCCAGTTGTGCAATATGAATGACTTCAGCAATGACGCAATTTGCGACTGCCACTTCTGACAAGCGGTGGCGTGCTTGGTTATGTTTGATAGGACGTGACCCTGTTTTGTGGGCCCGTTTTTGCAGAGCTGACCAGGGATGACGCCGCGTGGACGGGATTTGACCGTTCTGGCGCGATTTTCACGGGACGTGATGATGAGTTCCTGGATTCCCGTGCGTAGTGGGCGGAGTGGCCGGCGACGGTTGCCCTCCGCGGCCGCCACGTGTACGGTTAGATTTCGCGCGGAGCGTTTGGATTTTTTTGACGGCTATGATCGTTTTGCGATCTGTGGTAAATAGTGGGGACGGCGCTGGCAGAGTTTTTTACTTGCCATTTGCTCGCTGCGCCGCCCCTTGCCTCATCTCCTTCCTCGCGCCCATCTCCATTGCCTCTGTGCTCAAGCTTTTTGCGCTCTGCTCCCCACCATAGCAATGGCGAAAGGAGGCTCCAAGCGTGGTGCCACCGCCGCCGCCGCGACCGACGCGGCCAAGGGCAAGAAGATCGCGCCAAGTTCATCGCCGCCGCCGCCCTGAAGAAGAACAGCGGCGATTGGGCGAAGTCCACTGTGAAGGACGCCCATCTGATCAAGCTCCGCGAGCAGGGATACCTGCCACCCGCGGAGCAGCTCGCCGTCCGCGCGCCGCCGTCCAAGGAGGTATGCCCCGAACCTCGCGCGAACGAGCGCGTTTGTTTCGCGGAGTTTGTTACCAGGGGTTTCTCTCTTCCCCTCCACGACTTCGTGCGCGGGCTGCTTTTTGCCTATGGGGTGCAGATCCATGATCTCACCCCTAATGGTATTATGCATATTGCGTGCTTTATCACGCTGTGCGAGTGCTTCCTTGGCGTCGCGCCTAGCTGGGCGCTGTGGAAGACGATCTTCATGGTGCGGCCCAACAGAGGAGGCGGTCGCACCTACCCTGTGGGCGGCTGCGGCATCCAGGTGCGCAGCGACACGCGGTACTTCCGGCTGAAGACAGTCGACTCCGCCCAAGGCTGGAGGAAAGGGTGGTTCTACGTCAGCGCCGAACAAGACGGAGTCGCCGCTTACTCGACCACCGCTTTTGCCAAGACCAAGGCGTGGGATCACCAGCTCTCAGTCGAGGAAATGGAGGAAGTAGCTCCTTTGCTGACTCGAATCGGCGAGATGCTGGACAGGATGACAGGCATCCATCTGATTGCCACCTTTGTGAAGAGACGGGTCTGGCCCATCCGCGCCCGAGCACACCCGATGTGGGAGTATGCAGGCGCGGTGACGTCACCCGAATGCACGCAGAGGAGCTGTCGACAAATGAGCTGCTAGGACAAGTGCGGCACATCACTAACTTGTCGAGTAGCCACAAATGTGATGTCAACTGTCCGATTGAGCCATACGGGTTGGAAAACCCTGTGCCTGAGGTATGTATGCTTTTTGATGTGCTTTTGTATTTTTGAGGAATTACCACTTGTGCGCTATGCGTCTTTCGATTCTTGCTTCTGACTTTGCATTTTTTGAATGTATGTGATGCAGGGCCACTCGACTGCCACCTTCTTCCCCTTTGCCAGAAAATGGTGAGACTGAAGAGACTCAGGTGCAGGTGGTGGACCCGAAGAAGGTCGAGTCGCCCATCCCTTCCGCACCACCTCGCAAGCGGAGGAGTTAATGAGGAAGTAGCGGAAGAGGTCCAGTCTGAGGACAAGACCACGCTGACCCAGAGGTCGACGCCGCGCCCTCGAAGCGACGTCGACTGGCCAAGAAACATCTTCTGCTATGAGTGCACCCGCAGAGGGGCAGGGTTGGAGGATGACGAGGAATCAGGTTCACCACCTGTTTCCAAGCCGCTCCTTTGCGTCTGTGCTCCACAAGCTCCACTCACCTCCTTCAGTCGAGTGGCACCCCAGTTTGGAGGCCCAATCTTTGGCGACTCTGAAGATGAGGAGGACGAGGAGCACAGGTATGTGGTCTTTTAGTATGATTTTTGAGAAGTTGCGCTTGTTGCACATTTATGCTGATTCATTTCTCCTTTTTGCGCCACTCGCAGCGCTGATAACTATCAGGCTGCAACTCCTCCAGTCGAGAATGCGCCGATCTTGGAGCAGGCGACCGTTGCCCTGACTGCACACGAGGCTGCCCAGCCGACGGCCACGGGTAAGGCCACTGAAGCAGCCAAGGTGACAGTTCCAGAGGTTGGGACATCAGTCGCGGCTTTGGAACCATGGATGAACCACGTAAGCAAATTTTTGCTTGACCCGCTTAGTGTTAGGTCTATGAGAATTTGAAATTTTTGCTGAGTTCGTGTTCCCGCAGCCCTTCTACCACAACTTGGCTGGTTCTGCCAAGGCGTATGTCCAGATGGAGCAGGAGAGGGACACCATGCGCGCCGAGCTAGAGCGGCTCTGTCGTGAGTTCTCTTTGTGCTTTTGTGTACTGAAATTCTTTTTGCGTACATAACTCTATAGAGTGTGTGTATGATTTGCTGAATCAGGCGAGAAGAAGGAGCTGGACGATGCACTCGCCGCCCAGCGCGAAGAGTCGAAGAAGGAACTGGCTGCCGCCATCGACTCAGCCGCTGCACGCGAGCGAGGCTATGCTGACCAGCTCGCAGCACTTGCTCAGGCCATGGGAGGTAAGTACTCCTTTGCGCTTTTGTGGGATAGCTTCGAGTGTCATGAAATGACTTTTTGTTATTCTTTGAATTGTGCAGAAGCTGTTGGCGCCCCAGCCTCGACAGATATGGCGAGTGACGACTTTTCGCTGGAGCAGGCCGTGGGCAGCTTAAATGCCATGTGCGACCAGGCGAAAGACGCACTTGTGAAGTCGACGAGCACGCTTGGCGCTGTGTATGGGGTGGTCTTCCCGACTGGGGTAGTGCCTTCGACTGCAGATGGCTTCGCCGACCTTTTGGACCCGGGACCTCCACCCTGGCGAACTTCGCTCGCGCCAACACGGTACGCGGATCCGAGTCCACCCTCAAGCTTCTTATGGGTCATGGCATAGCCTGTGACTACGAGGGCGCACTATCTGAGTTCCCGAGGAAGCCAGATGGGAAGCCCGTATCGTTGAAGGGGGTGAGCGCAGCCGCGACGCGATTGGCTGAAGTTTTTATGAACACCATGGAGCGTCGGGCAGCCGAGACTGCCGCTCGTCTGCAGAAGAAATCAACCTCGCAGGCTTAGAGTAGCTGTGCCCTTTTTATTTTTCATGCCTTGTAATGACATCCCTGAACTGCGCGAGTATGCGCTTTGTTTGCGTTATCCTGTTTATGCAAAATAGTCTTTTGCTATTGGTTTTTCACTCGAAGAGCTGTATGCTTTATGGTTTGAGTATTTTGCTTCTGACACAAACTTTGTGTTTGTGCTTATGCTCTGGAACAGTCGCGAGAAACTGCTGCTGCACCTGGTTCTCTCAAGCTCCCGCCATCACCCGAACACAAAGTCAGGTGGCAAACGACGCAAGGCTGATTGAGTATATGAAGGCCAAGCATGTAGAGATGGATCAGAAGCTGAAGAACACCCAGGCGGAGCTGACTCGACTGAGGACGATGCCCGCGTTGGCCACCCAACGCGAGCGTTATGTTCTTGGAGAAATGGATCTTGTGAACAGACAACTCGAGTGTGAGTTCGAGTCTTGATCTGTTGACAAAACTTTGGCGTAGTCTGAACTTTTTTGACCGATATGCCTGTTTCGCAGGCTTTGTTGATAACTTCGAGACGGAGAGGCTCGCGTGGAGGAGCGTTTGGATAACGCGACTGACAACCCCACGACTGGGAGGCAGCACTTCTGGAATGACAGGTATCATGCTCGCATTCTTGCCACCTTGAAGGATCGCGCCTGGCGAAGTGCAGAATTGCTTGAGTTATGCAGGATGGCGTTTATTCGCCTGAACGAGACTCTCTTTCCTGCGGGGCCGCAGCCACAAGGAATCCGTGCTTTGCTAAATCTCTTCCGTCAACAACTCCTATTCGAGAGTTGCTGACTCAGAGACTTGTGACTGGAGCCAACGCGGCAATGGCGTTTATGCGCAGTCGAAAACCAAGATTGGTGTTGCGATCACCTGAAGCCGGAGAGCTGCTCGAACAAGGAGATCTGGATGACACGCGTCGGGCTGCGGAGACACTAATCGAGTGCACTCGCGAACAGCTTTGTGGTTCCGAGCTGCCTATAAAGGACGAGCCTGAGGATTAGAGTAGTATGCGAGTGGAGTTTTTGAACAGGGGGCAGCCCCCGAGTGTAAATTGTAACTCTTTGTTCATGAATTGATCATGTTTGTATTTGCCCAGCCCCCGAGTCAATCGAGTGGGGTTTATGAAGTATATGTGTTAGTTGTAAAAACAATTACTATGCAGCCCCCGAGTATTCGAGTGTGACTGCAAAGCTTTTGCGTTATTGTTGGATCCTTGAAATGCAGCCCCCGAGTGCTCGGGTGCGGCTAAGGTATTATGTTTTTGCAAGAGCGAGAGCTCATATGTCTGGCAACGCAGCTCCCGAGTACCTCGAGTGCGTTTAAGTTATGAATTATGCGAGTAGACAAAGGGAAATAGGAGGAACATTGATTATATTCCACTTATGAATGTTAGACTGCAGGCCGCCTCATTAAAAACCTTCCAGCCCCCTTAGGTACCCTGGTAAGGAAAAGAGCGCGTCTGAAACCTGCAGCCATCCGACATATCGCCTATTACATTGTACGATTGTGAGCACATTATGCATAGAAACGGCGCAGATGCGCAACGTTCCAGGATTATGAGAAAGTTCGCCTGTCTTCGCGTGCTTCAATCGATATGCTCCTCCACCAAGGACCTCAGTGATGATGAAAGGGCCTTCCCATGGGGAGGCGAGCTTGTGCACCTTCTTTTGCTTCAGTCGAAGAACTAGGTCACCAACTTCAAAAGACCTGGTGCGTAGTCGACGACTGTGATAGTTGCGAAGATCTTGCTGGTAGACAGCTGTGCGTGCCAAGGCAATGTCTCGCGCTTCATCAAGCAAGTCGACTGCGTCTTCGAGTGCTTCCTCAGCGTCGTCTTCGTTGTATGCTTCAACTCGTGGTGCGTTGAATCGCACGTCTGATGGCAGTATTGCCTCTGCACCATAGACCATGAAGAATGGGGTGAACTGCGTTGAAGTGTTAGGAGTTGTGCGTAGGCTCCATAACACAGATGGTAATTCTTCGACCCAAGCACCCGCAGCTCTTTTGAGTGGCACCAGGAGACGCTTTTTGATTCCACTAGTCACCAACCCGTTGGCCTTTTCGACTTGGCCATTGGATTGTGGATGTGCCACTGATGCGTAATTGAGCGTAATGTCTTGCTCTTTGCAGAAAGTTTTGAACTCCTCAGCCGTGAAGTTGGTGCCATTATCAGTGATAATACTGTTTGGGACACCAAAGCGGTAGATGATGCTCTTTATGAAGTTGACTGCAGTAGTGGCAGTCGAACTTGTAATGGGGACCGCCTCGATCCACTTTGTGAATTTGTCGACTGCCACCAGTAGGTGAGTATGCCCGCCATGCGACGATTTTTTGAGTGGCCCAACCATATCGAGTCCCCATTGGGCGAAAGGCCAGGCTAGCGGTATGGTCTTCAACGCCGATGCGGGTGCGTGCGGCTTGTTGCGAATTTCTGGCAGCCGACGCACCTTTTGACTATGTCCTCCGCGTCCTTGAGTGCTGTAGGCCAGTAAAACCCCGCTCGAAAGGCTTTGGCTACGAGTGATCGACTGCTGGCGTGATGCCCGCAGGTACCTGCATGAATATCTCGAAGTATGGCCTGACCATCTTCGAATGCAATGCATCTTTGGAACATACCTGATATGCTGCGTTTGTATAACTCGCCGTTGATGACGGTGTATGCCTTGGATCTTCGAGTCACGCGCCGGGACTCGGTTATGTCATCTGGTAGCTCGCCGCGGAGTATGTAAGCCAGAAAAGGCTGAGTCCAAGTTGGCTCGATGAGGAGCACCTCGACTGGAGGGTCCTCTGTGCTAGGTGCTTTGTTTTTGGCTGGCGTAGTCGATGGAGGAAGAGTCCGTTTTTCCTTGATGGACCTGTGCTCAATGCGCTCGAGGAAAACACCAGGTGGAACTTGTGCGCCAGTCGAACCGAGGTTGGCTAGCATGTCTGCCTCTTCGTTGCTTTCTCGTCCTATGTGCCTTAACTCGCAGCCATCGAAGCTGCCCTCCAATGTATTGTACAGGTCGCGATAAGCGATCATGTTGTCTGCGATTGCGTCACAAGCCTTCATTGTTTGCTGCACCACCAAATTCGAGTCACCGTAGATCATCAATCGAGTGCACCCAAGTGCTTTTGCCATCTTCATGCCATGGATCAAGGCTTCGTACTCAGCTTCGTTGTTGGAGGGTAGTTTGAATCCCATCTGCAGAACATAGCGCAGCTTGTCGCCTTTTGGTGATATGAGGACTACGCCTGCGCCTGCGCCTTCATTTTTCTTCGACCCGTCGAAATACATGGTCCAGGAGTTGGACACATCTGGAGCTCCAGGCAGCTGGGCCTCGATCCACTCGGTTGTGAAGTCGGGTAGGACTTGTGCCTTGATAGCCTTCGGGTGCTCGTACTTGATGTCCCTTGGTGCCAGCTCGATGAGCCATTTTGCTACTCGGCCCGTTGCATTGGGGTTTGTGAGAATATCACCAATTGCTGAATTACTTATCACGGTGATCGGGTGCTCTGTGAAGTAGTGCGTCAACTTCCTTGAGGACATGAACACGGCATAGGCCAGCTTCTGATAGTGCGGGTACCGCTGCTTTGATATAGAGAGAACTTCGCTCAGGTAGTAGACAGGACGTTGTATGCTTTGCGAGTGCCCTCCTCCATGCGTTCGACTACCAGGACGGTGCTCACCACCCTGTTTGTAGCCGAGACATACAGGTATAGTGGCTCCCGTTCCTTAGGTGCGACGAGGATTGGAGGGCTTGTGAGGATCCGCTTGAGATCTGTGAAGGCTGCTTCGGCTTCTGGTGTCCACTCGAACTTGTCCGCCTTCTTCATCAGTCGATAGAATGGCAGCGCCTTTTCACCAAGTTTGCTGATGAATCGACTGAGCGCTGCCACTCGACCTGCCAGCTTCTGCACATCATGGAGTTTCGAAGGCCTTTGCATTGTAAGGATGGCCTGTATCTTCTCTGGATCTGCTTCGATTCCACGGGCAGAAACTAGGTAACCCAAGAGTTGCCCGGCTGGGACGCCGAACGTGCACTTCTTGGGATTAAGCTTGATATGAAAGCGCTTGAGGTTGTCGAATGTCTCCCTCAAGTCGTCGAGTAATGTATGCTCTTCTCTTGTGGTAATGACAATGTCATCCACATAACTTGGACATTGCGTCCAATTTGCTTTTTGAGGCAGTCTTGCATCATGCGCTGGTATGTTGCACCAGCGTTCTTGAGCCCGAAGGGCATAGTTGTGTAGCAGTAGACCCCGAGTGGGGTTATTGGAGACAAAACATTATCAAGGCAAAATATTTCATCCAAAGCTGAGGAGCAAAAGAGATTATTTTTATATAAACTAGCTTCCCCAAGCTTGGGCTTTTCCATAGCATTAACAATAATGGTGTCCAAAGAATTCATACTAATAACAGTACTACCACTATTATGCAAACAAGCCTCCATAGGTTTTTTTAATTTTCTCTTCAAAAGCATCATGTCCTAATTCAATATAAAGTTCATAAAGATCTCTAATTTTTTTGTTGTTTTCCATTAAGCCTAACTAGTGAAAATAAAAACAAGAGACAAAAAGAAATAATTGCAGAATCTAAAGGAGATACCTTCCAACACTTACCTCCCCGGCAACGGCGCCAGAAAATAGCTTGATGTCTACTCACGCTTCTATTCTTGTAGACAGTGTTGGGCCTCCAAGTGCAGAGGTTTGTAGAACAGCAGCAAGTTTCCCTTAAGTGAATCACCCAAGGTTTATCGAACTCAGGGAGGTAGAGGTCAAAGATATCCCTCTCAAGCAACCCTGCAATTAAAATACAAGAAGTCTCTTGTGTCCCCAACACACCTAATACACTTGTCAGATGTATAGGTGCACTAGTTCGGCGAAGAGATATTAAAATACAAGTGATATGGATGATTATAAGTAGCAATTGCAATCTGAAATAAAAATGGCAGCAAGCAAACATGTAGCAGAACTTGTTGTAAACGGTGTTTCAATGCTTAGAAACAAGGCCTAGGGATCATACTTTCACTAGTGGACACTCTCAACAATGATCTCATAACTGAATAAATAAAAGCTACTCTTAAACACTCTCTTGTTGGATAACAAACACCATTCATTGTGTAGGGCTACAAAAGCACACCTCAAGCCGGAGTAAACAAGCGCCACAACGTCATAAAGGAATCACACACGGTGCACACACTGTCACCTTTACACCGTGGAGAGTACCGGAGTTCATATTAAAGTAACCTATAGAGTGCATAATAGATAAAGAGTAACATCTACATATTCAACTAGATTAGCACAACTGAACACAAGTAAATACTGCTCGGGATTATTCTCCTTCTTGATGAAGCAAGAGTACTATGCGTAGGGCTGCAAAAGCACACCTCAAAGTCTGAGTAAACAAACACCACAGTTCCCAAGAACAAGCCATGATAGATATCTAAATTATTCATAGAGTCACACAAGTACCCACACTGTCACCTTGATACCGTGTTGTCACAATGACTCCAGAAACTAGACAAAATCACTTGAGTAGCATAAACATTATTAATGTATTCAGCGATACTAGCAATACACACGATCACATAAAGATCACACCATGGGAGAGAGAGATGAACCACATAGCTACCGGTAGAGCCCTCAGCCTCGGGGGAGAACTACTCCCTCCTCATCATGGGAGTCAGCAGCGGCGATGAAGATGGCGATGGAGTCGATGGAGATGGCTCCGGGGGCACTTCCCCGTCCCGGCAGCGTGCCGGAACAGAGACTTCTGTCCCCCGAAACTTGTCGTCGATGGCGGCGGCGCTGCGGAACCCTTTCTGGAATATGACTTGTTCTTTTAGGTTTTCGTCGGGGAATAAATAGGCGAAGGGGCAGCGTCGGGGGGGCTGCAGGGCCCCCACACCATATGGCGGCGCGGCAGAGGGGGGCCCCGCGCCGGCCTATGGTGTGGGCCCCCTGCTGGCCTTCGTCGACTCCTCTTCGGTCTTCTGGAACACTCCGGAAAAAATAAGGCCTTGGGCTTTCGTTTCGTCCAATTCCGAGAATATTTGCAGAAGTACTTTTCTGGAAACAAAAACAGCAGAAAACAGGGAACTGGCACTGTGGCATCTTGTTAATAGGTTAGTCCCAGAAAATGCATAAAAACATTATAAAGTGTGAATAAAACATGTAGGTATTGACATAAAACTAGCATGGAACATAAGAAATTATAGATACGTTGGAGACGTATCAAGCATCCCCAAGCTTAGTTCCTACTCGCCCTCGAGTAGGTAAACGATAAAAAGAATAATTTCTGAAGTGACATGCTACCATCATAATCTTGATCAATACTATTGTAAAGCATATGAGCTAAGATCAAATCATTCAAAGCAAAAGTTTATAATGATATAAAAGACACCAAAACAAGTTAGTTAAACAAGCTAAAAGTTTTCATGAATGATTGCTTTAAAGACATGAAACCGTACAAGGTTCATTAAAGATGTGTTTAGTATCCAATGTAGGAGTTCTATCCTTCAATTCCAAGCATCAAGTAATCTTTCACAACATAGAAGGATTCAGCCAAGTAAAAATAAACATGAACATCATGAATCAACTGTTTCGAAGTCTACTCAACCGGTGAGCGTAAGCATTTGGTATTGACACCAGGATGTTATGGCTAAGAGAACATTAATGGGGGTTTGGAAGGCCAAAGGAAGAAAGTCTCACAAAGCTATAAGTGATCATTAGACAAGAGGAAGTCTTATAATCGAAGCCATGTAAGGAGTAGTGATTGCCATGCAACGGATGCACATAGAGCTATATGTGTATGAAAGCTCTCCAATGGAACTAGTGGGGGTGCATCCAACTTGGTTGCTCACGAAGACCTAGAGCACTTTTGAGGAAGCTCATCATTGGAATATACAACCCAAGTTCTATAATGTAAATTCCCCACATAGTTATACTAGTAAAACATGAAAACTCTCTCACATGGAGTATAGGTGCTAAACATGAGCACAAATGATGACTATGAATACTGCAGGTGCTATAACATGAGCACAAGTGTGGATAAAGGATAGTAATGCTGCCCCCTTTTTCTTTATTCTTTTTTTTTTTTTTTCTCTTTTTTCTATTTTTTTTTTCCTTTTTCTGTTTCTCTTTTCGATGGCCTCCATGGCTCTTTTCACTTTTAGGGGCAACACTCTAATATGACAACACACTTTTTGTTACAAATAACTCACAACGAACTAAAACATGATGTAAACTGTATGCCTCTGCCAGTGTAGCAGGATATGCAATGATCTAGCGTAACATGGGTAAACCACACATCAGCTGTATAGAATCATGCAAAGCAATATATAAATAATGAATGACAACAAGTCATGTAATGTAAAATGGAAGTTGCATGGCAATATATCTCGGAACAGCTATGGAAATGCTGTGGTAGGTAGGTATAGTGGCTGTTTTGAGGAAGATGGATGGGCTTATGTGTAGGAGAACAAGAGAAAGTCCTCCCACGGGTTTGGATGTACTGGCGAAGTATGCACAACTCTCAATGTGAGCAGAAGGCAATGCACAGCACCGAAGAGGCTAGCAAATATGGATGGTGGAAGTGCCAAAAACCGTAGCTTAACATTAGTCAAAAAGAACTCACAAGTTTATTGCAAACAACTAGCAGGTTCAACATTAAGAGCATGATTAAAATTCACTCCAAGGAGGGCCGTTCACGATGGCACAAGTACCCCGCTAGATCCCTCGACCTTCAGCACAACTTAGTTATTACGAATCACTTTTAGACATGGAAAGCTATCAAGTCCAACTACACCTTCAACAATTTAAATAGAGTTTGTAGTACGGTACAAGCTTAAAGACAACTATCCAATCATAATTTTAACTTAATTAACCAGCAAGCTTTACCATCTAAATACCTCAAAACATTTGCAAAGAATCAAGTCATCAAAGTTCAATGATCTACAAGACTATGCAAGTTATTACTATACCACTACCACACGCAGCATTTTCTGTTTCCAACCAAATAACAATCAATGCTGAGGCTTTCAGCTTTCGCCATAAACATAAACAATAAATGCTGAGGCTTTCAGCTTTCGCCATGAACATTAAAGATAAACGAAGAACACAAGTGTTCAAATGAAAAAGCGGAGCGTGTCTCTCTCCCACACAAGCATGCTAGGATCCGATTTATTCAGAAAACTAAAATAACAAAACGAAAATAAAAGCACACGGACGCTCCAAGCAAAGCACATAAGATGTGACGGAATATAGTTTCACTAGAGGTGACCTGATAAGTTGTTGATGAAGAAGGGGATGCCTTGGGCATCCCCAAGCTTAGACGCTTGAGTCTTCTTGAAATATGCGGGGATGACCAACGGGGGCATCCCCAAGCTTAGGCTTTTCACTCTTCTTAATCATATTGTATCATCCTCCTCTCTTGATCCTTGAAAACTTCCTTCACACCAAACTCAAAACAATCTCATTAGAGGGTTAGTGCATAATCAAAAATTCACATGTTCAGCAAGGACACGATCATTCCCAACACTTCTGGACATTACCCAAGGCTACTGAAATTTAATAGAGCAAAGAAATCCACTCAAACACAGTAAAAGAGGCAATGCGAAATAAAAGGCAGAATCTGTCAAAAACAGAACAGTCCGTAAAGACGAATTTTTTCGAGGCACTTAACATGCTCAGATGGAAAAGCTCCAGTTGCATGAAAGTTGCGTACATATCTGAGGATTACTCATGAATTTTTTCAGAATTTTTCGATTTTTCTGCAGAGAGAAAAGCTCAAATTCGTGACAGCTAAAAATCTGTTTCTGCGCAGAAATCCAAATCTAGTATCAACTTTCTATCAAAGACTTTACTTGGCACAACAATGCAAGAAACTAAAGATACAAAGGTATTGCTACAGTAGTAGGCATTACCTTGACTCAAAAATAAAACAAAAATTGCAGAAATAAAATAATGGGTTGTCTCCCACAAGCGCTTTTCTTTAAAGCCTTTTAGCTAGGCATGATAATTTTGATGATGATGCTCTCATATGTATAAGAGTTGAATATAAAAGAGCATCAAGAAGCAAATATCAAACACATTTAAGTCTAACCCACTTCCTATGCAAAGGAATCTTGTAAGAAAATAAATCAATGAAGCACAAAGTGACTAGCATAGGAAGGCAAAACAAGTGCAACTTCAAAACTTTCGACATAAAGAGAGGAGACTTAATATTATTGAGATATATGAAACCATGTCTCCCTCTCTCATAATAATTTTCAGTGGCATCATTGATAAACTCAACAATATAACTATCACATAAAGCATTCTTATCATGATCACCATGCATAAAAATATCATTTCTCTCCACATAATCATAAACAGTTTTATTAGTAGCAGTGGGAGTAAAAGTATCACATCCATCATTGTAATCATCATAAATTGGAGGCATGGAATAATCATAATGAATTTTATCCTCAAAAGTAGATGGACTGAAAATATCACAATCATCATAACGAACTTGAACATTATAGACAAGCTGTATATTAGAGAGATGGTTTTGGGTAATCCTTCCATAATTATGACAAGTTTCATGAGGATGATTGTAATTATAACCTATGTCATAGTATTCTTTATAATAATTATCAAAGATTGGAGGCATAGTGTCATCATAAGCAATAAAATAGTTGTCTTCCAAAGTGTGCTCATCTGTAAACATATCATCATTTTTACTAGAAGGAGATGTATCAAACATATAATCATCAGTAGCAAAAGGATTTTCAAACACCTCATCCCCAAGCTTAGAGCTTTTCATATCATCATTGGAAGAAGCATGGATAGTACTAATAGTATGGCAATTATTAACATCATCATTTTCAGAATTGGTACCCCAAAGATTTTCAATATCAAAAGAAGTGTGCTTTTCCCAATCATGATCACTAATATAAGTAACAGGTATAGGTTCATCATCGAGTTCAGAATCATCGAATTCAGAATTATAAGAATCAATTATAATATGAGCAACATGTTTAGGGGAAGATACCGTTTCCTCTCTCCTTTTACTCCTCTTCTTCTTCTTCTTTCCTGTCTTCATTTTATCTATAGGAGGGAGAGGTTTGAAAGGAAGCTTCTCCACATAACCTGGTTTATTGTTAGAAACAACAGAAGAAACTTGGGAGGATTCCTCTCTTTCATTAATAAGAACAAAACACATATTAGTCCTGACATATTTTGGAAAAGTCCCATCCTTTATAATATTTTGTATGTAGGTGTTGGCATGGCAATTATTAACACAATAGAGATGACATCCATGCAACACGCTATTCATATCAAGAGTACTCATATCTAACAAAGAAGTTTTTCTTGATAACTCTTCACACCCCAAGAATAATGTAAGTTCATCATGCTGATTAGGAGTGATCATGTTATCACAATACAAACTTGAAGTACTCATTAAATTCGAAATACTATCATCATGACCAGAACATTGAAAATTGAAATGACCCACTTCATGGCAAAGTTCACAAATAAAAGGATAAAGGGCACAAACTTTTTCACCAAGATCATCAAGAGCTCTGTTCCATGTTCTAGTTTTTTCATTCCTATGATGGATACAATATTCATCTTCGATTTGATTCTTTTCACAAGGTCTATGCATTCCACAAAAATTAACATGCTTATAAGAAATAGTATTTTCAGAAGTTTGAGCTTGTTTATTGCAATCATTAACAACAATTTCATTTTCCATGCAAGTGTCTTTGAAAGGTTCATGATACACGTCCCAATTTTCTTTTGGAACATTAATATGAGAAGCAAAGGTTCTAAAACAATCAACAATAATATGAGAATCAAGACCATATTTAGCACAAAGCTCTTGAAAACCAGCAGTTTCAACGAAAGACTTAATGCAATCATATTCATAGTTTATACCTGATTCTTTACCTTTGTCATTCTCCCAATCTTCAGCATTGTTTTGAATTCTTTCAAGAAGATCCCATCTAGCTTGAACCTTCTTACTTGTGAAAGAGCCCTCTGAACAGGCATCTAGATAATCCTTACAATGTCCTGAAAGCCTTGCATAAAAATTATTAACAATTATTTTCTCAGGAAGCTCATGGTTAGGACATTTGAGTATTAATGTTTTCAGCCTTCCCCAAGCTCGAGCAATGCTTTCTCCATCATGAGGATAAAAATTATAAATGTAATTCCTATCTAAATGCAATTCATAAGGAGGATAAAATTTAGAGTAAAAGAGATATTCAAGTTCCTTCCACTCCGAATGATGAGGATCATCCAATAGCTCATACCACTCCCTTGCTTTGTCCTTAAGTGACAATGGAAATAATTTCTTCATGGCATTTTCTCTTGATAAACCTGCAAGCTTAAACAACTCACAAAATCCTTTAAGTTTCAACAAGTGGTCACTTGGATGGACTGTTCCATCTCCTACATAAGGTTCATCTATAACCATTTCAACTATTTCCATAGGTATTTCAAAAGCAATACTTTCAGTAGGTGGATTTAAAATATCACAAGCATCATTAGAATTATCACATATTGGAGACAAAACATTATCAAGGCAAAATATTTCATCCAAAGCTGAGGAGCAAAAGAGATTATTTTTATATAAACTAGCTTCCCCAAGCTTGGGCTTTTCCATAGCATTAACAATAATGGTGTCCAAAGAATTCATACTAATAACAGTACTACCACTATTATGCAAACAAGCCTCCATAGGTTTTTTAATTTTCTCTTCAAAAGCATCATGTCCTAATTCAATATAAAGTTCATAAAGATCTCTAATTTTTTTGTTGTTTTCCATTAAGCCTAACTAGTGAAAATAAAAACAAGAGACAAAAAGAAATAATTGCAGAATCTAAAGGAGATACCTTCCAACACTTACCTCCCCGGCAACGGCGCCAGAAAATAGCTTGATGTCTACTCACGCTTCTATTCTTGTAGACAGTGTTGGGCCTCCAAGTGCAGAGGTTTGTAGAACAGCAGCAAGTTTCCCTTAAGTGAATCACCCAAGGTTTATCGAACTCAGGGAGGTAGAGGTCAAAGATATCCCTCTCAAGCAACCCTGCAATTAAGATACAAGAAGTCTCTTGTGTCCCCAACACACCTAATACACTTGTCAGATGTATAGGTGCACTAGTTCGGCGAAGAGATAGTGAAATACAAGTAATATGGATGATTATAAGTAGTAATTGCAATCTGAAATAAAAATGGCAGCAAGCAAACATGTAGCAGAACTTGTTGTAAACGGTGTTTCAATGCTTAGAAACAAGGCCTAGGGATCATACTTTCACTAGTGGACACTCTCAACAATGATCTCATAACTGAATAAATAAAAGCTACTCTTAAACACTCTCTTGTTGGATAACAAACACCATTCATTGTGTAGGGCTACAAAAGCACACCTCAAGCCGGAGTAAACAAGCGCCACAACGTCATAAAGGAATCACACACGGTGCACACACTGTCACCTTTACACCGTGGAGAGTACCGGAGTTCATATTAAAGTAACCTATAGAGTGCATAATAGATAAAGAGTAACATCTACATATTCAACTAGATTAGCACAACTGAACACAAGTAAATACTGCTCGGGATTATTCTCCTTCTTGATGAAGCAAGAGTACTATGCGTAGGGCTGCAAAAGCACACCTCAAAGTCTGAGTAAACAAACACCACAGTTCCCAAGAACAAGCCATGATAGATATCTAAATTATTCATAGAGTCACACAAGTACCCACACTGTCACCTTGATACCGTGTTGTCACAATGACTCCAGAAACTAGACAAAATCACTTGAGTAGCATAAACATTATTAATGTATTCAGCGATACTAGCAATACACACGATCACATAAAGATCACACCATGGGAGAGAGAGATGAACCACATAGCTACCGGTAGAGCCCTCAGCCTCGGGGGAGAACTACTCCCTCCTCATCATGGGAGTCAGCAGCGGCGATGAAGATGGCGATGGAGTCGATGGAGATAGCTCCGGGGGCACTTCCCCGTCCCGGCAGCGTGCCGGAACAGAGACTTCTGTCCCCCGAAACTTGTCGTCGATGGCGGCGGCGCTGCGGAACCCTTTCTGGAATATGACTTGTTCTTTTAGGGTTTTCGTCGAGGAGAATAAATAGGCGAAGGGGCAGCGTCGGGGGGGCTGCAGGGCCCCCACACCATATGGCGGCGCGGCAGAGGGGGGCCCCGCGCCGGCCTATGGTGTGGGCCCCCTGCTGGCCTTCGTCGACTCCTCTTCGGTCTTCTGGAACACTCCGGAAAAAATAAGGCCTTGGGCTTTCGTTTCGTCCAATTCCGAGAATATTTGCAGAAGTACTTTTCTGGAAACAAAAACAGCAGAAAACAGGGAACTGGCACTGTGGCATCTTGTTAATAGGTTAGTCCCAGAAAATGCATAAAAACATTATAAAGTGTGAATAAAACATGTAGGTATTGACATAAAACTAGCATGGAACATAAGAAATTATAGATACATTGGAGACGTATCATGCCGCTGCCTCCGTCCATGAAGACTTTGGTCATGGCGTAGCCACCAATTTGTGCGTCGAGTACCAGAGCAGCGTGCCCTGGTCGGGCTACAGCTGGGGGATGATCCTCCCGATTGAAGCTTATGGCGGTCTCTGATCCCTTCAGGAACTCCGGTACGGCAGGGGGTGCCATGACAGCCATGTTTACCTGTCGAGTGATGAGCTTTTGCTGCCTGTTGGAGGGGCGACCTTTTTGTATCATGTACATCTGCCCGCGGGGCTGTGGATATTGGTCGTCTTCTACCCGATACACGGGATGTATGGCACCTGCGATATTTGCACCTGAAGCAGGCTGTTGTGGTTGTTGTGGTGGCGGCTGCGGTGGCGCCATGAGAGCAGGCATCGTGTTTTGCTGAGGCACCGGTGCAGGCGTGGGCTGAGTGGGTGCAGGGCCGTGCCTTTTGAGTCGCATCATGTAGTCAGTCGCCATTTGGTCGAATTCCCTGCAGTTCCTTAGGGTATGATTAGAGATCAGCCTTCCATCGTGCCCCTTAAAGAGGTGGAATCTGCACCAGTCGTCCATCTTTTCTTCGAATGACCGCTCAGGTTTTGCGTCGCTGCATTTGCGCCACTCTTGCCTTTTGTCGCTCCGCTGATCCCGATCTCGACTGTCCCGTCGATCATCCGAGCGCCGGTTGCTTCTGTCTTGATCATCACGGGATTGCGTGTAGCCAGCTGCCATGAATTCTGGTCTGTCGTCGTCATAAGGACGTTTGGACCGTTTACGCCTGCGATCATCTCTGTATGAGTCTCTGCGGCTTCGACTGCCGCTGTCGTGGTTATCGCGTGGTGGAGAAGAGCGGGATCTGCGCACAGAATCCTCTCCGTCTGCCCACTCAGTCGCGATCTTTATGAGTTGAGCTAAAGAACTTGGCTTTTCGCGACCAAGTGCCTCCCTGAAGTCCTTCCGGGCCAAACCTTCTGTGAAGGCGTCCATGGCCCTATCTTCTGAGATTGGGCCAACCGAATTGCGTATTTCGGTCCACCTTCGTATGTATGACCTCAGTGACTCATCTGACCGTTGTTTGCACGACCTTAGCTCTTCGAATGTCTTCGGACGCTCACAAAGAGGCTCGAAGTTTTTGATGAAATCTCGGCGGAAATCGTCCCACGAGTCGTATGATGATGGAGGGAGCGCCTTAAGCCAGTCGCGGGCTGTGCCTTCGAGCATAAGTCGTATGTACTGCATCGCCGTGATGTTCGTGCCGCGTTGACACGCGACGGCGAGTCTGTAATCCTCTAGCCACCCGGAAGGTTCCTGGCGACCGTTGTACTTGGGTTGTTCACCTGTAAGCTTGAACCCTTTGGGAATCCGCGTCTCGCGAATACGTCGACTGAAGCATAACGCTCCGCATGGCTCTGGTTCGCGGTCAGAGTATGAATCGCTACTGTATGACCTCCGGGATCTGCTTCGGCTGGACCTGTGCCGGCGCGAGCTTCTCTCTCCTCCATCCGAACGGTGGCTGCGACCACTACGATTATGCTCTGAGTGTCGTGATTCGATTATGTCGCGATCTCGACCTTTTGCTGGAGTTTTATCTGCTGGCTGTAGAGCCTTTGCTGCTAGGGCTAATGATTTGAGTTGTTGGCGATGCAGGGCAGCAGCGGGATCGTCTGCAGGGGGTTGCAGTGCCTTCAGATAAGCGCCCACAGAGAATAATGCACCCGCAGCTGTTTTGGGTACTGGAATTCCATCAGTATCCTCTGTCATAAATGACAGGTTGCGAGTGATTTGTGCTCTTTCATGCTCTGGGAGGCTCTCAAGCCTTGACCTTGGCCTTGGGGTTGGTTGCCTTGTGGATCCGAGGGACAGTTCCTTTCTCCGTTGACTCGAAAGGCTAGCCTGCCTTCGGCGTTCTTCGAGTGTCGCCCCGTAGTTCTTCAATCGAAGGGATTCCTGCCAGTTGAAATACTGGTAAGTTAGCATCTCCTCCGGAGTCGAGTTTGCCGGCATCATTGTGCATTCCTTGATGACTTTATCTGCTTTTGCTGCCATCTCCTCCGTGATCGTCAAGGTTGTGACCCCATCCGGCATGGTTACCGTGCATGGGTATTGCGTAGGTCTGCGGGCAGCCGCGGCTGCAGATGATTCTGCGGAGAAGGCCACATAGACCTGATGGGGCGTGACCCGGGGGCACGTGTATGCATTGTCGATTCCAGTCATGGACTCGACATCGTCATCTAGGCTCATGTCAGAGCCATTATGCTCATCGAGTAGATCTTCTAGGCGCATCTCGTTCTCGATGTGATCATCGCTTATGCTCGTCTCGATATTGGCGAAGCCAGTATGGATTTCTGAGTCGAGGTTGGAATTGGTGAAGATCTCCGAGTCGACGTTGCTGTCGATATGATTCGCAGGCTCGTAAAAGTCGTCGAGGGAGATCCCGCAATCGAAAGTGTCATCGAGTGGGATGTCGAAGTCGACGTTGCTTGTGCGGTATGCTGACTCAGCCTCCTCGCCTTGGAGTTCCGTCATCATGAACTTGTCGATCTCGCCAGTCGACATGGTTGTTGCTGATGAGCAGACTTCAGGAATTGATGATGGGGCGAACTCAGTCGACGGTGCCTCGGGTGCGCCTCGCGCGGGTTGTTGCTGATCTGTCAAGTCCTGCGTGCCAAGATTGTTTACGAAAAAATTGAACGCTCCAACTTGTAAATCCAAACCTGACTCAAGACCGGAGAACGTCTCTTGAAGATTCGGAGAGTGCGGATTGAAGTTCATCTGAGAAGCTGATGCGCTTTTTGCAGGTGAAGCGGGCAAGCTGCCGCTTTTCGACTGGACCGGCGAATCGCCGCGTGTCGCCTGGATCGGCGAGTTGCTGTCTGCTGATACATCCGGCGAGTTGCCGTGTGCAGATTCGATCGGCGAGTTGCCGTTTGCGATTGAGATCGGCGAGTTGCCGTTTGCTGATGAGATCGGCGAATTGCCGTTTGCCGATGGAACCGGCGAAACTTCGAGTCCAGCGCTATTCTTTCCCACAGACGGCGCCACTTGACGAGGGGTAGACTCATCAAGACCCATAGTCGAGGTCCCTGGGTTGTGAATATGGGGGAGAGAACGTGGTAGCGTTGGAAGTTGCGTCGGTTGACAAGCAGGGGCAAAGATTTTACCTAGGTTCAGGGCCCTCGTGTGGAGGTAACACCCCTACGTCCTGCCTGTCTGTTATTGCTTTTGCGAATATGGTGGTTACAAAGGTCCCGGCGAGATGCTGATCTCGCTAGGGTTTGTGGTGGTTCTGAAAGTACCTGGTCAGGTTCGATGGCCCTCTCAGCCCTTAAATAATAGGCTGGGTCTCGGGTGTTCGTAACCGACTCGAATTACAAATATGGTAAGCCTAAACCGACCTATGTCTTCGTCAATCTTGGAGGATACTCCATCTTCGTGGGCCTCCCTTCATGGGCTTCATGTAGGCTCTGCCAATTGGGCCTAGTCGATACGTGCACCAGGTACCCTCACGGTAGGGTACCCGATAGGCATTCCCATGTCAGTTCCCTATGTAACACTTCAGATCGTTGGTTTGTAGTCGCCTACCAAGTGGTCTTGCCAGCTGGATGTACCGACAATTGTTAACTTTTATAACCAAGGGATGCTGGTTTCAATTTTCAGTTGGAGGTTTGGTCAGAGCTAACTTAACAACCATCATACATCACACATTCGACTCCGCGCACTAACGCCTAAACATGCAAACACCCGAGTAGCTGACACTGCATCATTGTTGCACCCTTGAACACTAGCCCAGTTGCAGCCCAACTGACAGGCCAGCAAGGAGCAGAAACATAACAGTTGTCAGGCTAACGAAAAGGGGCAAGCACATGGCAAAAAGTAGGGATGAAAACGGAGCGAAAACTTTCCGACTTTTCCGCGGAAAAACGGAAACGGAACAGAAATACGGAAGTGGAAACGGAATTTTGCAAAACGGAAACGGAAACGGAAAATTTTATGCGAAAGCGGAAACGGAAACGGAACAGCGTATTCCGGCGGAACGACCGCGGAAACGGAAATTCCGTTTCCGGCAATATGGAACTTTCCATTTTTTTGCTACGCAGTGCTATCTAAATGCAGCAGGTCTAACAGTTTGAGTGGGAACACTATCTCAACAAAAATAAATAAATATATGAAGTGACCAAGTTTAGGCGCTACATACATGCATATTATCACCCTCTCGAGGCATTGCCGGTTCAGTATTTCAGTTTTGCACTAGGTTTAAGGACCATTAGTAGGTATTTTTTTGCCAAAGTTGATAACTTAGAAACACTATATTATACTTTAGTTTATTTCATCAAATTAAATTGATAAGTTTGTTGGCTTGCTTGAGTTTTCCTGCATTATTCAAGGGGTCGCTTGGTTCCGGCAAACATCTGCTTTCTGTTCCGTGTTCGCACCATATTCGGTTTGTATCTGTTTCCGACAATATTTGTTTCTGTATTTGTTTCCGAGGTTTTTGTATTTGTTTCTGTATTTGTTTCCGGGGTTTTTGTATTTGTTTCCGCTTCCGTAAAAAAATATGAAAACAAATATGGCACCACCCAGTTCCGTCCGTACCCGCTCCGTTTTCATCCCTAGCAAAAAGTGTCGAGTCGAATACACAACACTGCCAATCGCAGCAAAGATATTTACTCCACGAGTCTTATGTACCATACATAGCCATTTACAACTTTTACAACGTATCGAGTTTCTACAGGAGACGGTTTCTTGCTCGACGACTTTGGTGACACTCCTCAACCAATTGGTTGGTCTCGGACTCGATGCGCCGGACAATGCTCTTCGCGGGAGCCGCCGCAACCGCGTAGTGCTCTCCCATCTCCGTGCTGCCTCCATCGGGTGCTGCAGGAGGCCCTCGACTCACTTCCTCCAAGTTGATAGAAGGATGATGCACGCGCACAAATGCAAGGGCAGCCTCTGCACCCGCAACTAGCTGCGCCCTGCGAGTCCAGTCATCACACTCGGGGGCTGCTCCCATCGGGAGTATACGTACACACACTTCAACGAAGGCAAAGAGTGAAGGCTCAGAAATTCATCCAGACCAAGATTCTATTAACAGTGCATCATGCCAACTGAAGCAAGTTCTTTACAAAAGCGCTACTGACGAAACTACCAAGCAAGATATCCTAGCCTAAGGACCAGCCGCGCGCTTCTCGGCCGCGCGCTTCTCAGCCGCGGCTCTCTTCGACAGCATATCTTGCAGCTGTAGGGCCAACTTTTTCGCTTGACGGACAAAGGGTTTGAGTTCTACCTCTTTGCCGTTGGCGTCCTTCGGAGGCCCGGAGAAGGCTTTTTCGTAGTCTCCCTGGACACCACCCGCCATCGCGAACGTCACCGCTGCTCGAGATCCACGGAGAATTTGCTCCTGGTTGTAGGCATCCAAGGACTTTGCACTGAAAGCTTCCATGTATCCGTCGAAGCTTCCTGGAAGAGGTGCGCCGGGGAACAGACTCCGATGAAACGAGGACAGCGCAGTCGCCGCCTTCGTGATCGCATCTGTCACCTTCGCGCCCTGCTCTTCGACTAGCTTGACGACGTCAGCCAGTGCATCAGTGCGGAGCCGCCCAGCAGTATCCAGGGAAGCCCCGAGTATGCCTGCACGTTAAGAGGAAAGGTTTTGGGTCACGAACTTCTGGAAAACAAGACAAAGAGCAAGTGTCAAGGGCACTTACTCGAAAGCGACTCAGCCAAGGTGCGGAGTCGACCAACTAGCATTTCCTCGCGCTCTGCAGCCTGAGTGCGAGCAACCTTCTCCCGCTCCTCGGCCTCGTCCTGGGACTTCTTGAGCGCGTCCTGCGACTCCTTCTGCAAGGCCTCGAGTCGCGCCTGCAAGTCCTTGGCCCGAGTAATGGCATCTGGCTTCTCAATTTCAGCCCGGTTTGCGGACTCTACAAACAATCACACTATGATTAGCCGAGACTCGGCACATCATCAATGCAAGTAGAACGAAGTCAAAGTCGACGGCGTACCTTTGGCTTTCCGCAGATCTTCGCGCAGATGGTCGCGCTCGGATTCTGCGTCCACCAGTCGCTGGCCAAACGCCAACAGAGGCTGGAAGACCGGCTGCGCAAAAGCAAAAACGCACCAAAATTATAGCAAGACTCAGCTGACTTGAGTCTATGCCCGACTACAAGTTGTCGAACATAGACTCAGGGGCTACTCCCATCGGGAGCGCTGTCGGGCACCCGATGAAAAGCAGAACACTAGGCTACGCCTAAGACAAACAGACTCTAGAGACACTTACGTGTTCGTCGAAGGACGTTGGCGGAGTTTGGGCCGAAGACGCCTGGCCAATTTCCTTCGCTTTGGAGCGCTGTACTAAGGGCAACTCCGTTGCATCGGAGTCGACTTTCGGGTCCTCCTTCTTGTTTTCCACGATAGGAGGCTTGCCTGTCGTGGGAGCTTTCTGCTTCTTAGGGGAAGCCGGCTTCGCCTTGGGAACGGGCGACTCGGCCCGCTCCTCAGCTTGTGACTCGCTGCACACGCAGCTACTTCTTCAGGACCAAAAGCGGTGAAAAGGCAAACAGCGGAATCAAACACGAGAGAAAGGACTCACTTGTCGTCACTAGAAAGATCCCAAACATTATTTGGGCAGGATTTCTTGGGTGGCGGTAGTGGCGGCGTACATGCCAGTGGCGTCACATTGAGGGCTAGCCCCGAGTGTGCCTCAGTCGCAGACTC
This sequence comes from Poa pratensis, assembly GCA_947311845.1. NCBI lineage: Eukaryota > Viridiplantae > Streptophyta > Magnoliopsida > Poales > Poaceae > Poa > Poa pratensis. The sequence goes on from CAMZMU010000016.1 coordinate 2,567,475, forward strand.
GCGCGCTTGGAGGACGTAGTCTGAGGACACATCGCCCTGGTCGTTGTCGCTCCGGCTGCGTTTCCATGACGTCTGTGAGGTTTCAATCTGCGACGGATCCTCTTTTTCATCATCCAACGACCGAGCAGTGGCAAGTGACGTGCCCACCTCATCGTCTGACTGGTCACCCTCATCAGCATCTTCGGGTGCTTCCCCAGACTCAGGCAGCGGTGGGTATCTCGCAGGCAAGTCCTAATTCTGTGACCAAGCAGCAGTCGAATACTTAAGCTATGAAAAAGCACTCGAAGACAGGCAAAAAGAGAAGACCACAAGACCAAGTCTGAGTTATACTAACCGCTGTCGGCGCGTTGCCTTCCGCGAAGGGCTCCACTGGAGGCCTCTCATCGCACGGGTCGCTGGCTTTCTTCGAAGTGATTGCACGGACTCGGGATTCGAGTTCGCCCTTCGAAAGCTCGTCTGCGCGAGTCCGCGTCGGGTCGGAGGGGCCACTGTACATCCACATGCCGTGGGCCCTCGCCTGGAGTGGCTGAATGCGGCGCCTGACGAATGTAGTGATGAGATGGAGGCCAGTTACCTTTTTCCCTGCAGCTGTTCCGAGAGTCGCGATCTGAGCCATGAGGTTGTCAGTCTCCGCGATCTCCGCGGCTGTCAGCTTCGGCTTCTAGGTCTTCTTCTTCTTCACGACTGAGTCGGGGTTGAACGGGGCCGCCCCGTAGATCTGGGAGGCGCAAGGTTCATCCCGAAGATAGAACCACTTCTTGCGCCAGTTCTGCACAGAGTCGCTGAAAGGAATGTCGATACCAGCACGGACCTGGATGTTGACTCCCCCGACTGGGTAGGCGACGCCGTTCTCTGTTTGCCTCTTCACGAAGAACAGACGCTTCCACAGGCCCCAGTGCAGGTGGATTCCGAGAAAGCACTCGCAGAGCGTGATGAAACACACTATCTGCAAGATAGTGTGCGGGGGCAGGTCGCTCAACAGCAGACCATACGTGAATAGTAGCCCCCGAACGAACTCGTGAAGCGGGAAAGAGAGTCCCCGAATCACGAAGTCGTAGAGCATCACCCGCTCGTTGGTTTTGGGGCGCGGGGTCGATTCCTCGGCAGGCTTCTTCCACTTCGTCTCGTCCGCAGGCAGCTGTCCCTCTTTCTTTAGGGACTGGAGGCTCCTGAGGGTGATGGAGGATTTCGACCAACCACCCCTTTTCTTCTACAGCGCGGTGGCGCCGGAGCCGGAGCCGGCGGCCTTCCCCATGGACTAATGGGGGGAGGGTAGGTCTAAGCGAGCTAGCGGTTGGGCTTGGAGCGCGCAAGCTCTGAGGGCCAGCAATGGAGAGCACTGGCGCAAGGAGGAAGATGAAAGCGAGAAAGGGGAGAAGTGCCACTGTGGCTGCCCTCCCCCACGCTTTTGTATGGCGGCCGCTCGAATCGGGGCCGTTGGACATGCCGTGCCTCCACGTGGTTACCATCCGTGCCGCCACGCGGCAGCAGGATGCCAACCGGTGTCTTCCCATTTACTCCACCTCACGCGAAAATCGAGGAGGTTGCCACTGATACGCGCGATAACTGCGTGCACGGAACGGTCACCCTGTGTTCAAAGGCTGACAGCGGGACCCACGTCGCGTCCCGTCCCATCGCCTGCTCTGTGCAGTTTCTCAGTGCGCAGTGATGTCACCCATGACGTCGCTGACCCTGGTGATCCTTTCGAGTCCTACTCAAGTCGACACTATTTAGCAATGATGAAGCCATTCCAAGTCGAGTACCTCCTTGGAATGCCGCAAAGCCCTGACTACGGGCACACTCGATAATTTTCCGCCCCACAACGTGGGGGTGAACTGAAGTCACATATCTTTAGTCCTCAACAGAGTCGACTGGGTTTCTAACACCCGAACTCATGCCAATGACATACTGTCGAGTACGAGATAACTAAAATCTCCTCGATTCCCCAGACCGCACTGCTGTAGAAATCTATCTGGATGCCAGGTCAACGATGTGAGGATAAGTCTCGTAGATCAAGTCTACCGGCCTGGGAGTCGCACCTGCTGCGCTACCTGGTCAAGATCCGTGTCCGCGACGCGATGAAAAATCCTGACGGACGCGTCGGGTACTCAAACTGATGTTGGAATCCGACTCGGTAAGTCCTCCGTGGCACGAGTCGAATTTCCCCAGCTTATTCCGGGCTCAAGCCTGGGGACTCGAGTTTGAGAACGTTAGCATTGTGTTTGCCCTAGAGCAATTAGCTGGTCCTGATCCGTCGAGTGCACCAGGCATGCTACACCCTATCCCTTAGCAAACATCACACTTTAAACAAGCTACGACTATAACTCTCCATCTGAAACACTTGATTGCAAGATTCACCCAAGGCTCTCTGTCTTTGAGTCTCCACCCAACTCTTCGACTCAGCTGGAGACTCGGGGGCTACTGACGTCGGCACACCCGACGGGTTCTCACTTTGAGCCTACCGGCTCCTAGACAGGCTTAAGGCCCACTCAACGGCCCGTTCATTCACTCGAAGCGCAGGTCCATTAAGGACTGGAGCCGCCCTACTGGCGTATGATCCAAGCAAACAGCTAAAGGAAACCTAGTTTTCTACGTACTCGACTTGTAACCCACTCGGATACGACCTCGAGACCCAGCCTCCTATATAAAGGCTGGGAGGGGCACCCGAGTAAGGGATCGACCCAACTTGTAACCTAGCCGCCACCATCGAGCCTTTGGACTAGCGCGAGATCCGTTCTCCGCGGCAGCCATTGGCACATCTTGTAGCTCTCCAATCAATAAAGATCAGACAAGCAGGAGTAGGGGTTTTACCTCCACGAGGGCCCTGAACCTGGGTAAATCGAGTCCCTGCTCCTTGTTAGCCGCCGAGTTCACCAGCGCGCATCCTTCCCCTTCTTCACGAAACCCGAGTATGTCGTACAAGGGATATGCCTTGGTAGCCCCACGACACTAGGTGTATCACCGGCATGGCATTTAACTGGCCTGCCAGGGTGGCCTGAGTGGTGGCAAAGCCGGCTTAGGCTTTGCCGGATGGTGTCACAGGGATGTCCGACAGATGGGCCCATGAGCCAAGGCGACTCGCAGGAGATGGGTCCTCGTGGGCTACCACGAAGGGGTGAACCTTCCAGAAGATGACGCGGTTCTCCGTCAACACATGCGACTAGGAAAGTCGTGTTTAGTTTCCTAGTTGTATTACGAGTCCTAGTAGAACCGTTATTTGTAATGTTGTATTTATGCTATATAGTGGGTTCATGCCTCCAGTAAGCTGGGAGAGTGACAACAACTTCTAAGATTGTGGATGTGTTGTTGCCACTAGGGATAACCTAACGATGCTATGTCCACAGACATATGTAATTGTTTACATTACGCACTTTACTTAATTCGATTATCCGTTGCTTGCAACTTAATACCAACGGGGGACTCGGATGACAACCCGGCGGTGGATTATTAGTCATAGACGCTGTTGGATAACGGTCTATGTATTATGTCGTAATGCCCAATTAAATATCATAGTAATCATCATGTCATATATATGCATTGTCATGCGCTCACTATTTGTCAATTGCCCAGCTATAATTTGTTCACCCAGCATGTTAGTTATCTTTTATGGAGAGACACCACTAGTGAACTGTGGACCCCGGTACATTCTTTTACACTGATTAAAAAACAACAAACTGCAAACTGTTCATTTTTCATTCTCTGCAATTAAACATCATTTTCCACACCATACGTTTAATCCTTTGTTTTCAGCAAGCCGGTGAGATTGACAACCTCACTGTTTCGTTGGGGCAAAGTACTTTGATTGTGTTGTGTGCAGGTCCACGTCAGCGCCGGAATTCCTGGTGTTGCGCCGCATCATATTTCGCCGTTGACAATCTTCAAAAGAGTTGCTGCTCCTACTGGTTCGATAACCTTGGTTTCATACTGAGGGAAACTTGCTGCTAGATTGCATCATACCTTCCTCTTGGGGTCTCCCAGCGAACGTGTGATTCACGTCATCAGGTACTACCGGTACCAGGCCCGGTACAACCGCCGAACACATCTCGAATTAAATCGATTAATTCAGGTGGTAGTCCTAGGTCGGTACCGCCTAGGTACCGTGAGGAATAGAGAGGCGTCATCACCCCCAGCGGTACCTTCCCCGGTACTACCAGCGGTGGTACCGCTCCCTGGAAGGAGCGGTACCTCCGCGGTACTACCGTGGCTTAGGAAGCACCAGGAGTGCGGCAACAATACAACTCCTGGGAGGAGCGGTACTACTGCTGCACGACCCGATACTACTGCTGGACAGTGAAAACGCCTGAAACCCAAACTGTAATAACTTTTGCTAGGAAACTCCGATTAAGATGAAATCAAGCTTGATAGAAAGGTAACAACAAGATCTATAGAACTATGATTGGAAATATTCGGAATAAGCAATAGAGAGGAAATACCACACATGGGAATGTGTGGAACCTTCCTCAAAGATGAACTGGTGGAATCTCCAATACCGAAAACGCAACAAGTTTTTCTTATGAAATCCGTTTTCGGTAAACTTGAGCTTGTCATGAAGAACACGACAAGCACCAAAACCTCACAAGGAGATAGGCCAAATAAGAACAAAGAAAGATGATGACAAGGATGCAAAGATTTGAGATCTCTACACATGATACGATCAAGCTACTCACTCGAGACACTAGTAGGAAAAAAGCTACTAGTAGCATCCCTATTTAGCTTACTAGTAGCGTGCCACCCCCCCCCACGCTACTACTAATGCGCTACTGGTAAAGCTTACTAGTAGCGTGCAACGCTACTGCTAAATATACTGGTAGCGTGCCCCTAGGTCTCACACGCTACTACTAATTTTTTTAGAAAAAAAAACGAGCTCGATTCGGAAGTGGCCGACCAGCGCGCCTCACGGGCGCCACCAGCCACGGGCCTCCCCTGCTCGATTCCTTGGCCATGGGTTGCCGGCGTCCATGGCGGGCGAGTGGAGATCGTCAGGATAGCACTGAGCTGTCAGCGGCGCTGTGGTGCTTTCCGGCGTCGAGCTAGAGGTGGCTGGCCGAGGATGAGCTTGTGGAGGCGACGGGAGGCGGCATGGGAGAGGGCTGCCACGATGAAGGTGAGCAGGAGCATGGAAGGGCATCGAGGATGAGCACGGTGGGGGAGAAGCAGCGGCGGCGCGGGTCGGAGCTGCAGCCCGGCGGAGGAGGAGGTCGCGAGCTCGTGGGAAGAGACCCGGCCGATGACGAGCGCAGAGGGGCGGAGGAGGGTCGACGGCAGCAGGACGGTGCAGAGGCGCCGGAACTGTGGACGGCTGGTGGCGGAGCTTGTCGAGGTGAAGGCCGACGGAGCGGATAGAGAGGAGGCCAGATGCGCTCGGGTGCGAAGAGCTGGACGGCGGCACGAAGAGGAGGGAGGCGGCGCCGTCCCTGGCGGCGGGGAGAGGCGCTCGGGGGAGAGGATGAGCGAGCTCAGAGGGGCGGCGCTGCGCTCGATCTGAGGGAGAAGGAGAGCGACGGGTTGCTCTCGGGGCTAAGTAATCCCATAATGGTAGCGTGCGGCCGAAGCGCACGCTACCAGTCAGCGTCCCCCCCCCCCCGGACAGAAATTAGTGGTAGCGTGCCACCCATGTGTGCACGCTACCAGTAAGCTGTTACTGGTAGCGTGCCACACAGTGGGCACGCTACCACTAATTTCTGTCCGGGGGGAACGCTGGGGCCCACTTACTAGTAGCGAGCCCTTGCGCCACGCACGCTACCAGTATATGTTACTGGTAGCGTGCCCTTAAGCAACACGCTACTACTAATTAGCAGTGATGTGTCCCATGGCTGGAACGCTACTAGTAGGATTCAACCTATAAGTTTTTTCCTACTAGTGAGAGCCCCTCTTGATAGTACGGCTATCTATCCTATAACCCGGTCTCCCAACTAACACCATGAGACCCGTAAAATAGAAACCCTATCAAGGACATACCTTTGCCTTGCGCATTCCACTTGAGGTAGATGATGACGATCTTGACATCCTCAAGTTGAACCACCTTTCTTGATTGCGCTCCGCTTGGTGAAGACTTGCAAATTGCTCCCCCATACTCCACTATGGTTGAGTGTCTATTAGGTACATCTTCACTTGACCATTATCTCCAAGTGGGTGGCAAGCACCAAGCATGCGATCTTTGATATGGCTCATCTTGAACTTGCACACCGCAACCTTGATGACGATCACCAAACTTGACGTCATCCTCCATGGGCTATATGAGATCTTCCTTTTGATGCAAGCCCATGGAAAGATACTTAACCCCACATAGAAACTTGTCTCTTCTTTTCTCTCTTCTTTAAGATGATGTCTTGAAGATAAATATGAATGACCACGCCATCTTATTCTTCAAGACATACTTCCAATATGCTCAACTCTCTCTTGACCAAACTTCGGATATCCCCATGAATAACTCTTTGGTCATCACTTCATCATCATGAATCCAACACATGGACTTCAAGCTTTTTCCTATGGACAAGATCTACAAGTACCACTCAATGCAAACATTAGTCCATAGGGATTGTCATTAATTACCAAAACCACACATGGGGTCACCATGCTCTTGAACCCCCACCCTCAACCTGCCCTCCTGGCATGTGTGAGTGAGCTGGCGGAGTCATTAGCAGCATCACCCCTTTTCTCCCTCCTGGCGAGGGTGGTGATGCCTGCCTAGAGAGAATCGGAGTAGTACCCCCTCGTGGGGTACGTGGCGAGTCACAACAGTCCAGCTGGCCCGTCCCCTCACCAAGTGTCGAAGTCGAGGTGGAGGAAGAGACCACGGTAGTCTGCCAAACACCAGCAACAAAGACCTTCCCGTCAGCCTGAACCGCTGCTCCGACACAGAGATCCTGCCCGACAGCCTGTCCCGCTGCCTTGGCAGCCTGTTGCGTGGGCTCGATCGGCCAAAGGCGAAGACGAGAGGTGGTGCCGAACAAACCCCAACGTCATGCTCCACCTCCGCCATGTATGCCCAGGATTGGCGAGGCACCAAAACACTATGGCGCAAATTTTCCTTCACTTGTAATTAGGTTTCCAAAGAAAAAAGACCCAAATGGTATAACCGGCAGCGACTCCGCTAAATGAGAGATTTGAGATACCGTTGTACCTTCCATCCTAGGCTTCTCTGGTTGTTCATTTTTCTCATCATTTTTGAACCCATTAAAGTCCTTCTCAGAATTGTTAGCCTCATCTTTCTTGGGTTTATCATCAACATCACACTAATCTGGCATGTCAGCGTCATTATTAACCTAAGTCCCCAGCGGTACCTCAACCTCGAACCCAAGCTGATAACCATCTGGCATGTCAGTGTGGCCCTTTTTTTTTTGAAAATCTCGCCGACGAACGGCGCTGGGACGGAGGACTCACCTGAGATGTAGAAGACGCAGCCGGCGTTCTCCTCGGATCGCCCCTCCGTTTGTGGTACACCTGGATCCACTCTGCGGCATTGAAACTCTCCAGCGCGAACGTGGACGGAGACAACACTGGACGTCGCACGTCGGTGACCGGTGATCTTGAGAACCTCGTCGGCGGCGACCACCCATCAATCCCTGCAGATGGAGATCGTACATTGCAGTTTCCCGCGACGCCTCACTGGCTTGCCTTATCTTCTTTCTCCTCTTCTCTATTCTTGTTGACACCGCTGAGGACGTTCCGTGTAGATCTTTGTCACCTTCCGACGGCGGCGTGCTACAGAGGTAGGTCGTCGCCCTTCCCGACGATGCCGCTCCCTCCGAGAAGCCCTCCGGCGACCGGTCTTCCTCGTCGCTGTCACTCTCCCACGACAGCTCCAGAATCGCCCCAACAGGCTTCCAGAAATCTGGCTCATCTCTAAAATACATATGCTTTTCAATTTTTTTTGAACCCTTGTTCTGTGCTGTGTTCTGAGCGCTACCCCATTCTTTCCTTCAAATTTCTTTTCTTTAATTTAAATTTTTTATATAGTGATCTTGGAAAATTCTACCACATGAACGTGTTGTTTTTTCTGTAAAGGGTGCATTGCTGTATTCTCCTTAACAAAAAGTCAAATTATGCTAACCTTATGCCGAGATCGTGGCCTTTGAGTCTATTTGACAGTCGGCTGTTTTTATTTTCACCAACAGTCGAATTTCTTGCACTATACCAACTCCTACTAGCGTTATTCTGCGCTCCAGCATGTTTAGTCCAAAATAAATAAACGGTTTAAGGAAACAGACCAGGAAAATATATATGAAAAAAAATCCCCATGTTGCATCTTGCTTTACATGACGTTGTACATGACACATGAACGAATGGAGAAAGTTGCCCGCTTCAATCACTAGTGGAAAACACACATATAGCCCCGGTTGGGGGGGGGGGACCTTTTGCACCGGCTAGCCAACCGGGTTGGCGAAAGCTTGGCTAAAGGCCCCCCCTTTCGCACGGTGGCCTTACGAACCGGGGCAAAAGGATGCCCCACGTGGGCACTGCACAACGAGCTGGCCTGCACCCTTTTACCCCGGTTCGTAATACCAACCGGGGCACAAGGATCTCTGCCGCGGCAGAGTTTTTGGCGTTTTTCTGCCGCGGCAGAGTTTTGGGGTGTTTTCGTTTTGCGCTGTTTTTTCGGCCGCGGTAGGAGGATCTGTGAGAGGTTTGCGCTTAAATGACATATATATTATATTTGTTCCACATTGACAATATTCATACAGATCATTGCATGCATGGATATCATCAGAAGATCATTACATTGAGATCACATATACATTGAGATCATGACATATATTTGAGATCACTTATACATTGAGACCATCTACATACATGCATGGAGATCATTGTTCATAATGGAATGGTCCCTTTGGATTTATGACTTCCTTAAGCAAAAATCCCGCCAATTCCTCTTGAATTGCTTCTAAGCGGCCAGTCGGTAGGAGCTCCTCCCGTATGTCGTGCAACCTTAGAGTCCTTATATTCCTCCTCCGCTCACTCACGATATTCCTTATGTTCTCCATGACATAGAATGCACATAAATTTGTTCCCGCTGGCTGCTGAGGGCACTTTACGAGAAATATAATTCAATCAAATAATGCTCAAGCAATTAAAGAGATGCGTGAATCTAGCAAGTACTACTTACGATGAGTGTATCAACTTGCATATCCGTTTGCGTAAGACCTTGTTGTTCCTTCCTGAACCGCTTCCAAGCCCTGTCCGGGAAAGAAAAAAAGAATAAAGGGGTCATCGTACGATAATGATTGAACAAAAGGGGACGGTATAGTGCGACAATGATTGAACTTAACTGTTGAGCATTGAAATCACGGACGTGTACTCCTCTTGTTCTTTATTCATAGAGTCCATGAGATCAACTACTCCGGTGTCAACATGAATGTTGAGAAGAATCCAGTGGAAACTGCACACGTTTATATACACAGTCATGCATAACTCATCAATGACACTTAACATCGAGTTAGCAAAATAGAAATGTGCAGGAATATGCAGAAGACAGTAACACTCACTGATGTCTGTAAGGAAATAGTATTTCACTACAGTAAAATTGTTTCTCCGGAAACATAAGCATGTTATTCTCCGTTTCCCTGGGGTATTGGTCTAGCATTGCATCATTGACGACATATGGGTCAATGAACCCAATGCCACCGGTTCCTGAAGATTCCCGAATCTTCATTCTGCATAATATATATCGTACAGTGAGGATAATAAGAAGCAATGACCGAACAAGCTGACGTAGAGACTTAATTAATTACATAAATAAATTAATCACTTACAGACAATAGGTGCTGATGATCGCTTTGTCGAGGGCGTCTAGATTATAGAGGTCAAAAAGATCTTGAAGATAAATACAGACCGAGTCGTCGCGGAAGAAATGCTCCTCTGTAACTTTCACCATGAGTGTATCCAGCCCATTTTTTGAGGCTTGCAAGTACCACTGATGCAGTTGACGCTTCAGTGTGGATAGAGAGCCGAGCTGCTCAGGTCTGATGAGAGGCTTCCCTGGCTCATATTTCCATGCTGCGAGGGGATCAGCAATTGTGAAGGACCCGTCGCGACCGCTTAGCAATTGCTCAATGGTCATACCACAATCTCTGGCAAGCCTACTAACTGCTTCTATATCAATTGGCTCGGAGGGATTCTGTGCAGCGGCAACACCTTGAGCGGGGAGGCCGCTTGTTTTTTCTGCTCCCCGAGTTGTGTTCCCCTTCTTCACGGCTTTGGAATAAGTCTTCAATAAACCGCGCTCATAGTCAGATGGCAGATTTAGCTGAACTTGGGATGGCATTTCTAGCAGATCCTTGAAGTGTTTCTGTACTGCCGGATCTATTGGCTCCTTTGGCGGCTCCGAGGGTTTCTTTCCCCACATAGACATCTGACGTTTCGTGTCCGCAGCCACCCACGCATCGTTCTGCTCGTCAGTCATATGGTAAGGCAACACCTCTGGCGGCGGCTTGGGTTTCTTCTTCGGAGCAGCTTTCTTCTTTGGGGAAGACTTAGAGGTACCACCCTTCCGCTTTTCCCCGTGGGACTTAGTGGGCGGCGGAGTCGGCTGAGGCAGCGGAGATCGAGTCGGACTCGAGCTGCTGAGGTCCATGGCGTCGAGGTGTGGAATCGTTGTAGGTGGTTGTGGTGGCGGTGGACTGCGTCTCGGAGAAGGAGGTGGTGGTGGTGGCGGCGGACTGCTCATCGGAAACACTATGCCTTTCTTTTTCCATAGTATGATGTTATTGACGGCTTCTCCCAGTGTCTCTACATCATCACCTCTAGGGATGTCAAGCCGCAATACCCTCCAAGCCTCCTGAACATCATCCACACCGGCACGAGCATAGCCAGGTGGAATCGGACGGCTATGGCAGGTCGCTCCATCTACACAAGGTAAAGCATAGCCGTCCGCCACCTTGATGGATACATTCGAAACCGACACATGTAGCTCACAGCTTGTCTTCTCCTTGATTGCACCACGGCCTCCGTCTGTGCAGCAGCATCATCTATCATCCGTGTACTATTCATCACCGCTGCATCGTCAGCCCGGACCTCCGTTGAAGCCAGGACCTCCGTTGAAGTCAGGACCTCCGTTGAAGCCAGGACCTCCGTTGAAGGCAGGCCCTCCGTTGAAGCCACGCTGCTCCGGTGTTGAGTTTGGCCTCCGTCGAATGTAGGGTCTTGCTGCTGGGAGCGCAGTCCTCTAAGCTCGTCAATCTGCTGCTGCTGCCGCTGAAGACTGGCTTCGAGTTCTCCAATCCGTTCTGCGACCTCCGCCTCCTTCCGCTTCTTTCCTCTCTCTCGGCTTCTATATGGATATACGCAATCTTACTTGGTAAACCCAGTCGACCACGGATATTGTCCCAAGCCTCATGTCCAGCCGCCATGTTCCGCATTCCCGAGGGCCTTCGTCAGCTCGTCATTCTCTCGATCCGGCTTGAATTCTCCCGCTTTAACCTCTTTGAACACTTTTTCAAGTGCCACAAAGGGGGCCTTTATTTTTTCACACATAATAAGGTTCCCGTTTGCGTCAAACTTTGCCCCATGCCCAAGTAACCAATTTCTTGACCTCCGGGGAAAATCATGTGTACCTGGAATGATCCCCTTAACTCGCAGATCTGCCTCAAGTTTATCAAACTTAGGCAATGCAACTCTGTAACTACCTGAACCCATAGTATGGTGATATATCTTCTTCGCCGCATTTGCCTTATTCTTTGCTGAGCTTTTCTGACCCTGTGTTGATTGCTTGTACGCCAAAAATGATGGCCAGTGTTGCCTCTGCTTCTCTAGCGGCCCCTCGAATATTGGGACTCTGTTTTTCTTTTGATATTCTTTCCATAATCTTTTCTTGTAAGCATTGAAAGCCTCGGCCATCTTCTTAAGAGCCCAGTGCTTGACTGCGTCGCGCATTTCCTTTTCTTCCTCCTCAGTATCACATTCTGGTAGCCTGAAATGGTTCATGAGCTTGTCGAAAAGAGCCTTTTTGGACCGGTCAGAGACAAAAGAAACTCCAGGACGATCGTCTTCCTTTGCTGGCTCATGCCATTCTTGAATACTTATCGGGATGAGGTCCCTAACAATAACTCCACATTGATTTGTAAACTTAGTTGCATTCTTAACGGGATAAGCAGGTTCGCCGGTACGATAGACTGACTCGATTATCAGATGCTCTCCAGAGGACATCTCTCTAGCCGGGCCTCGTTTCGACTTCTTCCTAGATGACGTCGATGCAGAGGTCTTCTTGGAAGCAGTAGGCTCCACGACCTTCACTAAGGCTTGTTCCTCGTTGCTTTTTTCCGCTTCCACATCTGATCCTTGCAATTGCTCTTCTTCCTCCATTCCCTGACCTGAATCGTTCAGGTACTGCGAGCCGTCGTCTTGATCTCCACTGTCATTGGGTCCAACGGGGAGTGTACTTTCATCTATTATCTGGAACACCTGTTCTTCACCCTATCTGCCGTCCATAGCTCAACTAATACAAATGGAAGATAAAATACTTTAGTAAGTCAAATAGTTCTAAAAATGAAATACTTCAATAATAAAATTCAATTAATGACAACACATGAATTAAAGAGGTGGCAACACATTGTAATATTTCTACACATGTCACTAAGTCATATGTTTACTAAGTAAAATGTTTACTAAGTAAAATGTTTACTAAGTAACATATTTGAACAACTCAAATACTAAGTCTACTAAGTAATATTCTACTAAGTAATATTCACTAAGTCAATAAGTCATACAAAAAATTCACTAATTCAATAAGTCATACAAAAAATTCACTAAGTCAATAAGAAATGTCTAAGTAAATAAGAAATGTCACTAATTCACTAAGTAATATTCACTAATATTCCTAAGTCAAATAATTCCTAAGTAAATATTCACTAATTATACTAAGTAATATTTCTAAGTACTAATTATACTAAGTACTAATTACTAAATATTCCTAAGTACTAATTATACTAAATCCTAAGTAGAATTCAACTAATTCAACTAAAAATTCTAAACCCTAAGTAACTATAAATTCAACTAAATTAATAGTACTACTAAAATCCTAAGTAACTAAGTAATCCTAAGTAAAAAAACTACTAATTATACTAAGTAACTAAATTACTAAAATTAATAGTACTACTAAAATTAATAGTATTACTAAAATCCTAAGTAACCCTAATTATACTAAATAATTAACTAAATTACTAATATAAAAATCCTAAGTAAAAAAATTAATGGAAATGTGCTCTCTGCTCACCTCGAGGAGGAGGGCGCACGGCCCTGGCGAGGAGGAGGGGTGGCGCTAGGGCGCCTCTGCGCCAGGCGGAGCTAGGGCCGGCCGCCGGCGGCGGCGTGGTGGCGCTAGGGATTGGCCGGAGAGCGGCTGCGTGCGCGCGGGGTGGGGGCTGCGCGGGGAGGGGGGTGCGCGCGGGGAGGGGGCTGCGCGAGGAGGAGGCTGCGCGAGGAGGAGGGCTCCGGCGGCGGCTCGCCGGCGAAATTCGGCAGCCTGACGGTGCTCTCGTTTCTCGGCCCATCGTCTTCGCGGAAAACTGCTACGTGTTGGTCTACCCCGGGCCGAGCCACCGCCCGGGGCTATATACCCCCCCCCCCCCCCGCCTTTTACATCGGGCCGAACCACCAACCGGGGTAAAAGACCCTTTTACACTGGGCCGAGCCACCAACCGGGGTAAGGGGGGGGGGGGGTTGGGCGTTTCGTTTGCGCGCGCAGACCCCCCTTTTACCCCGGTTGGTGGCTACAACCGGGATAAAAGAGATTTTTTCATTTTGCGCAGCCCCCGCCATTTTTTTTCTGCCACTTTTTAAACTTTTCAAACATTTAAAAAAACCTAGTGTGAAAACAAGGTGGAAAACATGAACTGTGTTTAAAATTGTTTTGAATTTGGAAAAACTTTCAATATGAAAAGTGTTTAAAATTGCATAAATATTTCAAATACATTTTCTGTTTTCAAAAATAATTATTCTAACTATTAAAACTAGTAACAATTTTTGAATATGTAAACATTTTAAAAAACCTAGTTTATGAATTGTGTTGAATTTGGAAAAACTTTCAATATGAAAAGTGTTTAAAATTGCATAAATATTTCAAATACATTTTCTGTTTTCAAAAATAATTATTCTAACTATTTAAACTAGTAACAATTTTTGAATATTCAAACATTTAAAAATACCTAGTTTATGAATTGTGTTGAATTTGGAAAAACTTTCAATATGAAAAGTGTTTAAAATTGCATAAATATTTCAAATACATTTTCTGTTTTCAAAAATAATTATTCTAACTATTTAAACTAGTAACAATTTTTGAATTTTCAAGCATTTAAAAATACCTAGTTTATGAATTGTGGACCGGCCTGGGGCTAAAGGTCTGTTAATTTCTTCCCGCCATATTTCTTCCCTCCTTCGAACTTCAACGAGGCTGGCCGTCGGCTGTGGTGGCGCGGCCGGACTCTCCAGAGCGTCATGGACTACATCACGGCTGGCGATAACCCCCGCCTGCGCTACCCTCAGTTCTAGTCCAGGCGTGCTCCCCCGTCGAGGTTCGATCCCCCATCCGACGACAGCGACGACGACGACGGCGGGGACTACGACGACTACGAGTACATGTATTATAGGCCTAGGCAGGAGTATGACTAGACCTCAAGATCCACTGTACCCAAGATCCACTGTTGTCATTCACTGTTGTCATTCCATATTGCTGGTCTAGCTACCTGTGTACCCCGCCTCCTGTTAGCCGAGACGCCGAAAACGTGTGAAAACAAGGTGGAAAACATGAAAAACAAAGTGGAGACGTGCAAAAACATGTGGAAAACAGAGGTGGACTAATCCAAATACATGAACCATGAAGGTTTAATACATTATTACACAGTAGTCTAACAATATTATATGAACCATGAAGGTTTAATACGTTATCCCCAACTAGTGCCGCCATTGTTTACTTTTCTGCCGTAGCCATGGAGCATCTTCATTATTTAACGCGATGCTTGGGTCAGTTTTCACTTTGAAGGGCGGAATTTCATCAAAGTTATTATAATCTTCTGACATGTCTGTCTTGTCCTCCACTCCCACGATGTTTCTTTTCCCTGAAAGAACTATGTGGCGCTTCGGCTCACCGCATGATGTATTTGTTTTCTTATCTTTTCATTTCCTCGGTTGGGTAGACATGTCCTTCACATAGAAAACTTGAGCCACATCTTTGGCTAGGACGAATGGTTCGTTTCTGTACCCAAGATTCTTGAGATCCACTGTTGTCATTCCGTACTGCTGGTCTACCTTTACTCCTGTCATCTTGACCCATTGGCACCGAAACAGAGGGACCTTAAAATTAGGTCCATAGTCAAGTTCCCATATCTTCTCTATGTAACCATAATATGTCTCCTTTTGCCCATTGGATCTCGTTGCATCGAAACGGACACCACTGTTTTGGTTGGTGCTCTTTTTATCTTGTGCGATCGTGTAAAATGTATTCCCATTTATCTCGTACCCTTGGAAAGTCAGTATAGTCGAAGATGGTGACCTGGCCAACAAGTACATCTGATCTTTAACAATGGTGTTATTCATGAGTTCTGTCTGCAACCAGGCGCTGAAAGTCGCCATGTGTTCATCATTAATCAAGGCGTCAGACTGCCCCGGGTTTTTGGACCGTATAATATTCTTGTGTTCCTCGATATACGGAGCCACCAAGCTGGACATTTGTAGAACTGTGTAGTGTGCTTTAGTGGAAGAATGCCCATCCATACATATCCTTGCTCTCCTTCCTAGCATGTCTTTTCCACTCATTCTCCCCTCATGCCGCGATTCGGGAACACCAATCGACTTAAGGTCTGGCATAAAGTCAACACAAAACTCAATGACCTCCTCTGTTCCATAACCCTTGGAGATGCTTCCTTCTGGCCTAGCACGGTTATGAACATATTTCTTTAATACTCCCACGAACCTCTCAAAGGGGAACATATTGTGTAGAAACACAGGACCGAGAATGGTAATCTCTTTGACTAGGTGAACTAGGAGGTGTGTCATAATATTGAAGAAGGATGGTGGGTACACCAACTCAAAGCTGACAAGACATTGGACCACATCTGTCTGTAACGCTGGTAGACTTTCTGGATTGATTACCTTCTGAGAAATTGCATTGAGGAATGCACATAGCTTCACAATGGGTAGTCGAACATTTTCCGGTAGAATCCCCCTCAACGCAACCGGAAGCAATTGCGTCATCAGCACGTGGCAGTCATGAGACTTTAGGTTCTGGAATTTTTTCTCCGCCACATTTATTATTCCCTTTATATTCGACGAGAAGCCAGACGGGACCTTGATACTACTCAGTACTTCAAAAAAAATTCCTTCTCTTCTTTGGTAAGAGCATAGCTGGCAGGACCACCTTGAAACCGCTCAGGATACTTGCCGTCTCGTCCTTTCGTGTGTTGCTGGTGCTGCCGTGCTTCAGATGTATCTTTTGACTTCCCATACAAGCCAAAGAAGCCTAGCAGATTCACACAGAGATTCTTCGTCAGGTGCATCACGTCGATCGCAGAGCGGACATCTAGGACTTTCCAATAGGGTAGATCCCAAAATATAGATTTCTTCTTCCACATGGGTGCGTGTCCGTCAGCATCATTCGGAACAGGTTGTCTGCCAGGACCCTTTACAAAGATTACTTTCAAATCCTTCACCATATCAAATACATCATCACCAGGTTGGAGCATAGGCGCCTCCCGGGTATCTTCCTCACCATTGAAATGCTTGCCCGGTTTTCTTAAGGGATGCTTGCGCGGAAGAAAACGACGATACCCGAGGTACACAACCTTCTTACTTTTATCCAGATATATACTTTCAGTGTCATCTAAACAGTGTGTGCATGCATTGTATCCCTTGTTTGTATGTCCAGAAATGTTACTAAGAGCAGGCCAATCGTTGATGGTTACGAACAGCAGCGCTCGTAGGTCAAATTCCTCCTGCTTGTGCTCATCCCACACACGGACACCTTTTAAGTCCCATAACTATAAAAGTTCATCAACTAATGGCCTTAGGTACACATCAATGTCGTTGCCCGGTTGCCTCGGGCCTTGGATGAGCACTGGCATCATAATGAACTTCCGCTTCATGCACAACCAAGGAGGAAGGTTATAGATACATAGAGTCACAGGCCAGGTGCTGTGACTGCAGCTCTGCTCCCCAAAAGGATTCATGCCATCTGTACTTAGACCAAACTATAAGCTCCTTGCGTCACCTGCAAAGCGTGGGAACTTTCTCTCGATTTTTCTCCACTGCGACCCATCAGCGGGGTGTCTCAACATCTCGTCTTTCTTACGGTCTTCCAGGTGCCATCGCAACAGCTTGGCATGCTCTTTGTTTCTGAACAACGTTTCAACCGTGGTATTATAGGAGCATACCACATCACCTTTGCAGGAACCTCTTCCTGGGGCACTCACCCTCAACATCGCCAGGGTCGTCTCGCCTGATCTTATACCGCAATGCAGTGCATACCGGGCATGCTTCCAAATTCTCGTACTGCTCACCGCGATAGAGGATGCAGTCATTAATGCAGGCATGTATCTTCTCCACGTCTAATCCTAGGGAGCAGACAACCTTCTTTGCTTGGTATGTACTGTCGGGCAATTCATTGTTTCTTGGAAGCTGCTTCTTCATTATTTGCAGCAACTTTGTAAATCCGCTGTCAGTCACACCGTTCTCTGCCTTCCATTGTAGCAATTCCAGTGTGCTACCCAGCTTTTTCTGGCCATCTTCGCAATTTGGATACAACAATGTTTGGTGATCCTTTAACATCTGGTCGAACTTCACCCTCACCTTTTCAATTTCGCATTCTGCCTTTGCATCCGTAATGGCCTAGCCAAGATCATCGATGGGCTCATCTGGTGCCTGGTCTTCTGCTTCTTCTTCATCATTATCTTCCATTCCAGTACCAGTACCGTATTCAGGGAACATATCATGATAGTTGTCATCATTCTCTTCTTGTTCGTTGTCTTCCATCATAACCCCTCTTTCTCCGTGCTTGGTCCAACAATTATAGCCGGACATGAAACCGGACTGAAACAGGTGGCTGTGGATGACTCTGTGGGAAGAGTGTTCCTTCTGATTCCGACATACAGCACATGGACAACACATAAAATTATTCCGCTTGTTTGCCTGGGCCACATCGAGAAAATAACCCACGCCTTTCATGAACTCAGTAGAGCGTCAGTCAGCGTACATCCATTGCCGGTTCATCTGCATTATATAATTATCAAGAACCATTACATAACATCGTGAATAGAGAAATGACCACCGTACATCGACAGATGAAAGTATAAAGTTGGTACCTCGACCGAGGAGGAAAGAACGAGGAGAAAGCTTAATTAATTAAGTGTGGCTCGGACAACTTAAATCATGTTTGTTTTGTGCGAGCTGAAATGGCGTCTCGGGCATTTCATCGAACACCTCTAATGCAGAGGAGGGAAAAAAAAATTAGCACACACCCCCCTCACACATTCTATGTCCTCCAAAGTGAGTGGCATGACGAGAGGAGTGGGCTGGCAGGGTTTATATATAGGGGGGGCCTTTTACCCCGGTTGGAGCCACGAACCGGGGCAAAAGGTGTTGCGGGCGCAACACCTTTTGCCCCGGTTCGTGGCTCCAACCAGGGTAAAAGACCCCCCCACGAGCTGCTCTGCTCGCCCCACCCCTAGCTCTGCAGCCTTTAGCCCCAGTTCGTAGCCGAACCGGGGCTAAAGGGGTGTTTTGCGCTGATCATAAGGGGTGTTCTCCACTAGTGAATGTATATACGAGTAGTAAATTACGTGTCCAACCAGTGTATATAGTGTTAATTCTAACTGTAAATATCCATGTATAGAAAATAATTCTGCGTGTAAGAACAGTTGTAAATTTACAAATTAACATGACCATATCATGTGTAAAATACCTAGTAATTTACATGTAGATAAAAAAGTTTTGTATATACCACCGTAATTATCAGGCGTATTGGTTGATTTATGGTCAGAGTCACCCCAAAAAATCATTAATGTCCAATGTAAGAAAACTATATCAACGTAGAAAAACTTTTGTATATACCACCGTAATTGTCATGTATATACAACAACCTAGTAATCTATGTGTTGAAAAAACTTATGTATATACCACTGTAATTATCATGTATATACAAGAATCTAGTATTTCACGTGTAGGAAAAATTTATGAATATACTATTAATTATCATGTATATACAATGTAAGAACCTAGGAAAAGCCAAAAAATATAAAATGTCTAGCCTGTAGAACTAAGCCTGAGACGAAGGCCCGCCCACATAGCACGCCCCCTCTCAGTGCAAGAAAAGGAAACGGACAAAGAAAGCTGACACAATCTGGTCTCTAGAAAAAAAACTGCCAGGAAAAGCAGAACGACAAAAAAAAGATCCAACGGACAAAAAATTCGACTGTTGACGAAATAAAAAACAGCCGGCACAATGCTGCCCACAGGTTTGGGCAATGGTATATTCCACTCTCCTTAATTTCGTCCAGGAAACCCTGAAGCATCTCCGTGAACTTGCCAAATCCTCAGAACGCTAGAAGTTTCTAGGCACTACACTACACCGCCACCATACCTAGCTACCTCATGTCACTGTCTACCTCCTCAGGTAGCCCGTGGATTTGGCAACTGGCAAAAATGCTCATAAAATTTAAAATATGCCTTTATAACCTTTTCTTTTTACGATGATATCGCTTGCACTGCCTTTATAACCTTTTCTTTCTTGTCCATTTCTGCCTTATATAAATTTAAAATATGTCACGATCAGGCTGTCGACTGAGAATTTAGTGGACCAAGATGTCAGTCTCAAATGTTAATTTATGGAGTATTAGAGTGATGAGCATTAGGAAGAGAGAGACATGGACTCGAAGTTCAGCCGCAACTCGAAGCGCGTTGTTTATTCATAAGTCGACGCTAAAAACACAAGATGATAGATCAGACTCGAAGCGGCAACTCGAAGCGCGTTGTTTATAGAGAACTTGCCTGTGGCAAGATGGTTAGGAGGGTGGTTGTACCTCCAGCCCACCAGAGTTCAAACCCCAGATTTGACGGTGGTGTTTCTCATTTAGGCGGAATATTCTTCAGTGGGAGGCGACGTTCCCGTCGACAGCGAGGCGCCCGTGGTGACTTCGTCAATCTCAAGACTCAACCGCCGGCTCAGTCTCTCGGAGGTGCTCATAGAGGTAGGGTGTGCGTGTATACGTTCATAGGGGTGAGTGTATGCGCGTGTATGTGAGCGTCTGCGTTGTACTGTGTTTCGCAAAAAAAAAAAAGCGCGTTGTTTATTCATCTAGTAATGATATATGTGGACCGATATATAGTATACACCCGGCCCCCCTCTCTGTACCCAACCAACGGCACCGCTCCAACAAACAGCAAGCTAGGGCCGATGCCGAACGGAGCGCACATGTGCGGGGAGCACGACGGCACGGTGCCGGCGGCGGTGGCGCGGCACCACGAGCACGTCGCAGGCGGGCGATGGTGCTGCTGCTCTGCGATGGTGCAGCGCGTGGCGGCCCCCACGGAGGACGTGTGGTCGGTGGTCCGGCGCTTCGACCAGCCGCAGGAGTACAAGAGCTTCGTGCGCAGTTGCGCGCTGCTGGACGGGGACGGCGGCGTGGGCACGCTCCGGGAGGTGCGCGTCGTGTCGGGCCTCCCCGCGGCGTCCAGCCGCGAGCGGCTCGAGATCCTGGATGACGAGCGGCACGTGCTGAGCTTCCGCGTCGTCGGCGGCGAGCACCGCCTCCGGAACTACCGCTCCGTGACCACCGTCCACCCTGGTGAGGCGTCCACGACGCTGGTGGTGGAGTCGTACGTGGTGGACGTGCCCCCCGGGAACACCCCCGACGACACCCGCGTCTTCGTCGACACCATCGTCAAGTGCAACCTCCAGTCCCTCGCCGAGAAGCTCGCCGGTCGGCAGGCGGCGTGCGCGCAGTGATCCATCGACTTGACCCGATGTCGCCTTACCTTTCTAGCTCTAGTCTTCGATCGTTCGTTCCTTCCCCTCTGTGTTTTGTTCATGTTAAGATTGACAAGAGAATGAATGAGTAAAAATCAGTACTAGCTTGGATTGGAATCTGCATCTTCTTTCTTGCATGCTGCTCAAATTAATATGGCAAAGTGTTGGGAATTTTTTTATACAGAAATTTCACAAATATTACGCGAAACTAATCAATTTCAAAAATATTGCTCTGTCGGGCTTCGGCGAAAACGAAACCATCGTTTCGATTTCGGGTAAGCCGAAAGGTGACACCTGCAGCTTTTGACGCCGAAAGGGCTTTCGTCTTGGTCATAACCGAAAGGAACGCACGGGAAGCCCGCCCAGGCAATACATGCTGTCGCGCTCCTCCAGCAGGACGTGAACGTCGTCGCCCTCGCCCAGCACGGCAACGCTGCCGGCCGCGCCATGCACGTCGTCGCGCTCGTCCAACACGGGAATGCCGCCGTCCGCGCCATGCAGGACGTCCTTCTCGCCCAGCACGCCGCCGTGCTCGCCCAGAACGACGCCATGCACGTCGTCGCGCTCGTCCAGCATGCCGCCATGCACGCCGTCGCGCTCGTCCAGCACGAGCAGCACGGGAAGGCCGCTGCGCTCGCCCAGCACGGGAACTCCGCCGTCCGCGCCATGCAGGACGTCGGTCTCGTTCAGCAGCAACGGGAGGACGGCGCGCTCGGCAACGACGGCAAGGACAGGAAGACCGTCGCCGGCAACAGCACTGACTCGCGCTCCGTCTCCGCCCGCACTCCATGGACAGCCCAAGACAACGCCATGAACGTCGCTGCCCACGCCATGGAGGCCGCCGCCCGCCCTCCTCCGAGACTGCCCTCGCGCGGGCCTTTCGTTTTGCTCTAAACCGAAACATCCTTTCGTTTTGGCCGTAACGCGAATTGCATTAAAAACGAAAACGAAAAGTACCTTTCGTTTTTACCCAAGCCGGCCGGAAAGTCTCTCGCTCTGGAGCGCGACCGGTCACCCCTTCCTATCGTTCTAGAGTACGACGAAATCAACCTTTCGTTTTCGCCGAAACCGACAGAGCAATATTTTCGAAATTGATTAATTTCGCGTAATATTTGTGAAATTTCTATAAAATAATAATATATTTTTAAAAAAATTATGTGTTTGTGTTGTCGTCCCATCGACATACATCGTCGATAGAGTTTGGCATGTCAGACCAACAAATCTATCGACGTGTTAAAACAGTAGGAAGCGAGTACGTAGTAGGGAGTTGCAGGGGTATGCGTGTAAAATCCACCTGCAGCAACCAAAATATCGGCCATGACGTGAAGTGGACCTGCCTCTGTCAAGGTGGGCCCACACGAAGGTGGTCGGCAGCGGACCGGTGTCACGTGCATATGCTTGATGCCTGTCGTCCAAGCTTCCTTCCTAACAAGCTAACACTTTATTGATTTCACTGCCTGCCCAAGCTTTCTTTGCAATGAGAGCTCCATAATGACATAAGCAAACGCTCTAGAGAGAAACGAGTAGATAGCAGCAGGCCCTATTATATATGGAGTTGCCTCCATATATTACATGCATGCATGGTCGAAATGCAGCAGCAGCTGCTGCTGCTGTATGCAGGCCCTATTATGCATTGTTCAATTTAGTTTTTGCTAGGTTTAGGGAATCTCCAAGGAAACCCAATAGAAGAATGTCCGGACACCTTCAAATTGTATCCGTTTTGGGGTGTTCAGACACATGGGACGGGTGCGTCCCCAATACAATCTCCGTTTTGTTTTTTTCATCGTTTTCTTCATATTTCTATACTTGATTAGACAAATCTATTGCAAAGTAATTTTTAACACACAAATTAATTAAACAACAATTCAAACATTCAAATAACATAGTTCATACAACAATTCAAATTAAAATTCAGAAAGTTCTTGAAAAATGATAAATTGTCCACTAAAACACATGAAACCTATTGGTTTCCTTTGGCAATCCACATGTGCTCAACTAAATCATCTTGAATTTGTTGATGAACACCTCAGTCACGAATGCTGATGCATCAAAAGAAAGTCTCCGAACTCGGCCGGCGCATGATCTGGCTCGACTAGAGGGCCCCTGAAATCTCAATCAAGATAATGTACTAAGTGATCATCACGCTTATTCTCCACAATCAGGTTGTGCATGATGACACAAGCACTCATGATCTCCCACATTTCATCTATCGACCATGTTCTAGCAGGGTGGCGAGCAATAGCCCAATGAGCTTGGAGCACATCAAATGCCCGCTCCACATCTTTCCTACAACTATCTTGTTGTTGTGCAAAGAGATATCTTTTGTTACCTTCGGATTGGAGATTGTCTTCATAAAAGTAGTCCACTGAGGATAGATACCATCGGCAAGGTGGCACATAGATAGCAGCAGTCGAGCAAAGTTCTTTGCAAAAGCAAACACGTCCTGCAGGGGAACCATGGGGATGGCCTAACATAGGAAACAAGCATAACAGATACGACATAAGAACCAAGCAGCAAATCAGATTGCATCAACACTTGTAACAGCAGCATCATCATCATTGGAGCCCAACTCAAGTCCAACCAGGCCCTCCGTGGCGGAGGAGCGCGTCTTCGACCGCCGTCGTGAGGTCGCAGTCCAAGCGGAAAAGGGCGCGGAGAGCATCAACAGCAATGCCGTGGAGCCGACCGTTGAAGAGGTGGACGTACTTGTCGACGGCGGCTTTAGTCAGTTGCTCTCCCTCGTCAACAATGCCCATCCACTGGCATAGTAGCTTTTCCGCCAGTGAAGCCACATGTGTGCTCTTGTTCTTGATGAGACGGGAACTGCTCCGACGGAATGGGAACCCGATGGCAAGAGTCAAATTAGTACACGGGCTCGAGTCCCAGTTGTAATTAATCGAATAGACGGGCTCTATTCCCGGTTGTAATCGAATAGACGGGATCTAGTCCCGGTTGTAATCGAATAGACGGGCTCTAGTCCCGGTCGAATTCTCATAAATATTTCTTTTATGAATATTTTGATATGCTATATTTATTTTTCTGATTTGTAATTAATTAACAATATATATATGTAATAAGCTGGAAAAACAGAAAAAGGCAGAGGCTGCCATGTGGGGCCTCTCTTGTACCGGGCCGTATTACGGACCGGTACAAGAAGTCCTCAGCACGCGCTCTACCACGGCCCCACGTGTTCCTCTCTTGTACCGGGCCGTATTACGGACCGGTACAAGAAGTCCTCAGCGCGCGCTCTGCCACGGCCCCACGTGTACCTCTCTTGTACCGGACCGTAAGCCACCCGGGACTAGGGGGGGGGGGGGCCTCTAGTCGCGATTGAGTCGTCCCGGGTGTGAATCCGGTACCAGAGGTCCTTCCCACCCAGTACAAAAGGCCATTTTACACTAGTGGAGTGTAATTTTTTTTGGGTAATATATGTCTCAAGGGATAAAAATAAGTGCAAACATATGACGAACACCACGCTCTCACACCATGACATAAGCGCACCAACTGGCCATTTTATGCACGCACTTATAAATATTTAAGAATATGTAGGTCAACTTAAGGCTGGCAAGACATATATAATAGCTCCACCTGTAACCATGGATACGTTTAGTACCCATATATCGAAACAGTGGGCGGCGGGTGAAAGGATTACTGCTTATCGAAACAGTAGGTGGCGGTTGTAAGTAACCATGGATATTTAAGTTACCACTGGCTGCTTTTGTTGGCAATCTTAATCCCCCAGCTCACATCCTCACAACGTTGGATGTACGGCAGAACCTTGCCCACGTCCACATCCTTGCTCGCCGCGCAGTCATAGTAGGACGGCGAGTGGAAGCAGGGCTCGACCGAAATGGCCCGCACGCACGGCGGGTCCGGCACCTGCCCCGTTTCGTTTGCCCAGAAGGGCGTGGCGCCTGGCGGGCATGATCCATGGCCGTATCCACTAGTGGAAAACACACCTTTCGTCGAGAGCCAGTTTTGCTCTCGTCGCGGTTGGCTTACGCACCGGTACTAGAGGGTGGCTCTAGTACCGGTTCAAAAACTACGAGGCCGCGCAGGCATGTACCGGGGCCTCTAGTACCGGGCCGTAACACGAGCCGGTACTAGAGGTCCGTGGCAGGGCAACAGCCGCGCGGGCCCGCGCGAGGAAAGCTTTAGTACCGGGTCGTGGTACGGCCCGGTACTAAAGCCAAACGGTTCGCCTCCCACGCACCCACGATTTTAACACACGAGAAAACACGATTGCTACAGTAACCGCGACCATTTCTCTCCCTCTCCTCTCTTCTTCTTCTTCCATCCCCATCCAATTCCTTCCACCATGAATCCACCACCGATCACTCGCTACGGGCAGGTGCTTGCACATGGCACCACCAATCTCAATGTCGTGTACACGAACGACAGCGCTAAGGTGCCGGGTTTTCTTTCCGATTTCAAGTATTGGCTTGACGAAGCTCGGGAGCAAGACAAGTTCATGGGCCTTGATCTCGAGTACACGGCCGATCAAAGAGATGTTGCCGTCATCCAACTTTGTTTCAAGAAACATGTCATGGTCTTCCAGTGGGCAAGGTAATATAAAAACTTGTCTTAGTTTTAAATTGGGCTTATTTTGTTTGTTGATTCATAGGGATAGGAAAATTGCATAGGATAGCAATTCCTCTTTGATTATAGTGAAAGAATTATATATATTGTGCCGAAATATACTTGTGCCGAAAATGAAAGTTGCATATTGGCCATATCGTCGTGGGAGAAAACATGTCTTTTGATTCATAGGAAATGAAGGAAAATTATATATACTTGTGTCGAAATATGCTTCTTGTTATATATTCTTGATTATTATACTTGTTCTAAATTATAATTGTTATATATGATTCTTATTATACTTGTTGTTATGATTAATTCTTATTATACTTGATCTAAAATTATACTTGTTGTTATTCTTATTATACTTGTTGTTCTAAATTATACTTTGTTGCAGCAGTATTTAACATGTGTTCTATTTTGTTGTTGCAGTAGTGACAAGCATTGTCCAACACTCATGGATTTTCTTCGCAGCGGCATACATTTTGCTAGCGTTGATATAACGAATGACAAGATCAAGATGAGACGCACCTGGGGTCTTGAGATACCATCTGCCTGCCACATTGATCTCCAGCGCATTTTCAAGCTTGAGAATGACAAGACTGGAATGGCTGATATGGCAGTCGCCGTGATCGAGGAGGACGACTACGCTGAGATGAAGACAGGATTCCCCAAGAAGCAGCACGATCATTGGGAGAAGACCCCACTTGACGCTTGCAACATTGAGTATGCAGCAAGAGATGCGTACGTTGCATACGAGGTGTACCGCAAGATTAGAATCGTCAACTATGGGCAGCGTCACCTCGTACCGCCACCAGTGCCCCATGGGTCTCCTGTTTGGGGGTATTCTGATCCGGAGGACGATTAATTAGTACTAGTGTTTGCAATGGCAAACAATTTATCTCTAATATTATGTAGTGCTTGAGGGTCTCCTCATCTAGAACAGAGTAGTGTTTGCAGTTTCATATATATGGGTATCTTCAGTACTTTCTGTAATGGTTATCTGAACTATTATTTCTATTAATTATGTCCCTGTTTAAGTATGATATATGTGCAAGGCATTGTGATGCCAAAAGTTTATTATTATTTAAATTCAATATTATTTGAATGCAAGATTAGTATTACTTATTTATTTTTGTTTACTCATATAATTGTTCGGATTTACAAAATAAAGACATATTATTTGTCATATTTCGAGTTACAAATTTATAGATATAAATTATTCAAATTAAACGCACCAGGGCGAAAAAGTTTATCATTATTTAAATTCAATATTATTTGAATGCAACATTAGTATTACTTATTTATTTTTGTTTAATCAAATAATTGTTCGGAATTACAAAATTAAGATATATTATTTGTCATATTTCGAATTCAAATTAAATGCAGAAGTCAGAATTTCGTAGGGTACCTCTAGTACCGGTCTGTGATACGAGCCGGTACTAGAGGTTCCTGTCAGGGCAGCAGCAGCATGGGGCCCGCGCGAGAACCCTCTAGTACCGGGTCGTAGTACCGGGTCGTGCTACGACCCGGTACTAGAGGGTTCTCACTACTATATCATCTTCCACCTTCCACCCCCGAGAGCAGCAGCTCGAGTTCATCACCATTTTCTCCATTGTTCCTCTCTCCCGAGCTCGAGTTCATCTCCATTTTCCTCCACGATTTGTCAAGATTAACGGCACCCATCTTTTCAAGGGTTAGCAACTTGATCCTTTCATCCGGCGTTCCTCATTTTAGCTCATTTCATTTTTTAGGTGCTAGCTAGGTGTTTGATGAAATGCCTAAGTTAGGGAGTTCATTTTTTTATATGCAATTTGAGCTAAAATTAAATTATGATTTGTGTGTTCTAGTGCCGCTCCGTCAAATAAAAGTATAATTTGTGATTTTATATAGTGTCGTCCCGTCCCCTTCCTGACCGCCGTCGATCGCCCGCGCCGCTCCGTCACCGACACCACCTCGGTGAGCCTCTTTTTTTATCTTTTATTTTAAAAATGTTAGTTATATGATTTAAATGCATAATTATTTCTTGTATAATTTTTTTATATTTTTTTATATGTATAGTGTCATGGTTTTGATATCCGTCCCCGTCGGCCCTCGTCCGGTCTATGATTCTGATGTGGTATATTTCTATAACTATTGATTTTGTTTCATGGTTATAACAATCATGCCGACCAAGTTGACATAGATATATTTCTATTTAGGAGGTAGTTGAACCGGAAATTCCAGCCGACCCTATTGTCGAGTTTTTAGAAAAAGAAAACAACGATTTGAAAGCAAAATTGAAGATAAGTGAAGATCTTCGTCTCCAATGCCTGGAAGAGAAGATGGTATTGGACTTGAGATTGCCGACATCGTCGATGCTCACGGGTCAAGCTTGCCGACGTCGTCGCTGCTAACGAGATGAAGATGGATGCAATGCGCGTCAAGCTTAAAAAGATTAGAAAATATGCCATTAGTCAGGAGGCTTGGTATCATTATGCTGTTGGTTCAATAGTTACCTTGGTTGCGATTCTGATCGCATTTGTTGTTGGATTTAAATTCTTTAGATAGTTGTATGTTAGTTTCGTTTGATGTATGTTTCGTGAGAACTATGTATTACATTTGGGCAGTACTCTACTTTGGTTTTAATGTGATGAACTTGTATCAATGAATATGGTCAGTTATGTATTATGTCCGTTTACCGTAATGGGTTTTAGCATCGTGATTGCGTTTAACATACTTATATAATGCAGATGAGCCATCCATGGATGTACGCTGACCGACGCTCTAGAGAGTACATGCAGGGCGTGCAATCTTTTCTCAAAGTGGCTGAGGCAAACAAGCGGGAAGGTTTTATGTTATGTCCATGCCGTAACTGTCGGAATGAGAAGGATTACCCTCGGTCACAAGACCTTCACATCCACCTGATAGAGCATGGTTTCATGCCCGGCTATAATTGTTGGACCAAGCACGGAGAAAGAGGGGTTATGATGGAAGACAACGAAGAAGAACAGAACGATGACAACTACATGTGCCCTGAATACAGTGGTAATGAAAGGGGGGAAGCTGAAGATGAAGAGGTACCAGATGAGCCCATCATAGATGATGATTTACGGCGGGTCATCGTTGATGCACAGACCGAAGCAGAAAGTGCACTCGAGAAGTTGAAGTTGGAGCAGATGTTAGAGGATCACAAAAAAAGGTTGTACCCAACTTGCGAAGATGGGAACACAAAGCTCGGTACCACACTGGAATTACTGCAATGGAAGGCAGAGAATGGTTTATCTGACAAGGGATTTGGGAATTTACTGAAAATAATGAAGCAAAAGCTTCCAAAGGATAACGAATTGCCTGACAGTACGTACGAAGCAAAGAAGGTTATCTGCCCTCTAGGATTAGATGTGCAGAAGATACATGCATGCATTAATGACTGCATCCTCTACCGCGGTGAGTACGAGAATATGAATGAATGCCCGGTATGCGGTGCATTGCGATATAAGATCAGACGAGATGACCCTGGTGATGTTGAGGGCCAGCCCCCCAGGAAGAGGGTTCCTGCCAAGGTGATGTGGTACGCTCCTATAATACCACGGTTGAAACGTTTGTTCAGAAACAAAGAGCATGCCAAGTTGTTGCGATGGCACAAAGAAGACCGCAAGAACGACGAGATGTCGAGACACCCGGCTGATGGGTCGCAGTGGAGAAAAATCGATAGAGAGTTTAAGGAATTTGCACGTGACGCAAGGAACTTAAGGTTTGGTCTAAGTACGGATGGCTTTAATCCTTTTGGGGAGCAGAGCAGCAGTCATAGCACCTGGCCTGTGACTCTATGTATTTATAACCTTCCTCCTTGGTTGTGCATGAAGCGGAAGTTCATTATGATGCCAGTGCTCATCCAAGGCCCGAAGCAACCCGGCAACGACATTGATGTGTATCTGAGGCCATTAGTTGAAGAACTTTTACAGTTGTGGCGTGATGAAGGGGTACGTGTGTGGGATGAGTACAAACAGGAGTCATTTGACCTACGAGCGTTGTTATTTGTGACCATCAATGATTGGCCTGCTCTTAGTAACATTTCAGGACAGTCAAACAAGGGATACAATGCATGCACGCACTGTTTAGATAAGACTGAAAGTATACATTTGGGAAACAAGAATGTGTACATGGGGCATCGTCGATTTCTTCCGAACAGTCATGCCGTAAGAAAGCCCGGCAAGCATTTCAACGGCGAGGCAGATCGCCGGAAGAAGCCTAAGCTCCCTGATGGTGATGTTATATATGACATGGTCAAGGATTTAGAAGTAATCTTTGGAAAGGGTCCTGGCAGTCTATCTGTTCCGAATGACGCTGACAACCATGTACCCATATGGAAGAAGTGCTCTATATTCTGGGAGCTACCCTACTGGAAACTCCTACAGGTCCGCTCTGCAATCGACGTGATGCACGTGACGAAGAATCTTTGCGTGAACCTGCTAGGCTTCTTGGGCGTGTATGGGAAGACAAAAGATACGCCGAAAGCACGACAAGACCAGCAACGTATGAAAGACCCAGACAACCTGCATCCAATGAAGACGGATAAAGGACGTCTAAGTCCTGCTAGCTACGCTCTTACCAAAAAAGAGAAGGAGATATTTTTCGAAGTCCTGAGCAGTTTGAAGGTCCCGTCTGGATTCTCATCGAATATAAAGGGAATAATAAATATGGCAGAGAAAAAGTTCCAGAACCTAAAGTCTCATGACTGCCACGTGCTTATGACTCAATTGCTTCCGGTTGCATTGCGGGGGCTTCTACCGGAAAATGTTCGACTACCCATTGTTAAGCTATGTGCGTTCCTGAATGCAATTTCGCAGAAGGTAATCGATCTAGCCATTCTACCAACGCTACAGAAGGATGTGGTTCAATGTCTCGTTAGTTTTGAGTTGGTGTTCCCACCATCCTTCTTCAATATTATGACACATCTCCTAGTACACCTGGTCGACGAGATTGCCATTCTGGGTCCTGTATTTCTACACAATATGTTCCCCTTTGAGAGGTTCATGGGAGTCTTGAAGAAGTATGTTCATAACCGTGCTAGGCCAGAAGGAAGCATCTCCAAAGGCTATGGAACAGAGGAGGTCATTGAGTTTTGTGTTGACTTTATTCCTGGCATTAAGCCGATTGGTCTTCCTGAATCGCGACATGAGGGGAGACTGAGTGGAAAAGGCACTCTAGGAAGGAAATCAATAATATGTAGGGACGGACATTCTTTCACACAAGCACACTACACAGTTCTACATAATTCCAGTTTGGTGGCTCCGTATATCCAGATGCACAAGAATATTGTACGCTCCGAGAACCCGGGGATGGATGACTCCTTAACTACAAAGGAACACATGGAGAATTTTGGCGGTTGGTTGCACACACATCTCAACAATGACGACACTATCTCAGATGAGCTCTACTTGTTGTCTAGGGGACCATCTTCGACTATTTCGACTTTCCAAGGGTACGAGATAAATGCGAATACATTTTACACGATCGCACAAGATCAAAAGAGCAGCAACCAAAACAGTGGTGTCCGCTTTGATGATTCAACAGACAACAGTGGGCAAAAGGTCACATATTATGGTAACATAGAGCAGATATGGGAACTTGACTATGGACCTTCTTTTAAGGTCCCTTTGTTCTGGTGCAAATGGTTCAACCTGCAAGGCGGCGGGGTAAAGGTAGACCCATTGTACGGAATGACTACAGTGGATCTCAAGAATCTTGCGTACGGCACCGAACCATTCGTTCTAGCCAATGATGTGGCTCAGGTTTTCTATGTGAAGGACATGTCTACCAAACCGAAAAAAAGAAAAGATAAGCAAGCGAATACATCAGCCGATGAGCCAAAGCGCCACATAGTTCTTTCAGGGAAAAGAAACATCGTGGGAGTGGAGGACAAGACAGACATGTCAGAAGATTACAACAAGTTTCATGAAATTCCGCCCTTCAAAGTGAACATTGACCCAAGCATCAAGTTAAATGATGAAGATTGTCCATGGTTACGGCGCAATCAGAAGAAAGGGACACACACGAAGAAAACGTGAAGACTAGATAGGGATGTTGTTGGTGATGTGTAATAATGTATTCAACTTTTATGTAACTGTGTTCTAAAAAATTAGAAGAGAACTGTAAACTCAGAAGTATCACGCATACATCTTTATTTAATCCAGTTACATAGCCCGGGTCCATTTTTATTTAACCATAATACATCACGAATAATATCACTAACTTTTGCCGGGTCCTAAGCCACGGGGTGCTGAGCGGCCGGCGCTGCTCACCCAAAGAGCAGGAACCATCACAGGGGCAATACTCACGTGAGAAGGATCCCTATGAAGAACCATCCATCCACTGTTATACACCGCTGGCGTATCCAACTTAAACACATAGCGATTGACGTGCTCGTCCTCCTCCCTGATACGGCGACGTACCACCTCCTCGGGGGCCGGCTCCCTCTGGAACGAGAGCGGCCCACGCGACTTCCACCAAACAAGATCCGGGTCGACGATGTCACCCGGATTCCTCACCAAGCGACGCGTCCCGGATTCCTCCCAGTGCCAGCCCGGCGGAGCCCAGTCCCGGACATCGCCCCTCGCATCCAACAGGCCGGACATTGTCGCCGAGATCTGAAAAAATGAGTGGGAAATTTGATCAAACACCTAGGTAGGGGAGGGAGAGGGCAGCACCCTGGGGAGGGGACGGAGGGCGGTGTGGAGCCTCCTTATATATAAGCAAAACTGACCAAAACACACGGTTTCCCCGTCATACAGCCTACGGTGCCTACGGTGCCTCGTGAGTGACTGCATATCAAATGCACCGTAGGGCTGTATGACGGGAATCCGAATGCTTTGTATACTGCAAATCATCGCGTGGTCGTGAGACGGCAAATCGGCCTTCGATCCAGACAGCGGCAAGACGTCCCTGATGATTTGCAACCGTCCGAACAAGTGTTGGGGATGTTGCTAATCATCAGAGATCCTTGCCGCTGCTTGGATCCGACCGAGGGGAGGGTTCACCTTCAGCCTCCGCTCTAGGAACTCCTGCCTCTCTGAAATCTTGCTCTCTGCTACCCGTGAACTACAATGAGTCACTGAGTGCTGGACATGTCCGGGAGGGGGCCTATATATAGGGTCATGTGGCTCACGAAGTGGTTCTGATAGTGCTGATCCAACAGCTCACAATCCCTCAAAAGAAACACACCCCTGATCCAACGTCTCACAAGCGCTTGAAAGAAACACACGATCCGTGTGTGCTTCTTTAGTCCCGGTTGGTAACACCAACCGGGACTAAAGGCTCCCCCAGCGCTGCCCTAGCCACGTGTCCTCCCCGGCGCATACATCGAGCGCGTGCAAGCCAAGCGGCGTCTCCTCCTTTCACCTCCCTTTCATCTGCTTTGGCGAGGACTCATAGGGTGGCCGTGCATATCCTGATCCGGCGATGCCAAAAAAGAGCGGCAGGAAGGGCCCCAAGGGCGGTGGCGAACCAAAGGGTTGCGGCAGTGGCAGCGCACCAAAGAAGGCAAGGACAGCCAGGAAAACAACATCCAAGTGCGACCCGCGGCATGAAGAAGAAGAAGAAGAGGAAGAGATATGCAACGTTTTCACACATGATATGGATAATCTGCAATGCTACATATGTTATGTCCCGTTCGAGTCCCAAGTTTACTCGGCAAGGATGTTTTTAAAATAAAGAGATGATTATTACAAATTCAAACAATATTAGTTAATGCATTTTTAATTGATTATTACACTTTTCATGTTGAAGTTTTTGTCAGATTCAAAAGTATGTAGAAATTATTCAAATTCAAACTATATTAGTTAATGCATTTTTAATTCAAACTATATTAGTTAATGCATTTTTAATTGAAAATGGCAAAAAAAATAGTTTGAATAGTTATATTAATTATTTTAGAAAACAGAAAATGGTTTTGAATTACATATTCAAATTTGAACACTTTTCATGTTGAACTTTTTGTCAGATTCAAAAGTATGTAGAAATTATACAAATTCATATCCTCTAGTACATTTCAAACATTTGGCGCAAAAATTTGAAAGTTTGGTGCGGTAGAGCCAAAAAAAATGACCTCTAGTACCGGGTGGTGGCTCCACCCGGTACTAGAGGTCTATTTTGGGCGCGTAGGTGGGCGGCGTTGCGAAAACCCTCTAGTACCAGGTGGTGCCACGGCCCGGTTCTAGAGGTCACCCTCTAGTACCAGGTGGTTCCACGGACCGGTACTAGAGGTTGGGCAGTATAAATACGCCTCTTCCACCCCGGGCCGAGCCACAACCCGGTGGAGAACCTTTGTCTGCCTCGCGAAGCGCTGCCAATTTTTTTCCTCGCGCCGCCGCCGCCGTCTCGCGCCCTCCTCCGCGCCCACACCCCGCCGCCGGCCCGCGCCCCCCTCTCCTCGATGCGCCGCCATCGCCGCCGCCGAGCCCTCCTCCTCCTCCTCCACGCGCCGCGCCGAGCCCTCCCTCCTGCTCCTCCGCCGCGCCCCTCCTCCTCCTCCTCCACACGCCGCCGCACCGTCCTCCTCCTCCTCCACGCGCCACCGAGCCCTCCTCAACCTCCTCCACCGCCTCGCGACGGCCGCGCGCCGACGAGCTCGCCGCCCTACAGTACGGTTAGAAAAGGTTAGCTAAGTACTTTTTTTCTTTTTTTTGTGTTAGAAATTTTAGGGTTAGATTTTTTTTGTGTTAGTAATAATTTGCTATGTGTAAATTTAGGGTTAGTTTTTTTTGTGTTAGAAATTTAGGGTTAGAAATTCAAATTTTTGTGTTAGAAATTTAAATTTAGTGTTAGAAATTTAAATTTAGTGTTAGAAATTTAGGGTTAGAAATTTAAATTTAGTGTTAGAAATTTATTAGAAATGTTATTAGAAAAATTTAAATTTAAATTTAGGGTTAGAAATTTAGATTTAGAGATTTAAATTTGCTAAGTGTAAATTTAAATTTGCTAAGTGTAGATTTAAATTTGCTATGTATTAGTGATACTTTTTGCAATTTGCTAAGTGTAGATTTAAATTTGCTATGTTAAAAATTTATAAGAAATGTTATTAGAAAAATTTGCTAAGTCAATTTGTCATGATCGTCTTATAAAAATTTAGTGTTGGGTGATTTTGCTGTTTTTTATGAGTCGAAAGAAATAATGTTGTCTTCTTGGCTATTCTTAATACAAGCCGATGATTAGAATAGTCCATTATGCTTGCAAGAAGACTGTCTACAGAACCAAGGGTAAATGCAAGAAAAATGCATTTATTTCTACTTCGTTCTTGTAGGCACTCTTTTTGCTGACTAATGGCTTTGACATATGAGGCTTCAGTTGTGAAATTTGCCCACTGATGAAGGGTGTTATTAGGAAATTTAGTGTTAGAAATTTAGGGTTAGAGATTTATATTTGCTAAGTGTAAATTTAAATTTGCTAAGTGTAGATTTAAATTTGCTATGTATTAGTGATACTTTTTGCAAATTTCTTTTGTTTAACTTTTGTATTCTCCTAATTAATGCTAACATTGTTTTATATTTCTTTTGTATTAGTTAAGCCCAATGGATGACTTCAACAGCAGACACCTTGAAAGCAGACTCCATGAAAATGAGGTGTTCGACATTGTACGTGAACCCGTGGGGGGAGCAGAAGCCGGTGGAACAGAAGATGGCTCCGAATTTTTGAACGACTCCGGTCCGGGAATGGAGGAGGAACAAAGAGACGAAGCGCAAACGAGCATCGAGTGCAATGACAACTCGCTAATTTGTGCACCTCCGCAGTCTGGCGAGGTATATTAAGCCTCTGTTGATCAGATGGAATAATTGATTACTATATGTATGTATTAACACATATTTTTTTAATTTTTAGACCTCCGCATCGGCCCAATCTGCAACTAAACGAGGCCATGCCAAAGGGTTGGCCGCAGATGCGCATCTCATAATTGAGGCCGTCGCTGCCGATGGCAAACCTACGGAGCCCAAGGCGAACGCATCTAAGTTTGTGCATCAATGCGGAGTTGTTGTTAGGGACAATGTTCCGATCAGCATTCAGGAATGGAATGAGCCAAAAAAGTTAGAGGGCGCCATGAAACCTAGTTGGGTCAGCGACAGAGATAAAGATGTGCTTTGGACCAAGCTCATAGCAAGGTTCACCCTACCGGTGTACGATACTACCGAAAGGACACAAGCCATGACCAAAAAAGTCAAGCATTGGGCTCTGAAGAAGATGGCTGAACAGTTCAACAATTACAAGAACAGATTATACCGTGAATGGCAATCGAAACAGAAAGCTCCAGATTTCACTGGGACACTAGAGAGGCAGCGGCCTCACTGGAAGGCATTTCTGGAATACAAGGGATCAGAAAAGGCTAAGGAAAGATCGAAAAAGAATAAGGAAAATGCAGCGAAAAAGAAATATCACCATAGGATGGGGGCAGGTGGCTACATTAGTGCCGAGCCTAAGTGGGGTAAGATTGAGGCTGAGCTGCGCAGTAAAGGGATCACTCCAATTACAGATGGATGGCCCCGTAGATGCAGAAATTGGATTCTTGGGCATGGGGCGGAGTATGACATGGAAACAGGGGATCTAATAGTTGATCAACAGAAAGAATTTCCTATACCCCGGCAGCAAATTCTTGATGCAATCACCGATGCTAAAGCGGGAAGGTTTATTCCCGACCGAGAGTACGACGAGCTGACAAAGGTTTGTTATAAATATATATTTGTTTCGTTTCTTGTTTATGACAATCATGCCGACCAACCTGACATAGATATATTTTTATCTAGGCCCTCGGTAATAAAGAAAAAGGAGGACGAGTACGAGGCTTCGGAGCTGATGTGACGTGGGATCAAGGGTTTCCCGCGGACCATGAATCTTATAGAAGCCGAGCAAGAGCAAAGAAGAGGAAGGAGCAGGAGAATTCAGACCGGTTTAGCAAACTAGAAAGTATGTTGAGCAACCTTCATCAGCAAGTAGATGAAATGCGCGAGCATAGGGCAACTCGTCAGCTGGAGGAAGGTGCTCCAACAGGTGGTCCATCTCAACTGAGAAGCAGCGTGGCTTCCACGGGGGTTGGTGCTGATGAGCCATCGAACAAGGAAACCTGCCCCGTGGATTATATCACTGAGAAGACAACTTGTGAGCTACATGGGGCCATGAGCAACATATCAGTGAAGGCGGCGGAGGGCTATGCTTTACCTTGTGAATCTACAGCACTGTATTTGGGCAAGGAGATTCCAGATGGCTTTGCTCGTGTCGGCGTGGATCAAGTTCACCCCGGATTTGAATCACTCGAACTTAAAATCCCTGGAGGTGATGATGAGAGGACACTGGGAGATGTCCAGTGGTGGACTCATTCTATGGCCCAAGAAATACATCGTGATTCCAGGTTGGACGGCGCCAAGGCCACCATCGTCTCCAAGTCCACATGATGACGACTTGGACGACCACCACAACACGAGTCCATCTCGATCTTCGCCGCCGCCTCATCAGACTCCTCAACCGTCTCCTCCGCCGCTGCCTCAGCAGACACCTCAGCCGTCTCCTCCGCGGTCTCCGCCCACTAGGAGCAACCAGTCGATTAAGACCGTCGTTTCGACACTAATGGGTTTCCGTCGCGACCGATCGCCGGTACCCCGACAAGAGCCCCTCCCAAAAGTACCGAAGGTTCCTCCCCCGAGACCTTGGGAAAGGACTGTAGAGGAAAACAAGGCGATCGTGGCAGCCGACGTTAAAAACAGTTGGCACCGAAAAAGCCCCCGCCGAAGCAAGTATATACGGCAGATCAAATAGAGTGGGCTACGGAGTTTCTAAGTGGTCCATCGCAAGAAGAGATAAATAGGAAAGATGACTATGCACGTTGTCTGGGTAAAATTAGCTCCAGGAAGAAGACAAGTACTAGTGACAGCGGGAAAAGAAAAAGAGACGTTGCCCAGCTCGGAGCACAGTCAAAACAGTCGATCTCCCCGTTTAAGGTGACCACTCGTAAGGGCTCCGCGCGCGCGGCGAACACTGATGAATTAGCCTACCGCGCGCAATTTGCTGCAGAAACTGGTATGTCACTTTCTCAACTGGAGGCGGAAGACGAGCTCCCTCTACCGTCGCATGTTGATAAATGGGTCTGGGAATACGGGAAGTCTCTAGTGCCACGGGACCAGATCGAGTTTCTACCAACACAAATGCGAAGACTGCATGATTGGTACATGGATGTCACAAAGAAAAGTCTAGCGGCGCTCCCTGTGCAAGTTACGGAAGAACATTTCATAGGTAGAGACGAGATAAATCTTTATCTTGAAGAACTCTATCAGTTATACCAGTTTGACTCCCTGGACTTGAGTATCGTCAGTATCTATTGTCTGTAAGTGATTCAATTCATTTAATTATTTCTAAAATAAAGTCTATAGCTCAACTCGGTCATTGCTTGTTCTAATTATGCTCACTACGCTATTTATGCAGAATGAAGAGTGATGAATGTGACAGAAATAGGATGTTTGACTTTGGGTTCGTTGACCCGAGGCGAGTTAATGAAAAATTGCTACGGGATTACCCCGGGGAAACGAAGACCAA
Organism: Poa pratensis; assembly: GCA_947311845.1. Classification (NCBI taxonomy): domain Eukaryota; kingdom Viridiplantae; phylum Streptophyta; class Magnoliopsida; order Poales; family Poaceae; genus Poa; species Poa pratensis. The sequence goes on from CAMZMU010000016.1 coordinate 2,605,555, forward strand.
CTTGTTTAGGTTCATACATAGGCAAAATTATAAAAGCAAGATATTGTTTCCTTACCACCTCAGGTAATTAAGAGTGTTACTGTCTTGTACACATTAATTTTTGCTTACTCGATGTTAAGTGTAACTGATTAGTTACTGACATATATAAACGTGCGCAGCGACCATTACATTCTGCTAATCATTCAAGTTGATGATGCAAGAGTTGACATCCTCGACTCATTGCATTGGCCCGACGAGAAGTACCAATTCATTAAGGATGTCCTCCAAAGGTATTTTCTATCGTACTATATCGGTCTCTTTAATTTGTTCGATTCCTGAGATATCAAGTAACTAATTAATAACTCATTTATTCATTTGTTTGCCGGGCAGCATTTGGAAAGAATTCAGAAAGAGGACAACAGGTGAATTTAAAGAGAAGCTTAGTTTTTATCCTGACAGGGTAAGTAGTACGAGCTAGGTTCGCGCATCTTTTTAATTCAAATTTCAATACCATCATACCATGCTTGATTACTATTTGATTGAAATCCATTCTCGTAAAGAAATGTGAGAGGCAGCCACCGGGGACCAATTTGTGTGGATACTTCGTGTGCCAGTGGATTCGCGAGGAGGTCTCTGAGCGGAACCACGGAAATTTCTAGACGTAAGTGAACAAAATATATTCACAGTTTTATTTTATTACCATCAATTGTGTTGAGTGTCTAATTTCTGTTATGATGATTGATATTCGCATTGTTCTCCTTTTATAGATGGATAGCATGCGGAGGAACCTGGAACTAAAGGACAAATTTCGACCAATTCAAGAGGAAATTGCGGGATTTTTGGTCGACCAAGTCCTTAACTCAAAGGGAAAATACAACTAGTCCCGGTCGACCTCTATGTAATTAACGGGCTCGGTCCCGGTTGTAATTAATCGAATAGACGGGATCTAGTCCCGGTTGTAATCGAATAGACGGCTCTAGTCCCGGTTGAATTCTGATAAATATTTCTTTTATGAATATTTTGATATGCTATATTTATTTTTCGATTTGTAATCAATTAATTAACCTTATATATATACAACCCTAAACCCTAAACCCTGGAGAAACAGAAAAGCCAGAGGCCGCCACGTGGGGACCCTCTTGTACCGGGTCGTATTACGGCCCGGTACAAGAAGTCCTCAGCCAGGCGCTCTGCACGGCCCCCACGTGGAACCTCTCTTGTACCGAGCCGTAAGCCAACCGGTACGAGAGGGGGAGCCTCTAGTCCCGATTGCCGCGTCCCGGGTGGCCAACCGGTACCAAAGGTCCTTACCACCCGGGACGAGAGGCCATGTTTCCACTAGTGATCCCGCCGAGCCCCTGCGCGACGTAGCCGAAGGTGGAGAATCCGGTGGTGATGAGCACGTCGCAGGTGCTGAGCATGTACATCTCGCTCAACGCCGCTTTGTCCTGCGAGGCATCCCCCATCTTCTGTCGCCCCTCATGGCTCGGCTGATGTACCCTGACGCCGGCGCCGCCGCTCGTACGACATTAAATACATTGATGCTCCACCTAACTGTCAGGTACGATCCAATGGACACAGTACATACATGTCCTAATACGTATATAGATCAATCATTGAGCTGAGTGGGTGGCGCACTGCAAATCGCAGGTCCAAACGACCTCGGGCTCTCCTAGGAGTTTTCGCGAGTTGTATCAATCTATTATATACTAAAAGCAAAATGAGTGAGTTTTTCGAGACACCATGTTAATCCACATCCCCTTAATTATATTGACTGTTAGATCTAAAATATGTGGTTATGATTTAATGAAGATTATTAATTAGCGTAACCGTGAAAGGTTCGTTTGACACGTCTAATATGTCCACAGTTTTCCTTTTAAACATGGACCCGTAATTACGGAAGCACCGTGTACTTTTCTCTTCAGCCGTGAAAATAAACTTTGCGTGGGGCCCTAGACTGTTTTTTCCTCAGGAGATCACGCATGCGCATTGAATCTAGGGATGCCAAAGAAACCCAAGTACTCCCTCCGTCCTCAAATAAGTGGACGTTTAGGTTTGAATTTTTTCCACAAAAGAGTGTACGTCTAGATTCCCAATGCACTTTGAAGTGGAAAAAAATAAGTCTCTCTCATCACACGGGAATCAAGACCAATAATATCTAATGCATGGTCTCCTCATGTTCTACATGCACTTAGCTTATTGGAGGTGGGGCAATTAAAGAGGAGAGAGATGTTGGTTTGTATATTCCCAATGCATTTTTTATCCACATAGTAGGAAAAGCCAATTCTATGGAAGCTTATTCTGTGGCGCACCTTGTAGCCGTGCGCCACAGAAGCTTATTCTGTGGCGCACCTGTAAAGATGCGCCATAGAATAAGGTTATTCTGTGGCGCATTACTTATTGGTGCGCCACAGAATAAGCTTATTCTGTGGCGCAGCTAGGCCCATGCGCCACAGAATATGCGTGGGCCCCACACCCACGCAAGGGTCAGTCCCTTTGGGCTTTATTCTGTGGCGCAGCCATGCCCATGCGCCACAGAATAAGCTTATTCTGTGGCGCACCAGGTGCATGCGCCACAGAATAAGCTTATTCTGTGGCGCACCAGGGTGCATGCGCCACAGAATAAAGTTATTCTGTGGCGCACCAGTGTGCATGCGCCACAGAATAAGGTGGTGAGGATTCTCACGAACCGGCGCGCCTTCTCCTTCCCCATTCATCCCCAAATCGACGACGAACCGGCGCGTGTTCCTCTCCCACGACGAAGCCCTGCCGCCGCCGCCGCCCGTGGCCCTTCTCCGGTCAAAGCGCCGCCGACGCCGCCACCCGCGCCGCCTCAAGCCGCTTCCCGTGGCCGTCCTCGCCGCGCCCGGAGTACTTCGCGCGCCGCTGCCCGTGGCCGTCCTCGCCGCTCCCGGCCGTGGCCTCCTCCTTTCTCCGGTCGAAGCGCCGCCACCCGCCTCGAGCCGGACGACGCCGCCGTCTCCTGCGCCACCCGACGCCGCCGCGCCACCGTCTCCTGTACGCCACCCGATTGACGCCTCCTGTTGTCAGCAATGTAGTCCATATACTAGCAAAATTAATATTAGTAGTGTTAGTAATATTAGTAATGTTAGCAAATTTTAGCAATTGTTAACATGTTAATATTACTAAAATGTTGTTAGTAATGTAAGATTTTAGTAGTCAATTTTTGTAGTGTGTTAGTATGTTGTTAGTCCAATTAGCAAATTTAGCAAATGTTAACAAATTTTAGTCCAATTAGCAAATTTAGCAAATGTTAGGAAATGTAGTGTTTAGTGTTAGTGTTAGTATAGGAAATTTTAGTGTTAGGAAATAGCATTTTGTATAGGAAATAGCATTTTAGGATTTTAGTGTTAGGAAATAGCATTTTAGGATTTTCAGAATACCTGTGAACTTTATTATTTACCTTAGTAGCCTGAGCATGTTGAGATTTCAAACTGATCTGTATCTATACTATTTCCGTCTGGTAGCAAATGGTTCTTTCGTCAGAATGTGAGAATTTTGGTATCTATACTAATATAGTTAACTAATGCATTATTTGTTGTCAAATAACATTGTATATAGTTAACTAATGCATTATTTTCCCGTATGCAGGAAATTTAGAAGAAGCACCGCGTTCTTTCAGGTGAGATGTGGAGATGGCGATGCGGGAGATGTGGATTTTTTATTGAGATGTGGATTTGGCTCCGACCATCGTGTCGTGGAGATGCGGCCGGATATGCCGGCCGGAGTTGTGTTTTTTTAAATTTGGAAATGCTTGCAGGTACCCCCGAGAGGCCCTTGAGATTGCCGGAACGTCGATTAACTTCCGTTCCGGCAATTTCGGGTACTCCATATGTCCCTTTTTTAGCAAAGGTCATGCCGAATTTTTTCGTGAAATTTGGCATGACTTTGCTAAAAATAGGACATATGGGGTATTGTGCTTGAGCTCCGACCATCGTCGAGTTGTGTTTTTTTTTAAATTTGGAAATGGTTGCAGGTACCCCGAGAGGCCCTTGAGATTGCCGGAACGTCGATTAACTTCCGTTCCGGCAATTTCGGGTACTCCATATGTCCCTTTTTTAGCAAAGGTCATGCCGAATTTTTTCGTGAAATTTGGCATGACTTTGCTAAAAATAGGACATATGGGGTATTGCGACTAATGCATGGGCCGGGGTATCTTAGTACTTAGTTAGGTGATTTTTTTTCTCTTATATTTGTCATACTAACTTTTTGCCTCTTTTTAATGCAGTTCAAACATGTCGGGCGACGCTTCTAAGCGCATGAGCATCGAAGAGCAAGCAAGAGTACAGAACATGGACTTTTGGCCCGACGATATGAGGGACGAAGCCGCGGTCACTAGTGGCGACGAGGCTGAGGAGCATCAACGGGAGGTCCGGGATCCCGACCCCGAGTACCACGAAGAAGGTGGTGAGGATGACACCTCAGGAGATGGTGGCGACCACACGACCACTGGCGATGACCGCACCGATGGCGGCGACCACACGGAACCCGGCGACAGCAACCCGGCCGCTAAGAAGAAGAAGCGGAGGGCAAGGACTAAACCGCGTAAAGTGCAGTCGGTGGACAATGTCACGGACGTGATCACGGAGGTCAGTCCAAGTGGCATGCCGTTGGAGCCTAAGCACGTTGCACGAGGGTACAGCATGCAACTAGGGTGCATCCTCCGAGAAGGCGTGTCGATCAACACGTCTGACATTAGAAGCGAAGAGAATGCGGCTTTGCTCGAACACCTGCTCAGGAGGGTTCACCAACGATACACCTTCCCGAACCCTAAACCCAAAAATGTGGATAATTACGCCACCACGAAGATGAGCACCGCCTTGAGCAGCTGGAAATGCCGGGTGAAGGCGAAGATTCATAAGAAGAAGAGCTGGGAGGAGATTAGTACAGGCGAGCCTCACATCACCTTAGAAGAGTTCGAGGTATTTAAGGACTTTTTAAATTCTGAGGAGTGTACAATATGGACCGAGTGGGGGAAGGAAATGCGGAAGAGGAACTTAGGTAACCACCGTTTGGGAAGCGGCGGTTACAAATCCAAACAACCCACTTGGGACAAGGAGGACGCAGAAATAAGAAAACGTGGGCTGGACAACCCATGGGATAAATTCACAGACGAGCAGACCAGGAACTTTGTCCGGTCCCGCTACTATCTCAACTGGGAAACTGGGGAGTTCGTTACCGATCACGACGATGTGAAGCAATTCCAGCAAAATCTGGTAAGTGAATTTAAATACCACAGATATCTCAAAGTCCATTGCGTTGATCTCAAATTTCTAAGTGTGTTCACCTTTGTGTGCAGGAGGACGAGTTGAAGGCTGAGGCTGAGGCCGGCCAGTCGTCGTCCCAGGGTGAGAGGGAAGTGTGGGACACTACTTTCAACCGGGCGATGAACGTTGCAAAGGGAAGGGACAAGTTGGCGCCGCCGACATCAGCTGGCCGTGTGTCAGGCTATGGTACGAGCGTGAAGTTCACGGAGTACTACAGCTCGGACGGCGCCGGCGAGAAGAAAAAGAGGAAGAGGACGTCCAAGAACGAGGATAGAGCCGAGGTTGAGCGGCTGAAGGCGGAGCTGGAGGAGCTGAAGAAGAACACCGTGGACAAGCAGGAGGTGCAAAAGCTAGTCCGAGAAGGCATCCACCAGATCATGCCCCCGCAGATAGTGGAGGGGTTCGCTGCCTGGATGGCGGGAGGTCAACAGGGGCCGATACACGTGCCCAGCTTCTCCGGCAGCAACTCCACCATGAACCGGTCGCCGAGCGACATCATCGTGACCCCGCCGCCCATGGCCCCTTTGGTCACACCGGCGCTGCCTACCGCACCGGGACGCGAGAAGAAAACTCCGGCCACCGCCGCTGGCACCGGCGCCCGTGTCTCGACGGAAGCCGAGCTGGACGTCGTCACCAAGGTTACTAATTAATTAGTCTGCGTCGTCTTCTGTATAACTATGTCCTTCTGTATAACTATGTCTGCTTCGATCGATGACTGTATTAATCACACAAATGCATATGTTGCTTAATTTCATTATAGGAAACGCCTTGCATGCTCCTGCATAGGGTAGGCGACGAGTTGAAGGAAGTTGCTACGGGCCTTATCCTAAAAACAGGCAGCGAACTAATGCACCACGCTCCAGTGGACAAGGGTTTTATGAAGGTCAAGGTAGTCACGGTGCCGAAAGTGTATCACAACATGGACCCCCCCGTTCAACCTCAAGGAGCCGATGAACACGTGGTCCTTGGAAAGTGCCCCGAATGGGTCTCGCTATGGCCGAAGACCCAGATTCGTCTTGGGGGGGGTATTATTGATGAGGGCCCAAGACGCAACACCGGCGCCACCTCAAAGTTCCGTCCCCCGAAGAAGCCTGCAGCCGTCGCCACCACCACCAACCGCCAGAAGCAACTGTTGGTAGGCTCTCAACCACAACCGGTGCAATTGGGCTCCGAACCACAACCGGTGCAATTAGCAGGCAACGCCTCTGCACCTCAACGTATTGGTGGCAACGACGACGACGACGATGATGATATCGACGTCGGTGGCTTCCTCAACACTGGCGCCGAAGACGCCGACGGATTCATGCGTCCTGTGGATCTCGAACCACCCTTCCGTGCCCACGCCGATCAACCTGCTCGTCTCAATGCAGTCACGCAGCGCCTGGACTTCCAGGGTTTATCTCAAGAGACACCTCCAGCAGCCGGCGTTGCAGCTCAAGACAAACCGGCTACCGGCGTTTTCTCCCCTGGCACGATTGCGAAATCGGTTGCAGAGGGGCTTCGTGGGCAGCCATGGACAATAAGCCCAGGAGGCCCCCAAGAAGATGCCAAAGGGCGCCTCTGCGAGCCAGCCACCTAAGATGCCAAAGGGATCAAAGGGCGCCTCTGCGAGCCAGCCAACTCCTATGATTATCCAGGGTCGTGAAGACACCATACCACCCCCTCCGGACAAATCGGCGCACATGGTTCATGAAGCTGGAAAACCGATAGTGCCTCCGGAGATGACCCACCTCGCAACTCCATCAATGATCTCTTTGAGCGCTTCTATCTCTATGCTAGAGGGCTTTCTTCTAAAAGACAGGGATCCAAATTACCCGGCGTTCACTGTCCAAGTGCCAAAGGAAGAAGGCGGGTTGGTGGTCGTCGGTGAACACCCCGCGGATCTGTTCTTAGTAGCATACGAGGACGTGTTCAATCTATTTAACCAGCAGCGGCTCAACTATAACTTGGTCCGCCTATACGCGCTCAATGAGGCCATGACTATCCACAGAGATAATCTCTCGCACGTCGCGGTAGCGGATCCCTACTACATGCGTGACAGCCAGCTGGTGCAAGGATCTGTGACACGGACCAGCGCAGTTGAGTACCTCGAGAGGTTCATGTTGCAAAACCAGCAAAAGAATTGCCTTCTTGTGCCTTTCTTTCCCGAGTAAGTACACATCCGCTCGCCGCCGTATCTTGTGCCTTTCCGAGTTCAATGCATGCATGTTTCTGATCATCATCTCATTTAAATTGTGTTGAGCAGGGACAAGTACTGCGTCCTCATCATCCTACACCCGAGCCATTACCATGCCACTTATTTTGACTCAGGTAGTAGTACTACGAAAAGGTATGCCAACATAATTGCTGTCCTCAATCAAGCTCTTCACGGCTACCACCAAAAGGGAGGCGTCTTCGAAAGCACCGTGCAACCACAATTAATTGATAATAAGTTGCGCCGGTTCAAGCATATCACCGAGTTCTCTTGCCTCAAGGAGCAGTCGGGCAGCGAGATGGATGCCTTCTACGCCCTCCGTCATATTAACATGATTATCCGAGATGGAGCGCAATGTGGTTTGCCATCTGCTTTACAAACATGGGTCGAATATGACAGACGCAAGTCCGATATGGATCTTAGAAAAGACTTCCAATGCATCAAGACCAAGTTATCGGAAGTCATCGTCGGAAATGTTATCACACAGGGGGGACCTTCCATTGCTCCCGACGAGGTAGATAGGATGTATTATAAAAGAAAACCTTACACATGCACACATACATACTCTATTTTATCCACTTAGATGAATAAATCATGCATGCATACTCTATTGATATTATTAACCAATATATATATCTATCTCCATCTACAGGGTTGCATCAGAGAGAAATCGAAGAACGCCTAAAGTTGCAGAAGGACAACAGGGCGTGGATGACGAAGAAAGACGGCAAACCATTCCCGGCGCCGCTCGCACCGCTCGCTACATGAGATCGTCGTGCTCCCGCTTTTGCTCACCGTCAACGCCGAGATGTAATCTATTCGATCCTAGTGTAGGCGGTGAACACTTCATTTGTAACGTGTGCAACGATCGATTAACTTTTGTATATATCTCAACACTTGTGTAAAACTTCGGCACTTTTGTATCAACTTGTGATGAGACATATATTAGTAATGTGTTTGTTTTGATATATGTATCTGTGAAAATATATCCCTGTTTCTGTTATATCTGTGTAAATATGAAATATACATGTATTCTGGTATTATACTGGTATTTGTATTCTGGTAATATACGGGTACAATACGGCACAGTAATTCTGTGGCGCACCCTATTCTGTGGCGCATGGTGAGTGGGGTGCGCCACAGAATAGTCACTATTCTGTGGCGCACCTGGTGGTGCGCCACAGAATAGCTTATTTAGTGGCGACTATTCTGTGGCGCACCACCCATGCGCCACAGAATAGCAAAATGGTGCGCCACAGAATAGCTTTTCTGTACTAGTGCCATTCCATAATTTGTCTTGAAATCTCTATATGTCCACTTATTTGAGGACGGAGCGAGTACCTGATATGTACGAACATGCACAACTCGGCATGCAGAGTGGCTTATCCACGCAACTTGGTCGCTAGCTTTTTTCTTTTTCGCCCACCAGCTAATACGTCGATGTAATATTAAGTTGATATCAATATGTTTTCCTAAAAAAGTGATTACAATGTATAGACATAAGGGGATTGCCATACTAATATCCCCTCTTTAGTTGATGGAGATTTATTTCGAGATGGATTCATATACACACTAAACACGTCTACATACATTCGTATTTGGATATCTGCGTCAACTAATTCGGAACAGAGGGAGTATATATCATATTAAATATGTCGTAATGTGTTTCACCTGTGCGTAACAGAATTAAATTATTACAAGAGAAAATATTTTCAAAAACTACAAACCCACACCGAGAGGGCGTGAGAGGGTTTAGGAAATTCTATTGGTAGCCACAACATACACCTATTTTTATATCGAAAAAATGAAATAAGGAGGCACTAAATTATGTATATTGCAAAAACATTTTGCAAAATATTATATGGATATCACAAGGGGTTTACATATGCAATTCAATACACCGATGATGGATTAAAAACTATGATTTAAATTACATTTGATAGACAAAAAAAAGCTTAACACACATAAGATAGGCAAGGTAAATGCATTATAGGCTAAACACTTGAGCAATGTTTTTTCCCATATACATGAATGAATTTACACAATAAAAAAACACCAACATATAACTATTGCATGTCAATCCATATGGTACTTTTAAATAGTTTTCACAATGTATTTTCAAGCTTAAGAAATGTGCAATCACCCAGAATGTCTTGAGTTTTGTCTCGGGTGGTTATTTCGATATCCGTTAACGAAATATCATATGCTAATAATATCCCTGTTAATGCAAAATATGGATGTGTTTTAATACTTGGTGATCATATTTCATATTATCCATGATTATACAGATAATTGTATCCATGTAGTATTTGAGATAGATAGGCCCATGATACCATCTTCCAGCTGTTTACTCGGAGTGAAATTTTCGTGCTGTAACAATAATTACTATTGTTACCTCTCTGTATGTCAACATGTCGTGAAGAATATCAGAGTTAGGAATTACATTTTATCTCAATTGTTCATTATCTCCAAACGTAGTTTGTTTCAACCAAAAAAATATAAAGCAAGCCCAAGATGTGCATAGAGGTGAGGATTGTCAAATAGATAGAAAAGTGTGCCTACTATAGAATTATTAATGCCAACATATCTAATTGATGTGATAACAAGTCTTCGATAAGGTATCAACTTGGTATGGACAATGTATGTCTATTCACTTCATGCTGAAAGTAATTTCAAATGGATGTTGAAAAATATGTGTTCCTACGATTTTTTCATCTATTGAGAATGTTCGCTGCATCGGATAAATCTTAATAATGATTCTCTATGGATCACGCATAAAATGAATTTAAATTTTTTTCTGTAGGTGTTTTTTTTTTAAAATATACTCTTTTTTCACATAAATTTTAAATATTTAAGAGTTTAATGGATATATAATTACGACCAATTTTTTTAAAATTTATTTGATAGTTTCTCTTTTAGATAGGCGAGTAAAATAATTTACCTAAGATATTGGTTCATAATTATGACGCTACCAAGGACTGTTGATGATAGTATGAGAACAATTTTGTGGTGCCTTGGAAAATAGTAGGGATGAATTATATCAGGATATGTAGTAAATCGGGGAGAAGTTTTTGAAACTATGAGCAGTCTGAGTTGGCGTAGTCATGCTACTGGACACAACATATTGAGTGTGATTACAGCTCACCTGGGTTGAAAAGCCGGGAACAGTAGGAAGGACGTAAAAAATAAATCAAAATACCACTGCTGCTCGACGTTACAAAAGACATGGAATTTTTGGAAATGGCCCAATAAATTAGGCAAAAGGGTAAATTTGTTCAGACAATTCTTCAAATTGGTATACTTAAATAATATCGGTGGACATGTTCAATATGATAGGTATGATGTATTATTTTACTTACCATCACACAGTTTGTGTACATAGAGCCGTGTAATTAAGAATTCCATACATTTACTACCTCTGAAACCATAAAAAGTTTTGATACATCTATTCAATATGCTTAAGATGATGCCCTCACATTTGCGAGGGCCACCTTGCTAGTTATTGGAAGAAGACAAAGACCAAGACCCATGCTAGATAAGCTCAGAACATGTGGAAGGATGGGGAGGTGATGACCATCGCTTTCGTGTCCATCAATGTGTTCCGGTGGTTGAGAGGGGCACGGATCGACGACAGTGGGGACGCGAAATTGATGCGCAAAAACGACGAGAGGGTGGTCACGTCGGGGCTCACCGTGCGCTGGGAAACGGGCCGCCGGGGCTGTGGAAGGATCGGCCGTCCCCGTACCACTCACATGGCGTAGATGGCGGGAACGCATCCTCGTGGTCCTCCTCCAACAGAGACGGGGCGAGATTTTTCTTGCCGGCTGGCTCCAAGCTGGGAACGCGAAATTGACCGCGCGACACAAGAAACGGATCCACGGCAGTGGGGGCGCGAAATTGACCGCGCGCTGGGAACGAGGCGAGAAGGCGGGGCTTGCCCAGGCTGCGGAAGAAGCGGTTGATTCCACCGTCCTGGGACGACAGAGGTGGCTTCGGCAGGGGGCACTCCTTCCTCGCATCCTCCGGCGATCGAGATCTGCCGGCTGACTACATGCGGCGGCGCGGCCGGCATGTGGGGAGCGAGCGGAGATGCGGGATAGAGCGGAGGCGTGGCGGCAGGATGGGGAGAAAAGAGTACGGCGGCTGATTTTGCAGGTGCGCAGTAGCGTCGGTGGACGTAGAGGAAGAGACCTGAGCTGAGAGAATGGGGAAGAAGAGGAGGTGACGCGGCAACAAGAATCAGGGTGACGTGGATGCCACCTGGAAAAGAACCAGTTCCACGTTAATTAAACCATATGCAAAATTAAGTAAGATAGCAAAGGGGTTAACCGAGCTCAAACTTTTTTCTCTCCCAAATGACAAAATATTTCAAAATAGTTGTATCGACTTGGCTACCCAAGAGAGCTCCGCATGCATCATCCAAAATATTATACGAATCATAAAGTTACTTCGTAAAAATGTTACAGTACTACAGAAGATCAAAACCGTTTTCTTATTATGAGAAAAAAAGATTCTTAATCATCTTATTTTATTAAAACATTTCTAGAGTTTAAAAATACTGATAATAAGCCTGAGGGGTTAAATCCTTACCGAATGCTAGGAAAACACATTAGGCCCCGATTGGTTCGCTGTTTAAATTTCCCCTCCGTTGAAAAACGACGGCTGGTGCGTTAATTTACGGACGTTCCTTCCAACGTCCGTAGAATATTACCGTTCGTTTACGCCCCAATTACCCTGAATCCAACCGCGCCCTTAGTCTTTCAATCCAAGGTGTAGATTAAGTAATTATTAAGGAGTTGGATTTATGACAACGAGGTCTGGCAGTTGCATTCCCAAGAGTACCGAATGCTGTAATGCCATGCCATCCCCTGGTCCATCTATCATGTGAACAGATCAGTGCATGAACGTTAACAACCCAAGGAAAATAAAATCGATGCAGCAGGACATGTAGTTGATGTATTTTCATCACAAACTAGCATATCGATTTGCACGGCAACACCTACAGACAAATAACTTAGTTGAGATGGTCCTCCGCTCCGAGATACTAAACACAGCACGGGCTGAAAGCAATACAGTTACATTGGTCAAGTGCATGGTGCCTTATAATCATAAAGACATCGACCGGCGCGACCTAAGTAATTAACAGTATTTTGTCCAGCGAAAAGAGAAATACAACGATTAATCAACGCCGTTCACAAACGAAAACATAAACTGTACTCCTCGCAGGCATCGAGTCGATGTGCACAGTTTGACTCTGCATCGAGATCACGGCCTCTTGAGGACGGGTTTGTTTGGATTCAGTGCAAGCTCGGCCCTCACATGTTCCAGTTCGGAGTGATAGTAGAAGCGACCTATGAGTACAACTTCCTTGAGGCCAGCCAGAGATGGTAGCCCCGAAAGTGAACTACTGTTGACCTCCCGAAGATACAACTTCAGCAGCTGCAGCTTAGGGATTGCCCCTTCTTCAAACTTGATTGATTTAAGATTGTCTCCGATTTCCAGATGCAGCACCATCAGGCTCTGGAACGTCTCCAGACGGAAACTGAGATGGACCTCTTCACCCTCGAACGACTTCTCCAACATATGCAGCGATGCCAGGTTTGGCAGATTCCCAAGGACCTGTATGGCACCATCGTGATCTGATATCCTAGAGCTCCGCAACTTCAGCTTCACGAGACTTCTGAGACCCTGGATCCATCTCGGCAGTTTGACCAGGTTGCCATACAACTTTAGGCTCAGCAGGCTTTCCGGAAATGAGAATGTTGCATCTAAGCATCCAGATAATCCTGGCTCCCCTCTGACCGAATTGATAGCGACTCCAGGTGGCTGAGAGCAACAACCGCGGAACACAGCTCTTGTCCGTTTTCCTTATTGACGCCCGTCACTCCCAACTTGCGCAACCGGGCGAGTCCTTTTATGTCCTTCAGAATGGCCTTCCCTGGTCGTGCAATGTTCACAACCCCCAGTGTACGCAGGGCTTTCAGCTTCCGCATCCCTCTTGGTACTAGAACACCATACGAATCCAGGCGCATCACAAGACCAGGGATTAAAGAGCAGCATACCGCAGTGCATACATCATGGCGGCTGAAGCCATCGTCTTCAGCTGCGATCTTAGGTGCACAACATCCGTAACAAAACAAAATAAAACTGAAAGCCAATAAGCATGCCCTGTAGCTCATTACGCCTTCCACTCCATGTCCATCGTACGAGAAGTCCTCATCGTTCGGTTTCATACCAGCACGAAGATTGTATAGCTTCTGAAGATTGATGATACTCTTCGGCAGCTTGATTATGGACGTACCTCTGACATCCAACATTTGGAGCTCTCTCAAGTTACCCAATGAATCTGGCAAGTGATGAATAGGACCACATCCCTTAGTGAAAGGTACCTTAGATGAAGAAGCTTCCCAATATGCTTAAGGTGATGGTCATATACATATGTTGCGTCTTCCAAGTCCAGCACTCGCAGTAGACTCATCTTTTTGGAAATGAAAAATGACTTGTACTCACCAAAAACGGTTACTGATCGTACACGGGGCATGTCCACTGTGCTCTCAAACTCACTCTGATCTCCTTTCCAATTGCCGTTAATAGCAAGGTGGCGCATCATGGCTTGGTTGTTTGGGTTGCAACCTTCCTCCAGTGTAAAAACAAGATTTTCTTCTATGGACTTTGAGATGGCGATTTCACGCATTAGATCATGAACTTGGCAAGAGTCAACCCCTTTTGTACTATAAGTTGTTTTTTGAGATGGTAGAAGCATGCTCCTGCTTATAAGTTCCAAGAAGTAGCTATCTGCTATTTCCTCTGCAGACTTGCCACGCACCTCCATTGCGTAACCTTCTGCAGTCCACCGACGCACCAAGCGTCCCCGTCTGACCTTTTGATCTTCACGAAAGATAGGCATATAAAGGAAACAAGATTTGAGGTGATACGGTAAACCATCATAGCTTTTCATAAGCACTGCTCTTATGGGCCCAAGATCTGGGTTCATCTCCAACTCGGCACTTATATGAACATTCAATTTCCTCCATTCCACGGTTGATTTTGGTTGGTTCGCCAGAAATCCCCCAATGGTGACTATGGCAAGCGGAAGTCCATCGCACTTCTTCACGATCAGCTCTGCCTGCTCAGCCAACGCAGGATATTGCCCAACCAAATCTATACTCTCTTTAAATACCTGAAATGCAAACTAGCAAACCATTTAGTATCACCCAAAAGGATCTTCGGAACGCACTTACCTTGCACATTTTTTACCTTCCACTGAACAAAAGAGTTTTTTCCTCTTTCTGAGAGTCAAGTGGTCTTTGTTAATCCTAAAACATTGTTACACAAGTGCATTAATTTGTAGCGCAAAGACGAGGAAGTAAAAGAGTGTAACCCTCTAACATGTTTCTTCACCATATATATATATATATATATATATATATATATATATATATATAGGTTTCAGCTATTCTACAACCCTTTGTAGAATAACTATTCTACAACCCTTTCTGAACTTCGCTCGCCACATAAGTGAACTTCAAGCGCCATATAAGTGAACTTCACGGAAATTTCACAAATAAACATTTTTGGCTGACCATAATATTTTCTGAACTTCGCTCGTCACATAAGTTAACTTCACAAAAGTTCACATGAACTTCTCTGTTGATCACCTTTTTTTTTTAATTTCGCTAGTCACCTAAATGAACTTCACTGAAATTTCGCAAATAAACTTCTCGGCTGACCATCATTATTTTAGAACTTCGTCTGTCACATAAGTGAACTTCAGAGAAATTTCGCAAATAAAATGCTCGACGGACCATCATTTTTACCAACGAGTGAAATTTTGAATATCTTTCTTTTCTTAACTTCATGGGATACATAAGTGATCTTCGGCAGTCCGGGGATGAAGTTCAACTTTTACCAACAAAAAAAAAAATGAAGTGTGCCAACACATGAATTGAAGCCCCCAAAACAGAAAACGTGAACTTCACAGTGCCACCATACTTCTATAATTTTTTCTTATACCATCAGAAACAACAAACAATTTTCTGAACTTAGCCTACGTACTATAGCACCCCAACAGCCTTCTGAACTTCATCGTACAAAATTCAGCGAGAGGAAGCAGTGAGAGTCCGAATCAAATGAAATTCTACCAGTGACGAAATGCTCCGCCCATCTAATATTCTAATTATGGTTTGGCACGAAACTTCAGAAGAGAAACAACTAAACTGCCACGAACCTAACTTCAGAAGAGGAACAACTAAACTTCAAAAACAGAAGAAGTGAACGCACACAGGTAACAAGGATTAATCCCAGCAGGCGGTCGCGCAGCGCGAGTGGAGGCAGCCCACGCCATGACCATCTGCGCTATAGCTTGGATCCACGACCTCCACAGCTCTTTTTTCAGTTTGCTTTGTTGGGGCAGTGCCGACCATGGATGGCTAGCTGGGGCGGCACCAGGACCTCGATAGCGCTGTAGTGAAGAGCCGGGTCGGCCGCGGGCGAGGAGCATAGGCCGGTGCGCACGAGCTCATGGTCGACGACCGTCGCGGAGCATAGGGGCGACACGCCTGGGCAACAGCGGCACGGGGCCCTCGGCCAGGGAGGTGGAGGCGCGCACGCGGGAGGTCCAGGGCTCGAGGGAATGCCGGCGGCGTCGGGGATTTTCGATCTGCCGAGCGGCGGAGAACCAAGCAGCGCAGGGGATGGTGGCGGCGCGAGAAGGGTTGCCGGCGGCGGTTACCTAGATGGTGGCGGCGCGCAGGGGTTGCCGGCGGCGGCGGCGCGCTAGGCCTGCCAACAGCGGCGGTTCGCCGGGGGCGTTGGGGAGGTTCGGCGGCGCCGTGCGGGAGGTAGGGGACGACGCGGTTGGGTCGGGTTTCCGCGCGGCGGCGGCGTGCTAGGCCGGCTGACTCGGGCGGTGCGAGGGGCGGTTCGCCGGGGGCGCCAGGGAGGTTCGGCCAGAGCCGTGCGGGAGGTAGGGGACGACGCCGTCGGGTCAGGTGCGTGGTAGATAGTTGGGCAACTTGGGCTGCGTGGTGGGTGGTGGGTCGGGTGGGCAGGGGTTCGTACGTAGTTGCTTTTTTTTAGGTCGCTCGGTCCACTGATTTAACGGGTGGGTTGTAGAATAGTTATTCTACAAACACTTTAAGAGGGGTTGTAGAATAGTCCCACCCTATATATATATATATATATATATATATATATATATATATCCATTCATGCCACTCCACTTTTGGTTGCACCGGGTACATGGCTTTCATTTCGGAGACTCGAGTTACCGAGCGACCTCCACTCTTCGACTCGAGCTTTCGCTTCGCCTAAGATGGAGAAGCTGCTAGATTTCCATGGTCATCATCAATATATATATATATATATATAGGGATGCGCTATTTGACACCCAGGGTATAGAATAGTTATTCTGCACCCAGCCCGTATTGCCTTCCGATCCGCGCCTGGCGCAACCAGCGAGCGCGCCGAACCACCCCTCCTATAGTCCTATCCCGTGGCCCGTAAGAAAGTTCGCATGCGACGTAAGAAACTGGGCCGAACGTGCTGGTCATGCGCACGATCCAGCAACTGCCGTGCGCTCCATTCCGGCGTCTCGTAAAAAAATAATGCCACCGTAATTGGCTGGAACCTGACACCGGAGTTGGACCAGAAAAAATAATGCCACCGTAAAATTTGCTGGAACCTGACACCCGGTTGGACCACGTCTATTGCGTATTTGCATGCGTGATGTAAAATAGAGTAGGGCAAAACGTAAGAGAATTATATGAAGATTGAAGAGGCAAGTGCATAATCACTATGTCTCAACCAAAAAATTGAACCAGATTTAATTAATTGTACGGAACAGGCGTAAT
The DNA here is from genome assembly GCA_947311845.1 of Poa pratensis. Classification (NCBI taxonomy): domain Eukaryota; kingdom Viridiplantae; phylum Streptophyta; class Magnoliopsida; order Poales; family Poaceae; genus Poa; species Poa pratensis. The sequence goes on from CAMZMU010000016.1 coordinate 2,622,867, forward strand.
CTTATTAAGGCAAAAATAAGTGTACGATTCCCACTCGTTAACCATGAAACTCAAGCGTTCCAAAACAGGACTTCAGATACAGATACAATTATTTACAGTTTACTTCAAATCAAATCGCCACCGATTGATCCCTAGCTTAGCAACCTGTGAAGAACACACTTGACCAGTGTAACCTTTTTCTAACAGGGACTGGGTAGGCGACTAACTTAGCTCAGTAGCATAGTACAGCAAGGATTACAAACTCCTGCCACAGCCAAACTGAATGTTACAAGATAGTGATAGCAGCGCATTAGGGAAAAGCTTGAGCTGAAAAGATTCAGCTATATGTAGGTTGTCCTAGGCCTTGCCTAAGAACATACCTTAGGAATATAATCATGTAAGTGTCTTACACGCTAGCTCCCTGCCTCCCTCCGTGTAATGACTATAATCACATAGTTTTCTCCAAGATTTATATATTCTGGCTGTCATTAGCAATTTCTATGGCGCTTTATCATAAACAGTTGGTCCGCCGGAAGTGCTGGAGAGAATTGTCAGGGTGAGTTGATGCCCGGCAAGAAAGCGCAGCTGTCAGCGTCGCCGTAAGGTCCCGGCACATGACTGAGGCTGTCCACCGCTCACCGTGATGCCGAGGCAGCTAACAGCACGGTCTGCAATGTTCAACCAAGATGCCGATTCAGCCCTTTGCCACCACCGGCCGCGACTCCGCGCTACCTGAAGGAGGATGCTGATGCCGCTTGCAGCGCCGCCCGCAGGGGCACCTGCCAGCAACACGCCGCGATGGTCATAGTTATAGAGTAATCAACTGGTTTTAGCATGCACAATGAGCATAATTAAAAACTAGGTGCATAAATACTACAAGAATGCAGTACAACAGGAAGAAAATCAGACCAACAAGAAGCAAACCAATTGTCGTATTTCTGTGCAAAATAGAAACTGAAAAGCATGCAACTTGTAAGATCATGAATGTTGACAGAGGCCCACCCCTAATCTGTGTTACATCATAATTGCATGCAAAATGCTCTACGGATGTGTACCTAAGGAATATCAAGGCTTGGAGTTCAATGCAGTTGAAAGATTTTGCATAGCTGCTCCAAGTGATATAAATTGAGATTTTTGCATAGCTGCATAGCTGCAAATACAGATTTTTCACATTGAAATTCATCATCCACAAGTAATGGCAAGAAACCATAAGAACTTATTACTCAATGTCAAACCGAGCTACTCCTAGTGATACAAAATAAGCTAGTGATTAACTGATTAATAGTGACGCACTGGATTGCTGAAAAAATGGAAGAACTGTACAGCTGAAATAAGTTTTTTATTTAGATGGATTTCTGAAATAAATAAACTTTCGGTGAGTCCTTCAAAACAGGACATTGTAGCTGAACATCTCTAAATGCAGAAACAAATGAAGCAGCAATTTGTTTCATAAAGAGAAATTATGAATACTGAAACTAACTATTGTTACAAGGCAAAGCAACCATCGATGCCAACATGGCTACATCATGCTTCCTCGCTCTGAATCTGGATCTTTGGGTCCAATCTTGTAGCAGAAAACAGCCGATTCGTTAGTACACATCCCAGCCACGAGATGGCAATAAATCATCCATACCAGAAAGGAACGGGCGGCCACCGAACCATCCATGCACTGATAAAGTAATTATACAGATATTCTGCACGGTTCATCTACCGAGCCGGATGTCTACCAAACGGAATCACCATGGAAGAATACACCATCAGAAGCAAAAAAAGCAATCTCCACGAGTATTAGATAACCCGCGTAATGGAAAAGCTAGAAGATGCAAAGTTTTACTTACAGTGGCTTCTAGTACTAGCAGATGCAGATCGATGAGTTGTGGACCTGTTTCTTGCCTGCACGTACATCGGATGGAGTTTTACCGGGAAAGAGGTCGCAAGGACACTGGCCGGAAAACCGCTCGCTGGGCTGCCGCACCACGGCCGGCGGAAGGCAGCACATCACTTGTGGTGCGAGAAAGAAGAAGATGGAGGCGATGTCGATGGCGCCCGCCCGCAGCTACGACCCGGCTGCTCAGCACGCCGCCGATTCGACCGGCCGACCCCGACGCCGGCGATTTGGCGGGGCGACCACGACGTCGCCGACTCCACCGAGAGCGCGAAGTCTCGCCTGGGCCCCGAGTCCGCCCGCCGCTCACCTGCTCGGCGGCGAACGTGTGGCCGCCGCCGAACGCGCACGCGCTCGCCGCCGCGAGCCCGCGACCGCGCCTCATAATCTCCAAACCGCTCCCCGCCGACAGCCAAGAGGAAAAAATCAGATGCAGATAGTGGGCTAGCTCCCGAACGCCACGAGCCCACGACCTCATCTAGAAAATAAACGGTCGGCGTAAGAAACCGAAAGAAATTACGGCAGGGGTGTTGCGACATGCGAGCCACAAACCCATGTTCGATTCGAATCGGTGGTCCGGCTCGACCCGGGTGTAGAATTACTTATTCTGCACCCAGGGTATCTAATAGAGGTTCTATATATATATATATATATATATATTTTTAGTTATAAGAAAAGTTTATCTTGAACCCTGAAACTAATGTTTATAGTCTAACTAAAACTCGGAACTACAGGACACTCGTTTTGCAATTCATCACCTTACAATCGCCACCGGCATCCTCTAAGAACATCTCCACATGCACCCCCTTATAATGTGTCCAGCACCGCCGAAATAGTCTATACTATGGTCGCGTCCGGACACATATCCGGACGTATTGAGATGTCTAACCCCAGATCGATGCACTTTGATATGTCCAAAACGTATCTATAATTTTTTATTTTTCATGCTACTTTTTATATGATTACTACATATTTTATTATGATTAAAGATATTTTTTATAGTATTTTCTTGGACTAACAATTAACAAGACGCCAAGTGACAGTTTATGTTTTCTGCTTTTTTTTATTTCAGAAAAGCTATTAAAGAAAATTCGTCGGAAAGGGATGAAAATTTACGAGAATTCTTATCGTCAGAAAGAGGACCGATGGCCAAAGATGAGCCCCTGGGGGACCCATAGGCCCCCACGCAGCCTGTGGCCTCAGGCCGCACCACGTGAGCCCCTTGGGCACCCACCTTCCGAGGGGTCTTCGCCTATAAATCACATTGACCCTAAAAAGTTCGTGGATGGAAAATATTTTGTGAAAGAAGATACAGAGCCTCCGCCTCGCGGAAAACCCTAGTTTGGGGTCTTGGAGTTCTGTTCCAGGACCCTGCCGAAGGGGAAATCATCGCCGAAGGCATCTATACCAACCTTGTCGCCTCCATGACGATGTGTGAGTAGTTCATCCTTGGATGACTACGTGTACATAACAGTATCTAGATGGTGATTTCTCCTCTTTTTGCTTCAATAGAATGGTCTCATGAGCTACCTTACATGATCGATATTCATTTGATGTAATTGCTAGTTATTCTGTTTGCTGGGATATGATGAGTTGTGATGTTACAATCATATTGTGCATTTTTTATATATATGATGATATTGCTTTGTTGCGAAGGTGACACGTCCTTCCTTGGGACGGAGCGGCCACCTCGGGATGGAGCAGCTTCCTTGGGACCATGCGAGGTGCACAGTCTCTGCCCTCTTGGCAGGGGGATGGTGCATCAGCACTGAAGCATTTGCTTCTTGGGGTGTAGGATAAGTCGCTGGGACTGACCACTTATCCTTCCCGGGTGGAAAGGTGGGTCGGTGGCCCGTGCCAGGAGGTCCCGTGGGACCCCCAGTTTCCATGGAGATGACATAATTTAGTTAAACAGTAATTGAAACCTAGAAATAATATAGTTCATAAATGAAAATTTGGCAAGTTTTAGTAAACAACATGACACTCAAACTATTCATTGCTTTGGGCGCCCACAATTGAGCAACTAGATCATCTTGCGGTTGCCGATGAACATCATTCTGACGAATTTCCTGATACATGGTGAGAAAATCAGCAAACTCAGTTGGGACCCCTGATGTGTCTTGGCAAGAGAGACCTGGTACTTAATCTGCTGCGGCACCCTGACTTAGGCCCAAAAGTTGGGGGCGGACAAGGGGATGTCAAACATGTTTTCGGTCCTTATGGACCGATGGGTGGTGTCGCTAGGGCTTTTTCTTTTGTTTCTGGATCCCATTGGACCAATGTGGAGGCTTATCTAGGGCATCATCGGTGGAGATGCCCTAACCCAGCCAACGACATTACTTGGCGCTTCACAGTATAACCACCATTGGCTGGTGACATGTAAGTAAAACAACCCAACTAAACTTGCAAGGTGCATTAACTAATCCAGTTTTGCTAGTTCGGAGATATGTGCAAATGATTTTGCAGATAAGGGTTCAAGTCAAAACAACCATCATAGTTCAGGGGTCAACATGGCCTTTTATTTTAATTAGTTCATTCACTCTTTAGAGCTACAGCTCCCAGAATAATATTTAAATCGGGTAAAAGGGGATCCTTACGGCAAATGTCATATATGTGTAGTTCCTATTTAGAGGGAAATGAACTGCACCAATTATTTTGTGGGACCTGGTTATACTTCTACACATTAATTTAATATCTAAGACTTCAATTTAAATTATGCTTGGCTAAGAAATTTTACATTAAGATAAGAATAGTAAGAAATGACCTGTTTATAAGATTGCTTAGAAATGAACATTCACATATTTGAAGAGCTTTTTGTGATTCTGTTATTTGACCAGCATATTTTATTGATATTGTTTGCCAGAGTTCAAACAACTTTACATGGAAATAGTAAATATTATTGACCGAGCACACAAATTCTAGGACGGTCCTAATATTTAGCATGATAGGGAGTGATAGAGAGAACAATAAGAGCAAGTACAATAGTGGGCTTATAGCCCGCCTACGTGGCACTTTTGTCTATGTGGAGGAGAGAGACAAGGAAAAAGAGATGGAGTGGGCTCTCATGCAAGAGCCAGCCTCGACGCGTGCTCCTAGGCAAAAGCATTAAATGCGAGGAGAGATAAAGACACAAAGTTGGGAAAACACTAACCTAATAGCCAACCTTATAACCAACTCTATTGTATGAGCCTACTATAAAGCTAACTTTTGATGACATGGCAGTTTCATATAGCCGGCTGTTGCCTCTACTATTGGACTTGCTCTAAAACAACTAACCAAAAATGAAACTTTAATACTAGTACCTTTTTCGTGAAGAGGATAAATGCATCATCATGACTCAGACTGTTGACCATGCGAATATTTCTTTCATCCTTTGAGCAGTGCTTGGCAATATTCTTTTCCCTTGTGGTGACTATGATGCAGCTTAATTCCGCTTTCGGTAAATGTTGTACTATAGAATCCCACTCTGATGTGGATGACACATCATCAAGAACAAGCAAATATGTTTTTCCTTCTAAATATCTGGTTAAATCTGGCGTTGCCTCCTTATCTCCAAATTGCACAAGTAAGCTCTTCAGGAGTTCATCACAATTGAAAGGACGCATGACCGTAACACAAGCACGCTTCTCAAACATGCCACTGATCTCTTCGCTTTGGTAGATATCTTTGACTAGTGTGGTTTTCCCGATACCTCCCATTCCCCACAAGGAAATCACATTGAAGTGTTGGACATCTTTATCTGAAACTAGTTTGATTATTTCTCTTTTTTCATTCCCTCTTCCGATGAGCCAAGATTCCTCCGGAGTAGTCATCACCAATGTCTCCACACGAGTTACGATGTTCTTGTGCCCGGAGTTGTTAACACCAGTACCGACTACATTTGAGGTAGACCCAGCCTCCACCAAATTCATTCCGTGTTGAGAACCCTAAACACATGCAAACAATGATTAGGTGCTGCCTTGTTTCCCAGGAAAATTAGTGTTCAGTCATGTCTAAAGTATTGCAGTTGCTAATAAATAATTTTAATCCATAAACGGTTTGAAAAATCTCTAACAGACCATATACTTTATGTATCATCTGCAGCTAAAAGAACTTCTAATGATAATACTTGCGGATGGCTTAGCTCAGTTAAACAGGTACGGTAATAAATATAAGAACGTATGTGCAGAAATACAAATCTGCATATATGGTCATAGATAGGGGCATACAAACTAGTACAGAACGACACATCGGATACCCCTCTATAGGAACAGCAGGCGTTAGGCGACGGAGAATCGCGCTTTCCGCGCGGCCAGTGCGTACAAACCTGACCTGGGCCGCGGCTGGCCCGTCAACATAGGTAACGGAGAAAGTATTAACTCCGTTACCCATAGTATTGGCAACGGTCTTAATTCTGGCTCCGTTTCCGATATGTGCCTCTATAGCAACGGTGACTTTTGTGTGTCCGTGTGCAATGTGGACACGTTCCATCTTCGTCGAATTTGATGCGAGCAGAGTAACTGCTATGGCGTAGTGGCGCCGTGGCACCGCCCACTACTCCTTAAAAACCCACGATCTCCCTGCTATCTCAGTACGCCACTTCACCGCAGCCATGGATACTCCTAGCAACTCCTCGGGCGTTCGCCGCAGCAGTTTCCCGCTTTCGCTGAATTGGAACCGCGTCGTCGTGCCGGAGGCCGTCGCGCAGAGGCACTGGCAATATAGGACGCCAGTGCCCTGGTCAAATGTTAGCCTCCCCGCTGGCTGGCGCGTCAACCACAGGAGGGTGGCTATGCCGCCGGAAGAGGACGCGGGATCCTCGGGCGCCCGCGACCGCAGCCGCTCGCCGCGGCGGAGAGACGCTCGTCCGCGGTCGCCTGGATGGAACCGCGTCATCGTCGGGCAGGCCGTCGCGGAGCGGCACTGGCAATATAGGAGGCCAGTGCCATGGTCAAAGGTTCGGCTACCCGGTGGCTGGCACCTCAATCGCGCGTCGGTGCCTATGCCGCCGGAAAGAGTTGAGCTGCTTCAGAGCTGCCGGCTCCTCCTCCCGTCGGAGCTGCGCGATGATCCTGCCTACGACGACGACGAGATGTGGCAGGGGCGCACGGGCGGCGATGACATCGTCGGCGAGGAGCCGCGCGACGACACGGACGACTACGCGGCTCTCCTCGCATACGAGCAGGAGAAGGCGGAGGCCGAGGAGTAGTTATTTATTTTTATGTTCTTCAACTTCAATACTAGTAGAGATCAGTATAAGCCTAGTGTGTCAGTGAAAAATCAAAGGAAACGGTTGTTTATACCCTCCGTTTCCGATGTTCTACTTTGCTATAAATCCGCCCTTCACACAGCCCTAAACTCTATCGCTCTCACTCTCAGCCTCACTCTCAAAGTGTGGCGGCGCCTCCACGCAGCACCAGATCTTAGCTCCACCGTGGCGGCGCGCATCTCCCTCCCTCCGACCGTGGCGCCGCGCATCTTCCTCTCCTCCGACCGTGGCGGCGCGTATCTCCCTCCCTCCGACCGTGGTCGCGCGCATCTTCCTCTCCTCCGACCGTGGCGGCGCACATCTCCCTCCCTCCGACCGTGTCGGCGCGCATCTTCCTCTCCTCCGACCGTGGCAGCGCGTACCCGTTCTTTGCTCCACCTGGGCAGATCTCGTCGCCTGATCTGTAGCTGGAGGGCGCATGGCGTGTCGATCCGAGGACGACGAGGACGACTACGTACTCCCGCCGCCAGATCCAAAGGTAATACATCTATTTGTGACCGGCCATCGTGCCGACGAACTAGGGTTGTTGTCATTGTTCTGCTTAGGTTTTCTTGAATAGGACACTCATGAACAGAACTAGAACTAGGGTTGTAATACATCCGAGGACGATGAGGACGACTACGTAGTGTCGCTCGAAAAGAACATAGCTAGCACAAATCGGTAGTGTATGAAACTCATGGCTGACTTATCTCCTTTGCAAAACAGATGTACATTTCGGTGACACTGTATAAAAAGCCGGGTCCTTAGCCAAGGTGCGCTTGTCGGCCGGCATAATTGTTGGTACACAACAACTATGCAATGGATTTGTAAGTTTGTTATTCTGTCTTATGCATCCTTTTGTGTTGTATGTCCTTTATGCTAGATGTATAGTGAGCTAACATGGAGTCATATATTCTCTCTTTGCATTTCAGTGGCCACTTTACAAAAGAGACACCTTCAGTACATCAACACTCGCTTATTGCACTATGTGCAGAGCATGGTGCTGATCCGTTTAGCTCATTTAAATGAGCTAAATACAAGGTCCGGGACAAAGCGGCGAGTTGATTATATTTTGGCGACACCGTCCAAGAAGAAGATTGAATTCATGAACTCTAACGGCAAGTCATGAAGATAAATTAAGTTAAAAATGACAAGGATAAGTTTACAGAGGACATAGATAGATTTAGCTAGACATGTCAATGATAGATTTAGAGAGGCATGACAATGAAGATAAGTAATTGGTTGTCTTTTAATGCAATGTATCGGTGACATTTGTTATACCTTATGAATGAATTTGTTAGCATTTTTGTGCTTCTGCTATGAAATTTTAAATGTCCAGTGCCAAATCTATTCCTGCTCTAGGCTTATGAAGAAACCTCAATGCAAACGAGCAGAAACAGAATCTCCGTTTCTGATGTTCCGACACATCAGAAACGGAGGTTGTGCACAACCGTTGCCAAACCGATGCCTCATCAGCGACGGTTTTTCGCCTCCGTTACCGATGAGGGCCTTCACATCAGTCACGGGGTCGGGGACACGGACCCTTTTTCCGTTTCCGATGGGGTTTTTGGCCCGTTTCCAATGTATCGTTCTGTACTAGTGACATATGCATCAATATGTTGATAACCTGCTTTCACAACGTGGGAAACATTGCTCGATAACAACCTGATTTCCAAATACCAATGGTATGCTACTTGGTAAAATAGTAGTTAGCCTAGTCAAGTTGGAAGACCTAGAGTATTTAGTCAGCTTTGTGGCTAACTTGTGTGCTATCTTTTCTTCTATGCTACTCGATCGAACTCATCCAACAAATTGTATGTGGTGGTGCCATTTGGAACTTGGATGATGCATGCCTGTCTAGTTGATATAGGTCGTCAATTACAACAAGCCATATTTCTTTTGGCGAACTTGCAAGATTCAGACGTTATCCAAGAACATAAACAAACACTGAATTTACTTATCCAGAAGTTGAACCAGGAGCATTAGTTAGATTATTATCAGGACTTAAAATACCTTTTTGTAGAAAACATGAAGAGTCTGATCAGCAACCAACTGCTTGTGGTCCGGTGCTCCACTTCCTGCCCCTACGCATAAGCTTGCAACTCCAATTTGCTCAGTGGATACTATGATCACACTTCCTTTTTTGTTGTCTGGGAAGCATGTTTTAATCCGATACCAGTCTTCAATGGTGTGTACGTCATTTATCACAATCAAGTAACTCCTTTCATTAAGATATTTCTTGAACTCATAAGCCAAATAAAATTTTTGTGTCACCGCCATGATCTTCAGCACTTGGGCGCTCAGAGCTGCCTTTCCTTCTTTCTCTGCCTCTTGAAGAAAATTGATGTAGAATTGTCCCAAAACGCTTTTCAAGAACAAAGTTGAATTGAAAGGTCGCATCAATCCGGGGACCCAGGCTTGACAGTCAAACTTCTTGTGTATCTTTGGATCTTCATAGGCCCTTTTGATGATGGACGACTCTCCGAGATCACCAATATCTTTCCCACACACTGAGATCACTGTAAGGTCGGTGTCGGTGTCTGCCTTGTTGATCATCTGAACAAGATCAAAAATTGCTTTGTCCCGCTGTCTCCTTGCTTCATCAACACCAGACATAGTTGTACTAGCAACTGCAGACTGTCCTCCGGTAGTTGCAGGTTTGGAGCTAGAGCCCTTGATTAGGCGGTAGCGCATATTCCTCTGGCTGACATCCTCGACATTGGCTCTGAGCTCCTTCATCTGCTTGGCCACACGGCGCCTATCTAGTACCATTCGACCGATACGCCACCAGGACTGCTTATGTAAGCGCACAGCGAACTCCTGTAGTGAGTCCTCGACGTCGTAGGCCACATCACGGACTTGCTTTACCCAGACCTTGACCACCATGTTATCAATCCCCTCATCATGGGCGGCCATTAGGAAAGCCTGCATCATCTCAAGCTCGTTGGTGATGAAGAGCTGATCACGCCGGACTCCGAGCTGCAGAGCCACTTCCTCTGCCAGGGCAGATTTGGCATAGTTAAGGGCCCCATTCAGCACGGACTTCCCAATGCTTAGCGCTGTGGCCTCCATTCACACGGACAGGTAGCGGCAGCACTGTAAATGTGGTGTGTTAGTGTTAGAGCCTAAGCAGATCTTACATCTGGGGAACAAAGAGAAGGGAGGGACACAAACCTGTTGGCGTCGACAAGAACCAAGAAAAAGCCTAGCGGCAGCAGTAACGTGGATAGCTATCGAGAAGCCCTTGACCTAAAAGGATAGAACTCTCCCAAGAGACCAAACATAAACAATCTGCAATGCAGACCACAAATTTATGAACGTACTGCCTAATTAACAAAGGGAATGACCCAATTAAGATTGACGATTCAGTAGCTATAGCGCAGAAGGAATACAAGAATTACCAACAGCGAAGGGGAAGCGGTGGCATCATGCTCTGGCCTACCGAAAGCTCATTGAAGAAGAGAAAACTAGACTGAGATTCTTTGCTTCCGGTTGTTGCTATTAATTCCACTTCCATCCTAAGAAGCAAAGGTAAATGAAGAACATGAGAAAAGAAGGTTCTTTGCTTCTTGCTGCAGCAAATGCATGCATTGTGCCTTTACACTTTACTTTCCTTTTCTTTGGGAAAGATGGGTTCGATGCTTCCTGTTTGATTCCCGATTAAACATGGTTCTCCCACAAATTAAGCCTGATTTTTGTACTTGACATGTTGTAACACGATTAAGCTGAGTATGAACGATCTTGTTTTCAAACTGACCTATCCGGTTAATTCCACATTCCCATTAAATACGTGACAACACAATCATGTTGGACCATCTTTTTCTTTTTCTTTTTTTAGGTACGCATATTGCTTAATCGAGGAAGTCACATTCCATGTAAGAAAAAAGTCACGTCGGAGAGATGTGTCTTATCAACATAAGTCGTGTCAAGCATGTTACGTAACTTTAATTTTTTATTAAATCTCAGCCACATATTTTAGATCTAACTATTAAAATTAATTAAGATGATGTGGATTAACATGGTGCCTCGAAAAACTCACTCATTTTGCTTTTATAATATACTAGCAAAGTGCTCGTGCGTTGCAACGGCGTAAAATAAATCCATATATTTTTTAATTTCTAATGTAAATTTGTATTAACCACTTTTTTTAGCTAACATCTTTGGCGACTGAGGTTTTCGGTGTTGTTCAAATACGGGGACTATCCTATTTGTAGCAATGTCACATCCTAGATGCTTCTATAAATGAGATAGCAAATATCCCCGTGCATTGCTACGGGTTGACGTCTATTGAATTTCTTTTAGACCTGGGAGAATTTGATCACTGGAAATCTCTATTTTTAAAGAACAAAGTGACATAGAGAACACACGTCTTAAGTCAATGCAGCCACAGTACAAGAAAGAACATGTTCATATTGTGGTAAATGTTGATATATTTTTATTCAGGCTGTGTCAAACTTTACCGGATGATGCATCTGTTGCTACATGCTGACAGATGATAGACGTGGCATGCGTGATTTTATATTAGTTTGCAAATTATGTGTGTTGATTTCTTGACAACGCTCAACGACGTATGTGCAACTCATTGACATTTAGCGGTGGTAGGAAGTAGGCAAACCAACGTCGTGCCGACGGTATTGGCAGCGAAGAGATGCTGAAAGCCTGAAACCTAGCTTCTTCAGACATAAATTCAACGATAGAAAAGAGGGCAGCGCTAGGCGTCCCCCGGGGATCCCGCACCCCGATCCCCGGGTGGAGAGCCGTTCGATGGACCCGCTGTGGCCATTGGATCCTGCTACGGCCCGCGTCGCATGCAGTCGTCGCTTTCGCACGTGAAACGTCGCTTTCACACTTTTCTCCACGCGTAGGTGCTGGCAGAAAACGACGCGCTTGGGTCACGTGGCCCAAATTCTTCAGCGCGTCTCAACGAAGCACGAACCCTCGCTCGATCCAGCCCAGCTGTTTGGTTCGGTTGTTGCCAGAAAAGAAAAGAATATGAAGGGAGGAGATCGATTGGGTGTAGCACACTAGCACGTACAGGCCAAGGAAAGAAAAAGAAAAGAAATTAGGAAAAGATCGATCGGTTCATGTACTTACGTAAGGATGGTGGACATGTTTGGCTCCAGTGCTCGCAGCATCGTTGTATAATTTGTAATTTGACGTATTTTAATTTTGCACGTGTAATTTGCTGCAGTTGTTCGAGTTCACGGACAAATACAGGGGCTGGTACCACGAGAGCGTGCCGGTGGTGAAGAGCTACTACCCGTCGTCGAGCGGGTACAAGGACGAGCTGCTGTGGGCGGCGCTGTGGCTGCACCGCGCCACCGGCAGCCGCGGCTACCTCGACTATGCCGTGGACAACGCCGACGACTTCGGCGGCACCGGCTGGGGCGTCTCCGAGTTCAGCTGGGACATCAAGTACCCCGGCCTCCAGATACTCGCCTCCAAGGTCAGTCAGTCAGTCAGCACATTCTAAACCCATGCATATGCACCTACCTGTCACCACGGGACTGAGCGGCTACGCCGACGGCGTTTGGCCGTCGGCAAAGGCATTTAAGCCGTCGGCTTAGCCTACGCCGACAGCAACCGTCGGCGCAGCTCTGTCGGCGTAGCTGGCGTAGGTGTAGGTCAGAAGGCCGTCGGCGTAGAGAAAAACCGTCGGCGTAGCTACTGCCGGGCCGTCGGCGAAGGGCGTGGTGGGGCCCACGACAGCCAGCTTGTCAGGATCGACCTACGCCGACGGCAAAGCCGTCGGCATAGGCCTGGACACGTGGCATCATCTGGCAGCGTCTGGTGGAGCTACAGGAGGCACCTATTGCCGTCGGCATAGCTACGACCATTTGGTCACTGAGGTAGCTATGCTGACGGCAATGCCGTCGGCATAGGTTGTGCCAGGTTTTTTTTTAAATGCTCCATCGGCTCGTTTTTGCAGAAAAATAGCAGCAAATAATATAATAAATTACAGGAACATGATCACACATAGGATATCATCACAAACATGCTCACACATAGGATATCATCACAAACATGCTAGATCATAGTGTAGATACAAAATGGTAGACCATAGTGTATACATCGAGCTACATGTCCTGAGCCCTACATCAGCGGCCGCGACGGGGTGTACCCCATATTTGCCGAGCTGAGAAAAGGCGATCGAGCCCTACCACCGGAAGAAGCCGAACCACCCGGCGAAGCACCCAGCGAACCAGCACGCGAAGCACCAGGAGAAGGACCACCGGGATGTACCGGCGTGGTGTGGTGTGGTGTGGTGTGGTGTGGTGTGTGAGAGGCTTCTATTGTAAAAACTGTTTAAATATTCAAATGAGTTATATTTGCAAAATGTTTAAATCTTTTAATCCTTCTAATTGAAAATGAATTAATATGACACCGAATTGAAAATGAATTGAAATTGAAAATGAATTAATAATTACTATTACTTAATCATAAATCTTACTTAACCCATATTAAAATGAAAATGAATTAATATGACACTGTATTGAAATTGAAAATGAATTAATATGACACCGAATTGAAATTGAAAATGAATTGAAAATGACACCGAATTGAAAATGAAAATAAATTAATAATTATTATTAATTAATCATAAATCTTACTTAATCCATATTAAATTGAATTAATATGACACCGAATTGAAAATGAATTAATATGACACCGAATTGAAATTGAAAATGAATTAATATGACACCGAATTGAAATTGAAAATGAATTGAAAATGAATTAATATGACACCGAATTGAAAATGAATTGAAATTGAAAATGAATTAATAATTATTATTACTTAATTATATATCTTACTTAATCCATATTAAATTGAAAATGAATTAATATGACACCGAATTGAAAATGAATTAATATGACACCGAATTGAAATTGAAAATGAATTAATATAACACCGAATTAAAAATGAATTGAAATTGAAAATGAATTAATAATTATTATTACTTAATCATAAATCTTACTTAATCCATATTAAATTGAAAATGAATTAATATGACACCGAATTGAAATTGAAAATGAATTGAAAATGAATTAATGTGACACCGAATTGAAACTGAAAATGAATTAATAATTATTATTACTTAATTATATATCTTACTTAATCCATATTAAATTGAAAATGAATTAATATGACACCGAATTGAAAATGAATTAATATGACACCGAATTTAAATTGAAAATGAATTGAAAATGAATTAATATGACACCGAATTGAAAATGAATTGAAATTGAAAATGATTTAATAATTATTATTACTTAATCATAAATCTTACTTAATCCATATTAAATTGGAAATTAATTAATATGACACCGAATTGAAAAATGAATTAATATGACACCGAATTGAAATTGAAAATGAATTAATATGACACCGAATTGAAACTGAAAATGAATTGAAAATGAATTAATACAGCACCGAATTTAAATTGTAAATGAATTAATATGACACCAAATTGAAATTGAAAATGAATTAATATGACACCGAATTGAAATTGAAAATGAATTGAAAATCAATTAATATGACACCGAATTGAAAATGAATTGAAAATGAAAATGAATTAATAATTATTATTACTTAATCATAAATCTTAGTTAATCCATATTAAATTGAAAATGAATTGAAAATGAATACTTCCATATTAGATTGAAATTGACAATAATAATGTAAAATTAATTTTTTTTGTTATTTGAATTCAAAACTATTAGTACTTAATCATTAATCTTACTTATGCAAAAAATAATTTGGAGTAATATTTATGCAAAAAATGAATTAATTTTTGAATTAATAATTTGAAGTAATATTTATGCAAAAAATGAATTAATATTTATTTTTACTTAATCATAAATCTTACTTAATCATTTTTTTGATCGATTTATACATATTATTTGTCAAATTTTGATATACGGATTTAAAGATATGAATTTATCCATATTAAATTAAAAATGAAAATAATAATGTAAAATTGATTTTCTTGTTATTTAAATTCAAAACTATTAGTACTTAATCATTAATATTTATGTTAATATAGGTTTGGAATTCAAAAAATAATATCATGTGACATCAAAGTCTAGGGGATAATAAGATTGATACCATAGTATTATCAGGATGTTATTAGTGCAATCTTGGAAGCTTATTGTGAAGGAATTCAAAAGTTAAGCGTGCTGGGGGTGGAGTAGTGTGAGGATGGGTGACCGATCAGGAAGTTTGATCACTAGTGCGAGGATGGGGGCAAAGCGTGCTGGGACTTGATATTAGAGGCGAGACCGATCGGGAAGTTTGATCAGTAGTGCGAGGATGGGGGCAAAGCATGCTAGGAGGGGCGATTAGAGATTAAACTGACAAATAATTCAAAGATTTGAAATATAGAAAAAAATTCAAAAAAAATCGAAAAATTTCAAAAAAAATATATTACGAAAAAAGGTTCTCTCGTCCCGGGTCAGATTATGAGCTGGGACTAGAGGTCCTCGACCACGCGCGGTGTCAGCGCCCCGCGTGGCGCTCTCTAGTCCAGGGTCGTAAGCGACCCGGGACTAGAGGGGGAGGCCTCTAGTCCCGAATCCGGCGTCCCGGGTGGGAATCCGATACGAGAGGCGTCTACCACCCGGGACTAATGCTCCTTTTTCTAGTAGTGGTCGTAACTAAGTTTTGCCCAGTTGCAAGTGGGTCGTAACTAAGTTTTGTCCAGTTGCAAGTGGTCGCAACTAAGTTTGGTTCAGTTACAAGTGGGTCGTAACTAAGTTTTTCCCAGTTGTGAGTGGGTCGTAATTAAGTTTTGTCCAGTTGCAAGTGGGTCGCAACTACGTTTTTTCTAGTTGCAAGTGGGTCATAACTAAGTTTTGTCCAGTTGCAAGTGGGTCACAACTAAGTTTTTTCTAGTTGCAAGTGTGTTGTAACTAAGTTTTGTCCAGTTGCAAGTGGGTGAAATTAAGTTTTTCCAGTTGCAAGTGGGTTGTAACTATTATTTTTCAGTTGCAAGTGGGTTGCAACTAAGTTTTTCCAGTTACAAGTGGGTCACAACTAAGTTTTTTCCAGTTATAAATAAATTTTAGGTTGTTTCCACTAAATTTTTTTTCGGTTGCAAGTGGGTTATAATGAAGTTTTCTCTAATTGCAAGTGGATTGCAATTGAGAAATTAATTGCAATTGAGAAATTTTTTGTCCGTGAACTCATTGTCATTATTTCATTTTCAGAAGATGAATATAGCTATGTTAGAATTGTATCTATATGATTAAATTGCAAGAATATATTATTTCACCTTTCAACTTCTTTTTTCAACAACTATTTTTTTTTGCACAGAGACACGTGAAACTCCTCAAGTATTTATTGATCAATTATTCTTTTAATTGGCATAAAAAAGTACAATTAGTAAGCGAGAAAGAAAAGGCCATGGGCCATGAGAAGGTGCACGTACGTAAACTCATGCCTCAAATATAAACGGATGATTGATCGTACTAGGAAAACATGGACCGGCAAACATGTGGCTAGAGGATTCGACTGAGATCAACGAATCCTCACGTTACTTTCAGGTCCGTCTCAATGTGTTGTACCGTAGTTCTCCGTGATACTAGCATGCAATAGCAGTAAGGCCCAACTCCAATGCCCACGAAACAACCCAGTAAAGCAAAGCGATGCATGATTTTTTTAGTTCGTACTTGTCTTCACCCAAAAAAGATCGTACTTGTCCGTATGATATATGAAAATTTAATTTCGTTTGAACCTACGTCTCGCTGCTTTCCGGGCCCTACTCCAGCAGCTCTCCTTGACAGCTCAAGCTGGCTGAACCAAACCAGCACTTGCCCAGCTCAAGTTTGCCTGAACCAAACTCGCTGCTCAAGAAGCCACCTCTTGCCCAGCTCCGCTTCTCCCACCCGAAACCCTCGCCATCGCGCCGCATAATGCGGCCGCCAGTTCTGGTGGACGATGTCGTCGAGGAGGTCCCCCTACGCCTTCCGCCGGAGGAGCCCGCTGTCAGGACCCCGTGGCTAGCAACTGGGATCGAGAGCGAAGCAACGAACAAGACAACGATAATTGCAGGAATTAATTGCAGATAAAAGAGGAAATTGGGTAAATTGCAGATAAAGGAAAGAACTAGTAATAAGAACAGGAAAAGTAGAACAAGGAAATTTAGGGTTTTCTCATATCTTGGTTACCATCACAGGATACAAGGATGACTATATAAAGACCTAGCCAACTAATGGATGCCAACATAGGAAATACCTAAAGTACCCTCATACTAATATGACATACTAATAAACCCATATTACATACTTATCCTATTCCCTGACACCCGCCTGGCTCGTCCGCTCCTCAGCCGTCTGCAAACCCTGGCGTCACATCCTGGCCGCCCCGCGCTTTCGCCGCCGCTATTGCGAGTTCCACCGAACACCTCCCCTCCTGGGATTCTTCGAAGGTGAAGGCCGCTTCGTCCCCACCTCCTCCCTCCTCCCTGCCCAGCCCAACCGTACCGGCTGGAATGCCATCGACAGCCGCCACGGCCGCGTCCTCTTCGCCACCTCTATCTTTCCCAGGGAGCCTTTCGACCTCATCGTCTTGGACCCTGCGACGGGCTACCAGCGCCTCGTGCCCTCGCCCGCTGACCACTTGCCGTGCTTCAGAGCGGCGGTGTTCTGCGCAGCACAAGGCTGCGTCCACCACGATTGCCAAGGAGGACATTTCCTTGTGGCCTTGGTGAGCACAGATGAGCTCGAAAGAATCACATCGGGCTGGTTGTACTCATCCGAGAGTCACGTTTGGAGTGACCTGACCCCTGTACAAAACCCCAATGTCCGGTTTTCCTCTTACATTGCTCGGGCTAGCGTCCTTGTCGGTGATGGAATTTACTTCGATGCAAGGGGCATCGTCGCGTGCCATGTTGGTACACTGCATTTGTCAGCGTTAGAGAAGCCGAGTAATGGCGATGGGACTCTCATGACGGCAGAAGGTGGTGGGCTGGGATTCGCTGCCGTGGTTGATGTCTCAAATCTAACCCTATGGTCAAGGGAGATTGGACCTGAGGGATCAATGGGATGGACAAAAATCAGGATAATTGATCTTAAGTCGTTGCTCTCAGGTGTGTTAAAGATCACAAACAATAAGTTTAGTAGTTTTCTTAGATATATGGTCAGTGGCTTCGTGGAGGGCACCCAAGTCATTTGCGTGAGAGCTGTTGGTTCCTGGATGGTCGACCTCAAGTCAGGCCGAACAAGTAAGGTATCTTCTCACGGGACCAAGTTGTTTCCCTACATGAGATTCTACTTCCCAGGTAATTATCCCTTGCATATACAACCCTGAATGCAATCCCTTCTTAGAATCTGTTAGTGGCACTTGGCAAGTAGCACCATGAGATGGAAATATGTCACTTACCATGACGTTATATTTAATAAATCATTCCATTTCTGCAGCAATGGAAGCAGCTTGTACGGCCCAGGGGCAATCAGCTTATATTTGAGGTGTTTGGATCAAGTGCTGAGCAAGTGTCTATGGATCAAGTGGGAGGTGTTGGTAGTGATGTTCGGATCTGTGAGATTACTGTTGGTCTTGGTCAGTTAGATATATCTTGTTCGTAGAACCTGATGAGTATATATTGTTCCCTTGCGCTGGACCGATTTGGAAGTTGAAGGCCCTGACTCGCTGCAAGTTCTTCATGTGGCTCGCTGTGCATCAGACGTGCCTGACAGCGGATAATCTGCAGAAAGGAGGATGGCCACATAGCAACACTTGCCAGCTCTGCCTTGCGACGCTGGAGACCTGCACCCACATTTTCGTGCATTGTTCGTTCAGCTCTAGCGTCTGGCAGAGGATCAGGGCCTGGACGAATGCTGACTTTCCCACCCCGAACCTGGCGTTCTCCTCCACAGAGGACTGGTGGCTTCAAGCTAGGAAGAGTGTGCCCAAACACCTGCGCTGCGATTTCGACACCGTCGTCATCCTTGTGCACTGGAAGCTCTGGAAAGAGAGCAACAGCAGGATCTTCGAGAATACTAGCCATGGCGACGAGCTCGTCTTTGAAGGCAACCGGGAGGACATCGCTGTGTGGCGTTCTACTGGCCGCATCCTGGCGGTCTGATTCCCATGTAGGCTGCGAGTTTTCGTGGTGTTTTGCCTGCCTTGCCGCTGCCCAGGTCTGTCTGGCACGGCCTCGGCTATCTGTGCTCATCGATGGCCGCTGTTCCTGTACGGTTAGCTCGCACTATTCGTGCGGCCAGTCGCTGTACTCTATCCTCTCTATCTTAAGAAAGATCGGCCATTGGCCCTTCGACGAGTATATATTGATTGTAAAACCTAAAACTGAATCAATATGTGTGTATGGGTCTACATACACCACCAGTCCAAAATCTGAGAAAGGCCCTAACAACAACTAGGAGTATTTTTTACCCTCATGATATTACCACATTGATCTGATTACACAATTATTTTGCTAAGTACTCATGATCTGATTACACAATTATGTACACATGATCTTCCACACACACTCTGTTTGGAATTAGCTGCCGGGATGTAAACATCAAGAGGTTGTAAACACTGCTGCCTTGTGTACAAAAATTTCAGAATTATTTTTCTGCAGCCAAACTGATTACTCCATCTTAGCACATTTGTGTATCATGTAGATGTTGGTTAACAACAACATTAGCATGGGATGCATGAGGAACTACTTTTCTGAACTTATGGTTAGAGTAAAAAGCTGTGCTAGTGCTAACTACAGTAGCAAAAATCTAGGGAAGTGGTTTCTCCAGACAACCAACCATGCCATATCTCCACATTCAACTCAGTGTACTGCTCTGCATTCAACTACATTTGTGTCAGAGAATAATTATCCTTTTTTTGGCTGATTGTATTATGATGATATTGGTGACTGCTAGTCACCATTGATCGGTGATTTATGGCATGGGGAGCTTTTATTTAAATACTCCCAGACCTGGAGCTTTGTGAAGTGATTTAAATAGGAGTTGATGTTTCTCATGAATTTACCTGCATCTTCTTGAGGTGGAGTGACATTCAGGCTGGGAGAACAATTTCAGAGTATGTTTTCCTGTTTTCAACAAGTTCAGTCACGTGGTCAACAATTTCAGAGTATGGTTTCGTGTGTTTCCCTGGGGTAAGCTTCTGCTTCTCCCCATCTCGTGCTTGCTCTCTGCAGAAACCTACTCCAGTGACCATTCATGCTTAGAGTACTCCAAGATCTCAGTGCTAAACTGCCATGAACCTTCACTTAGTGTAGGACCTGTCAACTTAACATTTGTTTTATGGAAAGCTGCCAACATAATTTGTTCTTGCATTAGTTGTTCGTTTCATCTTAGCATATATCCTTGGTATACTAACCTCCATGCTTAAGCTCCTTTGTTTACTACTCCTGTTGTAAAATGCAAACACTGACTTTACTGAATTTTGGTAAAATGCGAACACTGAATGTAAAATTCAGTCTCCAATATACAAGTTTGTAAAATGTACAGCATTTTGCTGTAGCCAAACTGATTACTCCATCTTATCACCACTTTGCTTCTACTCTATGTCTTACCTTAGCAAGATTTTGTGCCTTGCAATCAGGTATGCCAAGCAAGATGGGAGCGACGACCGGCTGTTTGTGCTACAAGACAAGTTCTCCAGCCCGGGGCAGACATAATGCCGTCGCAAAATTATATTTATTTTTTGAAAAATTAAATATATCCTCGGAAGCCAAAATAAAAATTTTACGTACTTTTTTGTGTCATAAAATGTGTATCGTCTTATTAGATCAAGATTTGAAACATAAACAGATTTGTTTTTGAATTGTTAATCAAACTTAAATTACATATGTAAGGAGAGAAGTAGATTAAAAACATGAGTTCTTCCATAATAATAAAATCACATAGTGACTTGGAATTCTAAGATTACAAAGTCCAAAGGATTATCAGTATGATGACCAAGAAAAGATCATCAACAATCATGCCAAGGTACGTAGATTCCATTTCCTAATCTAACGATCCAAGAGACTGTGTCACCTCTCGGTGGAACGACCAGGGCACGATCTCCAATGGTTGCTCCGCGCGACCGCACACACACTAGATCGAGAACCTGCTGCTGCCAACTCGTCGTTTTCATGCTGTCTTGCCCTGCTTCAGTTGCTCCCACAGAGCCACAACCTCCGCGTCCTTCTTCTCCAGCTCCGCGCTCACCGCGGCCCGCTCGGCCAACTTCTTCTTCAGCTCCAGCGCGCAGTTCACGGTCTCCATGCGTCGTTGCGGCAAAAGAAAATACAGTTTCAATGAACACCGAAAATGCAGTTTCAAATGGTTTAACAATTGCAGTTTGTCAGTGTGCGCTTGTAAGCAAATAACTAGCATACCTGGAGCATTTCGGCGTTGTCGTCCGGCACGGACAGTGCCGCTGATGTGTGGCCGCCCAGCTCTGTTTTCACCTTCTCTACGTGAGACGCCGACGACGCCAAGTGCCGTGGCTTGGGGTGGAAGCCTGGCGGCAGGGAGCCTAGGGCAGAATGGCCGGGCCCGGTTCCAGCATTTGAGTTGGCCTCCTCCGGGTTCATCTTCTTCCCGGACAGTGCCGCTGATGTGTGGCCGCCCAGCTCTGTTTTCACCTTCTCTACCTGAGACGCCGACGACGCCAAGGTGGCCTTCTTCGCGGTCCCTATCGCACAACAAGAAATTAAGTAAATTATTTGCTCGCGGCACAACGAACAGCGAGTGTCGTCGTGACCGTACGTATTTACCTTGGGCAGCCGTAGAAGTAGAACGAAACGGCATGGGATCATCTTTTGTGTTGGCCTCCAGCTCCCGGCTCCTTTTCTTCCCGGACAGTGCCGGCGTGAGCTCTGTTTTCACCTTCTCCGTCTGAGACGCCGACACGGCCGCCTTCTTAGCGGATTGATCCGTCCCTAGCACACAACACGACGAAATTAAATCATTTGCGAAATTAGTAAAAGACATGAGTCCTGAGGCCGGGGTGAGCGTTTACCTTTGGCACCGATACAAGTAGAACGAACAGAAGCCCGTGGTGGCGGTGGTGATTCACCCAGGCCAGCGAGGCTGGAGGAGAAGGCTTCAGCAAGTTTTTTCTCACATAGATATGTCCGGAGATCAACGGCGGTGCCATGCACACCCAGCAACTTTGTTACCCATTCATCCTCCTCGCTAGTGAGCTTCCGAACGGCCAAGGAGCTGCACTTGGACGGCGGCTCACCCCAACGAACAGGGCACGGCCATGGCTAGGACACGCACCCCGGCCTCCAGCGCGTGGGCGTACACGCACAGGGTCAGGGCCCCCTCTGGATGGGCCGAGCAGGCACGCAGGTCGCCGGCGGGGAGGGCGGTGTACGCCTCCGGGACGCCGTGCTTCCGGCATAGACTGTCGACCGCGCGCTGCCGGCAGAGCGACGACTCGTAGCCCTCGGCGCCGACGGGACCTGAGAGCGTCGTCGTCGGTGCCGCCATCGCCATGCCGCCGGCCACGGCGACGGCGCGGGCAGAGCCGAGGTACTTGAGGGAGGATGAGGAGGACTCCGAGGAAGGCATCGCGCGCGATCGATTGTGCGGCTTGTGCTTGTGATTGATGTTCGTGCTTGCCTTGGTGCAGGATGATGATTAAGTAGAAGCGGCCGGGTGGGTAGCGGAGGAGTCGGCGTGGTGGCCCCGCCGCAATGCATGTCCTGGCCGATGTTTGCTGCTCTACGCTACGCGGCAGCGCAGCTTCCTTGCTCGACCGTACGTGTTTTGCACATATACAACCAACAGGAGGAAGCACTCAACTAATCACATGATTCATGACTTGCTCGATCGACCGTGTTTCAGAGTAATATTCGCTGTTTTTCCAAGTGATTCGTGATGCACTTTCCTGCTCCCTGAAAAGGCACTGAAAAGGCGGCATGAAGCTACTAGTAGAGGCCTCGTGGTATGGGCTAGCAACTGCCAAACGACCAAAGACATGCGTTCGTCGTCTCTCCTACTGGGTATCTTATTTTTCTGTCTGTTTGCGTTCGTCGTCTCTCCTAGAGTCCTAGCTTCCCGGCGCCGGTGACGTCTCTCACAGCGCGCAGGCCCTCGTCACGATTTGCATGAACCACGCAAACCATCTCATGCATTGGGCTAGCACCAGCGGAGAGGGATTCCTGAGTTCAATGTCAGTCAGATCTGCTGTCCAAGTTCAGTCTTGGCTCGGTCTCTGCTCGTCTGTCCCCTCTGGGATCGAGGTCTGCTCCGCCCCATTTCCGGGCGGGTGAGAGCATCTCCAAATGGAGGCTCCAAATCCGGCTCTCAAACTGTGCCCGGACGCGTCCGCGGACAGTGACCGGACAGTCCCAAAATTGGTGTCATACAATCATAACCCCCAAATAATCCCCCCCCAAACCATATTGACATGCAACGTAGGTCATAGTTCAAAGATCATACAAATAAACATAGTTCAAACATCCACGGACATAGTTCAACACAGAAATTAATCGGACACAGTTCATTGGACACATCGGAGCGGAGGCACGCTCTCACAGATCATGGAGAACCCGGCCGTCCTCCGCTGCGGCACGTTCTCTTTGGCGACGGCGACGTGCCCGGCGAACCCCGGCTTGACGTTCCAGGTCCCGTGCGTGAGCGGCGTTGGCTTCACGTTCAGCTTACACCGCTATGGCGACCGCTCTCGCGATGGCTTCCTCTTGCTGTTGGCGTGCTTGAGCGGCGGCTTCTACACGTTCCCGTGTTTCACGTTCCCTTTGCCGAGCACGGCGTGCCTGTCGAGCTTGGCTCTCCACTCGGCGGATCATGTCTCTCCTCTCCTCATCCGGCGTGTAGTCCACCATCGGGATATCCTTCAGTACTTCCCAACAATGGCAGAACTTCCACTCCGTCGTCTCCGGCTTCCCCCAAGTGCGTTGTACAGTAGGATGGCATCATCCATCTATGAAAATGAAATAGGTACTCCATTAATCGTAGCTAATGGATCCGAGAAAATTTAACAATAAAAACTTACGGATCCCATTTGATCAAAACATCCGACGAACTTGTTGACTTCCGCCACTATGTTTCGCCATCTATGGCGGACGGAGGCCTCGTTGTGGAAAATTTCCGAGTTTGCATTGAAAACTTGACCGATCCGGCCCCAAAACGAAGCACGGTGGTGGATTCCGGTCTGACAATCCTCCGGGGTGGACAACCACGCATTGCACAACACCTTATCATCGCCGACGGAGTACGCCGGACCTCTAGGAACGGCCTACGGAGTACATCGAACATCAAATTCCTAAATTACGCATCGGACATCGGCTCTTAAAATGTATATTGGGGTAAGGAGGCGCGAACCTGCGGAAGCGCCGCCACTGGTTCGTTGCACGCGGCGGCGGCGGTGGCGGCGGAACTGCCCGCAGCGCCGTTGCAAAGAGCCGCCGCCACCGAAGACGGTGCCGCGGCATCCGGCCCGGGGCAGCTCCCAATCTCCTCCTCCTCCGCGAACGCATGCCAGTACAGCTCGGCCGTCGATTCGTTGCCGGAGCCGGCCATTGTCGAAGCTACGGACAGAGGAGAGTTGGAGTGGAAAGGGGATCGGAGGAGAGTGTGAGAGCCAGGGTTCTGACCGGGGTGGGGATTTTGTGGATATATGTGGGGTCGTGTTGGGCCGCGTCCGACGCGGCGGCCTGTCCGGGCGCGTCCGGACCTCCCCAAACCCTCCCCACATATGGGCTGGGTTTGGGGTGTGCCGGACCGCCCGGACGTTTTGGGGCGGCTTTGAGGGCCTCCTTTGGGTGGTGGTTTTTAGCCCAAACCCTGTCCGGGCTGTCCGCCCGGACGTTTGCGGTGGGTTTGGGGCCTCCGGTTGGAGATGCTCTGAGGATGGAGCCTCTGCCGGTCGCGCCAGGCCGGCGTGCTCTGAAGCTCCTACAGCTGTCTGCTCAAGCTTTCAAGTTGCCATTGCCGCCTCTGACGCTGTGCCATCCATGGAGAGATGGGAGCCCCAAGCCCTGCCTCCTACCCCTCCGCTCAGTCTGCGCAAAGATCCGGCTACTGAAGACGCTGATGTGATCTCTGCTTCTTCATCGTCCATGGTGGGTGTTACTCATGATGATCTGCCACCTCTGCCTCCACTCAGTCTGCGCACAGATTTGGCAGCAGAAGCTCTTGATTCGGCTGCCCAAGGTAAACAAGTGTCTGAACTAGCGCGGATTTAAGCATCTACTGCTGCCCGTTCTTCTCGCCCTATCGAAGCTGAGCTCGAAGGTCGCCAGGAATGGCAAGTTGTCAGACCTGAGTATTGGTGGCGCAAGATTAATCGCTCCGGCAGTTTATTACGGGATCCCCTATGTATCACCTTCTACGAGTCGTACGTACGACTCGCCTGCAGTGCGTCGTTGCCCCGAAAGCCCAGTTAGTGCGACGGCCCGTTCGGTCGCGCGTTCGATCCCTTCGGTTGCGCGTTCTCTTCTTCCGAATCATTTTCTTCTTTCCTTCGGTCGCGCGTTCGATCCCGACTCCACGCGTACTTCGTCCGCTCGTTTTCTTCTTTCTTTTGGAGTCCAGGTATTAGAGAAGAAGCGCTTAATGGTTAAGTCATCTCACTGTCAAACTAAATGGAACCAACGACCGAACAAATCAATATGAAACCAACGAGAAACAAATCGATCTGAAAAATATTTATTAAATATGAACCATATTTATAGTCGGTTATTTTTAAAATGGTTCATATTTTGGAAAATGTTCGATTTTCTAAAAAAAATCCTTTTTGAAAATGGTTCTCTCACTCCTGGTGCATTTTAAAAATTCAAACATTCTCGAAAAAAGAACCATTTTACAGAAAATGGAATATTTTTTAAAGTTGGAACCATTTTTTAGATTCGAAACCATTTTTCATTCGGAACCAATTTCTTTTCGGAACCAATTTTTTCACTCGGAATCATTTTGAAAAATTAACCAATTTCAAAAAAATGCGAACTATTTTCAGAAAATAGGAACAATTTTCAAAAAGGAACCACTTTTTGGTTCGGAACCATTTTGAAAAAGGAACCATTTTTAAAAAAGAATAATTTTGAAATTGAATCCATATTTTAAAACGAAACCATGTTCGAAAATAAGCGAAAATAGAAACAGATAATGAAAAAAAGGGAAAGAAGTGAAACAGAAAAAAGAAAAAGAAAAATATTTTAAACATAGTTCATATCCCAAGGAAAAATAATTCTAACACATCAAACTTGCATGAAAAATAGACTAATGTGCTCTAGGAAAATTTATGATTACATGTACTGCTGTAGGAAACATAATATTCTTTCCAAAATGTCATACTCCCATGAATAGAGCACAACAACTTCAAGGATCATGCTGAGGGAGAAACCTTTACATCTGTTGTCCAGGCGTCCAGACAATTTGCGAACTGCTCTGTTGGAGTCGGCCGACTAACGTTTCTTCTTTCAGAACAGAACATTAGGAGACTGAAATGGTATAGGGAAACAAAGAACACTTAGTGCAAGAATAACTAAGATAGTGTGTAAATTGAAAATGCAAAAGGAAGAAAGGTTACATGAACTTCCAAATTTTGCGATGAATTTTCGAATAAAGGACAGTTTTATTTCGTTGTGCCTGGACAACAGAAGCTGGCATAGAAATTTTTCTCGTAATGGTTGAACATCATCCTAGTAGGTTCAAAAAAATAATTGTTAGGAAGCTGGCATAGAATTTTTTCTCGTAATGGTTGAACATCATCCTAGTAGGTTCAGAAAAATAATTGAGAACAATGAAGAAAAACTAGGCACGGCTTCATTGCAGAATTAACACATACTTGTGAGAACTTGGCTACTACGAGGCCATCGAAAGTTATCATAAATCTCAGAACAAAAATGCCAGAATCAACCCTGCAGCAGATTCGAAAAACCCAAAACAGTCAAACAGAGATAGAATGAAGAAGATATTTTTGGTAAGTGAAGTTTATAACAGAAAGAATTTCAAACACCTACATACCTAGGATTTGCCTTTGGTACTTCGATGTGTCTGATATTGAATTCTCTTATATTGAAAAAAGGGCAATGGGGATAGCTTTCAAGAAACAGGTTGGTGAAGTTATATTGCACAGAAGATACTAGAGGCAATATTGATTCATCATCGTTGTCAGGATTGAGAACATCAAATGATCTATATATCAATGAAGTTTGCAACCACTAAGAACCAGATTGTTTGTGTTGATTGAGTTGGTAAGATGCATGGAATGTGTACCTGGCAACCAAAGAAGAGAAAGCAAAAAATAATGCTTAAAACATTGCAGCAAACAAATATTATAGTTTTTCGATTGAAAATATCTAAAACTAATTAAAATTGATTAGGCAATGTAAAAGAAGAATTAGATCAGGATCATGTAGATTACTACTTGCTACAACTAAAAAAAGGACGCAAAACTCACTAATCCAGCATTCTCTATCCTGAACCCAACATTAACTTCTCTGAAACAATCTTTGTGTTCTTTGAGATTAAGCTTGGGTCCATTAGTATCGTCTGCAACAAAAAATAGAGCAAAAGAAATGAAGTTGTAGCAATTAATAAAAACAAGCGGAGTTGTTCTGCTTGAAAATAGGTTTTTCGAAAAAGATTGAACAAATATTACCGAGAAATGAGAATCCACTATATATTTAAGAATTTCATTCTTAAGAAACTCTCCTGACTGTACTCGGCTGAACTGATTAACCAAGAAGAGCTCAGTGAAACAGTTCATAACACGTTTGTCTACCCAACCACCACTTATCATTGATAATGTAAGAGTACGTTGGTCAACCCACAATTCACCACTTGGAAAATGCGTGGACTGTACAAAGAAGAAGAAGAAATAAAACTAGGGTTAATAAGATTTTGTTCATGAATATACAATATACTATCAGTTTACCATTCAGAGTACAAAAACTAGGGTTAATTGAATAGAACGAACCTGGATTCCAGTTTTTTAGCGAATGATTTTACCAAATTGTTGAACTCATTTTCATAAGCAGTTGAAAAGATAACTTGTCTGAACTTGGTTTCACATTCATCCCTGCACTTGCATTTCTGAATCCACTCCAGAATGTTCAACCTTTGATGTAGTTCCACTTACAGAGTGATGAAAATGGTTCTGAGTTGCATCGTATGACTGTTGGGTTTTTGGAAAACCGCTGTGTACAATGAAAGGTAGAAAAGATGGCCCAGAAGGTTTTTGAAAGAATTATGAGGTGTGATTAGTGGCATTTGATTATTTGGTGACATGCTAGAAGAATTGGAGCGGAAATGTTCAGAATAAGAAGACTGAGCTTTTAGTGGAAGAAGTCCAGCTGGTTGTTGTGAGATGTTTGTTTCCAGATTCTTCTTCAAAAATATTGAACGACGGTTTAGGTCCACATCTATCAGCCTTTGACACGTTGTAGTTTGGACATAGATACGTTCATTCAGAGATAGCCCCAACTGTTCCCCTTTTCAACAGTTTTTTCTGAATGAAGTGATGGCTCATAATGGTTACTTGCGAACCGAGACCAGCCTGCATCTCGTTTTGTTTCCTACATAAAAAAAGAAGTAGGACACATTGAGACTAGCATGGAAAATCGAGGAGCATTTGCATGAACATAATTTTGGTTCTTGAACATGAAGAAAAAAGAATACAAAAGGTTCTGAACCATAACAAGTTGATGATATTTAGTACCTTTTAAGTTGAATCATGATTGGAAAATTTGTGCTGGTTGGGTCAGGTTGAAGTTTGATATTGGGAAGACATCTTGCGTCTTATCTTGTATTCCTACATGTTAAAACAATGGACAAATAATGATGCTATGTACATGAAGGAAAATAAGTCAAAATTAAAGCAATTATAAAGTTTTTTGTACCTCTGCTCTTTCATCATCATTGTAAACAAGTAGACTGGATACTCAGAATTGTGATTTGTGAATGGAGACAAACGTGCATGTCGTCATGTTCCTACGTGAAAAAAAGGGAGGGGGGAATAGTTCATCTTGTAGTAAAAAGAACACAAGAATTACAAAGATGTGAACCATTCTGAAAAAGATTTCAGTACCTTCTTCAGAGTTTCCATCGGGGTGTAAAATGTAGGCTGTACCATGAAAATTTTTGTGTGAGAAGAAATTTGGAAGAACCTGCCATTGATTTTTCATCTCTTCAAATAAACACTCCTTGAATTCTGCAAAAAGGTACATCTATCAGGTTCATTTGTGTCCCGCTGTTATCAAGTGTGTTCACATAAGATTGTGAAAGAACAAGGAAAAAGCTAGAAAGTACCTTCAATAAACCGTGCGTTTGAGATGTCTGAAGAATAATCAACTGCACCAGCATTACCAACGTACGGAAGAGTCAGCATTTTAGGACATATGAGCTCTTCTATAGTTACTGAAGGCTGTGGTATGGACTTTGACAATTCTACCATGTGCTGTGACAAGGTCAGTTCTTCGGATATATGAAACTTGCTATCCATATTTCTAATAAGGTCATTCAGTATGTCTGAGTTGGAGACAAAATTGTCATCTCTAATTTCAGGAACTGGGAGGTGGATGAATTTCTTCTTAAAAGAATCCCAGATCATTTTGTTCTGCTTTGCACTTGAAGTTTCAGAGAAAGGACATGTAGCATATCATCAACATAAGCCTTGATGGTTGGTATGGAACTTTCTACCAATTTCTGGAAGAAATTCTGAGAAAGAACTTCCATGTTTAGCTTGTCCTGCACAAAATTAGTAACACTCATGAAAGGGGCAAAAGAAAAAAGATATTCAGAAAATAAACTAAATGGCCTAATAAGTACCTCGAATTTGTGGCCAGGCGGCAACTTCTCATCTATATAACTCAATATCGTGTCTGGTAATTTGTATAGGTGATGTGTATGAAGCTCTGTTGTTTTAAATGGTGTAGCAGAAACGTGTTTAAGCTGTTTTAGGTTGGCATCACAAATAAGGATATGTGTTAGAGGCACAAACATGGATAGGAAAAAGAAAATAGATGGTAAAAGAATAACAAAGAATTTCTTACATCCATCTTCCAAATGCATTCTTCGAAGAAGAGACTGAATCCAACGCAACATATGACCTCACCACATTTGTTGTCCTGAAAGAAATCCAGGACATCAGTGCCGAGTTTGAATTCGAAGTGATAAGGAACTCGAAATAAGGGAACTGCAATTGGAAAAATAAAATAAAAACACAGCTATTAAAAAATGCCCCCAATAAAAAAAGGGGAACAATGAGTCGTTGAGTCGTTCCATTGATTTTACTCACCACTAAAAGAGGACTACAACCTCCACACAAATCTGTTGCATCATGTTTAGATGTTTGAAACTTTGCAATGCAGATAACTAACCAATCAAGTACCAACGAACACAAATCAAACTCAGACAGATGGTCCAGAACTAAATTCCATTGAAGTAATAAGGATTGCTGTTTGATGAGAATTTGGGCATAGAATAGACTACATGGCTGTTAGGTAGAAAGTTGTAGAAACAACTCATCTTGCATATCTGGAACAATCATTGCAGAAAGTTCTTTCAGTGATAGAGTTGGAGCTTCCTTCTTTATTTGGTCTCTGATATAAGCATTGCTAGCAGAAGAGCATATGGTGTTTAGTTTTCTCCTTCCCATAGGAAGTCCCAAAATGATGTTCACAATTTTGGACTGAATATGAATGAAAATCCATTTTTAGTGTCCTAGTGGTGGTGTGAAACCTATATGCTAGCCAGTGGTAAATTTCTGTTGGAGAGAAAGAGCTGTCAAATTGTAGTAGAGAGCCAAGGCCTAAACGATGAACTACATCCCTCTGTTTGTCTGTCAGAGAATTCAGTAACTTCACAAAACACTCTAATGGATCGACCTGTATAGCCTGGAAAATGAAATATAGAAAGCATGTTACAATCTCGTATTCATAGTTCCTCCTTAATCTTTCGATTAAACTATTTGAAAAGTTGAATGACTAGCACCGAAAAAAGTAAACCTTATTCCTCTTAGATTGCTGCAACAAAGGCTGTTCAGATGAACTTTGGATGGCGTGACCACCTCTCTTCTTGCTCGTTGGGGCATCCATCGTGTGATGCACCACTGCGATTGAAGACATAAAAAGGAATATAAACGTCTAAATCGAATGAAGAGACGGAGGCAGGAGATAAAATTGAAAGAAAAGGAATGGAGTGCTTGATCTAAAAAAGTTGAAGGCATAGAGATGTACGCACCAGATCTGAGCTCGCCCGTAACCTCAATTAGATTATTCCATGAAGAAAGAACGATCATCACACCTCTATAGGGATGCGGCAGGTTCCTCGCTCGGCCTCGAGACAGACTTGGAGAGAAAGAAGAAAATGGGGAAAGTGGTGTGTAGTATGGTCCCACCACTTGGAGATAAGCTCATTTTCCTTTTAGGATAGAAACGAGGACAAGTAAAATAAATGAGGCCCCACATGTCTGAGAACATTGTGAAGAGCCAAATAAATTCTTCCCTCATCGCCGGACAGATGGAGAGCGAAATAAGAGGCGGCTCTGCCGCCGGACACCGTAGCTAGGGTTCTTGCTCCGATACGCCGCGAGAAAGAAGAAATTCTTGGAGCGCAGTGTGGAATTCGTTGCGCGCGCCGGAGCAATGGTTCAGGAGAACACCAGCAGTTCAGTAAGTCATCCTCCTCAGCCTCTAGTTCAAAATCCTCAAAACCTAGTTCCTCTTTAGGCCTTAATTTCAAGTTCTTCCATCGTCCTCGTCGTTGACCAAAAGTATTAAAAAAAATTTAGGTCTAATTCCCTCTTGCGCAATACTAGTTTTCTCTTGGAGATAAGGGATAATTTACATGATTTAATAATTGAAAAATCCATCTGAATTTTCAGCTAGTGACGTCTTCACGCAGCAAAGAATCATCACGTCTTGGAGATGTGATTTCGGCAGTCAATCGTGTAAGCTTCTGAAAAACATTAGTTATTGTATCAGAAAAAAAAGTGTGGTTACATATTCTTTTCAGGTTGCACAAGCAATTGCTGATAGAGACAAGAATGATCTGAAAGTGAAGGTAATGTCATTAAAATCTTAAATTTGTTTGTACCCTTGTAAATTGTATGTGATAATCTATTCATTGCTCTTCACAAAAATTGCAGAATGATAAAACTTTGGAAGAATTTGATCAGTATGTGGAATTCCATGAAATAGAGAAGCAGAAGAAGGTACAATAAAACAATAGCATGTGTGAACACCTTTTCATTTTGTATGATTCTAGAAAACAAAACTTACTGTTATTGACCAAATCGAAAGTCGGATTTCTTCTCCATAACTTTTTGGTGCTGAACAATCTGCATGGAGTAAACGAGTGACTAGACTGGTATGTTGATGGTATAAACAAGGATGTTTATTGACAGTAACCCAAGTCCTACAAAAACAATCATGTTTGTTTGACAGGAAAAAGAATCGAAAGCAGGAGCCAGTGTTCCCCATGTAGACTTGCACGAAGAAGAATTGAACACTACGGTAGGTGATTGTAATGTTGAAAAAAAACATAATTGAGATAGCACTTGTATCCCTCTTTTCTGGTGAAACACAGCAAAATGATTAAAAATCTTCGGTTGTATGTTCAGAGTGGCGGCGTTCATTTGGTGAGCTCTTCAGACCAAGTTGATAACAATCCGTCGTTGCTAGATCATGGAAGTTGTGGAACATCTATGCTGCCAAGTAATGAAATAGCATTGATCAATGAGGTACTTTTTCGTAAATAATAAAATGCATATAAAAAACAGAGTTTCCTGTTTTATTTCCTTTCTAACAAATTCAGTCTGTTATAAAACTACTAGGCATTGGACATAATTAATGAAGAAGAAGAAGAAGAAGAAACAGATAGTGCTGCATCAGAAGGATCAGCCAATGGAGACGGGTACTTGTTTCCAAATCCACAGGAGATTGAAGCTGCTCGACCACCTGAAGTTGGGATGACTTTCCCTAGTCTGGAAGCTGCTCACAAGTTTCTGAATGTGTTTGCACACATAAAAGGATTTGCTGTAGTAAAAGGAAGAAACCACATGCAGATAAAGGTGACTTTCATGTGCAACAAAAGCAGGAAGAATGTGTCAAGGATATCAGGCCAGAGAAAAAGGAAGAGAGCTGTAGTTCCTAAAACGGGATGCCAGATGAATGTTGTTGTGAAACTTGAAGAAGGGCAGTGGAAAATTAGTGACTTGTGCTTGGATCATAACCATGAGTTGGTTACGACCCCTTCTTTGACAAAAATTTTCATCAGTCACAAATATATGACTGAAGCAGAGATTGTACTTTTCAAGTTGCTACAAGAGAACATGATGCGACCAAAACGAATCATGGGCATTTTCAGGAAGCTGCGAGGAAAGACTAGGAACTTGACATTCAATGCAAAACTACACATTGAGAATCTGAAGCTAGAAGAGCAAAGATTGAAGAAGAACACAGATATATAGACTGCACATTGGCATACATAGAGAAATTGCAGAAAGAGAGACCAGGTTTCATTTACAAAATGGAGCGTGATAAGGACAATGCAGTTCACAGTCTGTTCTGGACTGATGCAAGAGCAAGGTTGGACTACAAGCTATATGGAGAAGTCATATCATTTGATACCACCTACAGTACTAACAAGTATAATATGTCTTTCGCACCCATCATTGGTATAAATGGTCATGCAAGAACAATAGTTTTTGGTTGGTCTCTACTGAAGAACCAGAATGCAGACACATTCAGATGGCTCTTTGAAACATTTGTGGATGTCATGGATGGGAAGAAGCCGAAACTTGTGTTAACTGACCAATGTGCAGGAATGAAGGCAGCAATAGACAAAAGTTTTCCTGATGCTCTGCATAGATTATGCATATGGCATATTATGAAGAACCTCAGAGATAACATGGGAGCATATATGGCAAATGTTATTGGCCTGGAAGAAAGAATTTCATAGTTAATTATGGAGTCAATGTCCATAGAAGAATTTGAAGATGGATGGCAGGAGATGCTAGTGCAATATAATTGCAAGGGCCAGGATCATCTATCAAGAATGTGGGCTCTGAGGCACATGTTTGTGCCTGCCTATTTCAGAGATGACTTTTGTCCATTTACATGTTCAACAGGTAGAAGTGAGAGTTTCAATTCAAACTTTAAGGATTATGTGATGCGCAAAGACACGATTGAAACTTTCATGAAGGAATACAACAACTTCAAGGATAATATTGTTGAGACAGAGAACCAGGATAGGTTCGACATGTTGGTGAAAGAACCTGTGTTCTGGTCACCGAAACCAATAGAACGGCACGCAGCTAGTATTTACACGAGGGGCATCTACTTAAAGTTCCAGCTTGAGCTTCAGAATTCTAGTGCATTTGCGATTGATGAGATTGAGAAGGACTCTGTGTACAACCTACGGAAGTGCTTCAACTATGAAAAGCCTGAATTCAGAAGAATGAACTTTACTGTCAGAATTAACAAACAAGCTGGAACATTTCATTGCATGTGCAAAAAATTTGAGAGGGATGGTCTTGTTTGCTGTCATATATTGAGAATGTTCACTCAGTTTGACATCCTTGAGATACCTCCAAGATTTATAGTTCCCAGGTGGACTATACAGTATAGAGAAGATGAGCTACGGAAACACAGAAATCTAGCAGATGGTTCCGAACATGATGACAGTTCAAAGATTGCAATACGTTATGCTATGATGATGAGCAAGTTAGCAGATGTTTGTTCATATATAAGCACAGATGGCAGGCAGAGCAGTGAATTCATGGAAGAGATTGGAAAATTGCATGATAAGTACACTGTGGAGAGGAAGAACCGTGCAATGTGTGGAACAAAGTCTCCAAACACATTCAAAGATCCACCAATAATCAATATGAAGTCTGTCCGAAAAGCAGACAGACTTAACAGTGCATCAGAGAAGAATACAAGAGGCAAGAAGAAAAGTAAAGAGAAAACGAAGGGTGAAGAGCATCAGACAGTACCAAACGAATCACAAAAAGGAGGACGTGGTAACAGCCAAAATCCTGACAAAACAAAAGAAGCTTTGCCAAGTTCAAGCTCAAGACCAACATCAACATCAAGCAAGCGCCCAGTAAGAAAAAGGGTGAAAAAAGGCCAAGACTTGACAGCTGAGCAGATGCAAGAAGTTGTCGCGTTAGGAGCATATGAAGGAGAGCGCCTAATCTGATGTCTACTGCAGATGGTGTAATCGGGAAAAAGTAGCAGCAAAGAAAAAATTATTTTATACAAGACTTTAATTCGATTCATCGAATACATGTAAAAAATCAATTCTGAAACAGAAGCTGCGTTGAATGGTCCATTTCTCTGTAGTCAATCAAAAAATCGTAGGTGGATACTAGAATTAGAATTTTCATGCATATGATTGTTGTTTATGCATTGGGTTTGCTGCAGGAAAAAAGTTGGATTTAGAAAGACCTTGATCCAGATTTGGAGAATTGAATTTAATATTTTGTGTCCAGCATACTTGTTTCAAAAAATGTTGTTGAAGAACTAGAAATGAGTTTAAGATTTATCCATAATTTACAGTGTCTTTATCTGATTTATTAATGTTGAATAGTAATTGTGGGTGAATTGAAATAATAGTTAACCAAAAATAATGTATTACAAAAAATGTGGCTGAAGAACCAATAAAAAGATGAAAACCAATAAAAATATTGAACCAAAATAATAGGGAACCACGTATGGAGAACCAAAAAAATGGAACCATTATTAATATTGGAATCATAAAATATGAGTGAACCAAAAAGAACCGAAAAGTGTTGGAGAAACAAAAAATTGAGAACCACAAGTGAAGGGTGAACCGAAAAAAATAAGAGAACCAAAATAATAGGGAACCAAAATAAATGAACCATGCATGCATGGAAAACCAAAAAAATGGAACCATTATTAATATTGGAACCATAAAATATGAGTGAACCGAAAGGAACGGAAAAGTGTTGGAGAACCAAAAAATTGAGAACCACAAAATGAAGGGTGAACCAGAAAAAAAATAAGAGAACCGAAATAATAGGGAACCATAATAAATGAACCATGTATGCATGGAGAACCAAAAAAAATGTAACCATTATTAATATTGGAACCCTAAATTATGAGTGAACCGAAAAGAATCAAAAAGTTTTGGAGAACCAAAAAATTGAGAACCACAAAATGATGGGTGAACCGGAAAAAAAATATAAGAGAACCAAAATAATAGGGAACCAAAATAAATGAACCATGCATGCATGGAGAACCAAAAAAAATGGAACCATTATTAAAATTGAAACCATAAAATATGAGTGAACCGAAAAGAACCGAAAAGTGTTGGAGAACCAAAAAATTGGGAACCACAAAATGATGGGTGAACCGAAAAAAAAATAAGAGAACCAAAATAATAGGGAACCATAATAAATGAACCATGCATGCATGGAGAACCAAAAAAAATGGAACCATTATTAATATTGGAACCATAAAATATAATTGAACCGAAAGGAACCGAAAAGTGTTGGAGAACCAAAAATAAAAGAGAACCAAAAAAAATGGAACCATTATTAATATTGGAACCATAAAATATAATTGAACCGAAAAGAACCGAAATGTGTTGGAGAACGAAAAAATTGAGAACCCAAAATGAATGGTGAACCGGAAAAAAAAATAAGAGAAACGAAATAATAGGGAACCATAATAAATGAACCATGCATGCATGGAGAACCAAAAAAATGGAACCATTTTTAATATTGGAACCATAAAATATAATTGAACCGAAAAGAACCAAAAAGTGTTGGAGAACCAAAAATAAAAGAGAACCGAAATAATATATGTATATGAATGAAAGAGATAATAGGGAACCGAAATAATGATATAGAACCAAAAAACAATGATAGATGAACCATGTATGCAGATGAAACGAAAATATGCCTTGGAATCATTACTAATGATGGAACCATAAAATTTGAGTGAACCAAAAAGAAGAGAACCGAAAAATGTTAGAGAACCAAAAAAAGTCGTGGAACCAAAAATGCAAGTGATGAACCAAAAAAATTGAGAACCATAAATGCAGGTTGAACCGAAAATAAGTGAACCGAAAAAAAAGAACCAAAAAAGTGGTGGAAACAAAAATGCTGAATAACCAAAAAATTGTGGAAGAACCAAAAAAA
Source organism: Poa pratensis (assembly GCA_947311845.1). Taxonomy (NCBI): domain Eukaryota; kingdom Viridiplantae; phylum Streptophyta; class Magnoliopsida; order Poales; family Poaceae; genus Poa; species Poa pratensis. The sequence continues at coordinate 2,660,046 of CAMZMU010000016.1, forward strand.
TGGAACCATTATTAATATTGGAACCATAAAATATGAGTGAACCGGAAAGAACGGAAAAGTGTTGGAGAACCAACAGATTGAGAACCACAAAATCAAGGGTGAACCGGAAAAAAAATAAGAGAACCGAAATAATGGGGAACCATAATAAATGAACCAAGTATGCATGGAGAACCAAAAAAATGGAACCATTATTAATATTGGAACCATAAAATATGAGTGAACCAAAAAGTTTTCGAGAACCAAAAAATTGAGAACCACAAAATGAAGGGTGAACCAGAAAAAAATAAGAGAATCTAAATAATATGGAACCATAATAAATGAACCATGTATGCATGGAGAACCATAAAATTGGAACCCTAAATATAGGGACCATAAAATATGAGTGAACCGAAAATATGTGAAGCAAAATAAATGAACCATGCATGCATGGAGAACCAAAAAAATGGAGCCATTAGTAATATTGGATCCATAAAATATGAGTGAACCGAAAGGAACCGAAAAGTGTTGATGAACCAAAAAATTTGAGAACCACAAAATGAAGGGTGAACCGGAAAAAAAAATAAGAGAACCAAAATAATAGGGAACCAAAAAAAATGAACCATGCATGCATGGAGAACCAAAAAATGGAACCATTATTAATATTGGAACCATAAAATATGAGTGAATAGAAAAGTGTTGGAGAACCAAAAAATTGAGAACCACAAAATGAAGGGTGAACCGGAAAAAAAAATAAGAGAAATGAAATAATAGGGAATCAAAATAAATGTACCATGCATGCATGTAGAACCAGAAAAAGGAGCCATTATTAATATTGGAACCATAAAATATGAGTGAACCGAAAGGAACCGAGAAGTGTTGGAGAATCAAAAAATTGAGAACCACAAAATGAAGCGTGAACCAGAAAAAAATAAGAGAACCGAAATAATAGGGAACTATAATAAGAGAACCGAAATAATAGGGAACCATAATAAATGAACCATGCATGGAGAACCAAACAAAATGGAACCATTATTAATATTGGAACCATAAATTATGAGTGAACCGAAAAGAATAGAAAAGTGTTGGAGAACCAAAAAATTGAGAACCACAAAATGAAGGGTGAATCGGAAACAAAAAATAAGAGAACCGAAATAATAGGGAACCATAATAAATGAACCATGTGCGCATGGAGAACCAAAAAAAAATGGAACCATTATTAATATTGGAACCATAAAATATAAGTGAACCGGAAAGAACTGAAAAGTGTTGGAGAACCAAAAAATTGAGAACCACAAAATGAAGGGTGAACCGGAAAAAAAATAAGAGAACAGAAATAATGGGGAACCATAATAAATGAACCCTGTATGCATGAAGAACCAAAAAAAATGGAACCATTATTAATATTGGAACCATAAAATATGAGTGAACCGAAAAGTTTTCGAGAACCAAAAAATTGAGAACCACAAAATGAAGGGTGAACCGGAAAAAAAAAGAGAACCTAAATAATATGGAACCATAATAAATGAGCCATGTGTGCATGGAGAACCATAAAATTGGAACCCTAAAATATAGGGACCATAAAATATGAGTGAACCGAAAATATGTGAACCAAAAGTGTTGAAGAACCAAAAAAAAAAGTTGTTGATCCAAATAAAATGATAACCATAAATGAAGGGTGAGCCAAAAAAAAAAAGAGAACCGAAAATATGGTTCTCATCCAGAGAACCAAAAAATAATCTCTTGTAGGATCTCTAGGTATGTTTGGTTCCTGACTCTCCCAGTTAGTTGATTTAGACTTAGAAAAAAGAATGGAAAGAAGGTGCTTTTTGAACTGGTTATATCACCAGAGAGAGGGAGATATGTTCGAGTGATATAAATCTGTTGAAGCATTTCAATGTGGGTTCGAATTATGACTCTCCAAGTAAGTCGATGATAACTGAGAAAGTAGGTGGAAGCCTAGAAGGGACAACATCGCGAAAAAACTCTATTTCTTAAATAGACGTGAAGTTCAAAATTCTAGTTTGAGTTTTAGACATAAAGATAGCATCGTTGTACGAAGTGAGCGAAGCACTGCTAAAAAAAATAACTAAGAGAATAAAAAAAAATGAGTTGTCCATGACTAGATAAAAGCATACCTTAGCAAAAAGAAGGTGAAAAGGGCATCTTCAAAATACTAGTTTACTACATTATAGATGGACAATCATTCACTGGTGAAACAAAATGTTCAGTGAACATGGAGCGGCGCGACGGCAGTAAACATAGTGTGGCGTCAAAAGAAACAAGGGAAATCTATGAACTCCTACATCTATCCTGAACATAAACTGAAGAAGAACACAAGTCGCAGAATCTACATCTTCTTTTTCTTCTTTATAGCATCGAGCTTCTTGGCATCAACCTTGTTGTGGATTGAATGAAACATCTTGTAAGCCAGAACCATCCTGTACTTCAGGATGATTATCTGCATGAAGTAAAAAAATAGACATGATTAATCTACCAAAAAAAGAAGGTAAAACAATAAGAAAATAGATATGATCATTATATAAGAATAACACATTACATAGCTGAAATCTTTAATTATCTTGCTATTCCAGTTTTCCATGAACAACATCACATAGAACCCGCAATCATACCTATTGGTGAAAAACAATTTGACACAAATCAAAAAACAAATACAAAATTCTGGTTATCTTGAGCATGTGATATATGATGAGAAGAGTGGATTATTGAGAGCATATGATATATAATGAGTAAAGAACATGAAAAACATTTTGTTTGTGGTGACAAAAAACTAACCCATTTGGTTGCATAGGATATTCTGATGGATTATATTTCTTGAACTCCTCAAAATCCTTGCACTTAATATCCAACTCTTTGAAAACAGTGCTAAGGTTGGTGACCTAACAACAGAGAACAACCAAACTTCCACAGTTAAAGCTTGAGCAGTTGTTAATGACGGGTCTGTTTGAGCAGTTGTTATTCATTTATCAGAAAAGAACATAGATAATGTAAAAAAAAGTACCAAGTTTTGAAGCAGTTGTTTCTCCCTCTCCTCACTTGTAAGACTAGCTGAATCGAAGAAGTTTACTGTACTATACAATGAGTTAACACATGCAAGAGTCCAATGATTGTTCTCAACGATAGGAAAATGCATCTGTTTTACAAAAAAACATAACGAGGCATATGAACAAAAGGATATAAAGTTTGTACTTATGGTCAAAATAATTTTGAAAAATAATAGACATTAAAAAACTTGTGACAGCGAAAAACTAAGATCAGAAATGCATACGAGATCAATGGTTTCTAAATCGACTTGCTTCAGAATTTTTGAGATTTCCCTAGCGCAAGATTTATCGTCAAAAGAACCAGGGTCCTTTATTAACTTTCCCTGTTAATGAAAGATAAGACAAAATTAAGAAGTAAAAAAGGCAGCAATACCGAGTACGTACTAGTAAGATTGTATTCATGAGTGGGTAAACACTTACAGTTAGGTAGGGTGAGAATGCGTACTTGGACACATTGCAACTTACTCAATATTAAATAACTTGACATGAGCACACATAGCATCATCAGCTACATGACCTCGAGCTTTGTAAGATCCGTAAAAATGTTCATATGACACAAGAAATGCGTGAATGTAGGGGTAACTCCACTGAGAAAAGAAGAATGAAAAAGAATGCGTGAACAAACTTGTGCAATTGATGAAAAATGACATAAGAAATTGATAGCAGAAACTTACTCCTTATTAGGTTTGAAATACTTGTTTCGTAGATACTTAGTGTAAAAAGCATCAATATCAGGGTCCACTTTTCACTTCTTAGACATCAATACTGTATCATCAGATAACTCAACTGCTGCTCTCTTCTTCCTATTCCTCTTGCTAAGAGTGCTGGGACCAGTATTGTTACAAATAGGAATGGATTGATCCACACAAGGAATCACCATATCTGCAAAAAAAAATAAACGGTTCGGAAATGACCACTAAGATAATGCAACCTAAACAACAAAAAGAAGAGAAAGGTACAGCACCTGGAGCCGGTTCAGGTGATACAACTGTGCCAAGCTTCGCAAAAAAATCAGATGAAGATGGAGTGGGTACAAATGATTGCAGATTGATTGAGCCTGAGTGTTTACATGCAACTGTGCCCTCCACCCCAAAGAAAACAGATGAAGTTGGTGTAGCAACAGTTGATTGAAAGTTCGTTGAGCCTGAAAATTCAAAAAGAAGAAAGAATAATGTGATCAGTGCGGAAAAAATATACGATAAATTAAAAGATAAAAATGAAAAATACCTGGAGGTTTACATTGTTCAGTGCATGCAACTGTGCCAAGCCCATTTGCAAAAAACTCAGATGAAGTTGGTGTAACAACAGATGATTCAAGGTTGATTGAGCCTATGTTTAAGAAAATGAACAGTACGTTACGAAAAGAGCAACAACCACATGACAGACAAATTGAGATTCAGAAAAATACCTGGAAGTTTACATTGTTCAGTGCATGCAACTGTGCCAAGCTCATTTGCAAAAAATTCAGATGAAGTTGGTGTAACAACAAGTGATTCCAGGTTGATTGAGCCTATGTTAAGAAAATGAATAGTACGTTAAGAAAAGAGCAACAAACATGTGGCAAACAATGAGATTGAGAAACCATTTTATGAAGAAAAAAGAAGCCACCTGAATTTTTAGCATCGCCCTTATGAGGAGTTTCATAGCAAGAGTGACTGTCAGTAACTCCTATAACATCTAAATTGTTTGCAGAAGCAGTTGAAGAAGGCATTCGCTCATCCACATGAGGGGATATAGGATCAGGAGAATCACAATCAAGGACTGAAAAAAAAGCAAGACGCACGGCACTAAATGAATAGAGCATAATATACCAGGTCAAGGAAGAAGAGTGGAAAAAAATACCTTGTGTAAGAACAGGGGCTAACTGATCCTGTGCTGGCAGATGATAAACTAAAGATTCAGATGGCCCAACACTAGAGCATGACGTATTGCAAACCATAGCCAAAGCCAAACCATTATTGTTATCAACAACGGGACCTTGGTCAGCAACATTGAAATGCCCGGATAAAATAGATTTAATCTCATTTGCCAATTCCTTATAATCTCGCACTTGGGACTCTTTCCATTTTTCCTGGTGTTTGGAAACTATCTCATCAATCAAATCATCAACCTGTATAAAACACAAAATGAAAAAGCAAAGAAAAACATATAAGAACAAACTAGTCATCTCCAAAAAGAAAATAAAGATGTAACTGGTACAACTAAACCACAAAAACTATAAATTACATTCTGCGATGCCGGTGAGTCAACAAATACGTCCAGGTTAGGATCCTCTGAAAAAGGTGAAGCAGGAACAGCATCATTTATCTGAGAATGATCGTTAATAACAGGCGTAGAAGGCGCATCAGCAAGATTCTCTATGTTTTCAATCAACAGTGGCATAAAGGCAGCAGCGTCAGGAATCTCTGGGTTCTCAGCAAACACAGCAACATCAGCCTCATTGTCAGACGTATCTGGCTCATCTTGAATAGCATGAAGATGTTGAGGATTATGGTACAGTTGGGCATATGGTGTGTCAGAAATGTCTTTGACCTGAAAAACCATAGAAGTAAGATAATTAAGACGAATGTGAATCAAAGAAATATGGTTGGGTTGGGTCGGCCCACCCAACCCGAGCTGTCCACCCCTCTGCCAGATCATTCCCCTACTACATACCCGGCTCCCCTCCCCTGCCCCCGAGGTAGAGGAAGGTAGGAGTCCACACGGCAGAGTCGAGGGGCGGAGCCGGGATGTTGATCCTCTACGGCGTGGTGGCGCGGGGCTCCACGGTGCTGGCGGAGCACGACGCGGCGTCCACCAACGCCAGCGCCGTCGCGCGCCAGGTCCTCGACCGCCTACCCGACGGCGGCGCCGACCGCCACGTCTCCTACACCCAGGACCGATATGTCTTCCACTCCAAGCGCACCGACGGCATCACCGCCCGCTGCATGGCCGATGACGCACCCCTTCCTCTTCTAGTTCGTCACGCCGGAGTACTCTGCTTGCCTGCCGCGAGCGACTCTGTTTTTTTTTCAATTGGTGCGGTCGGAAAGGGGGTGGGGATTTTGAACCTGGCTGGGGCTGGGCTCTCATGGGCGGGAGGAGAATATTGGAGATCCGGTTAATGTTGGGGGCGTTTGTCAGTATGCGCGTCTCCGATGTCTCTTTGTTACTACTCGCCGCCCTGCAAGTGCAGGGGGGAATTTGTCCGATTGATTCAGGGCTCGCCAATTGTTGCTCCAGGATAGATGGAGCTGGCCAGTCGAGCCGCCGCCCGAATTGAATCTCGGTCACCTCTAAATTGTACATTATTATCGAACTTAATCATTCCAGTCTGGGAACAAAAAGTCAATTTCAGCAAAAACTCAACTGCAATTTTTAGCCTATTCCTTATGTATGGACTGACATGGGGATGATGATGGTTTGATCTAAAGGGAACTTTGGAATAGATGATTCCTAGTGTTTGAGCTACTTCCTCTGGCTTGGCCGCCTGTGAACTCCCCAAGACCAAATGGAGTCTACTAACACGTGTATCTGAAAGTTGCACCTTAAGTCTTATAGTGCGTCTTCTGTTTTCACTAGCCAAATCTTTCACATTAAGTATCAAACTGATGCCTGATAGTTGATGGCTATTGGGTTTTGTGTCTGCAGTTTACTATGTCTCTCTTGTGATGTGAGTCACCTACCAATTTCCTTATAAGCTTCTTTCTGCTGTAGGACGTATCCCATTTGCGTTCCTTGAAGACATTCATGGAAGGTTTTGTGAAGACGTATGGCCGTGCTGCAGTGACAGCTCTTGCTTACACCATGAACGATGAGTTCTCAAGGGTTCTCAGTCAACAAATGGATTACTATTCAAATGACCCTAGTTCTGACAGAATAAATCGCATGAGAACTGAAATCAGTCAGGTATAGCCTTTCATTCCATGTATTTTTTTCTGAACAATATCACATGTTTGCGTGAAGTAGTTGAACTGGCATGTTTGCTATACTGCTCGTTGTTTACAAATGCCGTGGTTTTATTTTTTTTACTTATAACCATAAAAACATTGCCACGGACCTTGCATTACTAACGTGGCAGATGCACGGTACCAAACAAATCTGGAATTTCGAAATGGTATTTACTCTTCATTGTTCTCTTGCAGGTTAGGAGTGTTATGATTGATAATATTGATAAAGTCCTCGGAAGGGGTGATCGTTTGGACCTATTGGTAGACAAGACTACAACTATGCATGGAAATACAGTTCGGTTTAAGCGACAAGCTCGTCGCTACAGAAGCACTGTTTGGTGGAGAAATGTCAAACTCACGTATGTAATCGTCTTACTAAAACCAGTTACAACATTCTAGTTTGCATATTCACATTCTCTTTTATGTTTGCTTCCTTTTTTTAGATATAAGGGTGCGGATCCCCGGCCTCTGCATCAAAGTGATGCACACAGCCCGCCGCAATTATTAAAAGTTTGAATATCTCAAAGTTTACAATTCATGGATCACTCAGTGTGGATACAAAAATCAACCACTTAAAAAAAGCTCTATCCATCCAGCCTCTTATGATGTCGCCACCCACCCCGGCAGAAGATAGCCCGTACGACCATCATCATTCGAGTACAAGCGGTATCCATGAGACCACGTCGCTCCGCAGGGAGAAGAAATGACCACATGTGGATCCAGTAGGTCGCCTTGTTGATAACCTGCAGATAATGAGTAGAAGTCGCCTTGTTAAATATAATGTCATTTCGATAGTTCCAAACAGCCCATAGAACGGCCGCAGTGCCAATCCGAATAAGCTCCTTGGACCTCTTGTCTACCCCATTAAGCCAACTTCCAAACAAATTCGAAATACTGGAAGGAGGTTTAATGCTAAATGTAAAATGAATCAGTCGCCAAATATTGCGTACGAAAGGACAAGATATGAATAAGTGTTCAACAGACTCATCTGTATCGCAAAAAACACATTTTTTACACCCAATCCATTTTCTTTTAATTAGATTGTCCTTGGTCAAAAGTTCTTTTCTATGCAAAAACCACAGAAAAATACGTATCTTTAATGGGACTTTCAATTTCCACAAATACTTTCGCAAATATGTTGTGTGTCCATTCATTAATTCAGCATAGTATGATTTTACCAAAAAACTCCCGTTGGTGTTAAACTCCAGTTGAACTTGTCTGGCTCATCTGTCAATTGAACTCGCATTAGTCTTTCAACTAAATGAAACCAAAGTTCTCTATTATTTCCTACCACTACTGTTTTGTTCATCAGCTTCTTTGCACTTGTTTTGTCACATCCAGCATTACCTTGGCTTAGTGTGCTCCTTACAATCTTTCCAGTATGACTATTGTGTAGAAATTAATGCACTTTTGTGCATATTGCCATGTTGAGCGTAACAAAAACTTACCTGTATGCAGTGTCTGTGCATACATGCATACTTCAGTACTTGTCTTATTAGTTCTATCAATAGTAAAATGAGGAACATAGGATGAGAATAAATTATCTCCTGATGGATTCAGATATTGGAAACCGTTGTATGTGAATAAATAGATGATTATGTTATCTGATATGTTATGTGGACTGTATGTTCTTAATCTGAAGTATATGTTTTATCTTTCCATTCTCTTAATTCCCCTTTCTGTGCCAAACAGCTTGCTTACTTAGCTTGCGCTACCTAGCAGTATATATGCCAAGGATGGATACCTAAACCATCAGATGTTCTGTTTACTTGGTCGATTTATGAACCTTCCGTCAGAAATAAACATATGCACGCGGTGCTTCTTTTCTTCTTATGCAGGGCTGCGTTGATACTCATCCTCCTGGTAGTAATATACATCGCCCTCTTCTTCGTGTGCCATGGCTTCACATTGCCGACTTGCATTCGGTAATTACCGTATCCTGGTGTGCTCGTGGTGTCTTGTCTGCCTGCCCAGGAGAGCGGCTGCTGCGACACAACATTGCGGCCAGTTGCAAGTGCAAAAAGTTATGATTTTTTGTGTGTATTACGCCTGCTATTTATTCTGTAATATTGTGACACTTGGATTGTCAAGGCTATTGAAAATGTGATGGGAGCGCTTTGCTCCATGAACACTGGAGCACGACCGGTTCAGTCGATTCGTGTGGTTGTACATGATTTCAGTACTTGTGTGCTCAGAAGATTACAGAATAATTAGTACTATATCATCTTTGGAATCTGATCAAATTTTTATAGGGACGAAGTTGATATTTTTCAGGCTTGATGTTGATGAAACGTGCAGTTTCGCACGGCATATTTCGCGCCCTTAGTTTGCCGAAATGTGCTATCGGATCATCGCGAAGGCGCCTGGAGTGGACCATGGTCTCGACTCCAATGGAGGCGCCAATCACAGGCGTTTGACGCGGATCCTGTACGTGCAGTACGGAGCCCCACGAGAGCAGATGAGACGAGCTCTTCCCACCGTACGTCGTGAGGCAAGACTCGCAGCCGTCGTCCGACCCACCCCACGCTGCCGTCGGAAGCACCGCCCGCCGACCAGTGGCGGAGCTAGAGCATCTGGAACCAGGGGTCATGGAGGGTGTCACAACACGTAAAAAATAATTTTAGCAGGTGCATACATGGTGAAAAAAATATGATTTTGCAAAGAAAATTGTTTCTAGCCGGTGTCCTGTGCACCCGGCTAGCTTGCTGTGGCTCCGCCAGTGCCACCGACACCGGGGGCTCGCCACCGGCGCTCCAGGAATGCAATCAACTGCCGGGAAGCAGATCAGATCGCGGATCATGACCCTCCGCCGCGTCCATTGGTAAACATCAGGCAACAAAAGCAGTGTACTTCGGAGTAGTAGACAAGTAAAATAGGTAGAATTCTCCATTCAGCATGTTACTTTGATTCATGGTTTCATTTCAGGCAAGAGGTACTTTGAAAACCCAAGGATTGTCTGAAAGAGTAAAAACGACGCCCTCCCACCCACCCAGCCAGCCAGCCAGCCAGCCACGTACATACAGCAGTTGAGATAAATTACGCCACTTTGCAGGAATTTAATTTAATGGGGTACCAGGGAACAGCAAGAGTGAGTCTGGTGCTCTGCTGGATGATCTCCTCCTCCCGAGCCGCGCCGCAGCAGCAGCAGTCAGTGCGGCTCCATCTCTTCGCCGGTGTCGTGCGTGAGCATGATCATCTCGGCGAGCTCGCTCGGAAGGCCGTCGAAGAAACCTGTCCTGGACTCTGAGCTTGTTCCAAGGAGATCGGCCACGGCCAGATGGGTGGAGGTGCTGCCTGTCGGTGTTCCACTCTTGGCGAAGACTGTAAACGGATCTGTGGAGTCGGAGTTTTCATGGTGGGCTGCTTCGTGTCTGCTTGGGAGATCCTGGTACAGTGTCTCCGGCTGCGACACTGCTTTGCTGAGTTCCTCATCACAAGGAGGTGAGCTGCTTCGACGTCTGTTTGGCGACAGAGTGTTGGTGGTATCTTCATGATCTTCAGACCTTGTCGGCGAGTACATAGCTTCAGCGTCTTTCTGGTAAGAGGATGTCTTGTGCTCAGTGTCCCCATTAACTGTACTTGTGTCCATGGTGCCAGAATACTCCAAGACAGATGAAGTATCACTGCAGAAAGACATGATCTGTTTGCCATGAGGGAGGGTAGAGGTTTCCTCATGATCAGTATCCAACATTTGCAGAATTCCATCCTCATAGTGGTTGGGTGACAAATCCACGGTTTCGGGGTTTTCCAGGTGCAACATTTCATCTGCATTATCCACTCTATAGCAGGTATCAGTTTGGTTTTGTTTCTCTTGGAGGGATGTTTCAGTTTCCACATGACTAAAATCCACCTCAATCCTAGTTTCAACAATAGTCTGCATGTCACCAAAACTCAGCTTGGCCAACGAGTCCACTTTTCCACAATCTTCAGGAGTCAATAATTTATCACCCGTAATTGTGTCCACAGTGACACTAAAACTGTGGAAAGGTTCGTTCTGGGGGAGCTTACAGATTTCCGGATGATCAGTACCCGCCATTTCCAAAGTTCCATCCGGTAAGATATTCTTGTTCGCACTATCTCCATGGCATTCAGGACTGTCAGGATCTGGTGAAGCATCACTAGAGTACAAGTTACTAGCCACATAGTCACCAATTCCATCCGAAGATAAACTGTTCTTAACAGGACGCCTTTCATACTTGGGTGATGTCTCCAAGGTCGCAGAATTTTCCCGACAGAACTCTTGGCCTGCATTAGCTATTTCACAGCAGCCTGGAGCTCTTTGGCAGGGCTTCTCTTGCAGGGACACATCAGCATCCAGATGGGAAGCCTCTACATGGTTATAAGCTTCATCAGATAGCAAACTTGTATTCCTTTCACAATATGCATCAAATTTGGTGAACATTTCTTCAGAATTTTCTGGCACCAACACTTCATCACAGCGAACTACTTGCGAGCAGCTCTGGACATTAGGGGTTTGTTTCTCCTGTGTTGGCATTTCAGCGACTAGATGATTAGAAGCAACATGCCTGGTATTCCCATCAGATGGCAAGCACATCTTGCTTCGACAATCTTCATCCTCGTTGGGTGAGAATTCCATGGTTTCAAGTTTTTCCAGGAACAACACTGTATCTGTGTTACCCACTCCATAGCAGCTCCTAGAACTTTGGTTTTGTTTCTCTTGGAGGGATGTCTCAGTTTCCATATTACCAAAAGCCACCTCACTACTAGTTTCAACATTCAGACTAGTCTGCTTGCTACTGAAACTGAGAGTGGGCACATTTCCAAAGTGAACCATACATTTATCACCTGTAACATCTTCACAGCAGCCTTGGATCATTTTCTGTTCATCTTGAAGGAGTACTTCGGTTTCAAGATAAGCTCTAGCCATCTGAGTAGAGGTGTCATTAGATGACAAAGTGATGCTCTCGAGTTTACTGTCCCCGTCAGATATTGCCAGTGTGTCTATAGGTCGGGTGTCTTGAATCAATGCAGTTTCACTTTGTCACACCTCTTGCTGGTTAGATGCACATGCTAGCCGTGTCTTCTTCCTTGCTGCTTCCTCGACATCCTCAGTTTCCAAATCCTGATCTCCTTCTTCGACATTTGGATCCTTAGAACGCCGCTTAAAGTCTGAGAAAGGGGTCCTGGTTTCTTCTTGGACAGTGACTTCACAGCTCTCATGTACTTCAGCGAACACTGGGGGTTTCTTCAATTCTCTGTCACGGGACTCAGCCAATTTTTTACTACCTTCAGGAACAAACTATGCTTTTCAGTGAACCATGTGAACTGCTATTTGAACCGGACTGGTTATCAGTTTGGTTAATCACAGAAGAAATTTCAGACTCTCTTGGTGGTTCATCCTGTAACCTTGGATATTGACGAGGCTGTAATCGGTTCCTTGAAGAAAACAAGTGAAGAAGCTTTACAACCTGTATCATAGGAACACCTTGGGGTTAGTACCTAAGTAAATTAAAAGAAATTCGCAAAAAAAAAGTAAATTAAAAGAAGACCAGCAGACTGTGAAACAAACCTGTTGATGTGACAATCCGTAAGTAAACTTGTTTCTCGTGAAGTAGTTATCCTGCACTGCATCTTCAAATTCACTTTCCATCAATGGCATGCAAAACCAAATTCTCTTGAAACGTATCTGTATTTAGTGAAACACAACAGGAAAAGTATTAGTGTGACTTTCCTAATATACCTGGAAGGGCAAATTTTCAAAGCAATACAGAATTTTCTGGCAAATTCTTTTTACCATTGGTAAGCTACAAATTAGTGAGAAAAATGAAAAAGGGAGGACAGATGTTCCAGGTTGACTATCAAAGACGTGCTGCGGAGAATTTCATAGAAACACTAGAATAAATGGAATAGAAAACTATGCTTGGAATTTTTTGGGCTGTTCTCCGGTTTTTTGTCCGATTCTAGCCTGGCTTCCGCCCAAAGTCGCGGCCTCGCGGGAGTGCCTCGCTGCTATGCCTGGCTAATAACTAAATGGGCCTTGAAGCGCTTGTTGGATGGGCTTACTTGGTGAAGGTTGCAGCTTTTATCAGCCAGGCCAGGCCACAAAGCAAGCAAACATATCCGGCTTGAGATTATGGGCCACAAAGCCATGTCAGCGCTCGTTCCACGCTGCTTCAGATCGAGGAAAAAGTACAATTCGAAGATAGTGAGGCGAGACGATGGAGCAGAGGAGGACGAGCCAAGAACAAATACTCTCTCCGATCCATATTAGTGGGTATAGCTTTGTTTAAATTCATATGTATCTAGTTAAGTATTTAGACTAGATACATGTGTATCTAGACAAAGTTATGCACACTAATATGGATCGGAGGTAGTAGTAGAAAATATTAAACATCACATTCGTTGATAAGATATGTTGTGTCAACATGTTATAATATTTTTGTATGTGTACGCATTGTAACCAAATATCCATTATAGCTTATTAATTGTCTTGGTAGAATATTCTAGGGTCACTACCATATTTCAAGCATTATGGGACTCTCCATTGGTTGCAGCAAGATGGCCAGAAGGTTATCGTGGCATTCATTTTTGCGAAACTTCCATTCATTCCCATTGTTAGAGATAAGAAAGCTGGTATTGGCATCGACGTATAACTTTTCTTTTCTCCATGATTTATGAAAGCTGGTATTGGCATCGACGTATAACTTTTCTTTTCTCCATGATTTATGAAAGCTGGTATTGGCATCGAATTCATTGCAACAGTCGCCGAGAGGAATCGTTTTAATTACTCGGAGGGATCAACTCGATTCAATCGAGGAAGGAAATTCTCTACCGGTGTGAGTTTTTTTAAGTTTTGTTTATTCTCCCGTGGGAAACAGCTACAAGGTTTAGAATAGACTATGGGAGTTGGTGTTGGTGAGGTGCCGGAGCTCTGTATATAGTATATCTAGGCTAGTATTAGAGTCTGCCTCTATGGCGTTAAAATCTGGCATTATGCCGAAGTGGAGCTCGCTGCCGACGCTTCCGAGCTGCGTCTGGTGGCTTACGGCGAGGAAATCTCCAGTGGCGGCCGCATGGTGCGGCGGAAAGCTGGTGGTAACAGAGCTGAAGTCTCCATCAAATAAGCTCGTTCTTCGTCCTCGTCTCCGAGCTGGCCGTCGCGGTGGCGGTGCGAAGAGGCTTTTTGCTGGATCTGGTGCCAGATGCAGAATCCCCTCTGCTTGGTTCATTGCGAGCTTCGGCGACGGCTCCAATGGTTGTTCTGGCTCGACAACCTGCGCGGGTCGGGGTGTGCCCCCCGCCGATGTTCCTTCATCGGCGCCAAGGCCACGCCGCGTGCGGCGAGCGGCAGATGCGGCGACTCCAACGGGACTTTTGTTCCTAATAGGCTTGTGCAGGTGAATCAGCGGCCGTTCAATTCTTGCTCATTCTCCTCTGGGCTTCCGGTGGTGCGACGGCGAGGATTTCGACGGCGGCGGAGCTTGAGCTGCAGAATCCCTCTGAGTTGCGTGCGTCATTTTCTTTTTACTCAGGGTTGTTTCTGTAAAAGGGGTCTGGATAATTCCAGTGTACTGCAGATGTAATCGAGATGCAGTTTTAAAAAAAAAAAGGAGCGCATGGTGGATCACTCGACGGCTGGCAGCGTGACCTGCCTTTCAGTCCACTGTCACCGTGTGAGGCCACTCGGATGGATCGATATCTCAGCTCATTCCTGAGCGCGCTTCAACCTTCAAGTCTGGCCCGCAGGTCAGACTGGCGAATGTACTACTCCCTCCGCTTAGTTTTACTTTGCGTTCTAGCTTTTGCAAAATTTCCCCTTCTACTTTGAGAGCTTCACTCCCATAGTCTGTCCAGTCCCATATACGGAATCAAATAGTCAGTTTACAAATACTCCAAAAATAATTCAAAAGAAAAATACTGCAAAAGGAGAAGAAAGAGAAAAATCCCAAAATTTCACCGCGTACGAATATTTTTTCTCTTGTAAACGTGGCATCGGACAAAATTTTATTTCGGTGAAACACAGTACAGACGCAGACGCTCACATACATGTGCATACGCTCATCCTTATGAGCGCACAAACGTACACGCTACCGATATGGCCACCTCCGAAAGACTGCGTCAATGGGTGAGTCCTGAAATTGACGAACTTACCACGGACGTCTCGCTATCGACGTAAATGCATGTCACGTCCTACTGAATAAAATTTCGTCTGAATGAGAGACATCGGTGTCAAACCTGGATTTCAAAAATTTGATGGGTTAGGCGTATCATATCACCTACATACCATTCAATCACAGGTTGGTTATCAATATACAGTTGTTTTTCATGTCTCTGGGGAAAGTATTTTGTTAAGATGGGATGTAGCGTAACCTTGAAAAAAGTCGATGCATTGGCATGCTTTGACGCGGAATTGTGTGTTCGCCATCAGAAACAGATGTTTTTTCTCCTTGCACGTGCGCGTATACTATGGTATATGGGTCGTGACTAGGAGAGAGCAACGTTAACATTTGTGTGTGTGCTGAATCATGTCAGGTCTGTTTCGAGAATTTAAGACGTGAATCGGGACAAGCACGAACGGATCGTAGATTGTGATATCAATAGGAGTGCACCACAAACACGGATGGATTGAGAAGGGGAAACAGGACGCAATGCTCACAAATTTGTTGTGAGCACGGTGGATGAGGATCCGTTCCATTATTCAGTGGTAGCGTGACCTGGCGTGTGGGCCTGTGAGGCGAGTGGGGCAAGAGAATTATTCACGTCCTGGCAGTGGGACCATTGGTGCAACAACAACCAACACAGTCCGGAGAGTCTCCACTCCAATCCCATTCAAGATATCGTCCTGTGGTGAGGTGGCACTTTTGATCGACTCGTACTTTTCAGGCCACTCCCACACTGTGCCACTCGTGTGGATTTTGACCTATCACTTACGGTCATCAATTTAAATCTGCGTAAAAGGCTTCAATTCGTGTCAAACGTTTGGTACATATAGTGCATGATTTTTTAGGCGGAATTGTGCGTACTGTGTCGAAACATCGCACGCGATTGGTACCAAATAAATCGCGTGCAGTTCTGTTGCTATGCTTGGTGGGACATAACGTCTGTGATAGTTTTACAGACACCTCATGCACACCGGAAGTGTCTATACTCTATTCTTCATGATAATTAAGTCTACGAATGCATTCCAAGTTATTTGCCAGGTTCATATAATGTAAAAGCACTCTACCAAGTTCTGCAGATACTTAACAATGGCATGAAAACGATACATATACAATCACATTATAATATATGAAGTGACATACGGAAATTTGTGCATAATGTGAAATATCCTTTGAGCATAAATGTGGATGACGACTTTATTGCCTGGAACCTGACCAAATCATACACTTTCTCGGTGAAGTCCGCATACTATTCGGAATGGAACCATGTGAATGGAAGTAGAATAACTTCAGCTGATGTTCATGGCACTGCATCAACTAATCCGGTCTGGGATATTCTTTGGAAGTTAAAAATACCGAGTAAAATCAAAAATTTCGCATGGAAAGCGTTGCATGGTACTCTTCCTGGGATGGCAATCCTTGCAGATAGACATATTCCGGTCCCTCTCCAATGTTCCGTGTGTGCCCAAGGACCGGAAGATATTTGACACTTATTATTCACTTGCAAAAGGGCAAAGGAGGTATGGCTGTCTCTCGGACACTCACATACAATTAACTCAGCCTTGGTGGATCTTTTTGGTTCGGTGGTTTTAGAGTTGCTTCTCAGAAATCATCAATCGGATCCTCCTGGAATAACTGATCTGAAGGAGTTAATTATGGTGGGGGCTTGGTATATTTGGTGGCAGCGAAGAGAACACGTAAAGGGAGAAACTATTGCTCAGCCACGCCAAACTTTTTTTTTTTTTTTTTTTTTTGAGGCCTCTCTGTGATTACAGCTGTAGTATCTGTTCGGACACACAGGAAACACACACCACACGCAAAGCCACGCCAAACTGCCTTTGACATTCAAGCGTTGAAGTCGAATTATTGTGCTGCTCAAGAGAAGGCACAACTAAAGGAGGTTATGTGGTGTAAGCCTAGACAAAACACATATAAACTAAATATTGATGCATGTTTTTCCCTAATGGAACAGGTGCTACGGGCGCAATTCTCTGAAATGATAGAGGCGAGGCAATTGCGGGCTCGAGTCATATTTTGCTTAATGTTCCCGATGCAACCACAGCGGAGGCTTTTTCTTTGAAGAGAGGTCTGGAGCTAGTTGATCATGTGGGCTGTCATCCAGTAGCTATTGAATCCGACTGTCTTGAATTAGTTCATTCGTTCAATGGTGAGGCTGTGATTGGGGGCGTATATATATACTGCTGTGTTGGCGGATTGTTTCCAATTATGTAGCAGAGTTGGCAACATTTCCATGCATCACTGCTTCCGGGAGACGAACAAGGTTGCCCACAAGTTAGCTAGGTAATGCTTTGATTTAGATACACCTGTTTTCTGGGACTGCGATCCCCCTAGCTTTATTATTCCTGATGTAATGAACGATGTATCGTTGTTTGTATGAGGCGGCAAGTTTCTGACGCACTCTTTTCCTTGCCAGGGTACCTAAGGGGACTGGTATGATTTTTAATGAGGCGGCTTGCTGACCTAATATAGTGTGGAAAATTTCAAAAAAAAAATCATTGTATCGTCACAACAATTCTAAAATAATATTTTCCCAAAGGCGTGATGTAGGAAAAATACACATAGAGCAGACTATCGGGACAACGAAATTACTTTCAAACCAAGAATTTAATTTTAATAAAGAGTAAAACTGTGAAACCGTTTTGAACAGGAGAGGGTGAACTGTATTTGAAATTCCTAATACAAGAAGTGCAAAGCAAGCTGCAATTGTTTTAGACGAAAGTAGTCACAGCTTCATTCTTATAGAAGAAGAAATAATCAAAGGAAGTACACATGAATATCTAGGGAGGCGAGGACGCAAATAAAAAACAACCTAAGCGAAACAGCGGCAGAAACCATCTTGTTTAGATGGGGAAGCTATCCTAAAACAGAGTAAGTCAGTCCGGCTCACGGGATCCATGGCAAGCTAGCGAAGGAGAGATCTTCCAGCATGGTACCACTCGGTTACCATGTCGATGATCTTGATGAAGGTCGCCATCGGCATAGAGTCAATAATCTCTTCAGTGACCACGCGCTTGTCCATTGCCTCATCCAGACGATGAATCAACTCACTGAAGATAGAAGCACGCATCTGAATGTCACTGATCGTGCGGCTGCTCCATGCCTTCAGCTTAGCGACCCGGGCCAGCCTACAACGAAGACTAATGAAAGCGTTAGGTTCAGTAGACAGTAGTGGAAGATCATATACTGCAGAGTCACAAACATTGAAACAGTACTAGCACGCGAAGTTTATGTTACCCGAATAAGCTGGACAAGTGTTAAGCGGAAGTCTGGATTCTGTGCAACTGGATCTGCGGTATTGCTATCAGCCTATCAGTGTGGCAATACTGAATGAGAGAAATCCTCACAAATAATTATCCTTCAACTACTGTCATGGATACAACTACAGCTCTTCCTTGCGGCTCTTGCAGATAACCTTGCCAGACCTGTGCAAATATAGCATACATGAAACATTTGAGTAGGTTGTTCCTAGGAATTGAGCCATAAGTTACAGACTGCGGTGGTTGGGGAAAGGATTTACATTTAGATGAGGTACAACTAGGCTGTGAACTGCAAATATGCAGGAACTAAGATAAAGGATTTTGTGGGAAATATAGTTTCATGATAGTTTGTTCAACCATTGGCAGATTGGAATTGCATGTACAGTAGTACTTGTGTGGAAATGGTATAACAAAATATATAGAATTATAGCTAACTCCATGACAGATTGCAAATTTTCCTCAGCATAAGAAGCTAGATGGAAAACTTTGCTGGTTACTAACAGTAGAATAGTATTTTTTATCATGGCGTAGCTAATAGCTGCAACAAAAGTTTAGTACCACAATATGTTATATGTTGGAAACTTGATTTCTCTCATCTCCAACTATGAACAATCCATCCTCTGTATCAGTAATTCCTCTCTTCTCTCCCAGATAAGAGCAGCACGAAGAATCTGAAAGAAATTTTCTAGTAAGAACTATGCATGCTAAGTTACTAACAGTAGACAGGCTTCTCAGTTATTCAATGGAGCACTGACAAAATACCAGCACATGATATGGTGAGATTATGTCTCCACAACAAAGAATGGTGGCACAGATCAAAGAACAGAGCAACAACAAGCAAGCTACCACAGTTGTTCATTTGTGGAGAATACTAAAGCACACATCAAACAGCTATGAAGATGAGGCAGAAATTCAGATTTGGGCAACGTATTGTGCACAGAAAAAAAAACTATTAATGTGACATGCTACCATTGCAATTGAGGTAGCAGGATAATCTCAGTTCCTAACATACAGCTACCACGAAGAAGAGGGAGCAATCTCAGTCGAGCCCCCTTTCCTACAGAAATTTCTATCTGGACGTTCGCGGTGGTGGCGGCGACCGGGACGAGCTGCTCCTCCGCCGCCACCGTCGAGGCGCGTCGTCATCGGGTGGAGTGGGAGAGTGTGTGGGAGGGTGGGGCTGAGAGAAGGGAAGTAACGATTGAGGTGGAGACAGCCTGACGGGATGGCACATGGGCCAGGTGCACGAGACATCGGGAAAAATCAAATTTCTTTGCAAAACAACATTTTTTCACCCCGAGTGCACCTCTAGAAAATATGTTTTTATGTATTTTGATACCCGTATGCATCCTGGTGTTGAATTCTCTAACTCCGCCATTGTGTGCGCATGTCCTCACCCATACGACCGCCCGCCCACGCACCCTACCCTACCGACATGAGCAAGCCGAAAGAGTGCGTCGATGGGCCAGTCTTAAAATTGACAAAGTCAACATGGACGTCTCTGCCGACGGAAACGTCTCCCCTCTGAAAAATATTTCGCATTAATCAGAAACAACTGTGTCAAATCTAGAATTTGAAACCGGGTCGGTTAGGGGTACCATCACAATTCTAATCATGGTTCTCAATATACATTTGTTTTCGTACGTTTATGGGATGCACATTAAAAATGTTTAGGGAAGTCGGGATATAGCTTAACCCTGAGAAATGTCGATGATTTGGCATGCTTCGAATTATATGTCGTGGAATCGTGTGTGTTCGATCGCTATAGTTAAAAGAGATTTCTTTGTTTCTTCTTGCACGTGCATGTATACTATAGTCTATACTATGGGTCGTGCATAGCAGAGAGGAACATCTGTGTGCTGAACCATTTCAGGTCTGTTTCAAGAATTTAAGATGTTGCACACGGTGGATGCGGACCCGTTCGATTATTCAGTGACAGCGTGACCTGGTGTGTGAGGTGAGTGGGCCAAGAAAATTACAGTATTCACGTTGTGGCAGTGGGACCACTCCAACGCCATTCATTCAAGATATCGTCTTGTGGAGACAAGTGGTGACTGGTGAGGTGGCACTTTCGATCGGACTCGTACCTTTCAGGCCACTCCCACTATATGAGCTCGGGCCATTTAAATTTCACGAACTGCACACGGGCGGATTTGATCTATCGCGTTTACGGTTATGATCAATTTAAATCTGTGTGTGGAATGCTTCAAATTGTGTCAAACCTGTGACACATGTCATGCACGGGTTTTTACACGGAAATGCGTGTGTTGTGTCGAAACATCGCACACGATTGGCACCAAATAGACCGCGTGCAGTTCTGTTGCTACGCTTGTCGGGTTTAATAGACACCTCATACACACCGGAAGTGCCTTAACTTCATGATAATTAAGTCTACGAGTTCATTCCAACTTATTTGCCGGATATATTCATATAACCAAGAGCACTCTACCAAGTTCTATACTTAACAATGGCACCAGAAAGATACATGTACAATCACGTCATAATATATCAAGTGACATAAATAAATTGGTGGATAGTGTAAAAATATATGTTTACTTATATGTATCGTGAAACGGGAGGTTGCAAAAGTTTGTTCTTGAAAATTAATTGCAAACCATATTGTGCAAGAAAGTACTGTTTCGGTAGAACTAGAAATCTAATTGGAGTAAGAAATATATGCAAGCAATGTGGCAAACTTGTAACATGTAAGTGAGCCTTCAAGTCACTAATGATGCTAGTTATACCCCTAAAAGATAGTTGTGTGTGTAATATGTTACATAACGTAACGGTGAAAAGATCATATATGAATATAGCTACTAACAGGTAAACAAATTCAGTATAAATAATAACTATAGGAGAGATTGAGCCAGTTAGGAGGACCCTCGTGAGGAGATGGCCAAGGAGGGTGACGCGACCCAGAAGATCACCACGTCGTAGCGAGACTGATGGGTCTCGATGATGGCGCGGTGGCACTACACAGGCCTGCTCAGCCTTCCAGCAGGAGGAGATCTTCGGATAGCTCTGTCGAGAGCGTCGAGTGTAAGGATATCTATGAAATCGGGTACCAGCCTCATCTGAGCAACGTCACATGCATTAGAATATAGCACACATCTTTGTCATGCTGGTGATGGTATTCGACGCGTTAGCAGTGGAGTGATAATATCAACCATTTCTTGAGGACTTAAAAACATGGAGTGACTTATGTGAAATCAAAACAAGGGAAGTCTTTCCTACATACGAGAGTAAGTCTTAAGGGTTATTCCAAAAAAACATATGGATGCATCCTTAAATAACAGAAAATAGAAAATAAAATGCATACAAATCTGGGAGGAATGATTAGAGCGTATGATTTCATTGTGAACCGCATTTGTCCTGGAAAATAAACACAAAAGGATTAAGAGGTGAAGTTCACTCAAGAGGTCCATTCGATGCAGCCTGCCTGCTGCAATTTTGGATGGTTGGTTTTGTTGTTAGAGTGGTTAAAAGCGCAATTAGAGATGTACGCAGTGCGGCACCTGTTCATCGCCCAAGGCTAGACTCACTATGGGACGGTTGCCTCCTAGCTTCGAAGGTCCAAGGACTTCGTGGAGCAATCATTTCATACATCACCCAAACTCAGAGGCTGAAACGTTTTTCTGCTCGTTATGGCGATTCCTAGGGCGATCTAGGGTTTGAGCGCCGGCGGCTGATTCTCCGGTGCCCTGCGAGGTATCTCTGTCCTGGTGCTCCTGACCTTGTCAGGCGCATGCAGTTTTCTCTCCCGCTAGTTCCTGGCCTGTGCTAGAGGATCAGGCGGTAAAGTCTTGTTCAGTTTCGTTTTGAGGGTTTGTGATTTTTGAAGTTTCTTGTGGAGTTGTGGAAGCTCTGTTCCCGATCTGGGTTGAAGTTTCCGAGTGAAGGGAGAAGCAACGTGATCTGTTGGGCAGCTTCCTGGGGCTTTGCCCGTAGGTTTGGCTGTGTTTGGAGAAGTGAGTTGTAGGCAATGAAAATTCTGAGTTACAACGGCCGTGGCCTGCAAAAGACTATGGCAGTCACGGCGGTGGTAGAAATACAAAAGCGTCATGATCCTGACGTGATCTTCTTGATGGAGACGCACCTTGATGAATGGCCTGCCGAGTGTTTGCGAAGGAGGATGAGGATGGATCATAAGGAAGTTGTCAGGAGTGACGGTAGGAACGGAGGCTTGTTGCTACTCTGGAAAAAGGAAGTTGTGCTGTCTCTTCGGTTCAAGACAGCAAACTATATTGATGTGTTTATTGGATGTGGGCAAGAAAATATTTGGAGATTTACAGGTTTTTACGGTGAGCCGAGATGGGCTGACAAACAGCTTTCCTGGGACAGAATACGGGAACTGAAAGCGGTCAACACAATGCCTTGGCTGATCATGGGAGACATGAATGAAATTTTGTATCCTTTTGAAAAAGAGGGTGGTAACCCAAGACCAGCTCGGTATATGGAGGCTTTTCGTGATGTTTTATCGGAATGTGGACTCTCAGACCTTGGTTATACAGGGATAAGTTCACATGGCATAGGGGTGGAGTTTGAGAGCGACTTGATCGTGGAATTGTTAATGAAGCTTGGCAGGAGAAATTTCAGGAAGCTGCTATTCAGAATTTGGATTATGGCCGGTCGGATCACAGGCCTATTTTGTTATCTCTGGGATCTGAACCAGCTCAGGAAGAGAGGAGGAGGCCTGCTATCCTGCGCTTTGAGGCTCGATGGCTAAAAGAGGCCGATTTCAGAGGAATTGTTGAAGGCGCCTGGGAAGCTTCAAATTTCCAAGTTCAAAATAATAGCTTGGCGGGAAGACTTGCTGCTGTTCATGATCGTCTGCACCGCTGGGATCGTTCGGTGTTGAAGGGGCCTTCCCGCAGAATTAACAAGGCAAAAAAAGAATTCGAAGAACTTGTTAAAAAGGAGTTGACTGAGGAAAATATAGCTCGGAAAAAGAACTTACTGCTGAGATTGAGAAACTCCTTGAACAACAGGAAATACATTGGGCTCAAAGAAGCCGAGTTAATTGGTTACAATTTGGGGACCGAAACACAAGTTACTTCCATAACTTTGCCACAGCTCGTAGGCAAAGAAATAGAATAAAACGTTTAAAGGATGATGATGGAAGTTGGAAAGAAGGAGAAGCTGTGTTAAACCCAATGGTTTCAGGGTATTTTGCAGGCTTATTTACCACCGAGGTGGAGGAACCAGACCCGCAGTTGATTAGCAAAGTTACCCCTCGGGTGTCCTCTGCCATGAATGATGACCTGATGAAACCCTTTACTGCTGAGGAGGTGAAACGTGCATTGTTCTCAATTGGTGACATGAAAGCTCCAGGTTTGGATGGTCTGCATGCGCTTTTCTTTAAAAAATGCTGGGATATTCTTGGTGATGTCCTAACACAGGAGGTTCTGGATGCCATCCATAGGAAGGAAATACCAAGTGGGTGGAATGATACTGTAATTGTGCTTATCCCGAAGGTAGAGACTCCGGAGAAAATCTCACAATATAGACCGATTAGTTTATGCAATGTTCTATACAAGGTCATCTCCAAAATGATTGCATGCAGACTTAGGGTGATTTTGGACGAAGTAATTTCTCAAGTTCAGAGTGCTTTTGTTCCTGGCAGGTTGATCACGAACAACATCTTGTTAGCCTATGAGAGTATGCATACAATTAAGAATAAAAAGAAGGGGAAGGAGGGGTACTGTGCTGTAAAATTGGATATGCATAAAGCATATGATCGGGTTGAATGGGTTTTTTTGGAGAAAATGTCAGGAAACAAAGATGGGGGAAAGTTATGGCAGGAAAAAAACCCTGATTGCCGAGTGTGTGGACGAGAGACACTTTGCAAACCATTTCACTAGTCAGGAAGAAAAGGCGGGAGCCAAATTGATTCCACATCTTTTATTTGCTGAGTATTGTATAGAGGAACTCGACAAACAAAAGGGGGTATAGGAAAGAGAACGGGAGAAAATAAATGTTTGTCGAGTGTCCCTCAACAAAGAGAGGCCACCATCATAGTTCCGTTAGATGCAGACTAGGTAGCCACGTGTCTAGCTGGTTGTTGAATATCACTTGTTTTCAGAGTGTTTTTTTAATATATCTGCCGATTATCAAGTGTTTGTGGAGTGCTTTTTCAAAAATACGATGTACAAAACTGTTTGTGCCAATTATGGTCTGGTCGATCCTTGAAACATAACCTATATGCCAAGTTTCGACAAAAATACACTCGATGCAGCGCTGGATACACCACAACGTTGCATTGTCTTGGTATTGTTAGCACTTCTGGCATTGTCCATTTTCACGATGTTTGAAATTTAAATCTTATGTAAAAGCATTTTTTAAATGCACACGGCCAGGCTAATAGTTCTATAGGTAAACTTTCATGAAGTTAAATATTTATTTATATTTTGAAGTCCGAACATTTTCAAGGTGTGTAGGACATAAAGTTTCCAGTACCAGTGGTGCTTTGGGCATGCTTTACTCTAACAATATTGTATATTTTATGTTTCACATTGGAGAAGATAGAGTTGCATGCAATAGTCAGGCATGAGAAGAATAGTTCCTTGAAAACCAACTAGCTCTGCCAAAGAGAGAACAAATTAAGTAGCGATATGGTCCTACTTCCATATTTTTCTTCTCCATGTTGGCCCATATGGCATGTGTCTCAACGCTTGTCTTTTTTTGTTGGTCAGACTCTGACCATGCATACAGCTTCGATATATGGGTACTGAACGTGTCCACGGTTACTTTTAAACGCCGCCCACTGTTTCGATAAGCAGTAATCCTTTCACCCGCCTCCCACTGTTTCGATATATGGGTACTGAACGTATCCATGGTTACAGGTGGAGCTATTATATATGTCTTGCCAGCCTTAAGTTGACCTACATAGTCTTAACTATTTATAAGTTGGTGCGCTTATGTCATGGTGTGACCGTAGAGTTCGTCATATATATGTTTGCACTTATCTTTTATCCCTTAAGACATATATTACCCCAATAAAAAACACTCTGACCAAACCTCCAATTGAAAATTAAAACCAGCTGCAGCCCTTTGTTATAAAAGTTAACAATTATCGGTGTACTTGGCAGCAGCCATGCATGTCAGCTTAAAGGATTAAACGATCAGAGGTCAGGGGCGGAGCCAGGATTTGAACTTAGGGGGGCGAGCGATGAAAACCTAAAAGCTAGCAAAAGGCTGGGAGCGGAAGAATGGCCCCAAAAATAAGAACGCCGATGCTTGATGTCGTCCGAAGCAAGACCGTGTGTCGCTCAAAATACACCTATACCTCTCTTTCTAGAAATGGTTTACAATGGCCGACCTCTAAGGCGCCTCTAGGTCAAGTATACTAGATATCGAGTCTCGGCATATGTTTAGGGGCAAGCTAACATGTATATAATATCACAAACGCGAAAAAATTGTCAAGCAAATTCTTATATGTTTAGCAAGAAGTTAGTTATATTTTTCGCTAGTTTAAATATACGTACAATGTTACTGAATTCTAAATTTTCAGCACTATTAGATATCAAAATTTGGATGAAAAAATTAATCTACTATATTGTTTCTCATCTTTTTGAACCAACGAGTATACCTAAACTACTAGAAAAAATTAAAAGTGTTAGATCAGATAAGCGCATTGTACCTTGACTAATCCGGTGGTGAATTGGCCGGCGATGTGGGCTTATGATAAGCGGGCAGAAGATCAGTGGTCGCCACCTCCGTGCTACTCGATCTCGGCTGCCTAAACACACCGGCAATCAGAGCCGATGGTCGGCGGCGGCGGCGGCGGCTGAAGCGAGCGGCACGCTTCCTCGTATCCTTCCAATCGAGATCGATCAATCTGATTAGGCAATAGGCAAGAGCGGAAGTGATCTGATGGTTGTGCCTGTACGTGGGTGGCTACTTAGCATGATGGGCTTTTTTTTACTTGTTGGGCCTCAGTTCCTGAATAGATACTTGAATTTGGGCTTAACTACTACTGTGTACGTAATTAGCTATGGCCATATTAGTACGTACATACTCCTAATACTACAAGACACCCATGTAAAATTCTTGAGGGGGGCGATCCGTTGGGGGGGGGTCGGACCCCTGCTAGCCCCCCCCCCCCCCCCCCCCCCCCCCCTGTCTCCGCCCCTGTCAGAGGTGTCACATAGGGAACACGTACGTCCAATTTCTATCCGGTGCAAGTAGAGAAGAAAACATTTCTAGGGCCAAAATAGGGAATCACATTTTTAAGTAGTGTCAAATAAGGATTCTCTCTTGGAGATATGCTTTAGACAAAATGAAATTGCTTTGACACTTAATGCCAAAATTACGATGATATGATAGCTGAAGATATTTTCCATCTCCGTACAAATTATTTTCATTAAAATTCAATATCTTAGTGGATACATATCTGTTAAAGTATAGAACGTTGGACGTGGAGCTTTTTTGAAAAATATTGCATCTACAATTGTTGGCGTGTTTGAAAATATTATAAGCTGTAACAATGGAGCACTTGTGAGAGTAACATTCGGATATGGTTAATAAGTCCAGAAATAGTGGATTAGGTACCATGACCAATCCACACTATATAGCACTTTTGGAATCGTGTTTCACACCAAAACATATATATTGTTTCACTCAACCAATAAGAAATGGCATTAATGATGTAATTTATTTATTCAATATTTAAATAAAAATAAAACCTTATTTGTAGGAGTACAATCACCCTGGGTCTATTATGGCACGAATTAAATGAGAGTCCTTTAAAAGACGGAATTATTTTGGCAAATCACCCACAAAATGGAAAGTGAATCGCTATGAATTAATGAGGAAATATGTCTCCATGAACAGCCTGATTATGACTAATCTTGGTAATAGCACTAATACCGTGCTCTTCTCCTCTATATATAATGAAGAAAGTATGAATCGAGCAAGCATTGCAATCCAAAGAGAACACAAATTCTTTCAAGAGTACAAAGCAAAATATTGCCGTATGGGGAAGCACTTCGATGCGCTCGGTCTATTTTTGCTCCTTCTTCTCGGATGCTTTGCTAGTCACGGGAAATGTAAGTGTGAAAACAATCGAAGTATTAGTACTTCAATCCTGTTCCAGTGCATTCACAATGCATGCATGTTCTTCTTCCGTAGCTAGTTAGGTTGAGACCCACCAGCATGGTTATTTCTTCTATTACCTTGAAAACTATATATTGGCACAAAAACGTCTTAAACAATCCAGTCACCACTGAATATTATAATTCCAGGGCCATATGGATGTATTTAGATATCTATGTCAATGGTTTCATCTTTCTAATATTTTCTTCACCAACAGGCCGAGAATTGAATGACATGGGAAACAAGGATGCGCCTGAAAATGGAATATGCTACGATAGAAGCGAAGAGTGGTGGTGCGCCCGTAATTGTTACTGCTGCGCTGGGGGCTACTGTTATCTAAAAATGGATGAGTGTCATTCGCACTGCCCGAACAAATGAGTTGTCATATAATGAGTGGATGTGCTCATGAACAGCGGGAATAAGAAACCAATACGATATGCATTCCTGATACTGTATCAATTCCTTTGCTTATATACCACGTGATGTAACATGCTACACGTACACATTAGCAACCCTCTAGTTGCGTATTCTTTTAGGATATAGACAGAAGTTCCGTCAAAATTTATTGCATGGCTAAATCGTATATTAAAAATTGACAAGATACTATATAACATCGGGTGTAGATGATGGCCAATAGCCAACAGTAATTAGGAAACGGGTAAACCATTTCCAGCTGGTGGAAGATCTGTTCCGGGCGGCATGATCAATTTTATCATCGACAACAACTGCGACGGCAAATCGATATCGATCTACTACATCAAGCTGAGGATTATCCCATCGCTTGCAATACGTATGTGACTATCCACGCAAAGCACTACCGCCGGTGGGCAGATATCCTTGTCCGATAGAAATTCAAGCGAAAGACATGCACCAATTCACGTGGTGACCAAATTCGTTTTGGCTGCGGTTTCAAGATACTTTCCGGCGATCCCTATTAAATGCATCCGATTCGGTGAGAATTAATATGGATCTCAGGAAGTACAAAAGTTCAAAAAATCAGCTATACCACACAGCAAACAATCCAGCGACGTGAGTACCCATATGGACTTATAGGGCTAGCTATCCAGCGGCACCAAATGGAGCAGACAAGTTCTGGATTGTCTTCTCTTTTTGTTTGTAAAACATTCATACATTGGATCTTCGATGGAATTTCGTTTTGTGACAGATGAAATAAAACATGGAAACACATAATAAGGGCATGTACAATGGTAGAAAAGGCGCGCCATTTCTTAGCCGTCCACATTATTTAGAGAAAACAAAATTATAAGTTGTACAATGCATCATCTGGTATTGCCATCCCTAACAATTAATAAGACTTAATTATATCTTAGTAGGAAATTTTAGTTCTAAGGAAAGACAAATTGCACAATGTAAAATTAGTCTTCTCTTATTTCGTAAGAGAACATCTCTTAGCTAAGGAAATCTCTTAGCTAAGGAAATGCAACATTCTCTTTCATCATTCTCTCTACTTCAACTATACAATTATACTACGTGTCAACGCTAAGAGAAGGCTGACATCAGCCCATTGTACATGCCCTAATAGAAAATCATCCCAACAGATCCCTTGAGGATGGGGGGGTCCACTCGATCCACTTACTAGATCTTATTTTTCCATATAAAAAATTATTTATCGTAGCCCATAACAAAACAGGAGAAAATCCTCCCAGGAGATCACTACATGATAGGAAGTAACTGAAAAAAATCTCCCAACGGAATGACCGCGCGCTAGAATGTGTGACATGTGGGCCGGTCTGACATGATAGCCGGCCCCAAAATTTGGCAGCGGACAAGGGGTTCACATATACTTTTCCGAACGTCCGTGCCCATAAGGGGTGCCTCTAGGGGCCGGTTTTGCTTCCGAGCCTAGGACCGTTGGGGAGAGCTATCGGGGTTGATAGTTGATGGCGTGAAACACACGTTCGTTGGGAGACCCCAAGAGGAAGGTATGATGCAGTCCAGCAGCAAGTTTTCCCTCAGTATGAAACCAAGGTTTATCGAACCAGTAGGAGCAGTAGCACTTCGGAAGGTTGTTGGTGGCGCCGTTACTCGATCACCAACGTGGAATCTGCGCACAACACAATCAAACTATTTTGCCCCAACGAAACAGTGAGGTTGTCAATCTCACCAGCTTGCTGAAAACAAAGAATTAAACGTATGGTGTGAAGTAGTAAATTGCAGAGAATGAAAAGGAACAATGTTTGCAGTTTGTGGTTTAATCAATGTAAAAGAATGGACCGGGGTCCACAGTTCACTAGTGGTGTCTCTACATAAAAAATAGCTAACATGTTGGGTAAACAAATTACAGCTGGGCAATTGACAAATATTTAGCGCATGACAATGCATATATATGACATGGTGACTACTATGATATTTAATTGGGCATTACGACAAAATACATAGACCGTTATCCAACAGCATCTATGACTAATAATCCACCGCCAGATTGTCATCCGAGTCCCCCGTTAGTATTAAGTTGCAAGCAACGGATAATCGCATTAAGTAATGTGCGTAATGTAAACAAATACATATGACCGTGGACATAGCATTGTTAGGTTACCCCTAGTAGCAACAGCACATCCGCAATCTTTAGAAGTTGCTGTCACTCTCCCAGATTACCGGAGGCATGAACCCACTATCTAGCATAAATACTCCCTCTTGGAGTTACAAGCATCTACTTGGGCAAAGCATCTACTAGTAAAGGAAAGCATGCAAGATCATAAATAGCATAGGACATAGATTGATAATTAACTTGACATAGTATTCTATATTCATCGGATCCCAGCAAACACAACATGTAGAATTACAATAAGATGATCTTGATCAGGATAGGCAGCTCACAAGATCTAAACATGATGGCACAAAGTGTAGAGACAACCATCTAGCTACTGCTATGGACCCGTAGTCCAAGGATGAACTACTCACGCATCACTCCGGAGGCAGGCATGGTGATGTAGAGCCCTCCGGTGATAATTCCCCTCTCCGGCAGAGTGCCAGAAAGAGGTTCCGGACCCTCCCGAGCTAGGGTTGACGACGGCGGTGCCTCTTGAACTTTTCGTGGATAATGGCTCGGGTACTTAGGGTTTTCGTATCGGGGGAATAAGTAGGCGAAAGGGCGGCGGCTGACGACCCCCGTGGGGCCCACACGTGGCCTCGGCGCGCCAGGGGGTGGCCCGCGCCCTGGGTGCATGTGGGGCCCACGTTGCTCCTTTGGACTTCCAGGTGTGTTCTGATAAAAGAGGTCCCTCCGTGAAATTTCATCCAATTCCGAGAATATTTCCTGACTAGCTTTTCTGGAATACAAAAATAGCACAAAACAGGAACTGGCACTGCGGCATCTTGTTAATAGGTTAGTCCCAAAAAATGTATAAAAGTGACATAAAGTGGATGCAAAATATGTAACAATTGGTATAATATCAGCATGGAACATCAAAAATTATAGATACGTTTGAGACGTATCAATGGTTGAGATTCTCTCCTTCACTTAAGGTTGCTAAATTCCATACATATAGGTTTAGTTAGGGATGCAAACTGACTGGTGCCACCTTTTTTTTTTGTGGAAGCGGAAACGAATATAGAAATGCCAAAAACAAATACACAACAAATATTGTCGGGAGAGATACAAACCGAATACGGTGCAACAGTGCCGAAAAGCGCAATCAAAGCAACGAAATTGTCTTGTTTCTAAGATTAAACAAAATATAAGGAGATATCAAGATTCTATCATATAGTGTGCATAATTTATCAACTTTGGCAACACTAAAAATAAGATACTCTTGTACCTAACCATAGTGAACACTGAAATGGTGAACTGGGAGGAACAAATGGAGAGGGAGATGATATGCAATTACATAAGGCCTTAACCTGGTTGCTTGAGATCCGTTTCTTTTTATCCGGATGTTGGGTTGTGGCTAAATGTTCCACTCAAATTATTGGGCATGTTGGATTCGGAAAGCACCGCGATGCAAAATAAAACCCCAAAATGTTCCGTATTACCGGCAACATAATTTCCATTTCCATGGTCGTTCCGCCAGAATACGCTATTCCGTTCCCGTTTCCACCTAAAAGTTTCCATTTCTGTTCCGCAAAATTCTTTTTATGTTTCCATTTTCAAAGTTTTCATTCCGTTTCTGCTTTTCACTGAAAGTAAGTTTCCGTTTCGTTTTCATCCCCTGGTTGAGTAGAGTCAGATCGAGTCGCATATTTGGACACTTCTGCACAAAAAAAACTTGGAAACCGGAGGAAATCTAGAAGCTAACATTCTTGATATTTGGCACGCATAATACTTTTACTTTTGAGATATGATTTGGACCAAACAAAATTGGTTATGCAATTACTTCGACATTCAATGTCAAAATTATGATGATATATGATAGCTAAAGATATTTTCCTGCTCCATACATATTATCATCTTTAAAATTCGGCATCATGTTGGATCCATATTCCTGATACATTTTTTAAAAGCATACAAGGTTGGAGGTGTAACTATAATTTTTTTTAAATGGCATCTACAATTGGCATATGTTGTGTTCCGAACAAGAATAAGGGTGGCGTGTTATGAGTTGTAACAATAGATCATTTGTGACAGTAACATTTAGATATGGTTAACCTTAAATAGTTTAGAAATAGTGGATTAGGTACCATGACCAGTCCATATTATTTAGCGCTAATGGTATCGTTTTCATCTCGATAAGAATGACACTTGGGGCAAACAGTTTACATTCAAGATATTCTCACACCAAAACATATTGTTTCACTCAACCAGAGAGAATATTGCCATTAATAATGTAATTTATAGGATGATAAAACGATGCAGTATCTGAGGATACTATTTTTGTTAAATAATCATTTCTTAGTTGTATATACAATTTTTCAAAGCTGCTCTCTAATTGTGCAAATCTATGAGATATCCACAAGAACAAATAATAATTTATCAAACAATTCTTGTGGCAATTGTTTACTGCTAATCTGCTAACAATGTTAACATAATCTTATAATTGTAGCGATGGGAAAAAATTCGTCGAAACATAACAACATGGAATCTAATTTTGAACCCCTTGTTTGATATGAACTCAATTAACATATCGCTAATTGAAATTTTTCATACTAGAAATTAATCCGACAATTATGTGTTGACAAATTTCTTCATACATGTATGTGCACTCTCCCAGTGGGACAAATTTCTAGTGAATTTGCAGCCGCACTAGGTGGATATGCATGAGGCGCCTCCACGTGGATTTCTCCAAGAATATATTACTCTCTACTCTCTCGCCATGTACAATATCAAGATTAAATATTTATACCGAAATTATATATCGATATGAAAATGGCAAAAGGCAAATGGATAGCCGTATGATCTGGCATGAATTTGTAACCGGCCCCGCATATATATTGTGTTATGGAAACAAATATGTTCTTTCGAAATGCCAATCGTGTGAGTCATCATTGAGTTTTTTTGTGTGTAAAAACTGCATTAGAAAAATGCCATGATTAAAAGGATTTCCCTTGATGGAATTGATGTGCATTGCATGGTAGGAGATCTGCGTGCGCTTCAATTCCTTACTTATTCTCAACGGAAGGTAATTAATTTCAGCCCGTAGTTTCCTTGCTATGCACCGTGATGGCATGCAACGTTCGCCCGGAAGAGCAAGGAACTCCTCGAAAAATCTGCCTGATCGCCTTGTATCTAGCCTCCATCCTTTCTTCAGAATCAAATACATCTATACTACTCCCTCCATTTCAAAATAAGTGTCTCAAGTTTGTCCAAAAATGGATGTATCCAAACATGTTTCATGTATGAATATATCGACTTTTTGGTAAACTTAAGACACTTATTTTTTGACGGAGGGAGTCTATACTTACTATTAAAAGAGCAAACATGTTACGGATACATTAAATTTGAATCGTTCAATATCGGATCAACGGACCAGATCGCTCCCTCAATGTTGAGCAACTCAACACACCTTTTCAGTTTTGCTAAATTACAAAAGATTGCCACCGCTTAAAGAATAAACCGATCGGTGTACAACTTAGCCCTCCGTATTCATCCCTTGTGGAGCAGCAAGCTGACCCGCCCTCCTGATCACCACGGCGGCCCCCTCCTCCACCGCCTACTTCCCACGTGCGCCTCCCTCCCCTCCCTCCGTGCACTCCGCGCGTGCCACCTCCCGACTCGCGACGGCCTTCTCCGCGGCCTCCGCGCCCACACCAAGCTGCTCAGCTGCTATTCGGCGCTCGGCGACCTCGCCTCGGCGCGTAGGGTGCTCGATGGAACGCCCCGCCGGACGCGTACACCTACAGGGTCGCGCTCGGAGGGCACAACGCCTCGGGGAGCCACACGGAGGCCGTCGAGTTCTACCGGGACATGCGGCGGCGGTGCCCCGCGGCGCTGGACGACGTCGTCCTGCTGTCCCTCGCATTCAAGGCCTCCGTCAGGTCCGTAGACTTCCGCTATGGCAGGCGGCTGCACTGCGACGTCGTCAAGGCCGGCGGCGGGGACGTGTTCATGATGAACTGCTTGGTTGACATGTATGTCAAAGGTCGCGATTTGGAGAACGCGCGGAAGGTTTTCGAGAGGGTTCGTGAACGGAACGTGATGTCCTGGACGTCGATGCTGAGCAGGTGCCTTCAGAATGGTCTCACCGAAGAAGGACTGGCGATGTTCAACCAGATGAGGGGAGAGCATGTGCTGCCGAGCGAGCACACAATGGCGAGCGTGCTCACCGCTTGCACCATGGTCGGTAGTAATCCCTGGATAGTGCACTCTACCGCTCTACGTGTTTGTATTAATGCCTTACAGAACTTAACTCTTTCTAAGACTGGACAATATTGCCTATCTCAACAAGTGGAGTATGGATTTAATTGATTTGGAGACACTGGTCTTGTCTTCCGCTGGTATAGAATTATGTGGTATCCAAATAAACCTTTCTTGCAAAATTACCACCATGATCTAACACTAGCAGAATTTTTTTTATTGCACTTAAGGTGTGTGTGTCTCTAATCTTCTAGCATTGTAAAGATGAGCAAGTACCTAAATGTTTAAAGAAATTTCAGAACTATAAAAGTGATGTCTTGGTTCAGGTAATATCTAATTTTTTAGCTTCTTACAAATTCGTATCTGTTTTTTTTAATTTTATATTCGTCAAACCTATGGAGCAGTGCTTCTGCACCATTTGGTTGTACTGCTGTTGGCAGTGTTTTGTTGGATATGTATTTTGTGTCATGGTGTAAAGCTTACTTCACATACATTTGTTGTTCCCGAGATGAACTATCTCTTTTGGTAAGTGATAGATACTGTCATATTACTCCTGTTACTTATGCTTTAGTTAGATTTCCTATTGATTATAGAAGAACGAATGACGGCTGTTTAGTACTTCTTGCAAAGATATGGCTTCAAACTGGAGCATACAAATTGGCCCTTCCCGCAGTCTGGAAGTGATTCTCGGCATGTATATTTGCCTATGGAGTTACACTATCCATGAACCCTTCCCCATACATTAATTAAATATCATCTATTCATTGCTTCGTACAAATTGGTTGCAGATTGCAAGATTGTATAAGGGCAAAGGCAATCTAATGATATAATTCCTGATTTGATGACCATACTCCAGGCAATGAAATCTCTACATGTAAATTTGAATGAAGTTAACCATATGTGTTGGTTACATTTTCTCTTATCAAATGAATAATAAATTTATACGCATCCTAAATTCACTTCACAAATTTCAACAGTTGGCATAACTATACGATCCTTATTAGATAATGGTGTGGACATGTACATTGCCCAAGGGCTTGTAATGCTGCTGCGCATGGTATACTCATGGAGCCCCAAAAAAGTCAGTCATCTCGGGCAGATTTGATGATGATTCTTCGTGCCCTAAAAATACTTTTAAATCATGTCATATATAGAACTGACTTCGAATCTGACAATTAATATGACAACTTAACCGGGATTGAGAACCAACTTTGAATTTGACAACTTACCGGGGTTGAGGACATGCTTATCTATCGAGCTACTCTTCAGAAGGTAATAGCTTCAGGAGGTAATAGGACACATGCTTATCTACTCTCTAATGTGTGTGTAAGTGATGATATTCCCCTTAATGGAAAGACCTTTGTGGAGACGTGCGCTGCACGTGCATATATACTAGTACTATTAAAAGAACAAACATGTTGGGATACTTTAAATCTTCTCCGTTCAATTTTCAATCAATGATCCAGATTGTCCCGATGTCGAGCATCAGATATTTTAAATCTTGTCCGTTCAATTTTCAATCAATGATCCAGATTGTCCCGATGTCGAGCACCAAATAACTTTGACCGGGTCAAACCTTTTTGATCCTATGGTTGAAAATAATCAGGAGCTCAATACGATTCGTACAAGATTCGTATAGCTACAAGAATAAACGTTCCGATCAGCCACGATCGCCACGATCGGCCCCGCGCCGCCGCCCTGACCTGCACCTGTGACGAGACGAGGCAGCCCCGAGCGGCCGAGCGTCGTCTCTCTGCCCTGGAGCCGTCCGCTGCTGCCCCGACCCTGGAGCTCCGGCTGTCCTTAGCATCCGTGGCAGACGCTCTTCTGCACGTCCTCGACGTCCTGTCAATTAACCCACGGTCCCCTCGTAGTACCACGAGCTCAGCGAGGTGACCAGCACTGACGCGTTGTTGATCTGCAGCAGCTTCTCCCTCGAGACGCACGAGAGGACCTGGTCCAGGACGTGCTGTAATGGCTGCTTCTCCGTGAACACCCGGATCTGTATGCCGACGCGCCGCCCGGCGCCGGCGAGGTGGGCGTCGTGGTATCTCGTGACCACGTGCCACACGTCGTTCACCGGGTGGAACGCAGCGTCCTTCTCCGGGAACATCCGCCCCAGCTCTTCCCTGAAAGAAGGGACGAGGAAGAGCCCGGGGACGAGGTAGCTGTCCGTCCTCATCAGCAGCCACGGCGCGCCGTGGAGGAGCTGCTGCTGCGCGTCGCAGTAGAAGAGCTTGTCGTGGCCGCCGGCGTTTTACATACGTACTCTACCTTGCACGCGGCGCCAGCTGCTGGGTACCGTCAGCGAGCCGTGTGACACCCTGACGGACTATCGTTATGTGTGCCAAACCCAGGCCGGAGCTCGGGAACTTGTCATCCTCATCCACCAATTTAACATAAAATAATATATTTTTCAGGAAAATGTAGTGATTAAAAATTAGGAGTAAGAGGACGGCAAGGTCCACTGATATGGATTCAAATTTCAAACTTCTATTTTTAACTCAGTTATTTTATTAACAATGAAAAGT
The DNA here is from genome assembly GCA_947311845.1 of Poa pratensis. Lineage (NCBI taxonomy): Eukaryota > Viridiplantae > Streptophyta > Magnoliopsida > Poales > Poaceae > Poa > Poa pratensis. The sequence continues at coordinate 2,696,789 of CAMZMU010000016.1, forward strand.
AAGCGGACGGCAAGGTCATTTGATCCATCATTTTCCTCGCATCTCCACTTTGATATTACATAATGGTAATGTTTTATTATTTTTCTTAGGGTCGTGCTTTCTTATACTCCGTGACGTGTCGAGCGTTGAGCCACTGGCGTTAAGTTGCTAGAGTGGCGTTGAGGTTGAACATGCCCACACCATAGACTAGAGTGGAGGTGTTGACCAGCTATGACGTCAATGCCCCGTGTATAGTGTGGAGAAAAAAGGTTAAATCTGGAGAAGATCATGATAGGGTTATTTCGTGTTGAATGTGGGGTTAAAGGATAATTTTGTCGTTTTTTCACGCCACCAACACCCACTAGGGGTGCCACTCGTAGCACACAAATTTCTGCACTGTTGCGTCTAGCTACCTTTCTACTTTCCCAAATCGTTGTATTTTTGCAAGAGGAAAGCTCAAGCACAGGTCCAGGTTCAAATGCAGCAAAGAGGTGCAGGACTCAACAACGCAGCCAAGAAATTGAGCGATGTAAAAAACTAAATATTCAGAATCTTGAGAACTCCTAACAAGTCCTGAACAGTAATATAATGCCATCGTAAACAACTCGTACCTGCAGGTTCAAGAAAGTCAGAACGCAAAACTAACTACAGGAGGTTTATTACTCCGAAAAAATTGTCAGACAGCAGCATGACACATACACCCTCATCGACTAAATATTTTCTTTTCATACGAAATCACTCTACAAAAAAAAGGATGGGTAGTAAAAGATTATTCTATGTCCCACAAAAGTCTTCTGAGAGAAAACTAACCGTATGTGGCGTACACAGAAATAATAAGTGGTAACAAATATATATATTTTAATATAAATTCATCAAATTCTATCTTCTGTGTGTATCTTAAACGGCACAACTTGTTTAACCACAAATTTAACAGATCGATATAATTTTTGTAGTACAACATGTTGGTATTTGTTTTCAAACTTCCGGTACACCAATAAGATTCTGAAAGAGTGAGGGTGTAGGTGTACCTCTACATAGAAAAATTCATCTCACTACTCATGCATGGTCATGGAATAAATTGTGCTGGGGTACACCCAGAGCGCCGGTACGTAGGAAGCGGTACCAGTCACTTTTAAAAATAAGGTCAGGGGATTGATCCTGAACGGGGTCGGGCTTGTTGCCCAGCCAGTGTACATCCCAAGGCTTAGACTGAGAGTAATCAGCGCAGTACAAGGAGTTGCTTCTTCCTCCCCATTGTTCCGGATTCATGCAAGAAAAAGGTGGGCTTCTCCCGTCAGTTGACACAAAGAGCGCCCAGTTGTCCAGGTTCAACATCTTTACACATGTTGCAGGCTCGGTTGACATGTCGAGGCGGTGAAGCATGGTTAGTTCTCCTAACTGGATACATGAGGGGTGATGAGAAACCATGAGAAGCATGTCTCCACAGACCACTAGCAATGGTTTCAAATACGAGCTCTGCTTCACTTGACCACACCATTCGTCTTTTATTTCCTGAAGGTCAAGCTGTGGTGCCAACTGCAATCTATAAATATTCTGATGATTATCCATGGCAATAAACTGACCATTGAATCCAACAATCTGATCTACTCGTGCATCAGGAAGGTGAATCCCAGACCAAGAATGACTTCTAGCCGACCAGTCGAACAAGAAGGACTTAGTACTGATAAAGAGGTGTGAGTTGGATGATGCAAGAGGAGCTGTTAGAGTACCACTGTAGTACATCTCGTTCTCACAGTAGTCGTCCAATGGGAGGCGTGGAAGTGAAACCTTGGCACCATTGAACGCGTTAACAACAAAACAATATCGATGGTAGCAGCAGATCAGTTGACCGAAAGAAGAGCCGACAAAATGCATCTCCCGCAGATTTTCTTGAAGAAACATGCCACCACGAATGGTGTTTCCAGTGGCTAGATCTACGACTTTGCATAGCTTGCGAACACCATTGTTAGAAGCACGAAAAGGATCCATGCGACGAAGACCGGGTTGGACAAGGAGAGGCGGGCATACAGTGGAGAAGGTAGATTTCAGTGAGTATGAGCATAAAGCATCATGCCAAGAGTGGCAGGTAGCATCAAAGGCTAAAAGGTCGAGGAAGGAGCACAACCGAGCAATGACAGAATGTAGCAAGCCATCTGGGAGGTCCGCCCAATCTTGGAGTGTAGCCGCGGTAGGGGGTGTCGAGAGAGAGGTGGCAAGTAGTTTGCTGGGCATTTGCATGATGACAAACTCTCTGCACATATAACAAATTAAACGCATACGAGTTAGAAAGATGAGCAGGTCGACGAACTTAAGGGAAAACATAGTAGACTTTTTTTGTACGTGAAACGTAGCAGACTTCTACTATGTTAAGCTTCTCTATGTGAGCTGAGATGCAACTAATTCAGCAGATTTGTATTCCAAGAAGCTATTAACGTGGATAATGATGTAATTCTAAGACTTCTGGTGCTTATTAATTATTATCTAGTGAGAGTGTAGCTCTTCTTCCTCATTAATTAAACATGAAATAACATTCAGAAGAAAAGAGTGTGTGTTATAACCATGGATAAGCATACATATCTTTGTTCAAAATATATGGGATTCGATTGAATTTATTTTCGGTGTTTTCGTCTTCTACTTTGTTTCTAGTTTCGGGATAAAAGTTCCAGATTTTATTAGGCATATATGATCAAGTCGCTACACTGCCGTTTCCCTTGTAAATTAAATGTAGTCAAGAAAAAGCAACAAGTGCAGTTCTCGACAACAATTTCCCCAGCCTACCCGTGCAAGTGCCAATTAATCAAGCTAGCCTAGTGCTGTAATTAGTTTTTCCCCTATCCAAGTTAAACAAAATCTTACACGGATCTTACACAAAAATCAAGCGAAAATCTAGTAACATTATCGACAAGCAACTCTATTAGGGGCTTGATGGCTATTCCCACAAGGGTAATTCCCGGCTAGTTTCTCTGATGTTAGGTCCGATTTGAGAGGCATATAAGTGCTAACGAAAGATACATCTGAGATGAAGCTAGGGTTTCATGAGAAGGAGAGCAGAGAGCGCAGACCTTGTAGAAGCTCGGCTACGTGAGGGCGATGGAGATCGGTGACGAAGGCGTAGCGCTGGGCCGCTGGCTGGCTTGCCGTCGCCGGCGTCTTCTCCGGCGGCGTCGCACGTCCGATGGCTTCCCCGGGAAGGAAGAAGCCTATGACCTTCCCCGTTAAACCGTCCTTGGGCTTTGTTCTGGTTAAATTTAGATTTGGGCTTTATGGGCTGCCTTTTCACTTGGAACGAACAGACATTGAAGCAGTCCCTTTGAGTTTGAGCAGTACAAAACTAGTCGAATTAAGGATTTCCATGGTAAAACTTGAAATTTCTACTAGTAGTAGATACTAAAATGCATTTTGTTCTGGACTAATAACTGTAACTCAATGACACATGCAGGCATTGATGTGCTTATGAATTGACAAAATATGATTCCTTTTCCTTTCATGTATCTAGCAACCCAAAAATATATTTGAGCCATTCGTAGTTCGAAGTGCCAGAAATCAAGTTCCCAACATTAAGCTGTACTATAATTTGGTCGCATCTGCTAGCAACAGCTAGCTTGATAAGAAAGTTAAGGTCCGTTTGGAAGCACCGTATTTTTGAATTACTAGATGACCGGTTGAGCCCCTGACGCGGGTACACAAAGCAAGATTGTAATGTAGCCTTATGTTTTATATATTTTATGTATATTGCTGTCTATGTTTGAAATTCTTGCGGCTTTGAAAGCAATGAAAAATAAATGTATGCGGGTGAAAATTAATCATTTCATTGACATTCATTGAGATCGATTTTATACTGATAGTAATCTGAAAATGGCGGTTGTATGTATGAAACATCAATAAAGTAAAACTGGAATTAAACTGGTGAATGCACACAAACACTATAATTCAAACTAATTACAAAGTAAATTTGGAATAGTGAATGGATCTAAAATATTTGTTGCAATCTCAAGAAGCATTATCTTGAAGAAGCAGACAACACAGTATAGAGGCTAACTTCAGAATGAACAATGTTCCCTCATTGCAAACTATACCCATTAAAACATGGTATAGGTAGGCATGTTCCCTGATGATATATCTGTGGCGCTGTTTTAGACTTGTCGTGCTACAAATCCAAGATTATATTAGCAGCCATTTTCTCAAATAGCTCAAGTGTCATATTAATCCTTTCAGTTTGGCCACCTTGACCAACAGAATAGTTATTAGCCGCCAGATCAGAGATTTGGCGAGAGAACAGTATACATGCACACTGGTGAATGCACCCAATAAAAATGTAAAGAGCGAGCGAGATCATTGTGGTTTCTCGGAATCTTGAGCCCATCAAATAAACAAAGCACGCGAGATCAACTTTCAAGCTCACTCGATACTGAATCAAACTGGTAACTACGGTCTGCATGGAAAAGAAAAGGCATCCATATACAGAAGGAACACATGCTGAGACGTGAATTAATCTTCTAAGAACTCGACTAATAATTGACTAACAAAGTAACAAGTACAGTACAATTCATATAGAGTAGAAAACTTTAGACGATCGCCGCCTGAGTCTTGCATCTGCGGTCGTTGACGGCGAGGCTGGCTGGCTTGGCTACTTGTGCATCATGTATTTGATTCCGAAGAAAAAGACGACGCCGATCAATAGGATGGAGGCTAGATACACGACGATCATGCATATTTTTCGAGGAGTTCCTTGCTCTCCCGGGAAAACGTTGCAGGCCATGGTCGATTTGGTTTCATGATGTCTGATTGATTCTCGATCGATCGGTCGGGTATCTCCTGTATGATCCATCACAGATTAACGGTGCGTAGCAAGGAAACTATAAGAGCATCTCCAACAGTTTGGTAAAAATCACTTGCCAAATGTTGTGTTTTGGCAAGTTGCAAAAATAGTATACCAAGTGAAAAAGAAGCTATCTCCAACAGTTCCCTATTTTTAGCTTGCCAAAACAAAAAAAGCCGATGGCCCACCAGTTGAGGTTGTTGACCGGTACCTGCCGATTGTTTGTCTATCTCGCGCGACCCCGTTTCTCTCCTACGTACGCGACATTGACTTGTCTTCTACCGTGCGCCGCCGCAGGCCAGGAACTCCTACGTGTGTAGATCAATCCATGCCATCTCTTCAAGCCGATCGAGACTTCTCCTTCAAGCCGGCCTTCTTTTCCACCAAGCAGGCGCCCATCCCCTTCTCTCATCGGGTAATCATCATCTCCCATCCGGAGCAGGACGGGGCGACCTCTCTCCTCGCGACGCTGGAGCAGGTCGCTACGACCTCGCGACGACGGAGAAGGACGGGGCGACCTACGACCTCGCGAGGACGGAGCGCGACGCCGTGCGGACTTGGCGCTCGATGAAGATGAGATCGCGATGATATAGGGTCGTGGGCGGCGCGGGAACAAGTGGAGGAATTTTCCTCGGGAGCGCGGGAAGTGTAGCGCCGGCCGCGCCCGATGGATCGCAAGTCGTATACGCGCGCGGAAAGATGCGCGCGCGGATGAAGGATTTGGCAAGCTGCCAAATTTTGGCAAGTGACTTGGCAAACTGTTGGAGATTGATTTTGTCTTCTTTTGCCAAATTTTAAAGGATGGCAAGTCATTTACCAAACTGTTGGAGATGCTCTAAATGCATGGATTAATGGACCTATATATTAGGGCAGGAATTAATTACCTTCCGTTGAATAAGCAATGAATTGTAGCGCACGCAGATCTCCTACCATGCAATGCACATCAATTCCTCAAGGGAAATCCTTTTAATCATGACATCTTTCTAATGCCGGTAACAAACTTATGCCAGATCATATATACGGCTATCCATTTCCTTTTTTCCATTTTCATATCGATTTAAAATTTCGATATAAAAATATACAATCTTTGCTATTGTACACGGCAAGAAAGTAGAGAGTAATATATTCTTGGAGTAAAATTAGATCTCATGTTGTTATGTTTCGACGAATTTTTTCCCGTCGTAACAATTATAAGATTACATTAACTAGCAGATTAGCAGTAAACAATTGGCACAATAATTGTTTGATGAATTATTATTTGTTCTTGTGCATATCTCAGAGATTTCCACAATTAGAGAGCAGCTTTGAAAAATTATTTATACAACTAAGAAATGATTATTTATCGAAAAATAGTATGCTCCAATACTGCATCGTTTTATGATCCAATAAATTACATTATTAATGGCAATATTCTCACTTGTTGAACGAAACAATATGTTTTGGTGTGAGAATATCTTGAATGTTAACTGCTTGCCCCAATTGTCATTCTTATCGAGATGAAAACGATTCCATTAGTGCTAAATAGTATGGACTGGTCGTGGTACACAATCCACTATTTCTAAACTATTTAAGGTTAACCATATCTGAATGTTACTCTCACAAATGCTCTATTGTTACAACTTATAACACGCTACCCTTATTCTTGTTCGGAACACAATATATGACAATTGTAGATGCCCTATTTTTTTAAATATAGTTACACATCCAACCTTGTATACTTTTTAAAAAATGTATCAGGAGTAGAATTGGACCCAACATGATAATAATATGTATGGAGCCCAAGATATGGTGCAAGAATGCCCAATTGTCATTCTTATCGGCATTATTGCACCGTATTCGGTCTGTATCTCTTCCGGCAATATTTGTTTCATAATTGTATTCGTTTCGGCTTCCGCTTAAAAATGTAAACAAATGTGGCAACACTAAGTTCCATCCTTACCCGCTTTGTTTTCATCCCTAAATAAACCTATATGTATGGAATTTGGCAACCTTAAGTGAAGAGGAGAATCTCCACCATCAACCCTATTAGCTCTCCGCATCGGCCCTATGGGGGTCGGAGGCAAAACCGGCCCCTAGAGGCACCCCTTATGGGTACAGACGTTCGTCAATACTGTCTGTGGACCGCTTTGTCCACTGCCAAATTTTGGGTTCGGCTATCATGTCAGACCGGCCCACATGTCACCCATTCTAGCGCGCGGTCGTTCCGTTGGGATTTTTTCTATTACTTCCCATCATGTAGTGATCTACTAGGAGGATTTTCTGTAGCTGACCGCCCAAGTGTCTTTTTTTGTTATGGGCTACCGCAAATAGTTTTTTCTATGGCAAATAAGATCCTCGAAGCGGATCGAGTGGACCCCCCATCCTCAAGGGATCTGTTGGGATGATTTTCTATTACTAAGGTGTTTCCATGTTTTTTCATCTGTCACAAAACTAAATTCCATCGAAGATCCAATGTGTGAATGTTTTAGAAACAAAAATAAAAGAGAATCCAGAACTTGTCTGCTCCATTTGGGTGCCGCTGGGGTAGCTAGCCTTATAGGTCCATACGCTCCCTTAGCAGAAAATATTTGCGGTGTGTTAGACGCATTAACGGGGCGCTGGAGGAGATGCTCTAATCCTTCTGTAAAAATTTAACCACATATATGGATACAAGTATGTCTACGACATTATTTAGATACAAGTACCATCTTACATATAAACATATTGATTTCACACAGTTTTCGTGTTATTTCCCTTAACCATGTTATGTCAACGGTTAAACAACATACCATGAAACCGTTGCTCCACACTTGTAGAGTCCTAGTACCTCATCGAAGAAAAGTTTGTTTCTCAACGCCACCCTAGGTTGTAACTAGCTGCCCAATTTATTAGAACAACCTACTCAAAGTCTTCGTGTGTGATCTACACGTGAGGTGCAGTAGCAATTGCCCCGGCCACGTGGGTACTCCCGTCACCGGATTCTTTGCTATGTGATATAGCTGATTTTTTGAACTTTTGGACTTCTCAGATCTATATTAGTTCTCGTTGAATCAGATGAATTTAACACTAAAATATGTCTAGATAAATCCGATTACGTGCATGATCTCTTTGTATAGGGACTTGAACCGAAACCAACACGAAGTTGGTCACACCATGAATGGGTGCATGTCTTTCGCTTCAATTTCAAGCGGACAAGGATAGCAGCCCATAGGTCACGTACGTACTGCAAGCGAGGATATAATCCTCGGCTTGATGTATGTACCAGCACACCCGCATAGATCGATATCGATTTGTGACGCACCGACGATGCGATGTGTCTTTGGCGGTTGTTGTCGATGATGAAGTTGATCATGCCGAAACAGATCTTCCACCAGGAAATGGTTTGCACACATCCCAATAACTGTCGGCTATTGGCCGGCCATCATCTACACTCGATGTTGTCAATTTCTTAATACGATTTGGCCATGCCCATGTAATAAATCTTAATGAAAATATGTCTATATCCTTAAAGGATATGCAACTTGACGGTTGCTAATATGTACGGGCCACACGCATACACGAGGTGATATAAGCAAAATGAACTGAAACAAGATCAGTAATGTATACTGCATTGGTTTATTATTCCCGCTGTTCATTAGCACATCTACTCATCATGACAACTCATTTGTTCGGACAGTGCGAATGGCACTCATCCATTCTTAGATAACAGTAGCCCCCAGCGCAGCAGTAACAATTACGGGCGCACCACCACTCTTCGCTTCTATCGTAGCATATTCCATTTTCAGGCGCACCCTTGTTTCCCATGTCATTCAATTCTCGGCCTGTTGGTCAAGAAAATATTAGAAAGATGAAACCATTGGCATACATATCTACATACGTCCATATGGACATAGAATTATATATATTCAATGGCGACTTGATTGTCTAAGATGTGTCTGTACCAATATATAGTTTTCAAAGGTAGAAGAAAAAAATCATGTTGGTGGGACTCAACTTATTGAAGAAGAACATGCATTGTGAATGCACTGGAATAGGATTGAAGTGCTTATAAGTCGATTGTTTTCACACTTACATTGCCCGTGACTAGCAAAGCATCCGAGAAGAAGAAGCAAAAGTAGACCGAGCGCATCAAAGTGCTTCCCCATGCGGCAATGCTTTGTACTCTTGAAAGAATTATTGTTCTCTTTGGGATGCAATGCTTGCTCGATTCATACATTCCTAATTATATATAGAGGAGAGGAGCACGGTATTAGTGCTATTACCAAGATTAGTCATACAATCAGGCTGTTTACGGACACATATTTCCTCATTAATTTATAGCGATTCACTTCCCATTTTGTGTGTGATTTGCCAAAATAATTCCATCTATTAAAGGACTCCTATTTAATTCGTGGCATAATAGACCCAGGGTGATTACACTCGTACAAATAAGGTTTTATTTTTATTTAAATACTGAATAGAAATAAATTACATAATTAATGTCATTTCTTATTGGTTGAGTGAAACAATTTGTATTTGTGTGAATATCATGAATGTTAGGTGCTTGCCCCAAGTGTCATTTCTATCGAGGTGAAAAAGATTCCAAAAGTGCTATATTGTGTGGATTGGTCATGGTACCTAATCCTGTAATCCACTATTTCTGGACTTATTAACGATATCCGAATGTTACTCTCACAAGTGCTCCATTGTTACAGCTTATAATATTTTCAAACACGCCAACAATTGTAGATGCAATATTTTTCAAAAAAGCTCCACGTCCAACGTTCTATACTTTAACAAATATGCATCCACTCAGATATTGAATTTAATGAAAATAATATGTACGGATCTTGAAAATATCTTCAGCTATCATATCATCGTAATTTTGGCATTAAGTGTCAAAGCAATTTCATTTTGTCTAAAGCATATCTCCGAGAGAGAATCCTTATTTGACACTTCTTAAAAATGTGATTCCCTATTTTGGCCCTAGAAATGTTTTCTTCTCTACTTGCACGGGATAGAAATTGTACGTGTTCCCTATGTGACACCTCAGATCGTTTAATCCTTTGAGTTGACATGGCTGCTGCCAAGTACACCGACAATTGTTAACTTTTATAACAAAGGCATGCTGGTTTCAATTTTCAATTGGAGGTTTGGTACGTCAGAGTGTTTTTTTATTGGGGTAATATATGTCTCAAGGGATAAAAGATAAGTGCAAACATATATATGACGAACACTACGCTAACACCATGACATAGCGCACCAACTTATAAATATTTAAGACTATGTAGGTCAACTTTAGGCCGGCAAGACATATACAATAGCTCCACTAGTAACCATGGACACGTTCAGTACCCATATATCGAAACAGTGGGGGGCAGGTGGATTACTGCTTATCGAAACAGTGGGCGGCGTTTAAAAGCAACCGTGGACACGTTCAGTACCCATATATCGAAGCTGTATGGTCAGACCAACAAAAAAATACAAGCGTTGAGACACATATGCCATATGGGCCAACATGGAGAACCTAGTAACGATGCAGACCTGTTGACTAGAGTTGTTACTGATGAGTTGTTATATATGTTACCTTGATGTCGATGTCGAGGTAGGCAGTCGTGATGTAGCCGTGGTCTAAGTAATTGTGCTCGATGCTGTAGTACTCGTCGTAGCTGATGTAGCCGCAACCATCTCGACGACGGTTACATCACCATCGACTATCTGGATATCGACATTAAGGGCAACTTCTACAACAATTCACCGGAACAACTCCATTCAATAGCGTCCGCGTCGGTACGCCACTCCCGCTGTGACTACTTGAGGGAAGAGAGGAGAGACCATCAGAGATGCAGTTGATGATGACGGAAATGAGAAGACGAGAAAGCGCAAGACTTCAAATCCAGTCACAATTGTTCGTTTCACTTCCGTTACAACTAAGGGTGAATGTTACAATACCTAAATGATATGAGTAGGATTAGACTAGCACTCATATACCATCTTGTAAGTCTACAACAACAAATAGTAGGCATGCATGGATATTTAAGGTTATCACTGGCTGCTTTTGTTGGCAATCTTAATCCCCCAGCTCACATCCTCACAACGATGGACATACGGCAGAACCTTCCCCACGTCCACGTCCTTCCTCGCCGCGCAGTCGTAGTAGGACGGCGAGTGGAAGCAGGGCTCGACGGACATGGCTCGCACGCACGGCGGGTCCGGCACCTCCCCCGTTTCGTTTGCCCAGAAGGGCGTGGCGGGCATGATCCATGGCCGTATCCCGCCGAGCCCCTGCGCGACGTAGCCGAAGGTGGAGAATCCGGTGGTGATGAGCACGTCGCAGGTGCTGAGCAGGTACATCTCGCTCAACGCCGCTCTGTCCTGCGAGGCGTCCCCCATCCTTTGTCGCCCCTCGTGGCTCGGCTGATGCACCCTGACGCCGGCGCCGCCGTACTCGGCCTTAATCCTCTCGTAGTACCACGAGCTCAGAGAGGTGACCAGCACTGACGCGTTGTTGTTGATCTGTAGCAGCTTCTCCCTAGAGACGCACGAGAGGACCTGGTCTAGGACGTGCTGTAATGGCTGCTTCTCCGTGAACACCCGGATCTGTATGCCGACGCGCTGCCCGGCGCCGGCGAGGTGGGCGTCGTGGTATCTTGTGACCGCGTGCCACACGTCGTTCACCGGGTGGAACAGGTACCGCCCGATGTGGTGAAACGCAGCGTCCTTCTCCGGGAACATCCGCCCGAGCTCGTCCTGGAAAGAAGGGACGAGGAAGAGCCCGGGGACGAGGTAGCTGTCCGTCCTCATCAGCAGCCACGGCGCGCCGTGGAGGAGCTGCTGTTGCGCGTCGCAGTAGAAGAGCTTGTCGTGGAAGCCGTAGCCACCTTCCAGGTGCAGGTAGACGTACGGTGGCCGCCGGCGTCCTCCGTCGGAGTCCGACCACGACGCGTTCCCGTTGGCGCCCAGGGAGAGCACGTTGGTCTTGAGCATGTTGCCGAGGCTCTCCGTGGAGTTGATGCCGTAGTGCTCGAGGTTAGGGCCAAGCGGGAAGCCACCGCCCAACCAGCCCGGCGAGGAAGGGAGCAGCCATGTGGTCCCCGGGAAGGGCTCGCAGAAGAGGGCGCCCACGTCGTGGTGGACGAGGAGGGCGCGCTCGGTGAGCACGGCGTAGAGGAAGGCCGACGCGGTGGACAACATCCGGTTGCCCAGGCCTCGATAACTGATGGGGACCAGGTAGCGGCAGTGTTCCGTGTCCGCTGCAACGGCGCCATTGCCAGACTTGAGTTGCCGGATAGCTGCCCTGTACGGGGCCGTGCGAGGGCCGCACCGCTTCTGGAGGGCTTCGTGCCTTCGGAGCTTGGCGAGCAAGTAGGGGGATGGTTTATGCGATGGGTGGTTCTTCTTCTTCTTGTTGTTGCCGTGGTAGTTGGCGAACTCGTACCGGCTCCGGCATGAGCGAGAGCCGAATTCTGCGGTGAGCAGGCCATCCAGAAGCTGGTCGGCGGTGAGGTTGAACGGTGGTACGTCTAGAGATAATGAGACATTTCATTAGCAAGTTCTCGTATTCCAAATTAGTAAAACTGCATAGGGAAAGTTGCACCATGAAAGGTACACACACATGACACACCCCTACTCGGAAAAGTTAATGTCAGAAATGCAATCGATCAACGGTCGCCGCAATATTACATAGGTACCTTGCAGGCAGCGCCAGCTGCTGGGTACCATCAGCGAACCGTCCCCGGCAGCGGAGAGCACGACGACTGCGAGCACAGTCGCCGCCACGACGCAGACGGCCGGCAAAGCCCTCCTCGTGCGGCATCGGATGCGCTGCCACCTTTTTACGGTCTCCAGCCCCGCCTGCGAGGACGGTGGCGCTGGGCTGCTTCGCTCGACGTCCATGCTCGCCATGGGGCCGCAAGGGTTTTTGGAGCTCAGCTCGAACCGCCGCGGCAGCTATTATTCTTAGACCTCTCATAGTCATAGGTAGTTTTAGATAACATCTTTCTTTGAAATTTTCGGTCGAACATGCCAACTGGTTGCTGAGCCATGTGACAGCTTGGCCACCATCTATTTGTTATGTACAAAACCCTGGGGCGGAGCTCGAGAAAATGTGGTCCTGATGCACCAATTTAACATAACACGATTTTTTCAAGAAAATATAGTGATTAGAAATTAGGAGTAAGAGGACGCCAAAGGTCCGTTGATCAGGACTCAAACTTGTATTCTTAACTCAATTTTTTATGAATAATGAAAAGTAAGAGGACAGCCAGGTCCATTGATCGGGATTCAAACTTGTATTTTTAACTCAAGTTTTTATGAACAATGAAAAGTAAGAGGGTGGCAAGTTCCATCGACCGGGATTCAAACTTGTATGTTTAACCAATTTTTTTTATGAACAATCAAGAGTAAGAGGGCGGCAAGGTCCGTTGTTCCAGCATAATGGTAATGTTTAATTATTTTCTATCACTAAATATTCGTTGTTCTAGGATCATACTAAATCCTCTTTGCAATTGAATTATGTTTTATTTTAAAAATATACTTGTTTATAATGCATATGCATTTGATAAAAACACATGAACACATGATACGTGATGTAGATAATTATAAGATCCAGATTAACTCAGTCATCACCGTTTCCTAGATATTAGGAAAAAGTAAACAATCCTTTGTTTAATTTGAATTATTAACCGTTCAACAAATTTTCGTCGCAAGTATAATCTATCTGAAGATGTTATCGTGGAGAAGTATTCTGTTATCTGAAGCAAATCCCTAAAAACTAAATTATATTCGCTTGGGGACTCTTGGAGGAGAAGTCCAACATTGGTTCCTAGTAGAGGATAGATCACCTGCAAGGCTGCAAGAAACTACACGTGTGGCACATTGTATGTAACATTTACCGGCGTTTGATTAATTCTTAATCGGAATTCTTTACTACTACTACTAATTGCTAGAATTAATGCCGTTGATATCAATGGGGATGTAGCTCAAATGGTAGAGCACTTATATATGCATGTTAAGAGGAAGGGGGATCGATACCTCCCATCTCCAGTTCCTTTTTATTTTTCGCTATTTTTTCCTGCGGAAAATTACCTGGGAAAAAGGAAAAAGGAACACTCTGCGAGGCGGAGACGTACTTTGTTGTATCCGTCTTCGCCGTTCCTTTTGCACATCCACAGCATTCCGTATTCCGCAGTTGGAGCAGCGAAACGAAGGAGGGAGGGATGGTGTGGCTGCAGTACGCGGCGACCCGGCGGCAGCGCGCCGCCACGGCCTGTCTCTTCCTCACCGGCGCCGCGCTCATCGCCGTCGCCGCGCGCCTATCCTACGCCAACGTCGAGCCCCAGCGCGCCAAGGCCGCCGAGCGACGCAAGGTCCTCGAGGCATTCATCGCACGCAAGCGCGCCGCCGCCGGAGCCCCTCCCACCCAGCCCGATCCACCTCCAAAGCCCTAGCTAAGATTATCCTGCTACCTCGATGGCGATGGTAGCATGTACGCATTAATAGATTGTTCTGTGCACAATACGTAGTCCAAATCTGAATTTATGCCTCATCCTCATGGATGTTTGATGTGTGCTTTAGTATTCTCCACAAATGAACAACTGTGGTAGCTTGCTTGTTGCTGCTCTGCTCTTTTATCTGTGCCACCATTCTTTGTTGTGGAGAAATAATCTCACCGTATCATGCGCTGGTATCTTGGCAGTGCTCCATTGGATAATTGAGAAGCCTGTCTACTGTTAGTAGCTTAGCATGCGTAGTTTCTAGAAAATTTCTTTCAGTTTCTTCGTGCTGCTGTTTTTTGGGAGAGAGGCGAGAAATTGCTGATACAGAGGATGGATTGTTCATAGTTTGAGATGCGAGAAATCAAGTTTCCAACATATTGAGGTACTACAGTTTTGTTGCAGGCTTGCAGCTATTAGCTACGGCATGCTAAAAATACATACTATTCTACTGTTAGTAACTTACCATACATAGTGATTAACCACCAAATTTTCCTTTTAGCTTTTTATGCTGAGGAAAAATTGCAATCTATCACGGAGTTAGCTATAATTATTTATATTTCAGTTATGCCATTTCCACACAAGTACTACTGTACATGTAATTCCAATCTGTCAATGGTTAAACAAGCTATCATGAAACTATATTTCCCACGAAATCCTTTATTTTAGTTGCTGCATATTTGCAGTTCACAGCCTAGTAGTACCTCATCTAAATGAATCCTTTCCCCAACCACCGCAGCTTGTTAATCATGGCTCGATTCCTTGGAACATAACCTACTTAAGTGTTTCATGTATGCTATATTTGCACAGGTCTGTGAGGTAATCTGCAAGAGCCGGAAGGAAGAGCTGCAGCTGTATCCATGACAGTAGTTCAAGTATAATTATTGTTGTGAGGATTTCTCTCCTCAGTATTGCCACACTTAAAGCAATACCACAGATCCAATTGCGCAGACACTTGTCCAGCTTATCCAGGTAACATAAACGTCACGTGCTAGTAGTGTTTCAATGTTTGTGACTCTGCAGTATATGATCTTCCACTGCTGACTACTGCACCTAAAGATTTCATTAGTCTTCGTTGTAGTCTGGCCCAGGTCGCTAAGCATTTGAACCGCACGATCAGTGACATTCAGCTGTGTGCTTCTATTTTTAGTGAGTTGATTCAGCATCTGGATGAGGCCATGGACAAGCGCGCGGTCACTAAAGAGATCACCAACTCTATGCGGGTGATGACCTTCATCAAGATCATCGACATGGTAACCAAGTGGTACCACGCTGGAAGATCTCTCCTTCGCGAGCTTGCCATAGATCCCGTGAGCCGGACTGACTTACTCTGTTTTAGGATAGCTTCCTCATCTGAACTAGATGGTTTCTACTGCTGTTTCACTAAGGTTGTTTTATTTTTCGTCATGGTCGCCCTAGCTATTCATGTGTACTTTCTTTGTTTCTTTCTTTTCTATATGATGAATGAAGCTCTGACTGCTTTCGTCAAAAATAAGTACAGCTTGCTTTGCACTTCTCGTATTATGAATTTGAAATACTGTTCACCCTGTCCTGTTCAAAACGGTTTCACAGTTTTAGTCCATATTCTTAGTTTGATAGTACTTTCGTTGTTCCATAGTCTAAGCTATGTGTTCTTTTTGCCACGTCACGCCTTAGGAAAAAAATATTAGGATTGTTGTGACGTAAGTGGGCCTTCTTTATGCCCAAATGTATGGGTAAAACGTAAGTGGGCCTGCATCTATCGATTACTACGGGCCCAGCAACCACACTAGCTTAGTAGTGCAATATTATTTGACAAGGATAGGCCCATGCTTGATGTGTCTCCTTTCTGTGAAGCTTGGAGGCTCGATTTTGTTGTTCATTTGGCCTGGGCCATACCTCCAGCCTCCGGGCCCAGTTTCGTGGCATTTGATTGTCCTTGTTACAGTCAACACCCAGGGTTTAAGTCTCAGATGATGCTCAGTTGTGCAGAACCGTTTTCATGATAAAAGTCGTTCTCAATCAAACATAACCTGTATTTGTACGAATGCATTTGTGCAGCTATAATAGAAATGTGTACTATAATACTACTATAAATACCCTTTGCTTGGAAAAGTACAAATAGTCGCCCCTGATTTGCAGGCTGTTCTAGGACAATCTTTACGGAATCTTAATGGCAATTAGAATACCATTAGACCCAGACTATGAGGTGACCAGTCTGAATAAAAGGGACTTTTTTTTGAATTTTCCACATATATTAAACCAACAAAGAGTACATGATTACATCGATTACAAAAACAAAACTAAAATAGACTAGCAAATCTATGAGATCTTCAAGTCCTTTCTTCATCCATGACACAATCTTGTACTTTTCTGAAGGCAGCCGTAGAACAACGCCAAAGCCACCAAACCACACATCGGTGAATATCACCGGAGGTTCTCCCTTTTTAATTTTGAGCCGCAATGCCAAGGCTTTGTGCACGCACGCAGCCATTAAATTAATCAAGCAATATCGGCAAGAGCACCACCACTGATATTCCATGGACAAATAACCGAACCACGTTGTCGACATCGTTGGGAGCCGAGACGAATCACCATTGCCGAAGACGTAGTAGCCGGGATAGATATTGCGAGGACAAACCTCCTCGTGGCAACCATAAGAAACAATCCAAGATTGATCTGGCGAAGGAAAATCTGAAGAACCATACCTAGACAGACTTAATCTTCCAAAGCCACCATTGACGTCGGGAAGGATATCTCGTCGTCGACCGAAGCGTAGGAGATCACTTATTGCAGACGGTATCATCTCCATTAACGAAGAAGATGACGATCCAAACCAAGCTCTAACATTAAGGACCTTCGTATAGCGCCGTGCGCAGGTCCGAGGTCCCCACCCTCCTAGTGCCAGAACGACAACTAGAGGAGGTGAGGACCCGTCGAATCTTTGCCGGCGACGACGATGAAACTGCAGATGGCACGGGCGGGGACGACTAGGGTTGAAACCCTAGGCCGCCGCCACGATTCTCCGAGATCGCCTCGCTCTCCTCGTACGTACCGGTTCGTACCGTCTGTCTCTCGGCTTGAATAAAAGGGACCTAATACTCCTGACATTACAAATTTTTGCCCATTAATTATGCGATTGGATAGGCCTGAGATTAGATTAAGCCAATCACACTACAGCTGACGTGCAGCTGGCGTACATTAAGCAACCCCCACCAAAACTATTCTTTTTACGATATCCATTTTGTGATTATATGCTTGTAGAAAATTCGATGATGTTCCGACCGTGTTGTGGTTGTCTAATACCTCGCCATCAAATAAGCAGGTCGTGATCGCATATCAGTGAAATAGTTGATTTGCTCTATCACTTAAGCCTAATTACAACACTAAAATATCAGAAAGGCGAAGTCATTTTCCAACATGACATCATGGGGATCTCCCGCTGGGCCACCAAAATAATATAGCCCTTGACTTGTCGACGCTGTCAGGGTAGTACTATTATTCGCGGCGTATATGTTTAGGATATGTAAATCTCGATCATTGCTAAATTAACTCGCGCCGACCATTGAATCAAATTTTTCTATGGTGTCCATTTGTGATGATACGCTTGTAACAAGATGATGATGTTTCGGTTGTGTCGTCGTCATCATCCTACGCAACTCTGAAGGGGTGTACGACATGGCCAACTGCCGGGAAAATGTTACGACGATACAAGATACGGAAGTATGCTTGAGCTTCCGAAGAGGTCGAGATAATTACAGAAAATCACCACAATTGGCGTAATCTTTGCAAAAGGTCATGCACTGATTGGCCCGCGCGCTAAGGGTATTTCTGACATGTCACCAAATCCCAGGTGCCGACATACCGAACTGTGTGTGTTTGTACTTGATTTTTGCTAATTCTCAGCTGTCTTGCTTTCATTTTGAAAAAAAAAGTCGAGCCTGGAGTCATGGACCCAGAAATATGATACCCCCTCCCAGAAATATGATACCCCTCCGTTCCTAAATATAAGGTCTGCACGAATATTAAGATATGGGTATTTGACATATGGTGGACTCATTTTTTCTGAAAATTCAGAAGAGAGGAGTCCCTAAGAGCCGCCAAATGAAGCATTCGTAAAATCTCTTTGTTCGAGATTGAAACTCATTTTTGGATGGGTAAAATTATCGCTAAATCGCAATAAATCCTATATTTTAGATTTTTTTAAAGAATTATAGGCCTTCCATACAGGAACGGAGGTAGTACCATTTTAGGGTGCCAAGCTGAACAACATATTAGGGTGTAAACGGATAGAATAATTTTCGCACCGTATTCGATTCCAAAATCATTTTAACCAATTCATATCCGGTTTTAAGAAATTCGATGGATAATGAATCCGAATGCGAACTTGACATCCGGATATGGTATAGGATACCAAAATCATTTTAACCAATTCATATCCGGTTTTAAGAAATTCGATAGATAATGAATCCGAATGCGAACTGGACATCCGGATATGGTATAGGATACGGTACGTAAAATAGACAAAATATGGATTATCCGATGGGTTTATTCGGAATAATCCGATTTTCTACCGAAATTTCTAACCTAATATAGCATGGTTTGCAGCTAGTGAGTTGTCGAGTTCGTCCGTTGAACAACATCTCACTTAAATAGTTATTGTAAAGACTATTGAGTATAAGTATATTAGTTATTAGTTATTATTAGGTTTTCAAACAATTATTTTTAATAGTATGGTTTGACAATTTACTTATGTGCGTATATATCCGATTAATTTTTTTACTGCTCTGAATCCACCCTGTTTCCGTTCCCGAATCCGCCATGACGGATATCAATCCACATCCGATCATTATCCGCTCCTCTCCGAATCTGATGAAATATTATGGTAAAGGATATGGTAAAGGAAAATCCAATCAGATCCAATCCGTTTACACCCTACAACATACGGTTCATTGGGCTGAGTAAAAATAGGAAGTGAATCAACGAAATGGTTTAGTGGGATGAACTAGAACATACTGTTTGCATAACAGTTAGATACCTTAATCTGCTGCTTGGTAAACGAGCCAAATTCACACCAGAATTGCTCCATTGTTCAGCTTGGCAAACGCATATTCGATAAACACTGTGTCACCAATGTACAGAGCAGTATTGTACCCCTTGAATCATGAATTCCTCGAGGCCAGAGTTCAGAAGTTGGAGAGGAAAAACTGAACGTGTAAACCAAATTCTAAAGTCAGTGTGTACCAACTTGGTACTACCAAGTCCTGTTAGCCACCATATGGCACACTGCATTGCCCGTTTTGACGGAAAGAATGGCAAACTGACCTTTGGAATCTGTGGTCAAATCAAGGACACAGCATCTCCTTCAAAATTTCTAGAGCAATGCTTCGTTGCTGTAATTATCTGTATGGAGGAGCTCTGTCCAGAATGCAAAGCTTCCAGAGCTCACTGTTAGATAGATAATAATAGCAGAGGATAAAATAATGCTTCAAAATGTCCTGATGTATGCTTGGGCAGTTGTTCTGAAGTCACTAGGCACTGAAATAAGAACACCGTCTCGTTTGAAATAACGGTTCTCCTTTTGTTTAGCTGAAGATACAGAAAAAAAAGCATAGCAATTTCCTTAGTTTACCCTGCCGGCAAGTTCGCAACAGATATTTTCAGTACGAATTGTGGTGACCGGCGAATAATAAATCGTGGTAAATGGCAAGTACCTTGACACCATTATGCAGTGCTTGGTAATATTGATGGACATGTAGAGTTCACTAGGTAATCCAAGGTTACTTTCAATCTACCATAATTTATTATTCACTGGTCCATAAGATCGCAACAGTACTAGTAAAATTCAGTATCATTTTAGTAGCACATAAAACTCTGTACATAAGTTCGCTGAATTTTCAAGCATGCAGAAGCACGAATGCAATCCTAATCATAATCAGGTACTGAGGTGCGCACTTGATGTGCTTTTGGTGATACCGGCAGCTGGGAGTAGCAGAGATCGCCTTTGTGGCCAGTGGTAGTATGTGCTCGGTGAGCTAAGTTTATATCCTCTTCGCGGTCGATGAAGATGTAGAGCGCTTCCATGCACGAGGCAGAAATGGTCCAGAGGCCGGGCTTGCTTGTGCCAGGACACAGCAACATCCATCTGTTGCCTTGGAAGTTGGAACTCAAGGAGGTCGTTGGTGTTGCCAATGAGGCCTGGAAAGGGCCACATATCAGTGTATCATCAGTCCTACGCGGCAATGATTCATATCAGTTGCACAGCAGGAGCAGAACGACCTTTTCCTGAAATAAAAACTCTCATTAGTTTACAGAGTAGAGACTAATTTGCTTACAATATCTTGTTGCTTTACTCGTCTCCCAAGTCTGAACTTTGCATATGGTTCAGAATATATATCGTTTGTATGAATTGTGGTGAGTAGCAGTGAATAATGAATCGTTACAGTATTTTGAAGGCACAGAAAATTTTAAGTAGAAACGTTCCATACTTCCAGGTTAACATATCTTGGTGAGCTGACACATAATGTTGTACTATATTTTATTACTAGCAAGATTGTAAAGAATGTTGTCAGTTTTTCTCTAACAGCAGCATGAGGTTCTCAACCGTATATTGTTTCTGAAAACAACAATTGCATGACACAATTTTCCTATCACTTTGATGGGTGGGGAACCTTTGGTAGTGGGTTACTTACAAGGTTTGTCCTAATAAATTCTTGGTAAACATTGTAGGAGTGCCAAATCATAAAACGTGGCCAACGGGGGAATGATCCCTCCCTTGACTTACGTTGTTAGGTAGAAGGTGAGATGCCCGGTTTCTGAGAATTCCTCACCGCAGCCATTTTGGCGCAGCTGGGACTCGAACCCAGGCCGGCTAGGCACGCACTCGCAGCCTCAGCCACTGAGCTAGCACTCAGTTCTCAGGAGCGCCAAATCATGAACCTTAACACTTGTGATGATCAATGTGATAAAAGTAACTGATTCTCAATTTGATATTTTATCAGCAAGACTGTGAACACTACACACGGTTGTTCAATTCAGTACATGACTTTGCTAGTTACAGGCAAGCAACAAAACAAACCTAATGGGCGCTTGACATCGATGGCGGCGGGCAAGAGCAGCAGCTGGATCCCGAAGGGCCATGGCTAGGCCTCCTCGAACACGCCACAGCATGCATCCCGGACAGACTCCTTGGACCCTAGCAGCTAACTTATTAATTGTATAATTTGTCTGAAACAAAGTTGCATGATATATACAAATTAAAAAGAATTTCAATCATATCGCAAGTTCCTAAATTCAATACGAATACTGTAGGACTGCGATACTCTGAATCTTAAAACTTGCAATACAATACTGCAGACGGACGTTCAGTTCAGTATCCGTCACTAGTTCCGTAAAAATAATTAATACTCCTTCCGATCCGGTAAAACGTTCGTAAGAAATCAAGAGAACGTGTACAAACGTACGAACGAGCTGCGACTCTTTTTGCGGATCGGAGGAAGTACTACTTTGTGTAGACGATGAGTTCACTGATTTCAAGCAAGCAACAGCAGAAAAGCAATCACGATCGGATACAGACCTTACGTGCTTGAATGTTATGACGTCGGCAGGGAGGAGCCGCTGGATCTTTCCGGGCCAGGATGGACTGCTCGATCCGGACCAGATGGGCAGCAGAAGAGGTCGACGAGCAGCTCGGCGTCATCCCCAGGACGGGCAGCGAGGTTGAGGTAGGAGTTGGAGGTAGGCGAGGAAGGTGGCGTCCTTTGATGCAGCTCAGCGTCATCCCCCAGGACGGCGGACCTCGAGGAGGTAGGCGAGGAAGCTTGTCGGAGACGAAGACAGAGATGACGAAGGCAGATTGATTCAGCTACCAATTCTTCACTGCAATTGAAACATGTAGCCTGCCAGTCAGGTCTCAGAAGCGAGGGCCAGGCATCACCTCAATTTATTTAAATTAAGCGGGGATACGTACCGAATATATCTACGAAAACCATGGGCCTTCTTCTTTCAGTTTTCCAGCTTGCTTCGTTACCTCAGAACTGCAAAACTGTACCTCTAGCTTTTTCAGTGATGTGGGGAGGCCCTCCTTGGGCGGCAGGGACATGATTTTCTCACAACCGCAGACCAATAGTCGCTTGAGAGAAGAAAGGCCACGTAACCCTTGAGGGAGGGACTGCAGATTATAGCAATTGCGAAAGTATAGATATTGGAGAGAAGTGAGTAGCTGAAGCGCCCGCTCTTGCTCTTCCGTGAAGGTTACCATCCGCCAATCAGAACTGAATATTAATGTGTGAAGAGTAGCACCGAAGTGGCTGCAAATGGGAGCGGTAAGCACCGCCGAGATGCTATCCACCTGAAGTTCTTCCAACTGGAATGAACCTGCACGCATTAAGTTGCTCCTTGCAATCTCTGAGAGCAGATCCCCTACTATGGAGATGCCATTTTGGGTCGCATACATAGTATCTATGCACAGTTTCTTGAGGTTGACTGCGATGAGAGGATTGAACCCATCCATCGTTAACTTCCTACAATGTGTCAGACTTAGACTGGTGAGACACGTGAGGTTTGAGAGCAGACCCATTGAATCCATTCTTGTCTCAAAGGAAATATCGAGTTCTCGGAGGGAAGTAGGGAAAGGCTTGATGGCATGAGCTCCTCCACCTACTTTTCCCATGGGCCACCGAGAGAACAACTTCTCACAGCAGACTACTTTGAATGATTGGAGCATCCCGAGGCCCCAGAGTCCTCCATCCTCCACGGGCACAAGTTCCAGGTTCTTACAGTATGCGATAGTAAGTTGGGAAAGCGCAGGGAAACACCTCAAAACCTTTGAAAACAATTCTCTAGAAATCGACAGCTCCTCTAGGTCAAGATCCTGAACTGAATGGAGGAGAACGGTGTCATCCAGTTTTACTAAAACCGTGTCGTCGCATCCTTTGAAATGTAGACTTCTCAAGGAGTTTAGCTTTTGGAGGTCTGACCACGTAATATTTGATTCACCACTAATTGTCATAAACTCTACTCCATCCATATTATGGGAGGCCAAAACACCAGTAGGCACTTCAATACTCAACTCCTTTACATCATCTACCACCTTCTCCATATCCGTTTCCTTCACACGAAAAAAACACATGTTAATGTGAAGGTGTGTGCCATGGTAAGAAACTGAGACATCTCAGGGCACTTATCAGTATCAAGTGTACACAGATTGGTAAATAGGTCTGAGCACTCCAAGAAGGGATAATGAGCAAAGATGAGAACAATTTTAGTAATACTGGAATTGAACTCATTGGACAGGTGGAAATGGTGTAAGTTCATAAGACGGCTAATCTATTTATCCAAAAAAATCCATGCCAATATTCAAGGTCCAAAAAGTTCAAACGGTAGGTTCCAGATAATGAGCGCTAGGTAAAGTATTTTCTTTAAAGTCATACTAGGAAGAACTAATTTAAAATTTTGAGGTGGACAAAATTAACAATATGTTTGGCAAATATTCTGGAGTGTTCACTGTTATAAACAGAACTCGCATACCCTTTATTTGTTTTCCAAATGTATCCTTCAAAACATTAGCTATTATTTCATTTTGTCTACTAAAAAATCAGCAAGGTTAAAAAAAATTCAATGTACATCAAGCTCTTCAGTTTACCTCTTTCTTCTTTAAAATTTCATTATATATTTTTTTAATGTCTGTCACGGTGTTCACTAGATTGAATGTTACAAGCATCAACATTTAAACCACTTATATTAACAAATTTTGTGAAGAAACTTCCAAGATAGTATCTGGGTGATATCTAAGTAGCATTTGTATTAGCTCAGAATGTATTAGCTCAAAATTGCAGAAATAGATACCCGGATACTTTCTGTTCCATGAAGTCTATCAATTATATTTTGTGCACTATCCGGTCTCTTCTTTGGATTGTTGTCTGTGCACTCCAAAGCTATCTCGTAGCATACTTGTATTTGTTTGCATAGTTTGTCTCGTTGTGATCTCTCTAGCCTATCAATCCAACTTTGAAGTACCTATAAACATGACAAAGGTGAGTTATTGGTGATGAAATGGCTTGACAACATTTTTATAGACATGAAATATAACATGATACTCAAGCATCTAACTATCAACAGAAATGCTTTAAGCTAAACTGTATCCCAATAGATTTATGTCAGATCTATCACCATGAAAATGCACTTTCAAGTTTGACCCAAATAAGTAGAAACAGAAAGTAAATCTTTTTGCAAGCAAAAACCTATGTCATTATATTTATTTGTATGCCTTTTTTATTTCCATATTTTCATTATTCCCTTCCCAAACGAATAAGCTCTTCTAGTTTGTCTTAATTAAATTTTGTTAAGTTGAATACGTTTATAATAAATTATAAATTTTGACTACACCAAATAAACATACTAGGAATGCATATTTGATGCTGAATCTTCCGGTATTGATTTGGTATTATGGATGTTGATATTTTTCTATAATTTTGATCAAACTTTTGTAAGTTGGGCGTAGACCAAATCTATACGACCTTTTTTGGGTGGAATGAGAGTCTAATTTTCAAGTATTGGCTGTATATTCATGGCTTCCATTTTTTATCTTCAAAGAATAAGTACTATTATACCTTTTATGTTTCTGTTTATTCCCAAAAACTACTATGTTTATGTTTCCCTTAGTAAAAGATAATTTTACCTACATATTCTGCAGCTAAATTGTGGTCTGTGTTGATTCTGTTGCAGCCATCTTGTTCTTTCCACTACTATTGTGCGTCCAAAAATAATATTGTGAACAATTTAAAACTGAAATGAATGCAGTGATAACATGTAATTTTAAGCACCATACTGATTTGCTAGTCGATCTTTCTTAGAGAAAAATTAAATCGAGCTCTTATTTTTGTAACGATAGAAAACATTGTTCTTACTTCCTCGGTGGCTTGCCACAACCTCTGTCCAGTCAATATTTCCATGATAACAACACCAAGACTATACAAGTCAACGCTGCGTGTGATTACACCCCCTATAAGAAATTCGGGTGCTAAATATCCTCTGTAGAAATATAAAAGGTGTAAGAGACTAGTATACACACAGAGTGCAATTTCATCACAGAGCTTAAGATATTGAACGCTCAAGAGAAGTTAGCTAACTTACATTGTTCCTATTACTGTTTTGGTAATATGCCGGCTCTGGTTTACATTGAAACATCTTGACAGGCCAAAATCGCTAATTTTTGGTGACATGTTGTCGTCCAGCAATATATTCGCGGGTTTCAAATCCAAGTGAACAATATGATTGTCATGAAGGTACTGTAGACCCTCACAAATCCCTTTTATTATGTTATAGCACATTTCCCACTCACGATGTTTATCTATAAAGAAGAAAAGACAAACCAGAATCATAATTTAAGATACTTGATGCCTTAAATTTTAAATATTAAATTTTATGTGACAGGTTAAACAAGTTTTAGTATCTGAGTGAAGGACAAAATAAAGAGAAAAGTTACAAGCCACATGGTCGTACCGGTGATATAATTTTCAAGACTCCCTTTAGATATATACTCGAAACAAAGCAATCTGTGGTGGACATCTGCCATCACAAGTTTTCCATTGTACCTTTGCATATTTCCTTGTCTATCAGCACAATACCCAAGAAACCTTACTGCATTCTTGTGTTTTACTTGCATCAAGCATTCTACCTCTTGATGAAATTTTGTTTCATCCATTAAAGCGTCAGACAACCTCTTCACGGCGACCGCCTTGTTGTCAAGTATTCCCTGACACTCACATGTGTTAGCATCGGTTTAAGTTTTCAAATCAAGCGTGGTTAACATTTTAACACATGTGTCATGTATGTATACCTTGTAAACCACTGCAAATCCACCCCTTCCAATCTCCTGGACAGGAGAGAAACCACCTGTGATGTTCTCCAAAAGTGATAATGGCAGGGCCTTCGGCTCCACCGTTTCATCGTCTAGCATGTGCTCTAGGTCACTTCGTGCAAGACGCTCCATTGGTAGTCAGTAAGTATGTAATGAACCTGAAAACAAGAGCAAAATCATTATGTAGGAGGGTGAGGATGACATAGGTGTCGTCCATTTGTGGATATGCAACTGGCCGGCAGCATTACTGTAGAGGATCTCGGCCTGCCGGAGGCACGATTCAATGGTGCTGTTGGCCTCTCGATCTGCCCGGGCTGGACTTGAGGGAGACAACAAGATGGTGCGATAGCGATGGGAAGTTAAGTAGCTACGAAATTAAGTACAGTACTATCGAACAAATTAACATCAGTAAAGAGAGAGCACTAATTTCGACTGGAACTCTTCAAGAGGCTTGCCTTCCTGAACGCTAAGCAAATGCGAGATAGCTAACAAAATTTTACTCTGTACTAGAGAGAACAAATTAAGATGAGTACTCACCGGCTATGCAGAAAGTAGAGCGCACTGCTTGTACGACTTGAACTCTCTCAGATGCTGTGCCGCTTGACGACGCAGTTGATGCAAACTGATGGCACAGAGCTGCGATTCCTCCAAAGCAGCCGCAGCTTCTCAAATCGAAGCTGAGGATTGCGAGAAGACCAGATCTGCAAGAGCAAAGCTAGCGGCTGCTCTCGATCCAGATCTCTTTCAGTCTTTCTTTGCTGTTTACTCCTAGCTGAGAAACGCACGCGTGTTGCTGTTGTGAAGAGGCCTCTGATGACTCCTCACTCTTATAGCTAAGCAGGTCCATTCCATCCAGACAGACAGCCAGCCTGGTGCAGTAAATGATGGCAGGACCCATGCCATCGTCGGCAGGAGCACCCAAGGGAGATGTTTCCCTGAGCCTTATTTATTACCCCGTTTATTAGGAGTGTCTTTTTTATATCCAAAGTGATTAGGGATGGAAAAAATTTGGTGAAATATTTTTTACCCAATTCCTAAATCTCCATAAATAATAGGTACCATAGGCAACAACTTATTGGGCGGAAAATATATACTCATTGTCCTCTCTGTTTTTTCCTCCAATCATGGCTGGAATTTCTCACATTATAAATACGCCGATTAATCAGGCCAGCCAATGTGACCAGCTAGCGTTTACAGCGGTCTGTTCTGCTCTATTTATTGCTAGTGGTTGGCGGCATTTCTACAGTCTACAGGGGAGAAGGGTGATGTGAATAATTGTGACGACTTTGCTCTCTGCCGGTCGTCGCCGCTCACTACCCTACGGTACATGCATAGTGGATTAGTGGCGGAGACACTGACTTATCTACGCACACAAGTTTACATAGCCAGCACCGTTTTGTGGACCCCGTTTTGTGGCCAGAGGTAATTACTCCGCCCACGTGCACAAGGACCCTGCCATGCATGGCGTCGCCCATGTCCAGCACAGGAAGGCCGTCGCACGCGCCATGCATGATGCATGCCAATGCCATCGCGCTCGTTCTGCACGGGGACGGCGCCGCCCTCGCCCAGCACGCCGGCATGCGTGCCGTGAAGCTCGTCCTGTACGGGAACGGCGCCGCAATCGACCTGTCGCCCAGCCCGCCGCCATGCCTGCCGTCGCGCTCATCCAGCACGGGAACGGTGCCGCGTTCGCCCAGAACGCCACCATGCCTGCCTTCACGCTCGTCCAGCGCGGGAACGGCGCCACGTTCGCCAAGCACGCCGCCATGCCTGCCTTCGTGCTAGTCCAGCACGGGAACGGCGGCGCGTTCGCCCATCACGCCCCATGCGTGCCTTCGCGCTCGTCCAGAACGGGTAGTGCTCCATGGATGATGCGGCGGCGCAGTTCTTCATGGGTGTTGCAAAAGCTTTGGGCAAAAGAAGCGGGGCCGCCAGATATGTAGTAGGAGAAAGAGGCAGCGGCGACAAGACGTCTGCACCAGCGCAGGCTGCGCACAGTAGTGGCTGGGGTTGGAGGACGAGAAGATGGGAGCCTGAAATCGTGGTGCCAAGCGTGAAGACGGAGTGTGCTTGGAACGAAGTGGAGGAGCTCGGTGTCGTTGACGAATGCCTGCGTCGTGCAGGCCGGAGTGGCGCGGTACATGCGTGGTGCGCCTCCATACGAGGTACGTGGGGCACACGACGGGGCACCCATCGCGCCGACGATCTTCTTCCCCTACCCGCATCCCCCGCCGAGCACGCCGTGCTGCAACGTCGCCTGCGGTGCCGCGCGTCGACACGCATATGAGCCGCCGCATCGGCGGCGGCGCGCAGAGTGTAGCAGGGCGCCGGCCTGGTGGTTCACGCGCGCCTCCGGTTGTCTTGCCCGTCGCAGTACCTGGCGAAGTGCGTTGAGCTTCCGTTCCGGTGGACAGCATAGGCAACGGAGGCCAAGTACCTGTCCAAGTGCGTAGGAACGCCGCAACGGTGGACACAGCACGGCGTCCGGCATGTCGACCAGCTCCTGTGTGCCGGGGTGGCCACGAGGGTCAGGCCAGCGAGCTAGCTGGTAACAGCGTGGATGCATCTGCGGTGCAGAAGCGCTCTTCCAACAGCACGTCGGCATACATGACTACAAGCCAGGGCTCTTTTTTACCGAGCCCTTTGCAGCCGTGCACCATGTCGATCGCGGCGAGCTCGCTGAACCTGTCCGGTGTCTCGGCGTCAACAGTGGCGAGCGACGGCAGTACTGGTGCTGGAGCCCGGTCGGATACAATGATCGTGGCCGGCCCGGCGGGAGCGATATCATGTCTGTTGGTGCCCAATTTTCTCTCTGCTCCAGGTCCGGCGAGAGCTTCCCGATGACTGCGACATGCCGTGTGGGGTGAACATCAATGAATGCGAACAGTACTGGCGAGAACAATGGCAGGTCGTAACGGTCAGAAAATAAATAAGTGTCCGGAGTCCTTCTCTGACACCTATGTCAGTACCTTCTACGAGTACACCACAATACGCATAGAATACTCGTCCAGGTAAATTATTGGGTGTTTAATACAATCATGGGAGAATCTATACAAAGGCGCCGCAAATCGTTTCTCCCGTGCGGCGGTGCGCGGAGATGCGTGTAACGGCCCAATTTCCTTCTATCGCCTTACCCCTTAGGCCCTTATCCTTATCCGCACGAGTCCACGACTTCCTCTAGCCACACAGTGTCGCCGCCGAGCTCGCAGGCCTGAGGCGCCGCGTCGGGAGATTCGGAAATTTCGAGCCGGGAGATCGGGCGGGGCCGCTTCGGCGCCATCCGCCGCTGCTACTCCGCCGCCACGGGGCAGTGCCTGGCTGTCAAAGTCCACCCCGAAGGCGCCGCTCCGGGACCTCGCCTGGGCTTAGCAGGAGCCCAAGGTGCACCTGCTCGCCTCGGCGCCGCCCTGGTCGAACTCCACGACGCATTCGAGGACACCCACGCCGTACACCTCGTCGTCGACCTCTGTGACGGCGGGATGGTGGCCCAGCTCGCCTTCGCGCTTGCGTGCCACCGCCGGGGAGTCGCGCACCGGGAACTCAAGACGGACAACCACCTCTTTGACGCTGCCACGGGCGCGCTCAAGCTCGGGGACTTCGGCTCCATGATGCGCGTATAGTCACACGTCAGTTGGGAACCCCAAGAGGAAGGTATGATGAGCACAGCAGCAAGTTTTCCCTCAGTAAGAAACCAAGGTTTAATCGAACCAGTAGGAAATCTCGAAGCTACGAAGGTTGTTGGTGCAGGAATGTAGTGCGGCGCAACACCAGGGACTCCGGTGCCAACGTGGAACCTGCACAACACAATCAAATCACTTTGCCCCAACTTAACAGTGAGGTTGTCAATCTCACCGGCTTGCTGAAAACAAAGAGTTAAACGTATGGTGTGGAAAATGATGTTTGTTTGCAGAGAATGAAAGAGAACAATGATTGCAGTAGGTTGTATTTCAGATGTAAAAGAATGGACCGGGGTCCACAGTTCACTAGTGGTGTCTCTCCAATAAGATAAATAACATGCTGGGTAAACAAATTACAGCTGGGCAATTGACAAATAGAGAAGGCATAACAATGCACATACATATCATGATGACTACTATGAGATTTACTTAGGGCATTACGACAAAATACATAGACCGCCATCCAGCATGCATCTATGCCTAAAAAGTCCACCTTCGGGTTAGCATCCGCACCCCTTCCAGTATTAAGTTGCAAGCAACAGACAATTGCATTAAGTACTGTGCGTAATGTAAACAATACAAATATCCTTAGACAAAGCATCATTAGGTTATCCCTAGTGGCAACAGCACATCCACAACCTTAGAACTTTCTGTCACTGTCCCAGATTCAATGGAGGCATGAACCCACTATCTAGCATAAATACCCCCTCTTGGAGTTACAAGTATCAACTTGGCCAGAGCCTCTACTAGCAACGGAGAGCATGCAAGATCATAAACAACACATATAAGATAGATCTATAATCAACTTGACATAGTATTCAATATTCATCGGATCCCAGCAAACACAACATGTAGCATTACATAAAGATGATCTTGATCATGATAGGCAGCTCACAAGATCTAAACATGGAAGTACAAGTGGAGAAGACAACCATCTAGCTACTGCTATGGACCCGTAGTCCAAAGATGAACTACTCACGCATCAGTCCGGAGGCGGGCATGGTGATGTAGAGCCCTCCGGTGATGATTCCCCTCTCCGGCAGGGTGCCGGAGGAGAACTTCTGAACCCCCCGAGTTAGGGTTGACGGCGGCGGCGTCTCTGTATCTGTTCTGGAAAATTGGCTCTCGGTACTAGGGTTTTCGGGGACGAAGGAATAAATAGGCGAAGGGGCAGCGTCGGTGGCCGAGGGGGGCCACCACACCACGTGGCGGCGCGGCAGAGGGGCCCGCCGCGCCGGGCTATGGTGTGGCCCCCCTGCTGCCCGTCCTCGACTCCTCTTCGGACTTCTGGAACACTCCGGGGAAAATAAGATATTGGGCTTTTGTTTCGTCCGATTCCGAGAATATTTGCAGAAGTACTTTTCTGGAAACAAAAACAGCAGAAAACAGGAACTGGCGCTTCGGCATCTTGTTAATAGGTTAGTTCCAGAAAATGCATAAAAACATTATAAAGTGTGAATAAAACATGTAGGTATTGTCATAAAACTAGCATGGAACGTAAGAAATTATAGATACGTTGGAGACGTATCAAGCATCCCCAAGCTTAGTTCCTACTCGCCCTCGAGTAGGTAAACGATAAAAAGAATAATTTCTGAAGTGACATGCTACCAACATAATCTTGATCAACACTATTGTAAAGCATATGAGATGAATGAAGTGATCCAAAGCAATGATCTATAGTTTGCTAACAAAATAGATAATGACTAAACAACTGAATCATATAGCAAAACTTTTCATGAATAGTACTTTCAAGACAAGTATCAAAAAGTCTTGCATAAGAGTTAACTCAAAAAGCAATAGATTCTAAATAAAAGGTTTTGAAGCAACACAAAGGAGGATTTAAGTTTCAGCAATTGCTTTCAACTTTCAACATGCATATCTCATGGATAATTGTCAACACAAAGTAATATAATAAGTGCAATAAGCAAGCATGTAAGAATCAATGCACACAGTTGACACAAGTGTTTGCTTCTAAGATAGAAAGAAGTAGGTAAACTGACTCAACATAAAGTAAAAGATAGGCCCTTCGCAGAGGGAAGCAGGGATTAAATCATGTGCTAGAGCTTTTCAAGTTTTTGAAATCATATAGAGAGCATAAAAATAAAGTTTTGAGAGGTGTTTGTTGTTGTCAACGAATGGTAGTGGGCACTCTAACCCCCTTGTCAACCAGACTTTCAAGAGCGGCTCCCATGAAGGACGTTATCTCTACCAGCAAGGTAGATCATCCCTCTTCTCTTTTGTTTACACATGTATTTTAGTGATATTTATAGATGACACTCCTCCCAACCTTTTGCTTTCACAAGCCATGGCTAACCGAATCCTCGGGTGCCTTCCAACATTTCACATACCATGGAGGAGTGTCTATTGCAAAATTAAGTTGCTTACTGATAAATCAGGGCAAAACATGTGAAGAGAATTATTAATGAAAGTTGATTAATTGGGGCTGGGCACCCCGTTGCCAGCTCTTTTTGCAAAATTATTGGATAAGCGGATGTATATGCCACTAGTCCATTGGTGAAAGTCTGTCCGGAGTAAATGACAAGATTGAAAGATAAAACACCACATACTTCCTCATGAGCTATAAAACATTGACACAAATAAGAGATAGTAGCTTTTGAATTGTTTAAAGGTAGCACATGAAGTATTTACTTGGAATGGCAGAAAAATACCACATAATAGGTAGTTATGGTGGACACAAATGGCATGGGTTTTGGCTCAAGGTTTGGATGCACGAGAAGCATTCCCTCTCAGTACAAGGCTTTGGCTAGCAAGGTTGTTTGAAGCAAACACAAGTATAAACCGGACAGCAAGACTTACATAAGAACGTATTGCAAGCATTATAAGACTCTACACTGTCATCCTTGTTGCTCAAACACTTTTACCAGAAAATATCTAGACCTTAGAGAGACCAATCATGCAAACCAATTTTCAACAAGCTCTACGGTAGTTTTCCACTAATAGGCTTAAACTACATGATGCAAGAGCTTAAACATGATCTACTTGAGAGCTCAAAACAATTGCCAAGCATCAAATTATTCAAAACAATATACCAACTACCACATGAAGCATTTTCTGTTTCCAACCAAATGATCAATAAGTAAATGCTGCGGCTTTCAGCTTTCGCCATGAATACTAAAAAGTAAAACGAAGAACAAGTGTTCACATGAAAAAGCGGAGCGTGTCTCTCTCCAACACAAGCAAGCTGGGATCCGATTTTATTCAGAAAACTAAAATAACAAAACAAAAATAAAAGCACACGGACGCTCCAAGTAAAGCACATAAGATGTGACGGAATTAAAATATAGTTTCACTAGAGGTGACCTGATAATTTGTTGATGAAGAAGGGGATGCCTTGGGCATCCCCAAGCTTAGACGCTTGAGTCTTCTTGAAATATGTGGGGATGAACCACGGGGGCATCCCCAAGCTTTGACTTTTCACTCTTCTTGATCATATTATATCATCCTCCTCTCTTGATCCTTGAAAACTTCCTTCACACCAAACTCAAAGCAATCTCATTAGAGGGTTAGTGCATATCAAAAATTCACATGTTCAGCAAGGACACAATCATTCCCAACACTTCTGGACATTACCCAAGGCTACTGAAATTTAATGGAGCAAAGAAATCCACTCAAACACAGTAAAAGAGGCAATGCGAAATAAAAGGCAGAATCTGTCAAAAACAGAACAGTCCGTAAAGACGGAATTTTTCGAGGCACTTAACATGCTCAGATGGAAAAGCTCCAGTTGAATGAAAGTTGCGTACATATCTGAGGATTACTCATGAATTTTTTCAGGATTTTTCGAATTTTCTACAGAGAGAAAAGCTCAAAACCGTGACAGCTAACAAATCTGTTTCTGCGCAGAAATCCAAATCTAGTATCAACTTTCTTATCAAAGACTTTACTTGGCACAACAATGCAAGAAAATAAAGATACAAAGGTGTTGCTACAGTAGCAGCAAAACCTTGACTCAAATATAAAACAAAAATTGCAGAAATAAAACAATGGGTTGTCTCCCATAAGCGCTTTTCTTTAACGCCTTTCAGCTAGGCGCAGAAAGTGAAAATCAAGTAACATCAAGAGAAGAAGCATCAACATCATAATTTGTTCTAATAATAGAATCAAAAGGCATCTTCATTCTCTTTCTAGGGAAGTGTTCCATACCTTTCTTAAGAGGAAATTGATATCTAATATTTCCTTCTTTCATATCAATAATAGCACCAACGGTTCGAAGAAAAGGTCTTCCCAAAACAATAGGACAAGATGGATTGCATTCAATATCCAAAACAACAAAATCAACGGGGACAAGGTTATTGTTAACCGTAATGTGAACATTGTCAATCCTCCCCAAAGGTTTCTTTATAGAATTATCAGCAAGATTAACATCCAAATAACAACATTCCAAAGGTGGCAAGTCAAGCATATCATAAAGTTTCTTAGGCATAACAGAAATACTTGCACCAAGATCACATAAAGCATTACAATCAAAATCATTGACCTTCATTTTAATGATGGGCTCCCAACCATCTTCTAACTTCCTAGGGATAGAAGCTTCAAGTTTTAATTCATCTTCCCTAGCTTTAATGAGAGCATTTGTGATATGTTTTGTAAAGGCCAAATTAATAGCACTAGCATTGGGACTTCTAGCAAGTTTTTGCAAGAACTTAATAACTTCAGAAATATTACAATTATCAAAATCAAAACCATTATGATCTACAGCAATGGGACCATTGTCCTCAACACTTCGAAAAATTTCAGCACTTTTATCACACAGTTTCAGCAGTTTCAGGCAATTTTGCAGGCTTTGTAGTAGAAGTAGAAACATTGCCAACACCAATTATTTTACCATTGATAGTAGGAGGTTTAGCAACATGTGAAGCATTAACATTACTAGTGGTGGTAATAGTCCAAACTTTAGCTATGTTATTCTCTTTAGCAAGTTTTTCTTCTCTTTCCCACCTAGCATGCAATTCAGCCAACATCCTAATATTGTTGTCAATTTTAACTTGGATGGCATTTGTTGTAGCAAATGACTTAGTATCTTTAACTTCATTAGGCATAACTTTCAGTTTTAAAAGATCAACATCAAGAGCAAGACTATCAACCTTAGAAGCAAGAACATCAATTTTACCAAACTTTTCCTCAACAGACTTGTTAAAAGCAGTTTGTGTATTAATAAATTCCTTAAGCATGACTTCAAGATCAGAGGGTACACTCCTACTATTGTTGTAAGAATTACCATAAGAATTACCATAACCACTACCACTATTAGAAGGATATGGCCTATAGTTGTTGTTACCAAAATTATTCCTATAAGCATTGTTGTTGAAATTATTATTTTTAATGAAGTTCACATCAACATGCTCTTCTTGAGCAACCAAAGAAGCCAAAGGAACATTATTAGGATCAACATGAGATTTACCATTAACAAGCATAGACATAATAACATCAATCTTATCACTCAAGGAAGAGGTTTCTTCAACAGAATTTACCTTCTTACCTTGTGGAGTCCTTTCAGTATGCCATTCGGAGTAGTTGATCATCATATCATCAAGAAGCTTTGTTGCTGCACCCAAAGTGATGGACATAAAAGTACCTCCAGCAGCTGAATCCAATAGGTTCCTTGAAGAAAAATTTAATCCTGCATAAAAGGTTTGGATGATCATCCAAGTAGTCAGTCCATGGGTAGGGCAATTCTTTACCAAAGATTTCATTCTCTCCCATGCTTGGGCAACATGTTCATTATCCAATTGCTTAAAATTCATAATGCTACTTCTCAAAGATATAATTTTAGCAGGAGGATAATATTTTCCAATGAAAGCATCTTTACATTTAGTCCATGAGCTAATACTATTTTTAGGCAAAGATAGCAACCAATCTTTAGCTCTTCCTCTCAAGGAGAAAGGAAACAATTTCAGTTTTATAATATCCCCATCTATATCCTTATACTTTTGCATTTCACAAAGTTCAACAAAATTATTAAGATGGGCAGCAGCATCATCAGTACTAACACCAGAAAATTGCTCTCTCATAACAAGATTTAGTAAAGCAGGTTTAATTTCATAAAACTCTGCTGTAGAAGCAGGTGGAGCAATAGGAGTGCATATGAAATCATTATTATTGGTGCTAGTAAAGTCACACAACTTAGTGTTCTCAGGAGTACTCATTTTAGCAATAATAAAAATAAACAAGGCAAAACCGAAATAAAATAAAGTAAAACAAGTAACTAATTTTTTTGTGTTTTTGATATATAGCAAACAAGACAGAAAATAAAATAAAGCAAGACAATAAACAAAGTAAAGAGATTGGGTGTGAGAGACTCCCCTTGCAGCAGCAACTAGAAATCCCCGGCAACGGCGCCAGAAAATGTGCTTGATGCGCGTAAAGTCACACGTCAGTTGGGAACCCCAAGAGGAAGGTATGATGAGCACAGCAGCAAGTTTTCCCTCAGTAAGAAACCAAGGTTTAATCGAACCAGTAGGAAATCTCGAAGCTACGAAGGTTGTTGGTGCAGGAATGTAGTGCGGCGCAACACCAGGGACTCCGGTGCCAACGTGGAACCTGCACAACACAATCAAATCACTTTGCCCCAACTTAACAGTGAGGTTGTCAATCTCACCGGCTTGCTGAAAACAAAGAGTTAAACGTATGGTGTGGAAAATGATGTTTGTTTGCAGAGAATGAAAGAGAACAATGATTGCAGTAGGTTGTATTTCAGATGTAAAAGAATGGACCGGGGTCCACAGTTCACTAGTGGTGTCTCTCCAATAAGATAAATAACATGCTGGGTAAACAAATTACAGCTGGGCAATTGACAAATAGAGAAGCATAACAATGCACATACATATCATGATGACTACTATGAGATTTACTTAGGGCATTACGACAAAATACATAGACCGCCATCCAGCATGCATCTATGCCTAAAAAGTCCACCTTCGGGTTAGCATCCGCACCCCTTCCAGTATTAAGTTGCAAGCAACAGACAATTGCATTAAGTACTGTGCGTAATGTAAACAATACAAATATCCTTAGACAAAGCATCATTAGGTTATCCCTAGTGGCAACAGCACATCCACAACCTTAGAACTTTCTGTCACTGTCCCAGATTCAATGGAGGCATGAACCCACTATCTAGCATAAATACCCCCTCTTGGAGTTACAAGTATCAACTTGGCCAGAGCCTCTACTAGCAACGGAGAGCATGCAAGATCATAAACAACACATATAAGATAGATCTATAATCAACTTGACATAGTATTCAATATTCATCGGATCCCAGCAAACACAACATGTAGCATTACATAAAGATGATCTTGATCATGATAGGCAGCTCACAAGATCTAAACATGGAAGTACAAGTGGAGAAGACAACCATCTAGCTACTGCTATGGACCCGTAGTCCAAAGATGAACTACTCACGCATCAGTCCGGAGGCGGGCATGGTGATGTAGAGCCCTCCGGTGATGATTCCCCTCTCCGGCAGGGTGCCGGAGGAGAACTTCTGAACCCCCCGAGTTAGGGTTGACGGCGGCGGCGTCTCTGTATCTGTTCTGGAAAATTGGCTCTCGGTGCTAGGGTTTTCGGGGACGAAGGAATAAATAGGCGAAGGGGCAGCGTCGGTGGCCGAGGGGGGCCACCACACCACGTGGCGGCGCGGCAGAGGGGCCCGCCGCGCCGGGCTATGGTGTGGCCCCCCTGCTGCCCGTCCTCGACTCCTCTTCGGACTTCTGGAACACTCCGGGGAAAATAAGATATTGGGCTTTTGTTTCGTCCGATTCCGAGAATATTTGCAGAAGTACTTTTCTGGAAACAAAAACAGCAGAAAACAGGAACTGGCGCTTCGGCATCTTGTTAATAGGTTAGTTCCAGAAAATGCATAAAAACATTATAAAGTGTGAATAAAACATGTAGGTATTGATATAAAACTAGCATGGAACGTAAGAAATTATAGATACGTTGGAGACGTATCACTCCACTGAGTGGTTTGGGGACGGGCGGGCGATGTCCGGACTGGTGGGCAGTCCCTACTACGTGGCGCCCGCCGCCCAAGGTCGACGCCGGGAGGGATTACGGCAAGAAGGTGGTCGTGTGGAGCGCCGGGTGGTGCTCTACATGATGCTCTCCGTCTCCTAGACCGTGCCCTTCTACGGCGCCACCGCCCCGGGGATATTCGAGGCCGTGCTTCGCGGCAGCCTGTGCTTCCCACCGCGCGCCTTCGCGTCCGTGTCGTCCGAAGCCACGACCTCCTCTGACCACATGCTCTGCAGGACCTAATGCGACGCATGCTCTGCAGGATGTCTCACGGTCACGGAGGCTCTCCGCCGAGCAAGTCCCGAGGCCAACATGCTCCACACTCTCCACCTGTAGATAGAACTGCTGCCAATTTCTGCCTTGTTAATCTCTAGCCAATTGGTGATGGATAACGTTGTTGATGTGGTGCCAGAGTTTTGGTAGAACAGTGCTTGCTCCTCTGTCGATCTCTCGTGAAAAGCCGGAATTACAGAAGCTTTCATGCCTGATCGTCATGTTTGTTCCGAATCTCCCTAATTGTGTAGTCCTTATACAGTCTTGTTCAGTTCTAGCTGAAGAAGTTAACTTACTAATAGTATGTGGTGGTCGTGACTAATTAATCTAGTGACTGTGAATATTTAATCTAATAATTGATATTAGGTTAGTCGGTAAGTGTAAATAATGTGATGATTTACGCTGTGGTGGTCGTGTCTAAGGAATTTGATGACTCTTACTGTTTAATCTGATAACTATACTAGATTAATCGGTAAGTGTAAATAATGTGATGATTCAGAGTATACGGTGGTCGCGACTAATTAATTTGGTGGCCGTGACTATTTAATTTGATAAGTGATACTAGGTTAACCGGTAAGTGTAAATAATGTGATGATTCATAGTAGACGGTGGTCGTGACTAATTAATTTGGTGGCCGTGACTATTTAATTAGATAAGTGATTCTAGATTAATAAGGTGGCTGTGACTAATTAATTTGGTGGCCGTGACTATTTAATTTGATAAGTGATACTAGGTTAACAGGTAAGTGTAAATAATGTGATGATTCACGGTATAGTGTGGTCGGGATTAAGTAACCTGGTGACTCTGACTATTTAATCTGATAATTGATACTAGCTTAACCGGTAAGTGTAAATAATGTGATGATTCACAGTATACGGTGGCCGTGATTAATTAATCTGGTGGCCATGAGTATTTAATTTGATAATTGATATTATGTTAATCCGTAAGTGTAAATAATGTGATGATTCACGGTATACATATGGTGGTCGTGACTAATTGAACTGATGGTCGTAAGTATTTAATCTGATAACTATACTAGGTTAACCGGTAAGTGTAATAATGTGATGATTCATAGTATACGGTAGTCGTGACTATTTAATTTGATAATTGGTACTAGGTTAACCGGTAAATCTGATGATTCATGGTATATGGTGGTCATGACTAATTAATCTGGTGACAGTGACTATATTATCTGATAACTGATACTAGGTTAACCGGTAAGTGTAAATAATCTGATGATTCACCGTATATGATGGTCATGACTAATTAATCTACTGATTGTGACCTGTCTCGTCCTCGTCATCCCCTGTAAACCCGGAAGCCCAGAAGGTCCTCGTCGTCGGCGAACTTCCAACACCCCCACCATTAAGTTTGTAGTTGGTCCCGGCTCGCTCTTTCCGCAATGACGTCTTCTCCACCGCGGCTCACTAGTGATCGTTGCGACATCGCTACCCATGTCTTAGGTGGTGAATGGTGTCGGCTCTGTGTGGTTTGGGTGGCAGCATCGGGTGGAAGAAGAAGGCGGGGCGTCGGAAGGGAGAAGAAGGAAAAGATGCAGGAGAAAGAAGGCACGAGCGCGTGGGCCCCATCCGTTCAGC
This sequence comes from Poa pratensis, assembly GCA_947311845.1. Lineage (NCBI taxonomy): Eukaryota > Viridiplantae > Streptophyta > Magnoliopsida > Poales > Poaceae > Poa > Poa pratensis. The sequence continues at coordinate 2,736,460 of CAMZMU010000016.1, forward strand.
TAGCTAAGCTGTTGTTAAGCACTTAAGCTGCATCTCACGAGGTGAATAAAACAGGCAATGTAAAAAAAAAACTCAACGTCATAAGGCTCTGAAGAGACATGCAGGATGCAGCTATGGAGAACCGTATAGGCATTGTGCTGCCGGCCTGCCATGGACAAAGCATGCGAGTGGGCCCCGGGATGGCATGCACCCAGCTGCATGCATGCGAGTTCCGTGTGATCTCTGCCGCGCGCGTTGTATTTTTCTCCGGCACCAGATGACACTCGGGCAACTGAGATATACGCGTGCAACGCGCGTGCAACTGCCGCCGCACAGGACGACATATATGCGGCGCCGCTCCATAGTTAGGTCCTACAATCATATCCATAGGAGAAGTCGCGAATCCTGAAGTCCTGCCAGAGTGCCAGACGTAGATGCAGCAGGTGCACATGCCGCCCGGTTCAACGTAGCATTTTCCCGGTACGTCCCAGTAATGTTGGTGGAACACTACCAGCAGCAACGCCACATGCATGTTGCTAGATTTTTTTTTTTTTAACAGGATCCGACACTTATATTAGCAAGCACAGCACAAATTACAGCCAGGTCCAGGAGAAACCAAAATTTACAACAAGACCCAGAAAAACTTGCACTAAACACCCCGAAAAACAGGAAACAGCACAGCCGGATCCACCCCACACCCCAAAAGCCTAGCCACCGCCGGAGTCGCCGTACCACCATCCCCGGAAGAGCAAGCACCACCACCATTGTAGAAAGCTGCAGAAACGGCCGCCGCGCCGCGACGGACACCCAAGACGTTGAAAGAGCACAGCCAAAGCACTTGCCTCCACGAACCACCAAGCTTCCCGCCGTCTCCGCCATGGCCAGGCCAGCCGCCCAGCGAAACAACTCCCCAGACGCCCACTCCCCTCGCCGCCACGGCCGGCCGGAGCAAGGACAACACAGAGAGCCACCGCCACCACCACATCAACCAAAACCGGATCAAGCACCTCCACCTCCAACCCCTTTGCCACCACGGCCAGCCAGAGATAGAAACGGAGGAGCTTACCCAGGCGAACCAACCCACCCTCCCAGAGCCGCCGCAGAAGGAAACGAAGGCCCAACGTCGACGGAGAGGAGGGAAACAGATCCCACGCAGAGCGAACGCCGGCGACGCCACGCCGCCCGCTCGAGGGGAGCAAGACCTCCACAGATCCGCGGATCTCGGAGTACCAAAAACACCGTGCGCCACATCAGAGCTCCGAAGAACGCCGACGTAGAGGGGACGACGCACGGCCACTCTTATTCTCTCCGACGCCACCTCCACCCCCACAGCGCCGCCACATAACGTCCATGCCTAACGGTGGAATGCCAAATCTCCTTCGTCTGATTTCACAGTGACCACGTGAGGCTGATATCCAACGGCAATCTATCCATGCACTGCTATCACCCTTGTTAGGAAATCCGCGTCCATATATATATATATATATATATATATATATATATATATATATATAAGTTATATATATATAAGTACCTACAGACAAAATGAAACGACGTTCTAGAATATGTGACTGTTTTTGAAAATGTAAGAACACCTCCTCTCCCATAAATTAGAAGGTTCCACGCTGATGAAAATTTATCTATTAAAGGTAGTTGTAGAATAGTATGGTTTCTATTTTCCTCTTTCCTATATCAATGAAATCACAACTTAAGTTCATGAAAATATTCAATATGCTAAAGATGATGCCCTCGCATTTGCGAGGGCCACCTTGCTAGTTAATTATTAAAAACCGAATGAAATTTCAAATTATAGAGGTTGGGACAATATAATCCAAAATAATATGTATCTAGTGACATTATTGTGAGGTTAATTTAGAAAACTAAGTGAAACAATATATACTGGGTAGAATTAATTTATAAATAAGTACAAAAAATTAGTATAAGAAATCTAGTGACAACACTGATTTGTGCCGTTGGGTATTAGTTAGTATCCTCCTGCACAAGCTATATAAAGCATGGACGCCAAATCCTGGAAGAGACGTTCCTTGCCCTTACGCCCGCAGTCAAGGGTTGCAGAAGGAGATGTTGCCCTTCCTCTACTCAACAATACACACGCGAGAGGCAATAAGCAAATAGTAAACCATGAGCTAAGATAAGAAATCACCAGAAGAGTGGTAGCAGCAATGCGGGCCCCCCTCAGCAGCACCGACGGCCACATGAGCAACAAGGTCGCCCAACTGAGCAGCACCGCCGGCTGCCAGCTGCTGACCAGCAACGCCGCCCTCCTGAGCAGCACCATTGGCCGCCGACTGCTGACCAGCACCACCGGCCCCCTGAGCAGCACCCCCGGCCGCTAGCTGACCAGTTGGGACGTGGATCGGCGCAGCGACAGGGAAGCCGATGAAGGCAGCAGCATCGAGCATACAAGAATGGGCATCACCCATGGCGGAGAGACGGTGTGGATGAAGAGGAAAAGTAGAGAAGAAGAATGGTTGGTCAGTTGGTGCGGTGCCCGTAGAGAAGGAGGCACCCCCTTTATGTAGGGGATGGAAGGGGAGTACTCGGGGGTCGCCTGGTTCCAAGCCCTAGCCAACGGTACTAGATATCTTCTCATTCCGAGAAAGGGAGACTATGTGGACATGGCCTTTTGGCTCATAGGAGCATCTAGTTTCATTGTGAAAAGAAATTTTTAAAAAAGTATATTAAATTTCAAAAATACTGAAATAAAATTTTAGGTGTAGCTCTTGACATTTTATGTTGGTGCATAAAATTCATGCAGCCGGAGCTTTCCTTGCGCAGTTGGATCTCACACTCCATGGACGGCTTTGGGGACTAGCACCACGGGCACCCTGCCCAAGCTGAGGGCGAAGCCTTTTGGTAGCCTCGCCTTAGAGCATGACTAATAATATAGCCGGCTACCGGCTCTAGCCTCATGCCATGTCAACTAAAGTTATCAGAACAAAGTACATGTACAATAAGCTGGCTATTAGGTGGGTTTTATGAAATATTTAATGTTTGTAGTCTTGTGCTTGCATGCAAGACTCATCTAATTTGCAATAAATGCCTGCAGCTAGCTCTTCCACTTGCATTGGGCTGCATGCAAGCTATAGCATCTTGGTTTCCGCGTTGGAGCTGGCGACACATGAAGCGCCCGCTTCGTTCTCTCTCCTGTCTTCTCTCTTCCACATAGGATTTTGCTGATGTGGACTTCCTTATAGCCTGCTGACTAGGTCTTATTAGACTTGCTCTTAGGAGGAGCGAGGACGTCGAAGTTGGCTCAGTCGGTGGCCTCCTGCGATAAGAGCACCTTCTTATTGATGTGCATGGCGGTGGTGCGCGTGTGTGGACGGCGAGGGAAGGGAGAGTGTTGGAGCAGCAATAGACTAGGCCTTCTTTTACACACCTTTGGTAGGCTGACGATGCGTCGCGTCACGAAACCGACCGACTGCAGCGCAGACACAAATACAATGGAAATGCCAGAAGAGAGGATGAGGTACGTGCAACAACCACTCTGACCTGCACCCCAAATAGGGTAATGTGCAGGTTGACTGGATCATCAAGAAAGGTTAGAGTTGGTGATATTGCTAAAGTGGAACCTAAAAACTGTGAACCATAGGGTAATGTGCAGGTTGACTAGGATCATCCAGAAAGGTCAGAGTTGGTAATTTCATGTCGTGTGTATCTCGTTAAGACTAGCCATAGTGGGAGTATCATAAGGAGTATCATGCATGCCATGTTGGCAAAAAGATGATGTGGCACTGCAATTAATGAGGTGAGAGATGATAGTGGTATCATAGGTAGATACCGTAACATAACGGATTCCAAGACAAGATGAGTGTAGAACCTAATAAATGTACTAGTATATGATACCACACATATGTTACTCCCCACTATGAAAGTAGTAACATATACTAGTATCATGTGCATGATACTAGTATATGATACTCCCCACTATGGCTAGTCTAAGCTACACACTTGCATCGAAAGACAACAATTAATGCTGTCTATCGTGGGACAACGTGGCGACACCATCATTTTCTAAGATCAATGATCCACTCCGATCTTCAGTAAACATCACATGCACAATGTCAATTGATTTAATCCATTATAACAAGCCAGCCACAATTAATTGAGCACAAAAAATTAAGGCAGCATGTTAATGATTCAATGGCATGCTCCTGGTGGACACACCTTATGAATTCAATTTTATATTTCTTTGCACCCAATCGTTAACTAGAATCCTCTCTAATAAGATATATTTTAGACTGTCCTTTCCTGTTTTATCAAGAGATAAATATATAGTAATTCTACACATGATACACACTCTCCCTCCCATGTGCAAACACACGGAAACTATCTTTACTATTAAATGGCAGTTCGTACATACGTTTACTTGGCAGAAAAGTCTGCCGATCTTCGTCCAACATCGCTACGATCGCTACCATCGTTCGTCCAACGCGCTAACATGGGCCGGCCCAACTGTGATCGCTGTCTGCTTTACTTAAATCACGCATGCGATCGCTACCATGCTGGACTATCGCTATTCGCTACCATGCGTTACTGTCTGCGTTAATTACCTCGTATTCCTGTTGATATAATCATCTCTAATACGACTCATTTTAGACCCGCTCGGTAGCCCAATTGGAACCGAATGACAATATAAGCAATTTATATCGAACCGCCCGACGATTTGATAAGAACCCTCGACAACCCTAAGGTACCGAAGTCTCATGACCACCCGGTAACCCTAACGGAACCGCACAACTAGGTTGTACAAAACTCTTAAAACCGCACAATCACACTACGGAAACTTGAAGGATATATAAAGATGGTTGCAAGAACAACCCGTGTGTATGTTGAAAACGACCGAAATCTATATGTTTTGATTTTTTTCTAGAAACGCCCGGTGATCCTAATGGAACCGCACGAATATGTCGTACACAATCTTATGATGCGCATTACCGCGATATCGAAACACAACTACGTTATAAACATCTTGAATATAACCGCACAACGGTACTACATGAACCACTCATTGGGATTTTTGTATCCGAAAAAATATACGGTTCATTTCTCATGACCGCCCAGTAACCCTATTGAAACCGCACAACAAGGTTGTACATAATTCTTAAAACCGCACGAACACACCACATAAACTTGATGTATATATAAGCACGATGAAAAGAACCACCCGCCGTGTATTTTGAACACGAACGAAATCTATATGTCTTGATTATTTCTAGAACCGTCCGGTGACCCTATCGGAACCGCACGACTAGGTCGTACACAATGCTTAGAACCGCCCGATCACACTACTGAAACTTACCGGTATTTTGAGTTCTTTGACCGCAACCGCCCGGTGCCCCTAATGAGACCGCATGAATATGTTATGGACATTCTTACGAACCACATGACCACGGGTATTGAAACGCAATGACACTATAACCACTTTGAATTTGACCGCAAAACGACCCTAATGGAACCGCACGACTAGGGTCGTACACATTCCTTAGAACCGCCCGATCACACAACCAAAACTTAACATTTATACACACGATTATGAAAACACCCCCGTCGTGTATGGTAAGAACGCGTGAAATCTTCGTGTTTTGATTTTTTGACCACAACCGCCCGGTGCCTCGAATGGAACCGCATGAATATATGTTATAGATATTCTTATGAACCGCACGACCACAATATTGAAACTCAATGAACCATCTTGAATACAACCGCACAACGACACTACAAGTACCACCGTTGTTTTTTTTTATCTGATCGTACGGTTCGTTTCTCATGATTGCCCCGTAACCCTAACTGGGAACGGAACTGCACGGTGAAGCGTGAAGAACCCTTCACCTTGTGTGAGAGGAACATAGGATTATCTCTGACAAAACTCGTCATTAATCTAAAAAATTGTCTTCATCTGATAACCACGCCCCTATTCACATAGTCCTCCACATAGTGCTCCCAAAAGAAGAGAACACCGTTTTTCGCTAACGACCGGATGGTGAAGAGAAATTATTTTCCTAGCCTATTTTTCTGCTAAATATTATTTAATAAATGTTTTGTCAACTGTGTTTGCAAAAGAAAAATACTAAAACAAAACTTTTTTTTAGGGTGAGAAAGAGCAGCCCAGCAGCCAGTCGGGGAGGCCCAAGGCCCAGCCAAGCCAGCTTGCCCCATAGAAACCCTATCTCCCCCTGGTACTTCTCTATTCCCACCCCCTAGCTTCTTGCAGCCACCCTCCTTTTCTTTTCTGTTTTCACGTCCGTGTCCTTGGTGAAGGCTAGGCTTCAAGGGTGGCCCGATCTTCACGGATTTGAGGCGGTGAGACAAAGAACACGTGAAGAACACAAAACACAACAAAGGGAAAATAAGGAAAACACAAAGATAACTAGCAAGAAGCACTGTGGCAAGAGGCAATTGGTCCCAAATCCCCGAGGGCAGCTCCCAATTCTATTCTCCCAAGTACACCTTACTCTTAGGATTGTTTGTCCTCTTGGTCAATCCAAACCAAGTCAACCTAGCCACTTCAAGAGGAAGGATTGACAAGTACGAAGTACATGAGGTAGTTCATCTCCACATGAGGAGGCCTTGGTTCATCTCCCGGAGGAGGCCTTGATTCATCTCCCGGAGGAGGCCATGGATCATCTCCAAAAGGAGGGATGAGACACTTTGAGAAGAAGGAGTCTAGCTCTACTTTAGTTCCCAAATCAAGTCTAACCCTAGATCTGAAGCAGGGGGTTCCTATTTATAGTCTAGTACAAAACGGAGTGGACGCAGGGAAGCCGGCCTGGGAGCCGGCTGAGCCGGCCTGGGAGCCGGGCTGGGGGCCGGGCTGGAGGCCGGGCTGTCAGCCGGCCGGCTCTGCAGGGCAGCCGGCACGTGGGCCGGACCAACCGGCCTGGAGACCGGGCGCGTCGGGTCGCTGGCCGGCCTGGGAGCCGGTTCAGCCGGGCTGGCAGCCGGCCAGGCAGTTTCTTCCTTTTCTTCTTCTTCCTCATCGTCCTCTTGACTCGATTCTTGTCCAACTTCGGTGCTACCTTGGCCATCTTCATAGGGGTCCTCGGGTCCACCGTAGCTGAGCACACACAAGGTATCGGAATGAAGTAGCAAACCATTCAAGGGAGAGTCAAGGTCACACATAGATAGGAGTGAATTCACCTTAGCATGTATAGCTTTGACCTTTGCTCTTGTCATTGGTCCACTTGGCGTGTCATGTGTAGGGCGCACTACATCATCTCCCCCCCCTTGGGAAAGAGTCGTCCTCGACTCTTGGTCTTCCTCATCACTTGACGTCCCATAGTAAGGCGAGAGATCGGCCACATTGAAAGTGTCATGGACCAAGTGCTTGGAGTTGGAGATGTCGATCTTGTAAGCATTGTCGTTGATGCGCTTGAGAACCTTGAAGGGGCCGTCTCCTCGAGGGTGCAGCTTGGACTTCCTTGCATCCGGAAAGCGATCTTTGCGAAGATGTAGCCACACAAGATCTCCTTCTTCAAATATCATGGCGCGCTTGTTCTTGTTCATCTTTGTAGCATGTGCTTCATTGTGCTTCGTGAGCGTCTCGCGTGTTTCCTCATGGAGCTTCTTCATGTAAGCGGCGCGTGTGTCGAAGTCCATGTTAACTTGCTCATGGAGTGGGAGTGGTAGCATATCAAGCGCGGTGTAGGGGTTGTAGCCATAGACGATCTCGAACGGAGTTTTCTTCGTTGCGCGGTGTAGTGCTCGATTGTAGGCGAACTCGGCGTGTGGAATGCACTCTTCCCAATTCTTCAAGTTGAGCTTGATCAACACACGAAGTAGCGTTGAGAGGCTTCGATTCACCACTTCGGTTTGACCATCCGTTTGAGGGTGGTAGGCGGTGGAGAAGAGTTGCTTGATTCCCATCTTTGCCATCAACGTCTTCCAAAAGTAGCTCACGAACTTAGCATCTCGATCCGAAACGATGGTCTTGGGCACTCCATGAAGACGGACGATTTCCCTAAAGAACAATGTAGCAATATGTGAAGCATCGTCGGTCTTGTTGCATGGTATGAAATGCACCATTTTAGAGAATCGGTCAACCACGACAAATATAGAATCCTTGTTGGTTTTAGTGCGTGGGAGACCTAACACGAAGTCCATAGCAATATCGGACCAAGGTCTATATGGAATGGGTAATGGCATGTAGAGGCCATGAGAGTTTAAGGTAGACTTAGCTTTGAGACACGTAGAACATCGACGCACAAGACGATTGACGTCACGGTACATGTGAGGCCAAAAGTAGTTGGTGGTGAGCATTGCCAAGGTCTTGTCGCGTCCAAAATGCCCCATGAGCGCTCCTCCATGAGATTCCTTCAAAAGGAGCAAACGAAGCGAAGACTCGGGAATGCAAAGTTTGTTAGCTTTAAACAAGAAACCTTGATGCAAATAATAATCACCAACTCCTTTGTGCTCCGAACATTGAGCAAAAATGTCACCAAAGAAAACATCGGAAGTATATAAATCTTTTATCTCATCAAGACCCGAAACATTAATTTCAAGACGAATAAGTAGGTTGGGTTTGCGGGATAGGGCATCCGCGACCACATTGTCTTTACCTTTCTTGTACTTGATGACAAAGGTGAAAGACTCAATAAACTCAACCCACTTGGCATGTCTTTTGTTCAAATTCGATTGGCTTTTCAAATATTTCAACGATTCTTGATCCGAATGTATGACAAATTCCTTAGGGCGAAGGTAATGTTGCCAAACAAAGAGAACACGAACCAAAGCATACAATTCCTTGTCATAAATTGGGTAGTTGAGGCGAGCTCCATCAAGCTTTTCACTATGGTAAGCGATTGGTCTTCCGTTTTGCATAAGAACACCACCAATTCCCAACCCACTCGCGTCACATTCAATTTCAAAAGTTTTCGAAAAATCCGGAAGGGCGAGTAGTGGTGCTTGTGTTAGCAACCGCTTGAGCTCATTGAAAGCAAAATCTTGCGCATGTCCCCAAACGAAAGGTACATTCTTCTTTGTAAGTTCGTGGAGAGGACAAGCAATGGATGAAAAATCTTTAATGAAACGACGATAGAAACCGGCAAAACCAAGAAAACGTCTCAACTCCTCAAGGGATAAGGGAAAAGGCCACGTACGAATGGCTTGAATCTTAGCATCATCAACCTCAACCCCATCGGACGAGACAACAAAACCCAAGAAGACAAGTTTGTTGGTGGCAAAAGTGCACTTAGAGAGATTGGCATAGAGCTTCTCTTTACGAAGAACCAACAAAACTTGCGACACATGTGAGGCATGTTCTTCCAACGACTTGCTATAAATGAGAATGTCATCGAAGTAAACCACAACAAATTTACCAATGAAAGGGCGCAAAACATGATTCATGAGGCGCATAAAGGTGGAGGGAGCGTTGGAAAGGCCAAAAGGCATGACCAGCCATTCATAGAGACCGAGTTTGGTCTTGAAGGCGGTCTTCCATTCATCACCCTCACACATGCGTATTTGATGGTACCCACTTTTAAGATCAATTTTTGAGAATATAGAGGAACCGCAAAGCTCATCAAGCATATCATCTAAACGAGGGATGGGGTGGCGATACCGGACGGTTATGGCGTTGATGGGGCGACAATCCATGCATAGGCGAAGAGTGTTGTCGTGCTTGGGCACCAAGATGACGGGCACGGCACACGGACTCAAGCTCTCGCGGATGTGTCCCATGGCGAGGAGTTCTTGGATTTGGCGCTCAATCTCCTTGGTCTCCTCAGGGTTGGTGCGGTATGGTGCGCGGTTCGGTAGCGGTGCGCCGGGTACAAGGTCGATGCGGTGCTCGATGCCGCGAAGAGGAGGAAGTCCCGGTGGCACCTCTTGAGGGAAGACATCTTCAAATTCCTGCAAAAGAGACATCAAAGGAGGAGGAAGGTTTGTGAAATCGTTAGTCTTAGAAACTTCACCCTTGCATATGAGCACATAGTGAAGTCCCGGTGGCACCTCTTGAGGGAAGACATCTTCAAATTCCTGCAAAAGAGACATCAAAGGAGGAGGAAGGTTTGTGAAATCGTTAGTCTTAGAAACTTCACCCTCCTTTGAGACATCAAAGGAAGAGGAGGAAGTCCCGGTGGCACCTCTTGAGGGAAGACATCTTCAAATTCCTGCAAAAGAGACATCAAAGGAGGAGGAAGGTTTGTGAAATCGTTAGTCTTAGAAACTTCACCCTTGCATATGAGCACATAGTGAAGGGTGGATGGGTTTTCACTCAATTCCCTCATCTCTCTTTTGGTGGCAAATAAAGCAAGATTGGTGGGCACTCTCTTTGAAGTGTCACTCGTATTTGGCTTGTGGCTCTCACTCACTTTTTGGTGGATCTCTCTCTCACCACTCTTCTCACTTGAAGAACCATCTTGTTGTGCACGAGCAATCGTCTTGGCGTTGTCGGCAATCACTTGACTTGGAGTCATGGGACGGAGGACGTAGGTCTTGTCGTTGCTCTTGAAGCTATAGTAGTTAGTCCTTCCATCATGCATAGCACCCTTGTCAAATTGCCATGGACGCCCAAGAAGTAGGTGACACACGGACATAGGTATAACATCACAATCAACCGTGTCTTCATAAGCGCCAATCTTGAAGGACACTTGCACCATGTGTTGTATCTTGACGGCGCCGGAGTCACTCAACCATTGGACATGGTATGGGTGTGGGTGCTTCTTGTACTTCAAGTTGAGCTTCTCACAAAGCTCCTTGCTCGCAAGGTTGTGGCAACTTCCACCATCGATGATGACCTTGATGGACTTCCCATTGATGCCCGCTCGTGTGTGAAACAAGTTGCACCTTTGGTCTTCTTCAACATGGACATTGGTGGTCAAAGTTCTTGTCACAACCAAGTTAGGGCTCGTGTCGCCATCACAAATTATCTCGGTGGGGTCTTCTTGCTCACTTTGCATGGCGGCAACTTTGGCATTGTACTCATCTTCACTCATAGACTCATACTCTCCGTTGTCGTTGACGATCATGACCTTCTTGTTGGTGCACTCAAAGGACTTGTGCCCTTGTCCTCCGCACTTGTAGCATTGCAAGAGTCTTGTGCCGGACGACGATCCTTGAGGTGCATTACTAGATGAAGGCGTCTTCTTGACGAGTTGAGGTGCTTGAGTGGAGGATGTAGAAGCTCTTGTCGTGCCTTTAGCTTGCTGATGACCCACAAGTATAGGGGATCGCAACAGTCTTCGAGGGAAGTAAAACCCAATTTATTGATTCGACACAAGGGGAGCCAAAGAATATTTGTAAGCCTTAACAGCGGAGTTGTCAATTCAGCTGCACCTGGAAACAGACTTGCTCGCAATAGTTTATCAGTAGCAACAGTTTTATAGCAGTAGCAGTAGTGAAATATCAGCAGCAGTGTAATAAAGACAGCAGTAATGATTATAGTAAACAGCAGGATTAAAATACTGTAGGCATAGGGATGGATGAACGGGCGCTGCATGGATAAGATAATTCATGTAATAAACAAGACAAGGCATTTGCAGATAATAATAAAACAGTATCCAAGTACTAAATAACCATAGGCATGTGTTCCGTATTTAGTCGTACGTGCTCGCAATGAGAAACTTGCACAACATCTTTTGTCCTACCAGCCGGTGGCAGCCGGGCCTCTAGGGAAACTACTGGTAATTAAGGTACTCCTTTTAATAGAGTACCGGAACAAAGCATTAACACTCCGTGAACACATGTGATCCTCATATCACAGCCTTTCCCTCCGGTTGTCCCAATTTCTGTCACTTTGGGGCCATTGGTTCCGGACAGCAATATGTGTATACAACTTGCAGGTAAGATCATAAAACAATGAATATCATCATGAATCAATAACATGTTCAGATCTGAAATCATGGCACTCGGGCCCTAGTGACAAGCATTAAGCATAACAAGTTGCAACAATATCATAAAAGTACCAACAACGGATACTAGGCACTATGCCCTAACAATCTTATAGCTATTACATGAACAATCTCATCCAATCCCTACCATCCCCTTCAGCCTACAGTGGGGATTTACTCACACATGGATGGGGGAAACATGGATGGTCGATGGAGAGGCGTCGGTGGCGATGATGGCGATGATCTCCTCCAATTCCCCGTCCCGGCAGGGTGCCAGAACGGAGTTTCTGATCCCCGAAATAGGGTTTTCGATGGCGGCGGAGTTCTGGATGTCTTCTGGAAAAGTGGTCGAACCCCCCGGCGTTTTTAGGTCGAAGTGATTAAGTAGTCCAGAGGGGAGCGTCGGGGGCTGGCCGAGGCAGCCACACCATAGGCTGGCGCGGCCATGGGCCTGCCGCGCCGCCCTATGGGGTGGGCCCCTCGTGGCCCACCTCCATCTGGCCTTCTGGCTCCGTGGGTCTTCTGGTAAAATAGGAGTTTGCGATCTTTTCTGGTGTTTTTCCCGAAAGTTGATTTTCTGCACAAAAATAAGACACCAGGGCAATTCTGCTGAAAACAGCGTTAGTCCGTGTTAGTTATATCCAAAATACACAAATTAGAGGCAAAACAATAGCAAAAGTGTTCGGGAAAGTAGATACGTTTTGGACGTATCAACTCCCCCCAAGCTTAGCTTATTGCTTGTCCTCAAGCAATTCAGTTAACAACTGAGTGCGATAAAAGAACTTTAACGAACACATTTGCTCATATGATGTAAATATCTCATTATATGGACAAATACTTAAGCAATTCATAATAAGATACATGCAAATAAGGTCATCTAATAGTTATGTCAATCATGAAAAAGATACCAACAAACTAATAATAGCAACATGAAACATATCTATCAGCAGGATTGTAATGCTCATAAAAAATATGATAAAGTGGTATCTCGCTTGCCCGAATTTGTGCAGCAAAACATAAATGCCCAGGCACCTCTGAAGTTCATGGGAAGACTAGAAGTAAAGATTATCAAAGATAAAAGCATCAAGGTTATACCACAGTTAATCATATTCTGGGACAAACATATTACACTAAGAATGACAATTATGCTCTCAAGAAGGTGCTCAAAGAAAAAGGATGGTGACTCAACATAAAAGTAAAAGATTGACCCTTCGCAGAGGGAAGCAGGGATTAACATGTGCTAGAGCTTTTCATTTTTAAAACAGAAGTAAAATTGTTTTGAGAGGTGTTTGTTGTTGTCAACGAATGGTAGTGGGCACTCCAACTACCTTGTCAACCAGACTTTCAAGAGCGGCTCCCATAAAGGACGTTATTTCTACCCAAGGGTAGATCATCCCTTTTCTCTTTTGTTTACACATGCAGTTAAAAACTGGTATCATTGCTTGACTGATTGGATCAGGGCAAAAATGTGAAGAGAATTAAGCGGTTGAAGTTGTAATTAATTGGGACTGGGCACCCCATTTGCCAGCTCTTTTTGCAAAATTATTGGATAAGCGGATGTATATGCCACTAGTCCATTGGTGAAAGTCTGTCAGGAGTAAATGACAAGGTTGAAAGATAAAACACCACATACTTCCTCATGAGCTATAAAACATTGACACAAATTGAGAAGTACTTTGAAGGTTTTAAAGGTAGCACATGAAAATTTACTTGAATGGTTTGAAATGCCATGCATAGGTATTTATGGTGGACACATTGGAATAACTTGGTTTTCAGGGTTTTGGAAGCACGAGCAGCATTCCCGCTCAGTACAAGTGAAGGCTAGCAATAGACTGGGAAGCGACAATCAAGAGAGCAAAACGTCATAATCATGCTTGCGACAGAATAAAATTAACGTAGGCATAAAAGTGATACAAGAACTCTGAAGCAAAGTAAATCATCAAGGCATAATTGACTTTTTGTTTTTCAGTCATATGCATGCGTGAGCATGTGCCAAGTCAATTCAAATGAATTATTCAGAGGAGGATACCACAATGTCATACCTATCTATGAATAGAACAATGCAAGCAAATAATTATGACATGCTACTCATTATTAATAAATTGGAGCTAATCATAAGAGAGCATGAACTACTAGACTTTCATTAAATGACATATACCTCACATGAACCAACTAAGCATGCTCACATGGATGAGTATATGTACAAAAATGAAAACAAATAGAGTTCATACCAGCCTCTCACCACAGTCGAGTTGTCGTAGATCGTCATTATTGCCTTTCACTTGTGTGGCTTGAATAATATGAAATGAAAACCAAGCTCCAACCACCGGAGACCGCTGAACTCCTTAATCAACTTTACAAAACCGAAGAAGAACAACAAATATTTTTGGTGTTTTCGAATTTGAAACAAGAACGAAAGAAAACAAGCAAACAAAGCAAAATCTTTTTGGATTTTTGAATAGCAAACCGAATTAAAAGCTAAGCAAACTAATACTAAATACTAAATAGATAAATAGAGAGAAACAACAAAAATTTTTGGTCTTTTTGTGTTTTGGAAGGCAGGAATAAACAACAAGAAACAAAAAGAAAGAGAAGGAAAGAAAGAAAATCGAAACATGGATATACAAAGTACCAACATGATATGATATGTAAATGAGTGTGATGTCGGTGTACCTCCCCCCAAGCTTAGGCTTTTGGCCTAAGTGGAGATCAACCCCATCGAGAATCAGGGTTCCACGCCGATGGGTCAAACATGGTATAATCATAGCCAGGCCCCTGAGCTGAAGAAGAAGAAGCTGAAGGCTCCACGTGCCCAGAATACTGGTATGAAGAGCTTCCTGCGTCGGATGACCGGTCGAGGAGGTTCTCGGCCCCTTCCATGCCATCCCCTTCGTGGTGGCCATACTTCTCTATGTATCCATCAAGTTCCTCTTCTGTGATCGACCAACTCGTCCTGGAATCAAGGTTAAACAAAACAGGTGCAGGCAATCCAACTAGCCTTTCAGATTTAATTACTCTCCACGTTCTCTTGAAAAAGGTTATTTCATAGGATAGGTTATTTGGGCCAGACCAATTAGAAACAAAGTTATGTTTAATCATGGAAGTAATATCAAGTTTTTCTATAGAGAGCTGAATATCAAGATGGTGAGGTCCTACTCCATGCAAGGCTAGCAAACGAGAAGCAATTAGACCCCCACAAATCCCTCCTTTATCACGATTAGTAGCAAGTCTAAAAGCTATCAAAGCACCCAAATTATAAGTTCTATCACGCTTCAATGCAGCAGCTAAAAAGACCAAATCATGGATAGATAACTTATTTGCATTTTTCCTAGCAAGAACGCACTTGGTGATAAAGTAAGCAAAGTAACGAATAGAAGGGAGTTGGATACTTCGAATTTTACCACTCTCCTCTGAGAAGCTTCTCCCTTGGCAGATTTCCTTATATAGGTCCAATAGTGGTGATGGTTGCTCCCTTATCTTCCCTCGCGATCCCCACTGTGGTATTCTAATGGCTGCACAAAAATCATCAAAGGGCAAATCGACAGCCTTATTATAGATTTTATATCGAACCATGGGGTTAGGTAGGGAATAATCGAACTTAAAGTCCTGCACCACTGACATGGTTAGTTTAGCATATTGATAAGGTTCACCAACAACAAAATCTTCTAACCCTGCATTAGAGATTAGAGTTTGAACATCTTGTAATATTCCTGCACTTTTCATGAAATCGGTGCATGGGTAGTAAGAAGGGAATACACCCTCTTCACGGTGGACTCTCATGACTTCATGCACCTCCAATTCATGTTGGTGGAGTTGGTGTTCATTCCATTCCATTTTCTGAAATTTTTCAACAAACATTATAAAAGTTGATTTTAAGACATAAAAATGAGGGGAACTACTATAGGAACTTGGTAGAGTGCTAAACATGCATCAAAACTAATTTTTACAACTTAGAACAAGCATGCAAACTCACTTAACATGTCACCTACAGCAGCAAAATACTCAAGATATACTCAACTAAACAAAATTCTACTTGGATAATCGGAGGAGTCACATACCGGAGAGCAAATGCCCCAAATCTCAGCAACAAAGATGGGCTGAGCAAGGAGATCGAAAATCACGAGCAAGAACAGCAAGAAACTCGGGTTTGAGCAATGGTGGTGTGTTTTCCCGTGGAAGAGAGTGGAGTGGTAGGTGAGTGAGTGAGTGGGGGGCCAGGTGGGGCCCACACCACAGGGCGGCGCGCCCCCTGCCTCTGCCGCGCCGGCAGGTGGGGTGCAGCCCTGGGGTGCCCCACTGGTCAGCCCCAGGCACTCCCAGGTTGCATTTTGAAAAATAGGACCAGTGGTATAATTTTTGTAAATTTTTGAAAACTTTCAAAAAGCAAATTTTCTGGGTGTTAAAACAATTATTTCAGGGCAGAAAAAAGGTTTTAAGAATTTACAAAACTAAACCCTCTTGCAAAACAAATAGTACTACAGTAAGTAAAACAAGTGTGGAGAAAGAAATGTTGTTTAGCTCCTCCATGCATTTAAAATATACTTGTTAACAAGGTTGATCAAGTCTTGCCACCAAATAATTTTATATGACATGAGAAGAAATAAACCTCAAATCAATCATGTTACCTTATATTGTATTGATATGGATCCAATCATAATATTTTGATATCCTTCTTTAGGCTCATATAAAGGGCAATCAATACTTCCCACCTTGATGGTTTTCAAATTAGAAATTGTATTAACTCCATATACTTTATCAATCTTCTTGGGAAAATAAACAGTATGTTCCTTGTCATCAACATTGAAAGTAACTTTTCCTTTATTGCAATCAATAACAGCCCCTGCAGTGTTAAGAAAAGGTCTTCCAAGAATAATAGACATATTATCATCTTCAGGCATTTCCAACACAACAAAATCAGTTAATATCAAGCAATTATTAGCAACTTGAACAGGAACATCCTCACATATACCAACAGGAACAGCAGTAGATTTATCAGCCATTTGCAAAGATATTCAGTTGGTATCAATTTATCTAAATAAAGTCTCTTGTAAAGAGAAAAAGGCATAACACTAACTCCTGCTCCCAAATCACATAGAGCAGTTCTGACATAATTATTCTTGATGGAACAAGGAATGGTTGGTATACCTGGATCTCCAAGCTTCTTAGGAACCTTGCCATTGAAAGAGTAATTAGCAAGCATAGTGGAAATCTCCTCATTAGGAATTTTCCTTTTGTTAGAAACAATATCTTTCATATACTTTGAATAAGGAGGCAATTTAATAGCATCAGTCAAAGGGATTTGCAAGAACAAAGGTTTCATCCAATCACAAAATTTATTATAGTGTTCTTCTTCCTTTGATTTGAGTTTCTTAACAGGAAAAGGCATTTGCTTTTGAACCCAAGGTTCTCTTTCATTACCATGTTTCTTAGCAATGAAATCTTCTTTAGTGTACTTTTTGTTCTTAGCATGCTTTTCAGGTTCATCTTCAACTTCTTCTTTATCAGAACATCATCTTATCATTATCTTTATCATGTTCATTACCACTTTCAGTTTCAGCATCAGAAATAGAAATACTATTAGGATCATTAACAGGTTCAGAAGATTCTACAACAGTTTTATGTTTCTTCTTCTTTTTCTTAGAAGGAGCACTAGTTTCTTTAGTTCGTTGAGAATCTTGTTCAACTCTTTTGGGATGCCCCTCAGGATATAGAGGATCCTGAGTAGAAACACCACCTCTAGTTGTTACTTCATAAACATGTTTCTCTTTGGAAGTATTTTTTAACAAGTCATTTTGCACTTTAGTGAGTTGATCAATTTGAGTTTGAACCATATGAAAATGTTTAACAAGCATCTTAACATCATTGGAGGTTCTCTCCACAATATCATGCAATTTACTAATAGCTTGAGAATTTTCCATTAAATGATTCTCTACTCTCATATTAAAATTATCTTGCTTAACAACATAATTATCAAATTCATCTAGACATTGATCAGGAGGTTTTGAATAAGGAATATCTCCTCTATCAAAGCGTTGAAGAGAATGTACCTCAATTGTGGATGAAGGAGGAATTATCTTACATAAATCTTCTATGGGTGGTAGATTCTTCACATCTTCAGATTTAATACCCTTCTCTTTAAGAGATTTCTTGGCTTCCCTCATATCTTCATCATTAATTCAATATACCCCTCTTCTTCAATATTGGTGCTGGAGTTGGTTCAGGTGTAGTCCAATCATCATGATTTTGGCTTATTCTAGCCATTAATTCTTCAGCTTCGTCTGGAGTTCTTTTCCTGAAAACACAACCAGCACAACTATCCAGGTATGCCCTAGACTCAATGGTTAGTCCACTATAAAATATATCAAGTAAATCATGCTTTTCCAAATCATGTCCAGGCCGAGCTCTAATAAGAGAGCAAAACCTAGCCCAAGCTTCAGGCAATTTCTCTCCATCTTCCTGATCAAAACTATAAATTTTCTGCAAAGCAATATGTTGAGCACTAGCAGGAAAATATTTTCGAAAGAAAACATCAAGCAAACACTTTGGACTATCAATAGAATCAGGAGGCAAATTGTTATACCAAGTTTTAGCATCATCCTTTAATGAGAAAGGAAAAATTTTAGCAACAAAATAAGTACGCATCTTGATATCATCAGAAAACAAGCTACTCAAAGTAGAAAGCTCATTAAAGTGCTCTACAGCACTCTCTTTTTCAGTACCACAAAAAGGTGTTTTCTCAACAATAGATATATGAGATAAATCAAGAGAGAAATCATAATCCTTATCCTTAATGTTTATAGGAGATGTGGCAAATTTAGGATCAGGAGACAGTTTGTATCTAACAGCATGTTGTGCAAGAAGCTTTTTAATGTCACTTGCACTAGTAGTAGCATTACATTTTTCAATAAAATCATCATCAAGCTCCACATATTCTTCATCAGGATCATCACTAGAGTGTTCAACAGACTCAGGTGAATTAACAGGTGTAACAGCATTTTCATTAGGATTTTCAGCATTTTCAATTTGTCTAGACCTAGCAATTGTAGCATCTAGAAAAGGACCTAATGAACCATTCTCATCAAGCACAGTAGAAGCATCATCAAAATTATCAGAGGAATTTTCAGATTCAGCAGAAGTACCAACACGTGAAGCTTGTGGTGGTGAAACAAGTTGACTTATCACAGATGGTGAATCAAGAGCAGCAGAGGTACTCAGAGTTGTACCTTTTCTTGTAGTGGATGGCAATATGGCGACTTTAGCATCGCGAGGTTTACCCATGATGGAGGATTTGCAGCGAACAATATCAATTCAGGTGAACTTGCAAATAAAGCTATGCTCCCCGGCAACGGCGCCAGAAAATAGTCTTGATGACCCACAAGTATAGGGGATCGCAACAGTCTTCGAGGGAAGTAAAACCCAATTTATTGATTCGACACAAGGGGAGCCAAAGAATATTTGTAAGCCTTAACAGCGGAGTTGTCAATTCAGCTGCACCTGGAAACAGACTTGCTCGCAATAGTTTATCAGTAGCAACAGTTTTATAGCAGTAGCAGTAGTGAAATATCAGCAGCAGTGTAATAAAGACAGCAGTAGTGATTATAGTAAACAGCAGGATTAAAATACTGTAGGCATAGGGATGGATGAACGGGCGCTGCATGGATAAGATAATTCATGTAATAATCAAGACAAGGCATTTGCAGATAATAATAAAACAGTATCCAAGTACTAAATAACCATAGGCATGTGTTCCGTATTTAGTCGTACGTGCTCGCAATGAGAAACTTGCACAACATCTTTTGTCCTACCAGCCGGTGGCAGCCGGGCCTCTAGGGAAACTACTGGTAATTAAGGTACTCCTTTTAATAGAGTACCGGAGCAAAGCATTAACACTCCGTGAACACATGTGATCCTCATATCACAGCCTTTCCCTCCGGTTGTCCCAATTTCTGTCACTTTGGGGCCATTGGTTCCGGACAGCAATATGTGTATACAACTTGCAGGTAAGATCATAAAACAATGAATATCATCATGAATCAATAACATGTTCAGATCTGAAATCATGGCACTCGGGCCCTAGTGACAAGCATTAAGCATAACAAGTTGCAACAATATCATAAAAGTACCAACAACGGATACTAGGCACTATGCCCTAACAATCTTATAGCTATTACATGAACAATCTCATCCAATCCCTACCATCCCCTTCAGCCTACAGTGGGGATTTACTCACACATGGATGGGGGAAACATGGATGGTCGATGGAGAGGCGTCGGTGGCGATGATGGCGATGATCTCCTCCAATTCCCCGTCCCGGCAGGGTGCCAGAACGGAGTTTCTGATCCCCGAAATAGGGTTTTCGATGGCGGCGGAGTTCTGGATGTCTTCTGGAAAAGTGGTCGAACCCCCCGGCGTTTTTAGGTCGAAGTGATTAAGTAGTCCAGAGGGGAGCGTCGGGGGCTGGCCGAGGCAGCCACACCATAGGCTGGCGCGGCCATGGGCCTGCCGCGCCGCCCTATGGGGTGGGCCCCTCGTGGCCCACCTCCATCTGGCCTTCTGGCTCCGTGGGTCTTCTGGTAAAATAGGAGTTTGCGATCTTTTCTGGTGTTTTCCCGAAAGTTGATTTTCTGCACAAAAATAAGACACCAGGGCAATTCTGCTGAAAACAGCGTTAGTCCGTGTTAGTTATATCCAAAATACACAAATTAGAGGCAAAACAATAGCAAAAGTGTTCGGGAAAGTAGATACGTTTTGGACGTATCACTTGCGGAGAAGCTTGAGTTGGTGAAGGCGTTGATGAAGAGGGCTTGTTGGCGAAGAATGCCTTTGTCTTTTTGTAGTTGAGCTCTTCAAGCACGTGACGCTCGGCCTTTGTAGCTTGATGCACTAGCTCAACCAACGAGGCATAGGGTTGGAACTCCACGATCTTCTTGATGGGATAGTTGAGGCCGTTCATGAAGCGAGCCATGGATTGCTCTTCATACTCGTCGACATTGGCTCTCATCATGGAGATTTCCATCTCCTTGTAATACTCATCAACGGACTTCAAGACTTGCTTCAATTCTTGCAACTTCTTGTACAAATCGCGAGTGTAGTGGCTTGGCACGAAGCGCTTGTGCATTGCCTCCTTCATGGCCACCCAAGTGTTGATTGGTTCTTGGTGGTTGGCGAGGCGTGCATCTTGGAGTTGTTCCCACCACAAGAGAGCATATTCCTCAAACTCCATGGATGCTAAGGCAACCTTCTTCTTGTCGGAGAAGCATTGCACACGGAAGATCTTGTCAACTTTTAGCACCCAAGAGAAGTAGGCTTCCGGGTCACTCTTGCCGAAGAACTTGGGTATGTCGAAGCGCATGTTAGTCAAGTCATCATAGGTGTCGCGATTGGCACCACGTGGGAATGCACGTCCACGTCTCCTTTGGTTGAGCCCATCACCATGATGTTGGCTTGACTCGGTGTCGCTTGACTCGGGATGGTGATGTTGGGGAGGATCATGCGGAAGTTCTTGGTGAGGACGAGGAACATTGCGAGGATGGTTCTCTTGTTGAGGCGCGGGTTGCTCGTCATTGTTCGCATTGCCATGATTACGATTGCGTGGTCGTGGAGGATGACGGGGATGACGTCCTTGTTCCACAAAGTCATTAGCACCCGGGACACCATTGCCATTAGCTAATGGGTCATGAGGAGCACGATGTTGCGGTGGTGGTGAGGGAACGCGCTCGTGACGATCATCATGTTGGATAGGTTGCTCGATATGCGCATTGGCATTGTTCACGTTTTGATGAAGATGTTCATGAGCGTCATGCCTTGGGTCATGTTGATGTTCTTGAGGCGCATTAGCGTTGTTCACATTTGGAGAGGGAGGACGGTTGCCATCATGGTGAAGATCATGGTCGTCGGGCCTTGGAACTTCTTGGCGTGGTTGTTGCGGTTGTTCGGGGCGGAAGCCATGACGTCCATGATGCGAGTTTGACGACCTTGAGTGACGACTTGAGCGTGACGAAGAAGAAGAGTGACGACGCCCAAGGTTGGCGATGTTTTCGTTTAGCCGCTCCAAGTTCGCATTGATCGCATCGAAGCTAGCATCGTGAGCTTGGAGGCGGCGCTCGTAGCGGCCTAAGCCATCACGAACAAGATGTCGAAGTCCGACGAACTCGGTTTGGGTGACGTAGCCATGATCACCTCTTGGTCCACCGTGGATCTCCTCGCCCGAGCTTACACTTTCGGTTGTACTTCCCCTAAACATCTTCACAAGATCAAGTGAGATATGGTAAAGAAAGAACAAAGGACAAACTAAATCTCAAGAATAAAGGGACTTGAGAGGAGAGAATCCGGTTCTAACACCCACACACACACTTATGAGGATAGGTAGGTATGAAGTGGCAACGGGAAATCAAGCAAACTCGGCGAAAAGCATATTGTCAAAGGTAGTGAAAATCCACAATGACCAAATCACCAAAGAACACCAACCACAAAGTATAAGGAAACACACACAAAAGCGAATAATGAGGTTGTGCGACCAAAGGGCGAGCACTCGAAGACGAAAAGAACCTAGCGAAGACTACGTGCTCAATTGTCAACACAACGCACGAGGGACGCTAGTTCAATTGCTTGAGTGGGCAACGGATTTGCACAAGTGTCGGACCCTCACACTCACTTTGGCGGTTCACTTTGTCGCAACCTACAAGGAATGGTTCTTGGCACCACGTGATTCTTTTTCTTTTCTTTTTCTCTTTTTTTTTTTTTGATTTTTGATTTTTGACGATGATTCCTTCAACTTTTGCTAGTGCAAAGACCTCTACTCGATACACACTCGCCGATATTTTGAGACACTCACTCGGAACAACACAAGTGCAATGCCCGCAATATAAACGAACTAGTCCGATAGGTTAAGTTTCGCAAAAGGAAGAAGGGCTCACAACGGATCACTATGACGGGGGAGAGTCGAGTCCTTGGCGGCGTCGTCGCTTGGCGTTGAAGAAGTCGCTGCGGAAGTTTGTCGATGTTGATCACACCCAAAAAGGACTCAACAACAAAGAGGAAATGCCAAAACGAACCGAGGAAAAAGGGCGAAAAATGGCTTTTTCTGCCTAGCCGGCATGGGAGCCGGTTTTGTCCGGGCTGGGAGCCGGCTGCCTCTGCAGGGTGGCCGGTTTCTGGGCCGGTTCAGCCGGGCTGGGTGCCGGGCAGACAGTTTTTCGAGATTTGCTCGATTTTGGGCGGAAAAAGCAACTAGAAATCCTCGATTTCGTGGGGAAATTGGCAAAATTAAGTCTAGGCAACGCAAACAAGGGTGGAGGTGGTCCTAAAGCAACAGATCTGTGGACCAAAACTACCAAAAACTCAGCAAATCGACCAAATCGCTCGAATCCAAAATGACTATTTTTGGTGGAAATTTTCAATTTCTCAAGAACAAGAAATTTTTTTTTGGGGAAAACGGTGGAAACACAAGTCAAATCCGTGGCAACCTAGAGAGATATTGATGCATGGTGATGTGTCACATGTTCAAAACCTTGAGAGTGCTCTAGAAAGAGAGAAAGATGAAGTATTGGTAAAAGAGGATTTTATCAAGGCATGGATATACTGTCATGAGCAGAGGATGAGACTCGTGTATGGAAGGAGCATGGTGCTGCCGCTGGTTCCACCATCAGGACTTCGTCGTCTTTCTCTTTCTTCATGCAGTATTACAGATGGAGCTTTAGCTGTTTGCCTTGATGGCCTGCCTTCACTGAAAAGTTTGTCCTTACAAGGTATTATGACTCTAACTGCACTTCCTTCAGAAGAGGTCCTTCAGCATTTGACAGAACTTGCCAGCTTGTACATCTATTCTTGCTGGTGTCTCAGGTCATTAGGGGGCTTACGAGCTTGTACCTCTCTTTCACGTGTTACATTGATTTCCTGCCCTTCTTTACAGTTGGCATGTGGAGCAGAATGTTTGCCATTATCCCTTGAGATCCTCAATATACGGAATTGTGTGCTGGCAGCTGACTTCCTCTGTACTGACTTGCCACGCATGAATGACATGTTAATAATCAATTGCAGAAGCACCGCATGCTTGTCTGTTGGTAGTCTCACCTCTGTTAAATCAATCAGACTGCGTGACATGCCAGATTTGTGTACGCTCGAAGGATTGTCTTCTCTGCAACTTCTCCGTGGAGAATTGATTGATGTTCCTCAACTGACTCCTGAGTGTATCTCACAGTTTCGAGTCCAGTTCTCACTCGACGTTAGCAGTCCTGTAATACTCAACAGCATGCTCTCGGCTGAAGGTTTCACAGTTCCAGCAGAGCTCTCTCTTCACAGATGCAAGGAACCACTCGTTTCATTGGAAGAATCCAGAAATTTCACATATGTCAAGGGTCTGACATTCCGTGATTGTCAAATGATTTCCCTGCCAACAAATCTGAAGCGCTTCTCCAATCTGGATAATCTCCACATCTATGATTGTCCAAACATATCATCTTTACCAGATCTGCCATCCTCCCTCCAGCATATACGCATAGGGAGATGTGAGCTATTGAAGGAGAGCTGCCGAGCACCTGATGGAGAAAGTTGGCCAAAGATCGCGCATATCCGCTGGAAGGACATTCTTTGAAGCAAATAAACGGAAAGGTAAATTAGCTCCCGTCGGCCACCTTTGCACTCTCAAAGATGTATATCTGTATATGCATTTAGTTACCTTTTTATGTTTCAAATACTCGATTGCTTCCTTCATTCGTTTTCTTCATTCAAATTAATGGCAGGACATGGATGTGTGCCCTGCTGCAGCAACCTGTTACGAGGTGGGAGCGCCTCTAGTTGTCTGTCTCCTACTTCAGCGGTCGTTCCTCCTGTGTTAATTATCATGGCATGAGTGAGCAGTATGGTGATGCGTCCACTCTAATCAGTCCTAGCGATAGCCGATAACTATTATTTTGCTGGTGAGTTTCTTGGAAACTTGTAATCCTGTCGCACTTATCACGTAGGTTTATTTTCAGCAAATAAAATCGGACCATGCAGCGTGAGGCTTGTTCACGTCTTGGCCGAGATTAATTAGTAGCTAGGTAGCTTTTGCACGTTGCTACTTGCTACAACTAGCTCGTGGGATGGCACGAGCAGCGGCTGTAACGGGGTAGCGTTGGGCGTGGTCAAGGGATGTGGGATGGCACGTCGCTTGGTCATGTCGCAAGTTTAGGATCAATCTGTTAGTTTGTTAAGCTGTTAAATAAACGAGAAACGGAAAAGGCTGTAGATGTTCCCGCAGCGCAAAACCTCTTCCCGCTACAACAGAGGTAGATATTGTGTTGTTGCTATGAGTACCTGAAGAATGATCTGTGTTAAAGAAGTTACTAAGATGTATATATGTGTGGCTAGACGTTTCCTCTGGCTTTGTTTCGAGCGACTGTGTTGTGACTATCCAAATCAAATTGTCTAATACAGTAACCTCCGTTTGAAATTAGATGTCGCTGAAATGGATGTATCTAGACATATTTCAATGCTGGATACATCCATTTCAACGTCAACTAATTCCGAACGGAGAGAGTAGAAAAGTTGTTTCTCTACGAGGGACCGACCGCTATCGTCCCTGTAATTTGCCTTGCAAGTTAATTTCTTGAAAAATACCTGCCTTTATTTGTATAGCTTGTACTCCTCCATTCACAATTATTAAGATGTTTACCCATAAAAAAAAAGATATTTGATTTTTTTTCTAAATCAGATGTATATAGACGCATTTTAGTGTATTTGTTCGTTCATTTCAGTCCATATTAAAAATATTCAAAACATCTTATATTTATAGACGGAGGAAGTAATATATAGCGCCAAAAGGAATGCATAAAACATGATGAGCAAACACCCGTTTCGATCTACATTCTTTTGTGTATTACTAGTTAATTGCACATGCGTTACAACGGGGCATACCTATATCTGAGTGGCTCAACAACAATAGTCCAGTAAACCTCTCCTCTTCGCTCTTCCTCTCTATATAACTTCCTCTCCCCCTTCCTCCCACCCTCTTTCACTCCGCCATCAGAGGAGACGGACATGGATGTCAAGCGTGTTGCACGGATAGGGTTGGGGATGGGAGAGGAATATGGGACCCCCCCCCCCCCCCAAATAAAGATTCTCCCCTAAAATTTGTTTAAATCAACATCATTCCTTGTTTATCTCAATGCATATATTCAAATTTCCTAAATTTATGAAATGACATTATTTGATAGCACCCTCCCTCTCCTTGCTCAACCAAATCGACAGCCAATCTCTCTTCTTCCTCCCAAATCGAACAACAACCCCTACACCGTCGACCAGCACATCCAATAATCCACCACGCATATCACCGTCCAAACACATCGATACACGATTGCACCACCACCCCCCGCTCTCTCTCTCTCTCTCTCAACCACCTCACCCCTACCCCTCCCCGCCTCTTTCTCCATCGCCCCGCCCCCGCCCTATGACTGCCTGTTGATGACCCACAAGTATAGGGGGTGTATCGTAGTACTTTCGATAAATAAGAGTGTCGAACCCAACGAGGAGCAGAAGGTGCTGACAAGGAGTTTCGGTGAAGGTTTCACTGTAAATACTAGCAGACAAGTTTTTAGGGGTCTTTGATATTGCAGGTAAATAAAATGCGAGTAAGTAAAAGACAGTAATAATAATTGCAGCAAGTGGCCCAATCCTTTTTACAGCAAAGGACAAGCCGGTTGGTTTACTTATGATGACCAAATGTTCTTGAGGACACACGTGATTCTAGTCAAGTGCTTTTGCTTCACATAGTTGATTAATCTTCATTGTTTTGATAAATGTTGTGTGGGTGAACCTATACTAATGCACCGCCCTTACTTGGACTAATACATACTTGTGATTATACCCCTTACAAGTATCCGCAGTTATAAGAAAGTAATTAAGATAAATCTAACCACAGCGTTAAACTCTAAGATCCTACGCTCCCTTATGCACCAGTATACTGGCGGGGGTTTAGGTTTCTGTCACTCCGGCAACCCCACAATTAGCAACCAAATACACAATGCATTCCTCTAGGCCCATAAAGGTGAAGTGTCATGTAGTCGACGTTCACACGACACCACAATATATGACAATTGTAGATGCCCTATTTTTTAAAATATAGTTACACATCCAACCTTATATACTTTTTAAAAAATGTATCAGGAGTAGAATTGGACCCAACATGATAATAATATGTATGGAGCCCAAGATATGGTGCAATAATGCCCAATTGTCATTCTTATTGACATTATTGCACCGCATTCGGTCTATATCTCTTCCGGCAATATTTGTTTCATAATTGTTTTTAAAAAAGATTGTGCCAAAAAATACAATTACTACATGGTTGGGAGAAGTGAATTGGTTGGATCTCAACTGATTGAGCCCACAAGGATCATTCAGCCCATATTTCATTTTCTTGCCAAGGATAAATTGCCTTGATCAAATGTACAACTTGTTCTGTACTATGACACTGTAAGGCCCATATCCATTGTTGTCATTGTTGCATCGCTGCTATCTGTCGGTTCATGTCAAGATTCTGCATTCACATATAGTAGCAGACAAGTGATGACAACGATCACTGCTGAGCTGTGGTCAAACTTACTATTTAAGTTTGGCACTGTCTGACTTGTTTGAACTAATCTGTTTGACCAGAAGGAGCTGACAGTAGCATTTATTGGACAGAATAGTCAAAGAAAAACCTTTAAAAAATAGTCAATGAAACAAGGATGCCTGAGAAAATCTTGCCAAAGAATAGTCCATGAACCACGGATACCTCAGTAAATTTTTGCAAAGGTTCAAGTATTTTGTACAAAATTCACATCAAGTCACTAACCATGTTTTTTACTGATCAATGTAGAGTTTACTTTGATCTTTCCATCACAAAAAAATTCAATGTCATATGATCCGTGCAACTAAACTGACATTGTTTCTCTGGAAAAAATTATCAGCTGCTGCTCGAGGAGAAGTACCTAAGCTCAGAACAGCGCTTGGTGCCGGAGCGGTACCGGACCAAGGCGGAATTCTACGTGTGTTCCAACATGAACAAGAACCCGGGCGGCGCCGCCCGTAACGCGCCGCGCACCCCCGCCGGCCTCCTCTTCATCTGCCGCTGGAACAACCTCCAGTACACAACGAATGCGGCCTTCCTCCTCACCGTCCACGCCGACCTCCTCGCTGCCCTCGGCGAGCCCCTTCGCTGCCTCCCCGACGACGCCGACACCTCGGATACGGGTGGCGACACGGCAGCAGAGGTGGTCGTCCCCGCGGCCGAGGTGCTGGCATTCGCCAAGTTCCAGGCGGACTATATCCTGGGCACCAACCCGGCGGAGACGAGCTACCTGGTCGGGTACGGCCAGCGACAAATGCACCACCGCGCGGCGTCCACGGCCGGCGTCCGTGAAGCAGGAGAAGGGCTTCATCGGATGCGCGCAGGGGTTCGACGACTGGTACAGCGCCGGCGGGGACAACCCGCACGACCTCGTCGGCTGGCCCGACGGGGAGGACAGGTTCACCGACCATCGCGGCGCGTACATGCAGACCCAGGCATGCACGTACAACACGGCGCCCATGGTCGGGGTCTTCTCCAGGTTCATGGAGAATTGGAGATCCAGACGCAACAAGACCTGTGATTAAGCTCGTGATGCATGGTGTTGCGCGTTCAGTATAGGAGGATCATTAATTGAATAACTGAGAAAATGGAGAGAAAAAAGAGGAAAAGTGATTTTTTTTTTCTTTTCTTTATAGTAGATGGGTGGATTTGTACATTCTTTTTGCTGGTTGGTGATTCATAGAGGGTTTTTAATTTTTTTTCTCATCATATAGGAATGGAATTTCAAGAAAAAGGAACGAGGATTGACTTTGCATTGACCAGAAAAAAAAGAGATTCGAGTTTGCATTGACCATCAACAGAAAACGGCCCGCAGTGCAGTTTCTCTCTGCATCGCCGCGAAATTTCCCCAGAATCACCACACGGCCGCACCGCACAGTGCGGTTGATGGCAGCATTCGAGAATCAAAGACGAGGTGTCTTTGGCGAAATGCCGATTCCATGGTCGGTCGCGCCTCCGTGCGCGTCGCCTCACCTCTCAGCGCGCGCGTGGCGTGCGTGCAGGGGTCGGCGCGCGCGCAAGGTGTTCGGCGTAATGACCTCGTCGCTTGCACACATCTGTGCAGTTCTGCAGTGCCGACATGCCAAGTGAGACCGGCCGGGGTCAAGGGCAGTAGACTGACTCCACTCTTTGGATGCCTGCTGCCGTCCAATGGCTGAGTGGTTGGTGGCGTCTTGAGTCTCTTGACGCATGAACTCGTAGGGATTGCGCGTGAAGACCTCGCCTCAGAGTCTCCGAAGGCGGGGAGGATGTAGGGATTGCGCGTGAAGACCTCGCCTCAGAGTCTCCCAAGGCGGCGCCGGCCGTGCTGTCTTGTCCTGGCCAGGTACGTGGTCGCCGTGCATCTGTGGGGCTCAAAATCTGAAATTGTTGGCAGTATGGTAATTGTGAAAGTTGATAGCTAGTGGCAGAACAAAGGAGAAGCAGCCACTATCTAATGTCAAGAGAGGAATCATAGTGTGAATTGCAAAAGTTGGAAGAATGTGCTAGCTAGCTGTACCGTTTCCATTGGTGTAACGCGTACTCAGTTATCATGACAAAAAGAAAACGGAAAAAATTCTGTTGCATTGACTTGCTTGACTAGAACAGTAATAAGCATGTACAAGTAGTATTTGTTAGCCCCATGTACATATAAATGCCATAGTTCTGTTGCTTAGTGCACTGACTTGCTTGACTGCTTCACCCCTTGGCTAGAAGGCTCTAGTTTTGCTCACAGGATCGAACAAGAATCATGAATCTACGTGTTGCAGTTCTATTCTTCATCTTTCAGTTTATCCATGGCCAGCCTGATCATCTAGGTGCGTTGCCCTTCATTCTTATTTCTTACTGCTCTTTCTGTTCAGAAAACACGCTATTAGAAGCACCTGGAATGATCAGAAGTACCATCCAAAGAATTATTTTCATGCTGGTGATGCACCCATTTATGATGCATCGATTGTATTTTGTTGATGGAAATCGTTTTCACTATGTTGCTGATAGAAATATTTTTGACTAGTATTTTGTTTCCAGGTTTCATAAGCATCGATTGTGGTATCCCGGTGAACACTACCTACCAAGATCCCATTACGAATATAACATATGTATCAGACTATGGTTTCATCGCCCCAGGAGAAAACCGCAACATCTCCTCAGATTACATAAATCAATCACTGGAGAAACGCCATGTCAATGTCCGTTTCTTTCCACATGGCTCAAGGAATTGCTACACCCTGAGGTCCTTGGTGACAGGAAACAGGTACCTTATTCGTGCCTCCTTTTACTATGGAAACTATGATGGCCTCGATAAACCTCCCGTCTTTGATCTTTACCTGGGAGCAAACTACTGGCATGAAGTTAATTCTGGTGGTGCAAGATCAGTTAATTTGATGGACATCATAGTTTTGTCTCGTACTGATTACCTGCAAATTTGTTTGGTAAACAAAGGGAGTGGAACTCCGTTTATATCTGGGTTGGATTTAAGGTCACTGAAAACCACTCTTTACCCAGAGGTAAATGCAAGCCAATCGCTTGCGCTGATTAATTCTAATCGATTCCACATGGGCCCCGCAGATAATACAAGCATCAGGTTAGTTTTCGACTTAAAATTCTTGCAATCAAATTTTACTTTGAAAATATGTGTTATCTCTATCTTGATCGATAGAAGTAAATTTTTAGTGGCTGAGCATCTTGATGACTAAATGAGAAAGACCGTAACTGCTGCTCTTAAACTCATATTGTATTTACTTTCGGCAAAGAGATGGTTGCTTTGACTCTAATAAATTCAATGAACTATAACACTACATAAACAGATGTATTTCACGTGTCGAAACAGGTACCCCTCCGATCCCCATGACCGCATCTGGTCGACGTATGGCGCAATTCCGAACGGTAGAGAGATATCTACAACATCTGTCATTAAAAATAACCTCAGCGGTATCTACGATGTGCCATCATCTGTTATCCAAAATGCAGTAACTGTTAATGGCTCAAGAATTGATTTCTCATGGGATCCATCTGATCCATCGGTGGACATAAGCTCCAACTACTTCTTCGTTTTCTACTTTGCTGAGCTGCAGAATGTAACCAGCAATGCGGTTCGGCAGTTTGATATCATTATCGGTAACAAGACATGGAACACACAACCGTATACGCCAACATTCCTATTTGCCAGTTATTTGTCCGGCATAGTACATGGGATGGAAAATTATAGTGTCTCACTTGTTGCTACAAAAAATGCAAAGCTGCCTCCTATCCTCAATGCCATGGAGATGTACTTGGTGAAACCAATAACTGAGGTTGCAACTGATCCGGGAGATGGTATGAATTCACTGATGCAGTATTAGTACGACATAGGGTACAAAATAAGCTAGTTACAAAGTTAAGGGGCTTGTCTACTTTACAATAGAAAAAAGTCCACTTCCAGTTACAAACTTGTGGACACATCGTATCCACGTCAGCCAAATCCACTTGTGGAGCTACCTGAGGTTGAAAATTTATGGTTTCAACAATTTGTGGTTGCAATTCAAACGGTTCTACAATATAAACGTTGAAAATTAAATTTTGCCAAGTTCAGGGTTGCCAAGTAGACCTCCTCTTTGCAATATGAAATGTATTGATAGTTTCCTAGCTGTTTTTTTTCGCATTTGAGGTGTATTAGTATCTTAAAGCTTGCCTGCTTACCTGTTTGCTGTGTATTGGCTTAACAATCTCATTGTCCTTGTAAACCAGCTAAAGCCATGATGGCCATCCAAGAAAATTTTGGTGTGAAAAAGAACTGGATGGGTGATCCATGTACTCCAAAAGCTTTCATATGGAGAGGATTAACCTGCTCATATCCTCCAGCAGATCCCTCTGAAATAACAGCAATGTAAGTTTTCCAACTATGTTTGAATGAATTAAAGTTAATCAGGTGTTAACTTGTTTGAGTATTTTGATATTTGGACTTTTTGACAAGAGAAGCTAACTGTTCTGGATTACTTTTTGTGGCAGAAACCTATCTTCCTTTGGGTTAGTTGGTTCCATCTCTACGAATTTTAGAGACCTCAAAGCACTCCAGTATCTGTAGGTTTATGACTTCTCATCATCATTCGCTTGAAATATTAATGTGGCGCTGCTTGTTGTTTCTTTTGATACTACTAGCAAAATGGTCCACGTGGCTCTTTTCCCCATCCTCTTTATGTTTTTGTATATCCAGAAATTGATGTACTTGTATTAAAAATATGTAATTGACAATATCTGATGCTGCTTCCAGGGATTTGTCACACAACAACTTGTCTGGCCCTATTCCTGATTTTCTTGGGCAACTTTCATTACTGATGTTTCTGTAAGTCTTATTACTTTGTTGGGTCTGGACAGAAAATGTTTATGGTAATGGTATACAATGCCTTTTCTTCTTAGGGATCTGTCCAGCAATTATCTCAGTGGACCAATTCCTGACAGCCTTCTACAAAAATCCCAAAATGGGTCCCTATCACTAAGGTTTGTTATATGGAGTATATTACTAAAAGATAAAAGTGCACGGGAACTAAATTCCATAGATTTTTTTGGAACTAAAACACCCAGACTAATATATAAATACTCAACGTGTTTGGAGGATGTCATTAATACTTTAAAATTTGTAATTTATATTACAATAGCTACTTAATGTTTTATGCTATGCTATTTGGGCCTCCTGTTCTTGAACAACTTTGTAGTAAGGTATATTACTTTGGGTTAACATCAGTAAACAAAATTTATATGATGATGGTTGATTTTTTCAAGGAAGGCATGAAATAATGTTCTATATTAGTTCACTGTGTTGCATTTTATGGGTAGTTTCATTTCCTTATAGAGCATTAGTTATGAAAGTACCTTTGAAATAGTGTCAGTATTACATTTTACTAGTTGATTATCATTTCCGATTGGTCAGAATATTTGTATAGAATTACTGGTTCCTTACAACATCTATAGTTGGACATCTCTCTTCATTTATAATACCATCAAAGCACATCTTTAATGCGAAATTATGTGCATTTTGATATTGTCAGGCTTGGCGATAATGCAAATCTTTGTGGCAATAGTACTGCCTGCACATCAGGCCCAAAGAAAGTTACTGGGACATTTCTTGCGGCAATAATCATACCAATACTTGCCACTATTGCATTATTTATTATCTTATTTCTTCTGATGCGCAAAGTGGTCAAACGAAAAGGTAAACAACCAAATGGAAATAATAGTTTCTGTTCAGTTATTACGTAAACTTGTATTTTTTTTCCCTTTTGTTATACAAAAAGAAAATTCTGCCTTTAACTACTTTACGCATGTATTCAGCTAGGAAAAAGGCTGCTGATCATGAAGATGAATCAGTGTTACTTGAGAACCGAGAATTCTCTTACAGAGAACTGAAGCATATTACGGATAACTTTAGGCAAGAGATTGGCAAGGGCGGGTTTGGACCTGTCTATCTTGGCTACTTGGAGAATGGAAACTCAGTAGCTGTGAAAGTGCGTTCTGAGTCATCTTCACAAGGGGGTAAAGAGTTTCTAGCTGAGGTAAAATGAAAAAACAATTTGAAGTTCTGTGTTTTGCAACTCAAATAATCTTTTGTTTTCCTTTCATCTGTCTTTACCCCCAATTTATTTTTTGTAGGAGTCTCTTTACAAATTCTTAAGAATAATCACTTCTTAAAAAAATCGTTGTAGTTTTGTAGATAAAACTCTATTCACTGAACATTCCTGTTATATGTTTTGCCTAAATCAACTGAAAAATAGGTCTGCACATTGTACTACAGGCTCAGCACTTGACAAGGATTCATCACAAGAACTTAGTTTCCCTGATTGGCTACTGCAAGGACCGAAATCATTTGGCCCTTGTTTACGAGTACATGCCCGAAGGGGACCTGCAAGATAAACTTAGAGGTTGTTCATCTCATCTATTCAAATATGCGTTCCTATATCATCCAATCGAGGTTCCTAGGCGCCCTATAGATTGGTTGTGCCGTATATCCTGAAATTCAGATTACAGAGGAATGCTACATTTTCTCAAAGGATAATGAGTAGACTATAAATCGACTGTGTTTACCAATTGAAGTCCTTGATAAACTTACTATGTTTAATTTCTGTTGACATGTGAAGCCACTTCTACTAGTAGACCACTCACTTGGGAGCAACGTCTTCAGATCGCCCTTGATACTGCTCAAGGTTAGGACTTAGCAGCCACTTACTATGTCCTGAGATTTCCTTTACGCGTGCAACTGTTTTAGTATTTAGTATTTTCTCTATGACAGGTCTTGAGTATCTGCACATCGCGTGTACACCAGCATTGATTCACAGAGATGTGAAGAGCAGGAACATTCTCCTAGCGACTAATCTTGTGGCTAAGATTGCTGATTTTGGCTTGACCAAGGCTTTCCGTGACTCGAAAACACACATAACCACTTTGCCAGCTGGTACTATTGGCTACTTAGATCCCGAGTACGTCATGCACAACATTTATTCTCCTAATATACTCCACTAGCTTCTTTGACATTTCATACAGTGGCATTGTTTTGTCAGAATTGAGGATCTCCGTGTCTACCGATTGTTCAGGTACTATCGCAGTTGTCACATTAGCGAGAAGAGCGACGTGTACAGCTTTGGTGTCGTCCTCCTGGAGCTCATCACAGGACATCCTCCGGTCATACTGTAAGTGACAGCGAGAGACTCCACGTCGGTGATTTCGTGCAGCAGAGCCTCGACCACGGCACCATGGAGAACATTGCGGATACAAAGATGGGAGGGGACTATGATATCAACTCTGTCTGGAAAGCTGTTGACCTTGCACTGCATTGCAAGCGAGATGTCTCCCGGGAGCGTCCGACGATGGCGGAGGTGGTGGCGCAGCTTAAGGAGTGCTTGGTGCTCGAGAAGCGCCATGATAGGAGAAGAATCCTGGCTTCGAATGGTGATGGTTTGACCTGTCCTGGAGAGGCAAGTGCACTTTGCGTAGAAGAAGAACAAGGTGTGGAGATACAGGCGATTGCTGATGGTCCTGCAATGAGATAATAGTTTAGAGCACTCCTCTCTGATAAACCTTTGTTTTGTCTCTCTTAGTGAAGTTCTCAAATTTCTGTCAATGCTTAGATGAAGTCTAACCATTCAGAGCGAAATATATGGTGATAACGGAGAATTGTTTCCATCAAATCGATAAATCTTTTCCATGATGACAGAGAATTGTTTGTTTCAAACTACCCGTCACAATGTTACTGTGTTTTGTTTCAAATGCACACTAGTAGGAAACTAGCTATAGGTGGATCTACATTCTGTGGCACATCATTTTGGCGGTGCGCCACAGAAGTTTATCAGTGGCGCATCCCTGGTGGTGCGCCACAGATGTCTGTGGCGCATGGCTTGACGGTGCGCCATTGAAAATGCCATTTCTGTGGCGCATGCCGATCTGTGCACCACAGAATGTCATGGGCCCCACCACCCACGTTTGGATCTGACACTCCGGTGCCTTTTCAGTGGCGCACGGGTTTGGATGCGCCACAGAAATCAACATTTCTGTGGCGCATCTTTCTCCATGCGCCATAGAAACATGGTGGGCCCCTCCCCCAATGATTGGGTGGGGGCACTTTCTGTGGCGCGTGGGACTGGATGCACCACAGAAAGGAGCATTTCTGTGGTGCATGCAGACCCATGCGCCACAGAAAGCAACATTTCTGTGGCGCATTCTAGTGCATGCATCACAGATATAGTTATCCAGATCTACAAAAAGGTGGCATCCCCTACCTACCACCCCCATTGTGACCTTCTCCCTCCTCCCACCCAGCTCGTCTTCCTCCTCCCTCCCATCCCATTTTGTCCATACTTAAACCTACTTTGTTTGATAGATAATTGGTGAGGGCTTGGGGAGCCTCCATATATACTCTCCTCCTCTCCCAATACATCTCTTTTTCTCCACTATTTTCTCTCTCCAACACCACACTCTCTCTCATCGATCATGGTCACGTCTCGGTAACGAATCTACTAGGTGAGTATTGTTGGATGGACATGCATATGCATGTTTTGTGTGGCCGGCGGTGTACATGTATGGATGTTTGTTGTAGGTGAAGCGCTTGTCCCGCGTGGGCGGTTTGCACGATGGCAAGACGATGTTTATACATGAAGCTTGTGTGGTGTGCATGAATATTTGCATGTTGTTGCTTTTTGTAGTTGCTTCGCCGGCGTGGTGCATGGATGTTTGCCGAAATGTTGATTTATTTCCATTTCGGCAAATTTTTGCACCACCCATATGTCCTACTTTTAGGAGAAGTCATGCCGAATTTTTTCGTCGAACATTCATGTGTGTGTATGTGTGTGCATGTTGCGGTTCTAATTAACGTACTCTCGTTTCTCGGTTCTGCTCTATGTATACCGCGTAGGCAACCATGGCCGTCAACATGAGCTCCAGTCGAATCAGTAGATACAAGGAAGAAGCGAAGGCGGAAATAATTCGGTGCAACAGGCGCCAGATAAGATGTCCGTGTCGAAAATGCAAACTCGTGAGCTGGATCGACCCTGATTCCGGACAATTGGAGAATCACCTGCTCAGGCGCGGTTTCATGCTAGGCTTCAACCAGGCGCCGACAGCAGCAAATGGTGCGCATGAAGACGAGGGTGGGCGAGAAGACGAAGAGTCTCCCAGAATAATAATGTGTGTTCTCGATGAGGCTCTCGAGGCCTACGCCCAAAAGGGAGGCCCCTTCGAAAAGAAGGGGGAATCTCTTACAAATGATAAGAAACACCGGTTCAGGCGTGGGACCAGAGTTCCATTGCATCAAGCAGCAGCCTGGCAGCGTGAAGGAGGCCTTCTACGTCCTCCATCACATTAAAGGGTTGGTCCGGGATGCAGAGAAAATGAGGATGCCATCTAGTCTCTCAGAATGGACCAAATGTGCAGGGGATATCACTGATTCTGAGCTTGGAGAAGACTTCCATCGCATCCAGATGCAGTTATCGCAAATCATCGTCGAAGATGTCAACACAAAAGGGGGGCCCTTCCACATCGCCAGAGGTAGGACGATGTATTATAAAAGAAAGACTTGCCTCACTCGCAAAAAGTGCTTCTTTATTTTCTTTATTATAGACTTGTCCCTTAGATAAATAAATCATACTCTATTTATATTATTAACCAATATATATCCCAATCCATCTGCAGGGTTGTGGCAGAGGGACATCGAAGAACGCCTAGAGGCTCAGCAGGACACCAGGACGTGGACGACGAAGGAGATGTATAAACCGTTCCAGGCGCCGCTCAAGAAGAAGACTCCATGATCGTGCTCCCGCTATTGCTCACCATCAGCGCTGATGTACTCTATTTGATCCTAGTTTAGGCGGTGAACTTCATTTTTAACGTGTGACATGATCAATGAACTTTTGTATAGACTTGTGTAAAAATTTGGAACTTTTTCATATACCGTGTTAAATATTATCTCGGGCTCTAAGTAATGTGATGACATAGTAATATATTCTACATGCATGATAAAATGGTAAAATGGGTGCATGGTAAAATGGGAGGGCAGGCCAAACGCACGTACGATCCATGGATCGATCGACCGAGAAACATGGAAAACAAACGCACGCAGCACGAGATGATAGAAGAATGGCTGGCTGGATGGATGGATCGGCCCAAGGTCGATCGAATAGGCCAAGGCCGGGACATCATTCGCCTCGTCGCCACCATGGCCGATCGACCTCGCCCGAGATGAACGACCTTCTCCATCACCACACCTTGCCGCCACCATGCCGGATGGACCTCGCACAAGATCAACTAGACGACGAGAAGGATGGAGTGACTAATTTCTCCATCAACACGACCTCGCCCTCGGCCGTGCCGTCTCAAAGCTCGCCCAAGTCGCCACATGTCACACGCGCAACCGCTCGCGGGTACCTCGCAGTGGCCTTGTATTTATAGGGGGAGACTGAGGCTAGAGATGATGGTTTGAATTTTCAGAGGAGAGAGATGTTAGGCGGGAACAAATAAAAATTTGGACGGTTCCCTCACACGTACGCCCGCTGCGCATCATCTAGAGCAATGGCAGCTGATGAGATGAAACAAGGATGCTGCGGCGCCGGATTGGTGACGTGGTGTTACCAAACAATCAGCCTAAATAATAATTAATGCTTCTCTAACTACTAGGGAAGAGAATCCCCCACAAGTCGGTCCTTTCTCCATGGTCTGGTAAAAGGCAGGTCCAGATTTGCTCTACAATCATTCTGGAGTACCAAAACATCCCGTAAACAAAGCATGTATATTCGGGAAGGACCCTCACTCCCGCGCATGAATTAAGGACTAAGGTAGACATTCCATGACTTGGTAAAAGTAGGTGGGCCTAAGGTATTTACTAATAAGATTAAACATGATATAATTGGCACTACAATCACGCCAGGTTACCAAAGCATCCGTAAACAAAGCATACCTTGTCAGTCAGGAAAGACTCCTACTGCGCGTGGGTCTTCTCTCGATGGCTTGGTAAAAAGGTAAGCCTAGGTGGTTATATAGGACATAATATATGTTAGGCCGAATCGTATATATGCATGTTGGAGCCAGGGAGGAGATTATATGCGTGTAAAACTTTGTGTATATATACGGAGTATACCTTGCTTTGATTAATGGAAAAGGCAGCCGTGAGGGCACCAGTAAACATGCATGTAATCTTTGTGCTCGAGAGTTTTCTGGGCAAAGCCGATGACACCTAGTTCTTTTGTGTTTGAGAGAGAAATAAGAGAGGTAAAAGAAGAGGAGTTGCGAGATGCAGCTCCAACAGCCCGGCTAAACCAGTGACCCAACCCGCACCGCACCGCACCGCTCGTCGATTTTGCAAGGTGTAACCGGTCTCGCTGGGTTGAACTCGCTCTGTGACGTTCCTGACTAGAGGGATTTGTTGCTTTTGGCGCAGCCTTCGTAGTTACGTGCTCGCCCGACGTTACTGTTCGCCATAGCCAGTGACTGCTCCCACCGCGCAAGCTCGTGCTGGCCACGTCCACCACGCGCCAAGCCATCCGGATAGCCTGAACGTGGCGAGGAGCTTGCCGGCGACATCTTGATGAACTCCCTCCATCTCGTCGTTGCTGGACGGGAAGGGCCTCCAGCTATGGGAGTGCGAGCATCGGAGCATGTGAACCTCTCATCCTCTGCCACCTGGATTCTTGAGATGGAGGGTGGCCGTGAGCACGACGCCGACGTCGTCCAGATCAAGCCGGGATCCAGGCACGTGTGGGTGGACCTGTGCTGCGTGCGCGGCTTCACCCACGGCCTCTTGGAGGTCACAGGCATGGCGGCCTGGACATCGAGAAGTCGTGAGGTGTCGTATCTGACGTTAAGGTGAAGGCAGGCGAGCTCGCCAACATGAGCTCACTTGGACGTCATAGACATGGTCGGCCTGGACGCCTGGTTTTGGTTGTGGCTTTGATCGTCACACGAGCGGCCTCGCGGCGAACACCGGACAGCTTGAACGCGTCCATGAGAGCAAGTTCCATCTCGTCCAAGGTATCTACCAGAAAGTCGTCGCCACGGAGACGGGGTACCGTCGGTTGTCTTGTAGAAGCTCTTGGGTTCATGGTACAAGGACGGGAGGTCCGCCCAACGGCCAGCTCGAGAACCTCTGGGGTCGCTGCCGGAGCGCATCAAGATGTAGCCCGGGACGCCGAGCAGCTCCTTGGAGCAGAGGCGCCAGGGCGGGGTATGGAGATCAGCTCCGAGTCACTTCCAAGTCTCCGCTTCTGTCTCCTCTTCTTGTCCGACTTCGGCCGCTCGGACTCCACGCAGCATTACTGGTGCATGCCGTTAACACATCCAACCACAAACCTTGTCATGCACAGTAGCTACAAGGCTGGAACCGTGTTAGACAAGTTGGGTTCAGCAACCCGGCCACACCAGCGATGCACAGGTTTGCTCCGCAACATGCATTATTGTGGACATCATCAATCGACTTCAGCACGCCGATCCGACAGTGTGAGATGGTCACATTCATCAGTCAGTGCTTTCAAGTAGAGAGGTGCAGTAGCCAAATGATATATATTCCAGCTAGCTTGTAGCTCGCTTGAACCGACAGAAGCCATTCGCAATGAAATTCCGGTGAACAAATTGAGCGTAATTAGCAGGAGGGATCGAAATTTTGACATGAGCCTTTTGTTTCCGTTTAGAATCACAAAACAAATATAGTTGATATTTCTACATGTGCATAAACCACAACACTTACGACATGTAAATACAGAAATTCCAAAGCAACCAAATACATTGCCACTACTAATATCCTTGGCCCAATATTACATTAACCGAAGAACTAGCACCACATAATAGGCTGCGGCCATGCGCCCAAGCAATGCTCTTGTCCATGCCAACCAGGCGGTTTCCAGCTTCCTAGACGTCCTCTTCCTGCAGGGGGTCGCCACGAGAGCTCTCCGGACACGGCAGCAGCGACATGCCATTGGTATCTTGCTTCGGCAGGCAAACCACCAATATGGTATACACTCAGCCAAAGCAAGTCCATAAAATAACAAATGCTATGCATTACATCCAAAACCACTAAAACCAGTAGCCTCCCTAATAAGCCTACATAGTGTCATTGACCATAACATACAAGTAACAGTGAGCCAGGCAGCTAGCCTAGGCGACCTGGAATTCTACAGGTCCACTAAAGAGCCTACATGGTTGGTATTAAAGCACACCAAATTCAACTCACATAATATGATAAGCATACAAGTGCAGGATGGCATAATGCTGATTAACAAAATATCTTCTGCTATGCTAGACAATGTAACATGTATATACCCTATGGTATTTCATCACACTTTCTGTTACAGCAAATGGTTACCTTGTCTGCAACTTATCTTTCAGAAAGATAAAGATTGGGCAGCAGTAGTACCGTTTGCGCCGTTTGCAGCCTGGTTCCAATAGAGTAAAGCCCTGTAGCATTAGGACTGGGCCAACCAAAGCAGTCTAGAAAACACAGGTAGCATGCATACATGCTGAAATGGATCAGTCAAGCACATGCGCCAGTAACTCACCTACCAAGACAAAAAACACGCAATGAAGGATATATTTAAAGGATGCAAGTACCGAAACAAGCGGAACCTGGAGATAACAGAAAACGAAAATATTAAGATGCAAGTACACCATACTAATAACTTCTTTCCATTTTGTCAAAAGACATGAACCTACATCATCAGCCCAACAACCGGACAAAAGAAATAACCAAGGCTAGATCAATTGCCACGATATCACACACCACGTAGAGGACACAAATAGGAGAAGCAGATAATCACCTGAACCATCACACGTCAGAGAGGGAGGAAGTAGTCAACCGAACTACCGAAGCATGGAAAGAAACTCTCAAAGGAGTACACGCATGCTCTTTGGCTTGGGACGTTCAGTTTACCTACAAGAAAAAAGATGGAATGAGTATCAAGTTGTTCAGGCTAAAACAAAGGGTTCAGAACTGGATTAGCACTCAAATATATCAAGATTTTCTCAAACGGAGTACTCTTTTCAATTAAAGGTATACACATGTTTAGGCTAAAACAAAGGCATCAGAACAGTTTTTTTCTATGTAGAACACTTTCTATAGTTGTTTCTTCCATTGCACTTACAAAGGACTTTAACCAAGAAGCGTTCTCATGAAGAAGCAGGCAAAGATCAAATGCACAAAAGGATATCACAAAGACCATGTTTTAATACAAATGCCTCTTTGCCGTTCAAAAGTACATCACATGAGTGTACCACTGTCTTATGTATACACACTTTCAGACAAGAAATAAGTGGTGTCAGAACACTATTTTCTTATCAAGTAGAACACTCATTTTCTCAAAAAAAAACAAGGTAGAACACTCTTTGGCA
Organism: Poa pratensis; assembly: GCA_947311845.1. NCBI lineage: Eukaryota > Viridiplantae > Streptophyta > Magnoliopsida > Poales > Poaceae > Poa > Poa pratensis. The sequence goes on from CAMZMU010000016.1 coordinate 2,778,193, forward strand.
CATAGCAAATATCAAAGTAACTTTGCCCAAGTAGCAAGGGGAACATAGTCACAAGATAAGAATAGATTAGCTGTACATAGGGACATCAGAAACACCATGGGCAGAAGTGTCCATGCCCATTGTTTCTGGTCCATCCGCCTTGATCAGTACCTCAGGGAAGAGAGCTGGGAATTAATCAAAGCAACTCCTGGGTCACTGTCTAGGCAAGATGCAAGTTGACCAAAGGCTACAGATACTAGGTAAACATATTACACAACTAAAACCTGCTAGCCCAGCTGGCATGAACCTACATACTACGTAGAGGGGCAGTCACTGAGTCTACTGCACCACGTGCCAACACAAGATACAAAATGGAACAGTCACAAAATGCAACACTAGCACCAATCTCAAGCTGAAATTGGAAACGATATTGATGAAAGGTGCACAGAAAAATGTGAGCAAAGATTCATAGTGCATAGGATGCACTGGAGAACCAAGACGTATGGGTAGATAGCCATGCATGTCGGCATCTCAACAGCTCAAATAGAACTCCGGAAACCTGCAGAGACCATCAGTGGCACCTCTCAAAACCTATTAGTAAAAGTCTCACATAAAGGATGATAAAGTGAACTGCACGACCGCAACAAACATAAACTCGTACTTCTGGAGATAATACAACAATACCCAAAGATCAATCATCTCAGCATTATTAGACGAAAACTTAACATCATCCCAGCAACAAAAGAAACGCTCAATTTCCAGCTTATACTACAGACTGTCAACCTCGTACTGTACAGCTAATCGGTTCTAGATCCTCATAAAACATGTAAGCAGAGCCACCCTAAACGAAGGAATGAACGAGTACCAAGGGGAGTAGGATCGAGGGTGGGGTGAGCAGCGATCAGACCTGTGCATCTTACTCCTCAGTGTACTCCTCGGCAAAGGTGAAGATGACCTTGCGGTTCTCGCCGGCCTTCTGCTTCTCGGCGGCAGCCTGCTAGAGAAGGCCGAACAGCGCCGTCCCCTGCTCCAAGGAGAGGACCGCTCCTTGCAGCGCGAGTTGGCTTCGGCACCGTCACCGTCCTGGTGCTCCTTGGGGTCCATCTAGACAAGCAAAGACATTCAAAAATAGAGTCAGTACAAAACCTTGAATACAAAGTAGAAATAGATGGATGCCAAAAAAGGAAGGTACTCCATATTATCTTTACAGCTAGGATCATGATACATCCAACGGAGTATTGTATTAAGTATGCCATTTAATAAGGAGATCAAGTACGTACTATGGATGGAAAATTCTGGCTGGCATATTGTGCTACAATAACACATCATCTTTTGTTCACAATAAGAATCATAACCATTTAACAACTTTATTGCTGCACATAATTACGTTGCTTGATGCACTATTAAAAAACAGCAAGCTGCTCGGTGTTGCCAAAGGGGCAGCATGGTGTTGCTAAAGTAGCACTAGACAAAGCACATTGACATCCATTGTCACAAGTGTTTCGATACAGCATATTTTACATCATAAATCTAGACTATAGCATCATATTTTTACCAAAGTACTTCTCTAGCATTTAAACTTGAGGCGCATCAAAATCACTAATGAAAATAAGAGGACTGCATGTAGCATTGGTGACAGGTTCATGTACTACTACATATACAGGGTGGATCAATGAAACAACATGTGGGAAGCATGACGACATGATCATCTCACTCCAAGCCATTAACGTTTTTTGCAAATAGAATAGGTGCGTCTCACTAACTAACAAGGTGCTCTGACTGTGTGCTGTGAATGTTTGATTGATCTACATATACTGCACTAGCTGAGTAAGAGAAGAACTTAATGGGCAAATGACAGGCAGACCAAAAACTGTGGCAGGAGCAACTTGATGAAAAAAGGCAGCAGCAATCTTGGGTCGTCAGCTAGGCTGGAGCAAGTGTTCCTCTCAGCTCAAGGCCTGGGACGCGTGGAGCCGAGCATCAGACCACATGGCGTGTCATCGGCACCGTCACGAGTGCCGCTGTACACGGTCGCCCTCACCAGCGAGCTGCGCAGCGCGTCCCACACAATCTCGCTCCAAAAGGTCTGCTCAAGATTACATTTTTTTCATCAATTACACAAGCTGCTCGCTAGTAAAACTGCAAATGTACTGTAATAATGAATGAGGGGCAGAGTAATCTTACATGGAAACGAGCAGCTTCGCCCCTGTGGCTCCAATTGTTGACGGGCGATTGAGATCCTCGCTTGCTGACAGAGCGTGCACAGACCGGAGCAGAGGCTTGGCATGCAGCAAAGATCCAGGCTTGGCATGCAGGTGCAGAACTCTGCATATTCAGAAAACATGAAAACTTTGAACCTGTAGGTCGATGGAACGATAGACACCAAGATATGCACAGCTGATTACTAGAGAAAAGGATTGCATGTAGTATTAGTAACAGGTTGCTGCTCTATTACATATACATGGTAGATCAATGAAACGACATGGATGTAGCATCAGGACATGATCATCTAATCCAATGGCCATTGGCCACTACTTGCTTTCATGCTCTTTGCAAAAAAAAGAGTATGTCTCACTAAAAGGAACTCTCAATGTTTGACTGTTCCATGCTCACGCTCCTCATGCTATCATCAATCACACAATGTGCTCACTAGTAAAGCTGCAAGTGTCCTGTAAACTTACATTGAAGCTCCCAGCTGCAACGTCCTGCTGCTCCAATAGATGCATAGCCCGCAGCTCGACGGTAGCAGTAAACATTGGTGAAACGTAGGTGCATAACTCTGAATATTCAGAAAACAGGAGAACTCTGAAGATCGATGGAACGGGAGACAGCAAAGAGCACAACAGATTACAAGAGAAAAATGCAATACCTTGTAGCCTAGCCTGTCGTGAGGCGGCATTCATCCCGGGCGGTGGCAACACCCCCGACCTAACCATGGTTAGGGGTCATATCGACCAGCTGGAGGAGCACCGGACGAACACCAGCGCCGGCAATCGTCCAGGAGGGTAATCTCAGCGTGCTACCACTCGTCCTTTCGCCAATGCTACCACTGGTCGAACAAGGGCTGGTATTAACACCTGCATGCATGCACGGCAGTTAACAGACCAAGAAGAAAGCTCGCTCCACATTTACGCAAACAAGATCTCCTACTCTAGAGCTAGGCCAAGCATCAACCAAGGAAAAACTTTCAGTAATCACCGTCGGCAACTTTCATCATATACCAGTACTAACATGCATGATGGCTGCAATTAAATATTGGTGAGCAGATCGTTCAGATCATCATATTAACAACTAGTGGATGGCAAGAGACAATTGGTACACAGCCAACCCAATGCAATTGATACTAATCAGAGCATTATGATTTATGAACTGTCGATCAACAATAAGAAGAATAAATGGAAGCATCAGCCTAGAGCAAGACTAGCACGGTCGGGAGGAGGAGCGTTCCCAAAATTAGGAATAACTATTTGGTGTTAACACGCAATGAACACTCAATCATTGTTTACCCTCATCTGGCCGATAATTAATGTGGTAAAACATGTGGTGCCGTGTGATAATGCCAAGCTACAGCATGCACGTGGTAATGAACTGCAGCCACTCACTAGCAGTTGAATGCAGCGAGGTGTAGAGGGAGAATTCCACACGCAGAATCCGAACAAAAATTCTCGGCAGATCAAGCGATATATAGCAGAGTGCATGCAACAGATCGAAGCAGTACTAACTAGGTCGAGGCCGGCCGGAGTGAACGGAACCAGCAGCACAAACAACCAGATCGATCTCATTGTGTACAGCTACGGATAAAGATGAAATTTTTATTTCCAAGAGAAGAGATGCAGGCAGGCAGTCGTAGCAGCAGCACGTAGTCGGGGACCCAGATCGAAGAAATGGTCTCACCTGTGAGGAGCGGGAGATTGAGGACAACCGGCGGGAGGAGGAGGAGAGCCGACCGGCGGCGGCGACACGGCCGGTCGGCCTAGAGGTCCGGGGAGCGGCGGCGGCCTGGCCGGAGAAGGCCGAGCAGCGCCGTCCCCTGCTCCAAGGAGACGACCCCTCCCTGCTCCAAGCGCGCGGTGGCGTCGGCGCCGTCGCCGTCCTGAGACCCATCGCCACCGCTCGATCTGACTCGCTAGCAGGCACGTGCGCCCCGTTGTCCGGCCAGCTCAACGGAACGCCACGCATCGAAGCACGCGCGCACCGGCGAGCAGGCCAGCAGCGACGCCGGCGATCTGATGCGGGAGAGAAAGAATGAATGAGAGGCGGCGGCAGCGTGGGGAGAGAATGACTGAGAGGAGGCAGTCGTCTCTCGTTGATATATAGTGTTAGGGTTTGCAGATGGACGCTTCAGATCGCTCGCGAGAATTGGAGCAGCTTAATTATAGCGAGGGATGAAGTGAATTATTTGTCCAGCATAATGAGCTTCCCTTACGTAGGAGACAATTACTTGTGGGGAGTAATTACCATGCCGTGATTGAGGTCTTTCCGTTATTGCAATAACAATTGATTTTTTTCTCACGAGCATGACACGGAAACCTAAAATTGGAACATCGGAACCGTCAAGCGACTCTTGCGATTGAGAGATTCTAGATGGAAAATTTATGGCTCCGAATTAATTTCCCGCTCGTACATGCGAGATTGTCGGCAAAGTCGGCATTATCGTCGACCGTGTACACACACGTCGGAGAGTGGAGGCGGCACGGTGAACACCTTGCGATATAACTTTTTCAAATTAAAAGCCTTATATTAAAATGTTGTGGTAATAGTAACAAAAAATGTTTATGAAGATATAGTTTAGGTGCATATGGTCCACCGACGTCAACGGACTGATATTGTATGTTGCGGTTGCGTCGACCCTGTCAACGGACTAAATGGAGGTGCCGGCCACGATGATCCCGAAACCGATGTCCTCCTTGACACCAGGGTTGACGGAAATGACAACGAGTGCGGCCGCAAAATGTATCGTGGGGACGAAACGGCTCAGGGCGAGGCACGGCAAACGTCTTCTCTTCTAGGAGGCGGCGAGTAGACCGCGTCGGCACCATGCCATGGATGATGACGACATCAACTAGGATGACACCAAGCAGACTACATGGCCGGTTTGCCTCCTCTGGTTCTGCACTTCTGCATGGTTTGTCGGGCGCGCGTGCTTAATGAGAGCGACCACGGTCTATTCATTGTTTTGTGCACGTGGTTGTGAAGGCCAATATTGAGGTAACTCTCGTGACATGCAGGCCGACGACGACGCCGATGAGCTCGATCGGGACGCATGCATGTGCATGGAGTAGCACGTGACCAATCCAAATATCAACCGATCAATGTCACGTGCATGGATAGTGGCCCCGCTGAGAACGTCAATGCACCCAAATCTCTTGGCTGGCTATGGATGATGCGCTAGCTAGCTTGTGTCATCCAAACTCACTGTCACTCCTTTTAGTAATTGGCTGGTAGACTGAAGTTTTCATGGATGCTGAGAGAAGCGGTATTTTATGTTTACAAATTAGACAAATCCTTAATAGATGTCTACCAATCATAAAAGTTGGGCGTGAAAATTTGAACATTTTGTGTGCTATCACTTTTATTCATATCGCAAAAAGTTAGTTAGAGAAACCTAACTCGCAAGAGCTTTCCAACGCCTCTGAAATTGCCTCAATTGAATCTTGTAGGCAAAAAATATGACTCGCAAAATACGAGGTATCCGGGCGCCTAGTAATTTCGGGATGTTAATTTTGGTCGCAAAAACTGGGTGCAAGACCTCCGAAGATATATGTGTTGTAGCCCCTAAAATTGGCGGGAAAACTAACAAAACAAAAAAAGGCGGATGAACTATCAAGTTTTTCTTGCATTTCTAAAGACTCAGTATTTATGTTCAAATAATTCTCTGGTTGCAACTATGGCAACTGCACAATCGAGATCAGGCAGAATCAGAATGGAATTATAAAATGTATATTTTGTAACGTACGTCAAAATCCGGTGTGGCGCCATATATACCCTTTACCAAAATCATAAGTCCTGCGCACGCGGCTGATTGACGAACGATCGATCCATACTTTTGCTAGCTACTTCACGTGAACGTGAGGGCATGCAGTTCCCATGCGGTCACTCATGCATTAAGATACCCATTAATTTGCTAAACACCCATTAAGATACCCCATTAATTTATTTGCTAAACATCTGGTCTTCCACAAACGCAACTACAAATGCACGTGCATGGAGTGTACACGTGCTTGCATGGACTAATTTTGAGCAGCGAGGTAACCATGCATATGCCCCATGCGCACGTGCAACCACCTGCAGCTGCTGCTCGATTATTTCTACTAGTCACATCATGTATTTTATAACAATTAAGTTATCATGACGTAAGGATGGAAGTTTTTGCCCCAGTAAACACTTTTACGTTCCATTTGAACCTCTTTTGAAAAACAATTGCTATTAATTAGAGATTCCATGGCCCGTGAAGTTTTTCCCAAATAAATGTTTCACCAAGTCATAAACATAACCTATTTCGATCATGTAATGTGAAGTAACCGTAGAGATAATCCAACCCCTTTTTTATTCGGATCCAAAATCTATGCAAGTGATTTTCTTTCCACAACCCTAATATCTTTATAAAAATAAAATTTTCAAAACAAATGAATTTATAAAATAGATTTATGAGTTATGTATTACATTTTACATCCTAACCCAAATATATATTTTCCTCGATATATTTTATTATTTTTATCTATTTTCACATACAACAAAACTAGGAAATCCACGATTTTATGAGTTTTTTAATTTGAAAATCCTATTCCAATGTACGTTTTCACATTTCGAAAATCGTTTAAATCACTTTACCCCCTTGCGAGTGCCACCCCGTCAAACTTGATGCATGCAAAGCTTGCTGGGCTCTATCACCCTTATCATTTCGCTATCGTGATACCGCTCCTCCATAATGCCTTCATTGCTGCGGCATGAAGGCCAATATTGAGGTAACTCTCGTGACATGCAGGCCGACGACGACGCCGATGAGCAAAACGTCATGCTCGATCGGGACGCATGCATGTGCATGGAGTAGCACGTGACCAATCCAAATATCAACCGATCAATGTAACGTCAATGCACCCAAATCTCTTGGCTGGCTATGATGCGCTAGCTTGTGTCATCCAAACTCACTGCCACTACTTTGACCAAAATACCTCTACTTCTCTAGTTGTACGAATGCCTACCAAGTCACTCCTTGTGACCAAAATACCTCCATTTCTCGTCATGGGCCGGTCCGTGATTTCGTGCAATTGGTTCGTTCTAAGAAAATTATTTAGGAAACTTTACAAGGGATTGCTAAAGTCTTATTTTAGTTTTGGAGGGAAAACATATTCAATAATAGTTTGAACGTGGTCTTGGCCGTCGAGAATGGTGGCGGGACGGCGCTCATGCCCTCGGCCTCCGGCTGGGAGACCTTCAAGCTCCGGTGGATCGACCAGAACACATTCAACTTCAAGGTGTTCTGCAACCAGTTCGTGACTCTCGCCGGCGTTAATGTGGTGGCCACGGCCTCCACGCCAGGGCAGTCAGAGACGTTCTACCTAGTGCGCAACGTCGCTGACAAGAATAGGATGAGGATCAAAGCCCCAAATGGGTCCTTCTTGCATTCCTTAGCTAGCAAGCAACACGTCATATAACTGTCAAACTTTGGTCGATCGATTGTGTGCATGCTACACCTTCTTTGTATACTATGTATAGATCGAGGTGGAACCCTAGCGTAGCGATGCCATGCATGCATGCTTATTTGCTACCATGATGAGGCAATGTCATGCATGCTTATTTGCGTCGCCGATTACTGCTTGCACGTCCACGTGTCTTTCAGAGTAAAACTACCGTAGCTCATTGCCCTACAATAATGTATAATACGTCGTCCGTCCCTGTTAGACTAGTCACAATGGGAGTATCATATACTAGTATCATGCACATGACACTAGTCTATGTTACTACCTCCACAATGGGTAGTAACATATTTGTGGTAGTATCATATAACAGTGCATTTATTAGGTTGTAGATTCATATTGCATAGGAATCCGTTATGTTATGGTATCTACCTATGATACCACTATTAACTCTCTCTTCATTAATTGCAGTGTCATCTCATCTTTTTGCCAACATGGCATGCATGATACTACCTATGATACCCCCATTGTGACTAGTCTTAACTAGCTCAATTAATCTAACTCAGCTGATTATCCTGCCGACTTCTCGACAATTTGTGTCGACAAAACACACGACCCATGAGACAAATAGCAAGACGCCAAACTAGACTGTGCACCTTAATCTCCAGCGAGGTCTGTCTGAGTACGTAGGAGGAGCCGCAGCAATTATTGTAGCTGCATGAAAGAGGCTGCAAAGAATAGGTGCACGTGGGCAAGGCCATGATTCCATGAACTGATGCATATAAATCCCTATGTACGTTGCATGCATACAACACGACCACGCGTCTTGCTGAGTTAGCCTTGCTACTTGCTCACGACTCGTTTCATCAGTCCCGGATACTTTAAAGGATCGTTCACCTAAGAACCGCCGATGAACCTCCTTGATGATCCGAAGAATGCCACCGTCAGAAAAAATCGTCGAGACCACACCACTCTCACAGGAATCTCGACGTCGCCGTTGAGATGGGACTGAAATCGGGGAGACCTTATTGAAATGAGGCGCCGTCGCTACCATTAGAGCACCACACCCTAATAAACCTTGATAAAAAAGAAAGCCTCTGACGAGGGCGGAGATCCACCGTGCCTCCATGGCCCGAGAGCCACAGAGGAGAGGCAGATCGTGGCGACGTCGACGGGGGCGAGGGAACCCTAATCGCCTCTCTCAGCCCCCTAGGCGGGGTCATGCACTACAACAAAACTAGCATATAGACACGCTTTAAGAGAGATGGCTAACTGATCTTGTGTTAACATAATCCTCACAAAAGCGCCACTTATCCTGTAACTATGAAAATATGCGACGGCTCAATGCACCGTATCTTTGTTTTCCTATTTAATTAGCCTTCCTTGAAACTGATGAATTTAATCAAACTACAGATGGGAAAAGAGGCGGAGAGAGGTCGGCTCGAGCAAACATGGTCGGCGAGGGGGATTTGGGGCGGAGGAGACCAGGCCATGGCGGCGCTCGGATGGGGATAGCGAGGGGATGACGTGAGGTTGCGAGGGAGGCATGATGTACTGCGGGCTAATTTCTGTAAAGCATGTAAGGGACCAAATCGCATAAGAGATAGCAGCGGGAGCGCGACAAATGACGAAACGTAACGAGGGAGTGGGACGAAGCGACGACGAAACACGGAACCAGTTTTTTTGGGACGAAACGACGAGGTAAACACGGAACTAATTTTTTTTTAGATAAAGGGATGTTACCGTACGTCTACACACAAGCACGAGCTAGACAAGGATTGGTAAACTTGATAATATTTGCACCATAGACTCAATAGTGCAGTAGCTTAATTAATTACCTATATAGCTGCTTCGTAGAGGCATGCAATGAAACACGACCAGCCATGCATCCATGCATGAGTAGTTACATTCGCAATTAACGTACCTAGCTAGAGGTAATCGTGAAGGAATTGAAGGGCTACGTGGTTAATTATGCATAGATGTGCTGGCCTAGTTAGAAAGGCTGGCTATGGAGTATATATGAATTAGAGACCGAGGCAAGTTGAAGTGCTGTACAATAAGGTTTGCTCTACTATATACACATAGTACTTTGTGACTTTGTGTCGAGATGTAACCTAGCTCGCATGAGAAGCTAGGTTGATGAGCTCATCGGACAGTTTGTGTTTATTGTCATTGTTGTTTCTTCCAGCTCAATGAGGCAACAAAAACTGATATATTTCTACACTTTAGAACAAATAATACTCCAATTGTATCAATTTCATGCTAGTAAATTGCGATGGTGCGACATCCTTATGTCTCTGTTTCTACTACACATAGTACTTGGTGTAAGTGAAGTGTAACCTAGCTTCTCAAGAGAACCTAGGTTGATGAGCTCATGGGGAAGCTTGTGTTTATTTTCCTTGTTGTTTCTCCAGGCTCAGTGAGGCAACAAAAGTCACTGGGTTTTAATCACAAGGACTTGCACGAGCATGATCTCGTTGGATTTTACGTGGCCTTGCAGAGTTTCAGGGACTGTCGCACATGTAATAGGATACTCTAGCTTGAAGATGTTGAAGCACGCCTTAAAACATACAACTTTGTACACTGTAATTTTTAGAAATACACCTCACTGAATGCAATTGACAAATCTGCCATAGCAGAAAAAAAAGTTTAGTGACATGTGTCACATGCCACCAGTCAAGCTGACGGAAGGTGAGTTTTGATGGGCAGAAGGTGGTGGGCAAAAACCTAAAAACAACCGTTGATTTAATACCCCGTAATTAAATTCTTCATATTAATGCTCGCTTGATTTTGCCCAGTTAATATATGTGTGATTAACTCTAAATACTCCCGTAATAACTACGTTGTTAAATTTTTGAGAGGTCACAATTTCATGCGAGATTAACTATTGCGACATAATTTCTCACGTGATTAGCTGCCTTGTTAAAATGGAGTAGTAAATTTTTTGCATGCCCACCAATTTAGCTTCCTTGCTTCACTATATTTAATTGCCATTAATCATGGCCGAAGGAAAAAAAAGAAAAGGCAAGAGGAGCTGCATGCAACACGAAATAATAGTATATTCCCCTTTATTAATATATCTCAGTACTCATTCGATAGAGCATGTTCCCCTTTTATTGATGTAAAGGTAGGCCAAGCACATGAAATAATAGTGTATATTTTTACTGAATATAACATTTGTTTTAAATAATGTATCACATATATAATAGTAAGGTTAAATAATTGTAATAAAAAATATTGAGTACATGGAAGTTAGTTGTAGATGAATTATCCAACAGTCGATTTCGACAACTACTGTACAAAACAACATTCCTTGGAGAAAACTTCGAATAACGCTTGTCTTTTCTAGACTTATTGGCGTCGTTGTTGGCGCCTACACGACTTTCCCGGTCACATAAATTAGGCGGGAAAACACAAAAAAGTGTACTAAAAACAGGCTGGTATACTGGCAAACCTGAAACCCAAGTGCGAAAATTGCGAGAACAAAAAGATGGGCAGTAAAAATATCAAAGCTCAAAACAATTGGGAAAACCGCCAAATCAAAAAGGGAAAGGAAAACTACCAAAAAAATAGGTGGGTGAAGTGACAAAACAAAAATAGTGTGATATAGCGTTTGGAAATTGGGGATTGCCAAAAAAAAAATGGCCGGGAAAACTAACATAATAAATTAAGGTGTTGTAGACCCTAAACTTTGGGAGCGAAAAGGACAAAACGACGTCTCCATAATTGTGTGCATGTCGAGAACAGGAGGGAAAACCCAAATCAATGTTCTATATAACCCACAAGTACATGGAGGAAAAACAACACTGAAACGAGACTCTCTGAAAGGTATCGTCTCGTGAGAGTTGTATCATAGGACATACTTGTCTTGCTACATAGAATAACAACCCCCAATAACAAGATGACACATGAAATGGTAAGTCGTGGCTATTTACATGCATAAAAGATGGTCCGGATAGCCCGCTACGACTAGATGACACACAAATTTATGGGTCCTATGTTGTTGTTTCATGCATAAAATAATAACACGCGACAACTAGACAACTCATGAAATGTTAGATATTGCATAAAACAATAACACTCGAAGACAAACGGGCAGACAATGATAGGTAATATATGTCTTGACATGATACGGAAACCGTAAAACATGCATGCGACAATTTTGAGTTCATTACGATCAGTTTTTGTCTTATCAAACTCACGGGGCCGTTGGAGGGTGGCCTTTTTCAGGCTCCGAAATTTTGTTGTGGTCAATTGGGAAAAGAGGGCCGCGAAATCGGTGTTTTGAGATAATTACACTCGTGGGAAGCCAAACTTCATGAGACATTTCCAACACCACCAAATCGCCTCAAGATCGTATGTTCACATCTGAAGAAGTTGTAGCTCACAGAAAATACACCGGCCTACCATTTAAAACAAAATAGCAATCACGGTAACGAGGCGGCACATGAGATCATATGCAATAGTTGCCTCCTCACATAAAATAATAATGTCGGACGACGAGATGACACGCGAAATTAGCTGGTCTTTATGATGTATTTCATGCATAAAATTACAATGCATGGCAACGGGACGATAGATGAAAATAATTGGTAATGCATACAATAACACTAAGGAACAATAGCACATTAAGTTTTTGGTAGTAACCACCTTGATCCATGTTGACCGCCATGTTCTTTTATGGACCCGACAAGGGAGTAGCAGCAACCAACGATGTACTAGGATGCTCGAGCCTACATCATGCATGCATGTTGCCGTATCATCGCCACCGATTTCGCGTAAAACCTTGAGCACGCGGGCCATCGTGTACATTGTTCACCGCTTTCCAGACTTGCATGTCCTCGTATGAACCCTAGAAGGCTAGAACAACAATAGTTGTTGGGATGATCACGTACGTGACCCACCGCCGGCATGTGTGCATAAACAGCCTGCGGCTGATGCGGCATGCTCTCTTCGATCCCCCAAGCAATGAATGGTGATCTGGACGCGGCGGCATGGGCATGTCCGAGCTCACGTCGATTAACTAGGGGTGGAGTTGTACTTGTTCGGCGCCACGCTATATATACTTGGAGAGGGGCGAGTGGCAGAATGTCGCCGGAGGACGGAGAGGAGCTCGTCTTCTCTACCACTACTTTCGGGTGTTTCCACCGGACACCGCATCGTTAGATGGAGCCGTTGTCATCGAGGGTGTCCGTCATGGAGCGAGCCTCCATGTTGTCTTCCATTGAAGATGGCGAAACATCTGGGTCACTTGTAATGAAGACCGGCAGCGGTACTGCGAAGGAGCTGCCACGTGCCAAATATGAGTCGTCCTACCAATCAAATAATAAGCAGGGTGATATGAATTTACGGTATCGGGACCTCGGCTTGCCGGATCGGTGTATGTGTGTGTAGGTGTTGTTAGGTTAATTCCGCATGGTGCGCACGCGGATAGGGGGAATTAAGTGACTCATGACGTGCTCGTGCTCGTGTCGGACGGGGGGCGATGTATATCACCGTCACCCAAACCCTCCCACTGCGCATCCGAGTCGGAGCGCGGGGCGGCTTGACAAGTTTGGAAAATCAGAATGTCCAGAAAAGGTGGGAGCACTCATGCTTGCCTATTAACAAAGCTTTTAATATGGATTAGTTAGCGATCGACGGAGTACATAATTTGTGTTTGAGAAAGCTGTAAGTTGATTTGTTGGTCTCTTTCTTGAACCAGAAGAATGGATGCATGATGTATGCAGGCACGTAGGGAGGGGCATCATGCATTTTTGCGTCGAGACATCATCGATATATGGAAGAACAAGAAGAAACAAAAAAAACAAACGTGTACGCGAACGATTCTGGGGCCAATAAGAAGGTGGAACGTGTATGCGGCTGGCGTGGCGTGGAAAAAGGCCGAAACTGATGCCGCGCGCCGGCCTGATTCTTCTCTTTTGTCGTCTAATAAGTATGTAAAGATTAATTAAAGAAGGAAATTAAAAACAAGAACGGAACGTGACTAGTGCGTCGGTTCTCCGTTCTGTGGACGAGAAAAGAGAGGAAGAGGGCGCAACGGCTTGATGCATGTCTTGATCGATAATGGAAAAAAATAAAAATAAAGAATGAAGCGAGGGACCGCGGCGTCGTACGAGGTCCGACCTGCACCGCACCGCACGCGTAGCGAGGGATCGCACGAGTACTCCGTCCCGCTCGTCCCTCCATGCATGGCTCCCCCGCTGGAATCCACCAAGGAGGCGCCGATAAAGACGCCGGCGCTGAACGAGCGGATCCTCTCCTCCATCTCCCGCCGCCCACCTCCCCAAGCGCTTCTGCCAGCTCCCTGGCATGCCCTTCCCGGCACACTACCCGGAGTACCCCACCAAGCACCAGTTCGTCTCCTACATCCAGTCCTACGCCGCCGCCTTCCGCGTCCAGCCCCGCTTCTGCCAGTCCGTCCTCTCCGCCGGTTTCGACAACGCCGCCGGCCTCTGGCGCGTCGGAGCTTCCTCCAACAACACCACCACCGTCACGACGGAGTACATCGGGCGGTGGCTGGTGGTGGCGACCGGCGAGAACGCGGAACCCGTCGTCCCCTCCTTCGCCGGCGCCGGCGCTTTCAAAGGCCCGGTGACCCACGTGTCCGAGTACAAGTCCGGCGAGCCGTACAGGAACAAACGCGTGCTCGTCGTCGGCTGCAGCAACTCCGGCATGGAGGTCTCCCTGGACCTCTGCTCCCACGGGGCACGGCCCGCCATGGTGGTCCGCGACGCCGTGCACGTGCTCCCGCGCGATATGCTCGGCCTGGCCACCTTCTCCGTGGCCGCCTTCCTGCTCCGCTTCCTGCCGCTCCGCCTCGTCGACCGGCTCCTCGTGCTCCTCGCAGGGCTGTTCCTCGGCAACGACCTGGCCGGGCTCGGGATAAGGAGGCCGGCGAGTGGAGGTCCGCTGGAGCTGAAGAACGCCACGGGCAGGACGCCCGTGCTGGACAACGGCGCGCTTGAGAAGATCCGGGCCGGGGAGATCGATGTGGTGCCCGGGGTGAGGCGGTTCGTGGCCGGCGGGGCGGTGATGGTAGACGGGCAGTTCGTGGCCGCCGACACCGTCGTGCTTGCCACCGGGTACCACAGCAACGTCCCACAGTGGCTCAAGGTGTGTTACCAACTTGATTCAGTTAGTTACATATCGTAATACCAGTATGATATTGTCATTCTTGTCGATTGTGAAGTACCTAGGACGGAGGGAAGGGAGTAGTAGTAATGAATTCGAGATTAGTGTGGAATGCTGCATGCATGTACTAGCTAGCTAGCCATGATCGATGGTGATTCGTCATAAACTGAAAGATGAACGTACGTACCGACAGCGACAGTCGCACAAGTAATGTGCATTGGACTTGCTCAAGCACTTCATTTCACAATTAAAGTAAGTAGCCAGGGATCAAATTCAATCACCACACTTGTTTTCCACTTAATTTTACAGTTCAATCAGCATGTAGCTAGCAATTAACAAGACGAATTGATGTGTATGTATTTTGGTGCGCAGGGCAGCGACTTCTTCTTCAGCCGGAAGGGGTGGAAAGGCGAGTCGGGGCTCTACTCCGTCGGCTTCACGGGCCGGGGCCTCGCCGGAGTCTCCCTCGACGCTGTCAGGGTCGCCCGCGACATCGCCATGGCATACCACAGCACCAACAAGTCCGCGAGTTGTCCTGTACTGCCGGTTGCTCGGAAACGCAGCTTGTACCCTCTCAAGAAGCACAGACATGATCATTGGCATCCTTAACCAACAACAACAACAAGGAGCCATGGATGGATGGACCTGGGGCGACTGTCTATAGATGGGCTGGCATCCTTAACCAACAACAACAAGTAGCTAGGCAGGCAGAGCCCAAATTTTGCCATGTCTAACTCTATATATGGACATCTGCATCTACAACTTGAGTCATCTCCCTCACTCTCAATAATGTACAGCTAGCTAGCTAGCCACGGCCACGTTAAGATCGACTGAGAAATCAGTCTGTGTAGCCTTTGGTTGTAATAAATCTGTGACCTTCCCACCACAATCTGTCAGCATGATCCACTCGAGTAAGTTTAGGTAGCAGCAGCAGCAGCAATCCTTGGCTCGTCCAAGAAGCAAGCACTCCGACTGAATTTAATCAGTTCGTAATATGATGGAACAAGGACATGCATGTGGGGTGGGACTGTGCCCGTACGTGGTACCACCAGCTTGCCTCTCGATCACCGATCCCGCCTGTCAAACGGAATGTTACCAAATTCAGTTAACACAAGCTCTCCACCGGCACAGAAAAATCCAGGACAGGGTACATTCACATCAAGTTGTGTTATAACAGACACATTGTATGATGTGCCAAGATTAGCTACTAATGTATAAAAGTTGGTGTTATAATAGACACATTATATGACATGATGGCTGTGGGATATGACATGATGGTGTGTTAGATTGTTGAGCTACGAATGTACAAAAGTTCGTGTCGAATAAAAGTACTGTCAATAGCTAGCTGACCTGGACTCGAGCTAGCTAGGCTGATGCCTCGTAGTGTAGCTATGGCTAGATAGCTACCTTTGGTACGTAAGATGCGATAAGAGGGAAAAAATAGGCTACTGGTGTAGTGTCAAATAGGTATGGCTAGATAGCTAGCTTAGGTACGTACGTAATTAACATCGATAAGAGGGAAAAAAATGAGTTGGCAGTATCTTTCACGAGGGCATGTTTGGAAGCGACGGGTCCAAAGACAAAAGAGCGTACTCGAATTGAGGTTGTTGCCACGTTAGGCTACATCGATTGCTCGTGTGATTTCCTTGCTGTTTTTGTAAGTAGACTCTAGAATTTTATATTTTCTTATATGTATAATCATACATTCAAAACCACTATCAAGATATCTTTAGACCCATGTTTTAGAGACCTCTACCAAGAAATATATATGTATATATATTTAATTATACACTAGACGCACACATACACACTCTCACCTAGAGAGAGAGAGACTAAACCTCATGCAAGTGTCACAAATTAATCTGTTGAGCCATGTTATTCTGTCCTTTTTAAAAAATTACCCACTTTTAAAAGGATTCGCACAAAGATCTTTAAGCGGCAATGTATCGAAAAGAAAAAGATAGCATAACCATTGTTACAAAATACTATACAATTTACTTTCAAATTATAGATGTTGGGACTATAAGAAAAAAAAAGCACAATCAATATTAAGTGACAGATATTGTCTTGTTAGTTTTGCTAACTAAGAGATAGAAAAAATACTAGTTAGAGCTATCATTTATTTGAACTAATTATAAAAAGTATACACATTTAGTACCAAACATATTTACTGACACTGTAACTCAAAGTTTGCAACTCAACATTTCAACTCGAAGTTTATACAAGAGAGTACAAATACATGGCCGACACTATTGCCTACAACGAGACAGCGATGCTGGCCTGAAACCCAAACAACTAGGCTTGATGCCTACCCTACTAGATGTTCCACTACTAGCCTCGCCCAACTTATCCTCAGAGGAGAGGAGAAGCAATAATTGAGTGGGAGAATGTTTGTCACACAAGGCTTAATAGACCGCGCCTGCCTGCCGGCTAAACTAAAAAATATATTTATTTATTTTTTATCTCGCCCCGAGCACAAACTTTAATTGAACCGACACTATGTATTCGCGTGTGTGCATGTTGTAGATAAATCTATTTGTACACTATCATGTCTCAAATTCGTTTTGTTGTGTATAACATAGTACTTTTTTTGTATTTCTTCGTAGGTTGGCTTCTGTAGAGCATATAATTGTGTTGGTGACTCTGCTATGGTACTAAAAACCGTCGATGCCAGTCAGTTCACGATAATGTTGCACATGTTTGGTTTATGTTTTGTATTATGGAATTGTTGTTGGTTCATGTTTTCTTCTCCGTTAGAGTTGTTCTTGACAAACGAGAGTGCAGTGGCCCAATCACGTAGATAGCTTAATAGCACGAAAAAAATGGACATCGCACAACAAGTGGAAATGAGAATGAGCCATAGCCGGTAGTTCTTTATACTTTTGATGTATAAGGTCTTCCTTACTCCACAACCATTTGGCGATAGATTATGAAAACCACTGTAACATGCATTGAACTCTTGTGCTAAAACTAGTAATGATGATTACAATTTTTTAAAAGTATAAAAGTGTACATCACTATGTTCAAATTGAATTGGCAACTACTTGCCGACAAAAATTTGAATTTTCCGACATGTTTTTAAAAAGCTGCTCTATTACATAAGTCGAAAATATTCCTCGCAAAAAATGTATATTCGAAACCACTATCAAGATATCTTTAGACCCATGTTTTAGAGACCTCTACCAAGAAATATATATATATATATATATATTAAATTATACGCAGGACACACACAAGCACACTCTCGACTAGAGAGAGAGAGAGACTATACCTCATGCAAGTGTCACAAATTAATCAGCTGAGTCATGTGATTCTGTCTTTAAAAAAAATTACTCACCTTTAAAAGGATTCCCTCAAATATCTTTAAGCGGCAATGTATCGAAAAGAAAAAGATAGCATAACCATTGTTACAAAATACTATACAAACCAAAAAGCATAGTCCATTAGGGTTTTTAGTCCTGCGACAGCCTGCCGCCGTAAGTTATTTCTCTCCGGTGCCTCTCCCTCGCTTCTGTTCCCATCCCCTCCCTTACCTCTCTCCCCGCTCGGGCTGATCAAGGGTGACAACCTGGTTGTCGCCTCGGCCTTGGTGGGTGAGTCGGTCAGATAGGGTTTTGGTAGATCGGTTTGGAGCGAGCCATGGCGAATTCCTTCGAGGGAAGCGGTTCCCGTGGTAAAGTTAAGGATGACCCCAGTGAATTGCTAGAGCAGTTGGACTTGGAAGAAGATGAGTTGGATGATCTGGGAAGATGAGGTTGACACATCTATGGAGAGGCCAAAGTGGCTAGCCCTATCCCGTGTCCTCCGGTAGTAGTAGCTGCAGTAGTAGTGGCAGCAGTAGTAGTAGGGTAAATTCAGAACTTTGGAATAGCTGTAGCTTCAATCCCACCCTAGAATATCCCTAGCTAGAGCAGCTTGCATCGAACCTATAGCTATATATTAGCAACATGCATGCTCAGTTGGGTTGAAAGAATTGTGTAATACCCGCGTGCATTCTCGTTCTGGCCAGCTTGGATATCAATTCCGTACCATACGTTTGAAAATTCTACCTCCGTTTGTAAATACGTGACTTCCGAGAAGCGCACAGTATTTTCGCCTTTTGTTTCTAATATACATAAAAATAGATTTGTATAACATGAAAGTGATATCATTCAGAGTTCCATCTGCATCTTCACTACTTATAAAAGTAAGAACTTCGTGCGAAAATTGAATCTACATCATCCATCCACGTATTTCACACGGTCTACAATCATGTGCCCCCCCCCCCCCCCCCCCCCCCCGAATTTGCATTCCTTTCCATCGCTAGACTACCATTGGCGGATCGGCCATGCCCGCACTAGCTAAACGATCCACTGATGTTCAGCACTTCATGCCGTCATGCTCTCCCTCCTAGAGCACTTCACGCCGTCGTCGCCCCACTGCAACGGCCCCAACCAGCCGCTCTGCCCGACCACCTATGTGTTAACCGGGATCATGCAGGAGAGCCCCACTCCTCCGGGCCGACGCATTGCGTGGACGCAGCAACT
This sequence comes from Poa pratensis, assembly GCA_947311845.1. Taxonomy (NCBI): domain Eukaryota; kingdom Viridiplantae; phylum Streptophyta; class Magnoliopsida; order Poales; family Poaceae; genus Poa; species Poa pratensis. The sequence continues at coordinate 2,797,469 of CAMZMU010000016.1, forward strand.
CGACGAGGGGAGGCGCCAAGGCCAGATTTCAGGTTTACCTCATGTTCATGATCCAAATTTTGGGGTATGCAAATTATGGTCCAGTCCAACAGAAAATGTTGTACCGAACGGTGCACTGTTGGTCTGCCAGTGTACTGTTGGTGGAATTGTGGAATATTTTCATGATACGAAATAACCGATGCAAAGATTGATCCTTAACTACAACATTATTAAATCATTGAGAACACTGAACATTCTTTGTTGCGGCATTAAATTGCAACTCTTGGCACCCATTATGCAAGAATTGACACAACATCGTACAAGAAGCAAGGTCTTATTCTGTTGATCGGTACACTGTTTTTTATTTACTTTATCCAAACAACATGATCAAAGAATTTATCCAACCAGTGGCTTCCGGTTTCTCCTCCAACGGCATCCGGTCAGTGATGTGTTGTTGGCTGGACGAGTGACGATGGTAGTTGCTTCAACTTTGAGTTTGGACACTTCAGAGGAAACAATTTTGACAATGTTCACGCCCTTGCCGAAGGTGGTGGCTCCAAGCTCGTGCTTGGGAATGAAAATCCCGGGTCGACCTAAGGTTGGACTCGTCATCAGAGGCACACGTGCGACTTTTCCTTCTTAAATGCTTTGCCTATAAGTTGTGTATTTTCTCTTTGTTTTGTCCTTTACCATAGGGCTAGTGGTATTCTGGTGGAGTTTCTATCGCAAGTCATGTGGCATCGGATTTGTTTTTTCTTTGTATCTTTTCTAAACTTTACAATAAAATTGTTGTGTGCATCGTTTCGATCCAGAGCCCGAGGCTTCGTTCCCCGTTTCAGAAAAAATGTTGGACATTTGTTCGTGGAACACAACAACACGTGCATGCTAGCACCACATCACAAGAATCAAAGACAAACTAATACGATAACAATATTCAATACCAATAAGTAATAGTATAATAAGTGTGTGATACTATTAATAGCATTACATAGAGAGCAGAGATAGCATGCACAACTAAGACAATGGACTAGCTACTTGTCTATGCATTTGGGGCAACGATAATTTCCTATTTGAGGACCTCTGATAATCCATATCCGCTAGATATTAATAATAATGGGATTGTCTAACGCTCAGTCGATTTAAATTTAATTAAATATCAGTCAGTTGCACACGATTGTATCACATATGTGCAACTCTTAGTGACACGTACGTACTGAACCTGTAGAAAAAACTCTGCAACTATATATGGTAGCACAGATATATACAATTTGCAATCCAATACATAATTTTCTCGAGGCACAGAGGAGAGAGGAGAAGAGCGAGCTAGATCTATCTCTCTTCATTCCTTAAAACCTAGCCTGTACATATCAGTATATATTGATATATGATGGAGAACAGACACAAAAGGTGACATCATCGGTTATACTGTATGTGAAGATGGATGAACGGATGAACAACAGCAGAGATTATATTGATGGAAGCAGCCTGCCATGGCGGCCATGCATCGCCTAGGCAGAGGGTGCCTTGATTGGTTGTTCGACCATGGGCACTTTGGTTGGCCATTTTTGGAGTTGACCATGTTGGCGTAGCAAGCAGGGTGCACTGTCCGCGCCGGTGCCGGAGTGGTCGCAGTTGCAGTTGCCACAGCGGATGCAGTTGCACTTGCCACGAGCAGAAGTTGCACATCTTGTTCTTCCAGTACATGATCGTAGTATTAACAGAGACTATCGGAAACTGACTAAATATGGAGGTCAATCGTGATCTTCCTCATTTAGCTCTGGATTTGCTTAATTCCCTTGATGGTTGATTACCTGCCTCTCCTGCCCAGCAGCATACTATACATAACTCCGCCACGATATGCACTTCAATTCCCTGATCGATACCGGCCCTCTACGCATGCACACCTAGGAACTCCCTACGACACGTGCATCATGATCATCTTTGTGGCCTTCATCTTCATGCTGCTCGGCGTCTTCTTCAACGTGTCCGTGTACTACAAATAGCCGGTGTGCATCGTCCCTGGGCAGCGACGAACCTTCAGTCGGTCGGGCCGCGTACGCATAAGCATGCATGGTCTGATATGTAAGTGGAAATTTGGCAGCCCGGCCTGGCTCATTCTCCTCTCCGACGAGCCAATTTTTATTTTAGAATAAAATTCAGTGTGTCGAGTTTACCTTTGGAATAATAGTTGATATGTCGAGGTATATATTTCACGTCCAGATAGCAAATTAATGGTATTTTCTTTCTTTTTCTCTATCTATTTAGTTTCTTTGAGAATCCAGTCTCTCTTTTATATCATGCGGCTATTGATTTCGGAAGAAAGGTGGTGATTTCTAGACTTGATTTGCTACAACTAATTGCATGTTGATAGTATAGGTAGCAACTCGAGTTTTTTCAGAAAGAAATCCTACAATAAGAAACGGAAAAAGCGATGTATTAGAATGGCTTATGACATCTCCATTTTTTTTTGTGCGAATTGTAAAACCTTCTGTTGGCGCGCGTGCTGTGTGATGGTTGTTTGTGTTTTGGTGGACTATGTAGCTACTGGTTTTGTTAATGAAATCGGGGGGTCACCCCTTTCATCTAAAAAATCTCCATTTTTTGTTTGCTATATATGTCTACCAATTAAGCAGCTGTCGGGTGTCATGGGTGTCTCGTGCCGTACAACCCCAACTAATCAATCTGCTGATGCGTTTTTTTTCAAATTAGAGTCTATTACATGTGATTCTCATGATTCTTGCTTCGTATTATGGTTGAATCGTCAACCTACACCTTTCGAAATATTTGTAAGAAACGAAATGACATGTTTTCTCTAACCGGAGGCTTGAATCAATTCTGTCTGTGGGCCGACTTTATGCCAAATCGGCCCAAGGATCAAAATACCATAACAGCCGACATAGAATTACTGGGCTTTACGGCTAAAAAGAGAAAAGTAATGAATGACCCTTACTTTCTCCCGTCATTTTCTGTAGAAAAAAACGATCCAAAAAAGAAAAGAAAAACAGAATTGGAGATGGGAGGTATCGATCCCCCTGCCTCTTTACATGCATCGTTAAGTGCTCTACCATTTGAGCTACATCCCCATACATTAATCTTGGCATTACTTTCTGATTAAAAAATACTAACCAATTACGAGAGGGAATCAGCTTAAACATGAGAATAAACAAAAGAGATAGATATTCAAGTGCTTCCCATCTACCTAATCAGAAAGTATTCACAAGACGTCGCCCCCCAGTTAATTAAGCGACACGTACCGAACCTGAAGAACAACTCTGCAACTATACATATGCATGGTTGGTAGCACAATGATAGAGTTTTGCATTCCAATATATGATTTTCTCGAGGCATAGAGGAGAAGATCGAGTTAGATCTACCCCCTCTTCCTTACTTATAACCTAGTTTAGCATACACGATTATGTATGATCCAGAACACAAAATATTGACATCCATCAGATATATACTCTATACTAATATGGATGGATGAACAGCATCACGTGCTAGCAGAGATTATTATTGATGGACGGAAGCAGCCTGCCATGCATTGGTAATCATGGGCACTTGGGCTTTCCGTTCTTAGAGTTGACCATGTTGGCGTAGCAGGGGCACTGTCCGCGGGTGTCCTGGCCGGTCTCGGAGGGGACGCAGTTGCATTTGCCGCAGCAGATGTTGCACATCTTATTGCACATCTTGTTCTTCCAGTTCCTGCCGCACCGTGCCTCGCAGGCCGACGTGCAGTCTACCGTTATATGTTCAGAAATCAGTTATATGTCTGAGATGATATGGATTGAGGTCACATTATGCATATCATGGATGCATGAACATACCTATCTTTGTTTCCCCAAGCAGAGACCTCTTGCCGCCACCCATCACCTGCATATATGCATGTAGAATTAACGGTTGTGAGAGCATGCAATGCATGCACAAATATGTCTAACCAGCAAAGGATCATGTGTATGTTGAGAGTCTGAAATTGTGTGGAAGCATGCACGTTGATTCAGAAGAAAGAAAACAGAGGAAAATCAATCGACAGCATGTGACGTTGGGTAGACGTTTTGCAAATGTGCACACTGGTGGATGATATGATACATTGGAAATCAGGTTGCAGATTCTGCCGGAATAAATTCCGATGTTGATTCAGAAGACGAACAAAATAGCAGAGGAATATCAACCGATGGCCTTCCCTGGACGTTTCTTCAAATTAGGAGCCCAAAACTCATTTATCTATTATATACTAAAAGCAAAATGAGTTAGTTTTTCGAGCCACCATGTTAATCCACATCATCCTAATTATTTTTGACAGTTAGATCTAAAACGAGTGGTTAGAATTTAATGAAAAATATTATTTACGTAACTATACAGAGTTCCGTTGACACGTTATATATTCATCCGACATATAACAAATAGAGTCAAGATATGCCAGGGTAAAGGAGTTGTTTAATCGTGTACAACTTTTCAACGAGGTAGATAGGGATAGAGTCCGTGTCACGTCAGACTCTCAAAAAAAAAAAAACTGGTCGTACATGCGAGAGAGGCCCAAGCATCAACGTGCATGCCATTGATGACAAAGCACAATAAGTTTGAAGAAGATAGTTATATTAAAATTTTGGAAACTAAAAGTTGCATGATAGGGACAACCATACGTCTGAATATCACATATATAAAATTGCAGGAAATCATCACATATTTCAGAACATATTAGGTAAGCGACATGAATAAATACCTCAACAAATTACAATGACTATTTGTACATTTATTGTTTGAAGAAGATAGTTATATTAAAATTCTGAAACTAAAAGTTGCGTGGTAGAAACAATCCATACGTCTGAAAATCACATATATAAAATTGTGAGAAATCTTCACATATTCTAGAACATGTTAGGTAAGCGAGAGGAATAAATACCTCCACAAATTATAATTACTATTTGTACATTTAGTTGATATACCATTTAAATAGGATAAATAGTTTTATTTCACTACTTTATGAAATAATATTACGTTGCAATTCCAATCAAAGAACATCAAAAAATAATTTCTAGGCCGGGAAAAAATATAAAAGGCGTAGTTTGGTCATTGCTCAAGTGGATCCTAATGAATATTTGGACCACAACATATATTGTTCTTAATTTTACACTAACATGAATAAGTGGTAACATCGCATACACATAGAAAATTATATAGTAACGACACATAAACTTCAGTTCTCTTTACTTACCGAATATCATGTTCAAACAGAACATAATAAATTAATAATTATCGACCAAATAATTAAAAATAAAAGATAATATCCGCCATAACATTTGTAACATAACAAAAACAATTATGTTATCAATGAAAGATAATATAAACATTATCGTTGTGTAATAATTAATCATTACATCATCGACTAAAATTGAATTCAATATACAGTGACACATCTGAATATTAATATGTATTTTCTGTACTGGGGCGATAAGCTTTCGCCCAAAAAGTTTAAAATATGTAACTCCACGTAGGTAATATTTTGTTTCATCATGCTATATTTATTACTTAATCATTTTCCATCAGATAATATAAATATATCTATAATCATAGATTTCTCTGTTAGTTAGTTTTCAACATACTAAAGATGACGCCCTCGCATTTGCGAGAAGTTAGCTTAATAATTATGCAGATGGAGCATTGGCTTCAAACAGTTAATTATTTGATTGAAAAAAAAAGTTATGGGGATATGTTTTTTTTTTGCGAACAGAGTATATGCTGGGATATGTTCAGGCCAGAAGAAGTATTGATTTGTTTACCGAGGAGGAATCATCGGTGGCGTCGACGACCATGAAGACGGCGACGAGGAGAAGGAGGACGGCGAGGAGAGGCCTGAAGAACGCCATGGATGATGATGGTTCGATGGGAGTTGGTTACAGCTAGAGTTATCGGCTTAAAATGATGATGGAAGACCGACTTCCGTCTCCATCGGACGCGATCGCTCCAAACTCGGCCGGACGCGCGCGTATGTTTCTCTGCCTCGCGCCTATTTTACTGTTTCCGATTCCCACGCTGCATGGTAGGATTTGGGCAATAATCTCCGCTGGAAGCCAAGAACAACGCACGACGTATATATATTAATTCTTGGTAAATCACGATTCGTGAATGCATTGATCCGTTGATCCCAAAGACAGCGAGCAGAGAGATCTAACAAGGAAGAAGATCTGACGACACTAGTAGTGGGACTAGCTTGCTTCTGCATGCATGCGGAGGCGCAAGCTAACACTAGGACACAGAACAAAATTGAGTTTAGGTGAGGCAAAAATACCAGCTTAGGATCATCATCCAGCTGCGTGTCAGCGTCCACAGCCACCACCAGAGCGACGGCCATGCCGACGAGGAGGAGGAAGAAGAAGAGGCGAGTTTTGGAAGATGCCATTGTGGTAGATGGAGGGAGGAGCTCACCTAGCAGGCTAGCAGAGTGTCGGCCAACAGTCACAGAGATTCAGCGGAAGGAGCCATGCGTTTTCAACCTGTCCACGCACGGGTGCAGTGCAGCTGGTGGTGTGATTGACTTGCAGTTAGCACGCTGTTCCCGTGGGTGGCAGGCAGGGCAACGGCCACTCTGACCTGCACCCAAAATAGGGTAATGTGGTTGATAGGGATCATCAACAAAGGTCAGGGTTGGTGATATTGCTAAAAGCGGAACGTAAAAACTGTGAACCCACGTGGACGGTAAATAATTTCCTTCAAAAAAAGATTCCATGTCGTGTGTGTCTCGTTAAGCTACACACTTGTGTCGATAGAGAAACAATCATGTCTATCGCGGGACGACGTGGTGACACCATCATTTTCTAAGCTCTATGTGATCGGCTTCGATCTTCGGTAAACATCACAGGCGCAATTTCAATTGATTTAATCCATTTCAACAAGCCAGGCACAACTAATTGAGCACGAAAAAAATATGGCAACATGTTAATGATTCAATGGCATGCTCCTGGTGGACACTCCTTATGAATGCTAAAATTTTATATTTCTTTGCACCCAGTCGTTCACTAGAATCCTCTCTAACAATATATCTTTTAGACTGTCCTTTCGTGTTTTAACTTTTATGAAGATAAATATATAGTAAATTCTACGAATGATACACGCACTCCCTCCGCCGTGCAATCATACATAAACTATAATTCATACAAGTTTCACACATTAATCTGCAAAGGCACATGTTTGTAGCCCTTTTTACTAACTTTAAAAGGATCCCTTATCGATCTTATAAGGCAATATATTGAAAATAAAATACTAATGCAACCATTGTTCAAAATATAGTTTATGTTTATCATGACACAACCTATTTTTTATTAAAAGCACAATGTAATTTCAAATTATAGATGCTGGGACCATATAACCCAAACTAATATGTATCCAGTGAAATTATTGTGAGGTTAATTGTCATAGCTAAGTGAAATCAAATATACCAGTAAAATTTATTTATAAATAAGTACAAAAAAATAGTATAAAAAATCTAATTATAGACGCCGGGTCCTCGCTATTCTCTATCGCTTTGGTTGTGCCGTGGAGAAAGAGCCCTTTTCGCTCGTTATGTTGTTCGCGGCTGGGTTTGTTCTCCTCCTTGGCGTTTGGCTTTTCACCTCCCTATTCTTGGTATTGTCATTCGTGATCCGTAGATTTACTCATTGAGTGTTCAGTTCTCCTTCTAGCTTTTGTAGTAGCTAGCACAAAAGATGTGCAAGTGAGATCCCATCTATCTCGCTAAAAATTTATTTGGAGCTTTAGTTCACTTTGATGCAAGGGTTTAGGTTTCGTAGTACTAGTTATGTAGTAGCAGTGAAGCACCAGGCCACTCGTCTCGCAACACTCTGTCCAGTGCTTGCCTTGTAAGGATCAACTCGGTTATTGTATGATGAACTCTATGATGCTCTATGTTTCCTATTTTAATATGTTATATTGTGCTTCGTGATACGTACTGTCAGTCTCGAGTGATTGCGTTGTCCTTCGACCGGATATACAACCTTGCACTTTTCTTCTTCTTCTAAAACAGAATTTGTGTACTAACTCATCGGTAACTCGAGGAATATTTTGTGATTGTCATAGGTGAGTGATGGTTAGTGATGTGGGGGATTTTTTGCAGCGGGATTCATTGCATTTGTAACTCTTTTCGTCGTCCTGTACATATTCGAAATCATGTGACACCCTTGTTACATAAGAGCTGAGGTAAATATTGCATACTATGTTGTACCTTTTTCTTGAGGGAGAAACTCGATGTTGTACATACGTGATAACAATGTTGCATGCAGCATTTTGATATCTACTTTTTTTTTAGGGTTCATTTTCATATCTACTGATCGATTTCGTAAGGATAGCCCACCTGGGCTCGATTGGCCCGACAAGTGACAGGCAGAAGCCCAAACTGATAACCGAACGCGAGAGGCAGCCCAACAGCTTCATCTTCCATCCATGGCTCTGCTCCGCGCCGCCGCCGCGCCCGCATCGCCGCCTCACTTCCGGCCATCTCCCCTCTCCCCCACACCCACACCCTGACCTCCTATCCCTCCCCTGTTTCCATCCCCAACCCCGCCGCCCGGCGCCACCTCATCACCCTAACCCACCGGCCATGCCCTCACCTGCCTTCCTCCGCCTCCGCGGCGGCGTCCTCCCACTACATCGACAGGATCCTGCTGCCCTCCAGCTTCTCGATCTCCTCCTGATTCAACGACAAGGACAAGGAGGAGAACCTTCCGCCTCCACCGCGGCCGCCGGCGTCGTGGGTGGATAGGTGGCTCCCAGAGGCGGCGCGCCGGTACGTGATGCTCGCGCGGCTCGACAAGCCCATCGGCAACTGGCTCCTCGCCTGGCCCTGCATGTGGTACGCTTACTACCAGTACTGACATCACCATCTCCGAACACCATTTTTTTTAACACCATTACCGTAGGGAAAAATCCCTACGGTTAAATTATATATATATATGGATGCGGACGATTACATCAGGTGTCTTAATATCACCATCTCCGAACACCATTCCATAGAGATATCTGAATATTTGTTGGCATTCTTGTCTGATACTAAATTAAGAGCCCAAATACTCTTTACTTCAGACCTTTACTATTTGCCACTCTTTACTTAGCCTTTTATAATTTGCCACATATTAGATTAGTTTCTTTCTAATTTGCCCTGCCTCTCGTTCTACAGATTTATTAATTCGTTATACACTGTGAAATACGGTACATATGTATTTCCTATACCTTGCTGGACCGAAATTGGTTTGATCGATCCTTCTTGTTCCCCTTGCCCAGCGGACACAGAAACAGAGGAAAACAGGGGAACGGTGACGGGTCAGGGTGCCATGATTCCCGCCGGCGGCAGTGTCCGGATTACGGGTCAGGGTGCCATGATTCCCCACCACGAACGACGGCGGCTGGAGGAAAAGCTGATGAGAAGGATGACGCACAGGCACGGCGAGTAGTTGTGGCGGCGTGGTCGCCGTACCTGCAGCAGCTCAGGCGTGCTACAACGCAGCGTCTCGGATGGTGAAGACGATAGGCCAACATCATCAGTGGCAAACTTCTCAACGATTTATGATGTTGGTCATCAGGGAAAATGAGAAGAAAGCTTCATATGTGTACTCCGTGTTTACTGTCATTGCTGTCATGTAACCAGGGCTGAATTTCCCCTTTTCTCCAAGGAGATATACTGTCAATACTACTGAATTCAACACACGTACTATGAACGAAGCCCCACAAATTCCATTCCCAATATAGTGGCAGCCCCTCTCATCGTTCCAACACATGTACTACGTTCTTCAAGGAAATAGGGCAAACAATTAAGGGAATGAGGTAACGATGGCTGCGATGAAGAGCTCCTGTGTTCTTCGTAGGTCAATCACAATGGCCGCGATGCCGGGGGAGCTCCCTGACTTGAAAATGCTTGCACTCTTCGGATGTGGACCTGTCCTCCTCAGGGGGGGCTGGTTGCACAGTGAATGATCTTCTCGATCGCGACATTGATAACAAGGTGATTCTGTTTAATCTATAGTGTTCTGGTTGCCGACAATGCCTCAAACTTATAGTGTCTGTGAAACTGAATACAGGAAAGGGTCGTCGCCTGCAGTTTTAGATGTGTAATATGCTTGCTTTTTGAACCAGGATTATAGCAAAACTAAGTGTCAAATGTCATGACCATAGTAACAGTAGCAGCTTAAACAAACAACTTAGTTAATTTACGTGTTACTCGTTGGTCTGTCTGTTACTGCATTACTTCACTCGTTGATTTGTGTGTTACTGCACTATTTCACTCAAGTGGATCATGCAGTGAGATGATGGTTATCTTCTGGAGATTGCATGGCATTGATGAATGTCTTAATCATGTAGGTTGAGCGCACCAAAAGCAGGCCGTTTGCATCAGGTGTCCTAACCCCCACTCAAGGAGTGTTCTTCCTCGGATCTCAGCTACTGCTTGGATTGGGCATTCTTCTCCAACTGAACAACTTCAGGTATGTGTGTTCTTTACTTGTGTGACCTGTTTTGGACGCCCCAAAGTCCAACCAACCAAACTGTATAGTATTTGACATTGTTCGAATTCACCTGAAGAATCTTTACAAGTCTAATGCCTGTCTGTTGATCATTTCGAATTATTAATTTCTGCAAACTTCGAAGATATAACAGCTTCTAAGATGCATTTTGCTTCTACCACTATTAGTCATATTCACCTCTAAATTTGTCTCATTGTGTATATAGCCGTGTTCTTGGGGCATCTTCTTTTTTTTTTGGTGTTTTATTATCCCCTGATGAAGAGGTTCACATTTTGGGTATGTAAACACACGTGCAAGTAAGGATGGCAATGGGTAGGGTATGGGGCGGGTAGAGCAATACCATACCCATACCCGTGTAGTCAATGGGTACAAAACTCTACCCATACCCGTACCCACGGGTATAAAACTTTACCCGTACCCATACCTGACGGGTACCCATACCCGTTGGGTACCCAACGATAGATTAAATGTTATACATAATTTTACATTCATCAATAAAACATTGATAAAAGAAAAACATTTATCTCAACTTAATAACATATATTTGAGTACATGACAATTATCTCAACTCAAGTTGACAATTGATGACAACTTTACCATATGTTCACAAGCTAACGAGAATGAATGTTGTACCTCCACGGGTAAGGTATATAAACGGGCAGGGTATGGGTATACCCACGGGTACAAGATTATACCCGTGCCCTACCCGTGACTTAACGGGTAGGGTATGGGTACTACCCATGGGTATAAAATTGTGCCCATACCCTACCCATGCGGGTACGATACCCACGGGTACCCGTACCCGTGGGTAAAATTGCCATCCTTACGTGCAAGCTTGTAGATCCATAATCACTTAAATGACTTCCGATGCATTTTTGAACAGCCTCAAGCATTTCTTGGCTTGACCTTCAACTGGGGAGCTTTGTTAGGATGGGCTGCCATTAGAGGAAGCCTAGATCCTGCAATCATCCTTCCACTGTATACTGCTGGTATATGTTGGACATTGGTGTACGATACCATATATGCACACATCAGGTAGGGTTTTTCTTTTATATCTAAACTGAGCAAAATCATCTTATGGCACTGTTGTGGTTTTTGATGATCGTATACAAATACATGCCAGGACAAAGAAGATGACCTCAAAGTAGATGTTAAGTCCACATCATTAAGGTTTGGAGATTCAACCAAGCAATGGATCAGTGCTTTCGGCGCTGCATCGATTGGCAGCTTGGCGCTCAGTGGCTACAATGCTGAACTTGGTCGGTGCTTTTTTATCAGAATGTCATATTTTATGAAGAGTATATATTGACTGCTTACTTTAATCATGTTCGACAGCATGGCCATATTACCCTCTTCTGACAGCCACAGCTGCACAGTTCGCATGGCAGATTTCTACTGTCGACTTGTCTGACCGTGCAGATTGCAACAGGAAGTATGTTCCTTTTTACATTGAAACCATGGATATTTGGAACAGATGGTCTGTTCATTGGTTTGTTACACCGCTTATGAAGTGCTTAAACTCATTATGTCTGATTCCTACCTTGCAGATTTGTGTCAAACAAGTGGTTTGGAGCTCTGGTATTCTGGGGAATTGTATATGGGCGACTTGCATCGTGATAGATACATTGGGGTGTGCTGCGTGGTCAGAAACTGGTGTCTAAGAAAACTTAGACCTAGGTCTAACCATTGGAGCGTGGTCATAAACTGGTAGCTGAGAAAAAGATTTTTAGACTTGATTCTAGTACAAGACACGGGTGTCTAGTGATAAAAATCCCAACCATTGTTGGAGGAGGAGCAGTTCAGTCGGAAAAGTGGAGAAGACTTTTATGCTCTTGTGCACTTGCCATTTGGCAGGCTGTTGTTTAACTTGTGCTCCCTCCGTCCACTTTTATAAGACGTTTTGACAAGCCATTAAGCTTGCCAAAACGTCTTATAAAAGGGGACAGAGGCAGTACTTAAGAAGACGGTCATACTCCCAGATTAGACAGAGTGCCTTTGTACCTACTTCCTACCCCTGTAATGTAGATATGTCATCGTCAAAGGTCATGTACAGTGAATTTTCTTATTTATGTCTTGTCATGTAGAAATATGGAAAAATACAGTGTACAATGAATCATCTCTTAAGTTATCTCTAACAATTATGATCCTAATATTATGAGATTATAAAAATTAAACAAGAAAGACATTTGGTACATTAGAGAATGCGTCTTACATTTTGTTACTGAGAGATCACCATTTATCTAAGAGAAGGTAAAACCTATTTTTTTATGTTTCTCTTTCTTCCAACTCACGTAATTATCCTACTTCCTCCCTTCCAAAATAATTGAAGTTCTAGTTAAACTGTAGAATGAACACTTGTAAGTTCTCTTTCTCCCATGATAGATTGCTTAAGGGAGTTTACAGTTCCTTTTTCAACACTCGTTTTTTTATTTACGTCGTGTGATAGCAAGAAACCCTTAGTACACCTCACTGATTATTAGAGAGTTTTGAGAAAATCTTAATATCAAAACCCAAATCATGTAGAAAATCAGAAGGTTAGATATCTAAATACCATTAATTACTGTCGGAATAGCAGGGCTGATGTGTTATAATTTTCTCCTTTACCAAGGATAAACATAATATAGTTTTCTCCTTTATAAAGGATGTACCGTGGATTGACATATTTGCCCGGATAACAGAATGTGGAATACCATAGTTTTCCGGATAATAGTGTGGAAACTGTGAGTATAGAGAATGTTGTGACTTACTTGGTTTATTCCCTTTACACATGTGGCGTAGTATCCTTTGCCCTTAAGAATGTCAAATATGCATAAAACACGTGCTATAAGATGCGATCAAAATGTAAACAATGTATTCAACTTTTATCGTGATAGTAACTTGGAGAGTGGGAAATGGGAAGATCATTATTTTTCTGACTTTTCCACGGAATAAATAGAAACATAATGAAAATACAGAGACTGAAATGGAATTTTACGGAACGGAAAAGAAACTTTTATGAGGAAATAGAAACCAAACAGTTTATTACGGCTTAACTACTACGGAAACAAAAATTCTGTTTTTGTAAACCTCAACGGTGTCAATTTCATCCGTGATTATGCTAAAGGTAATACAAAGGAGGTTAAGCGAAAAATTAGATTTGACAACATCATTTCATTGCACATGCACGGTGACAGGCCTCAGTTTCAGTTTACCAACAGAGAAAAGCCTCAAGATCACCAGCTTGTTCCTCGTCCAAATTAATCCGTAGCCGATCGAGCAAAGATAACACACCCGCGAGATTTGCTTCCATGTTCACGTACGCGATGGTCAGCCAAATTAACTAAAAGAGATAACACAAAAGGAATACTACACGCGAGAACATTAATTTAGAAAAAGAGTTTGACATACATTGACTAATTTGTACTACTAGTACAAAACTTGAGACAGTATAAGAATAGTACTACGAAAATTGGGGCGTGGTCCATTGCCGGCAAGGGGGTCCTGGCTGCATTGGCGGCCGAGGTCGCCGGAGACAAGAAAGACGGCTGGCTGCGAGCTACTAGTGAAGTACGCCTGTGCATACGCCGAAAATGACGCCGCAGATCGCTAAGAAGAGGGCTAGAACCATGATCATGATGCAGGTATCGCGAGCCTCGCCCTGCTCTTCGGCGGGCACGTTGGACGCCATGGTTAATTTGGTTTTCTCGATTTCTGCAGGTTGATTCTTAGATCTGCAGCCGGTAGACTATTGTAAAATAGCGCGGCAAAAGTAGATCAAATAAATAAGAACACGGATTTTTACGTGAAAAACCCTTACGGGAAAAAACCACGGAACGCACGAAGGCGTATCACTATAATTTAATTGGAGGAGTATTACAATGCACGAGAGGACAAACCCTCTATGTGCTATCAATCTGGTAGAAATCTCTCTCTCAATCTAATCTATGACTACCTCTCACAATATATCGGGGGCAAACAACTCTCTTTTTTGTCGGACACGAAACAAAGTTGTAGAGATGACTTATTCCGTTAGAACTCCATACATGGTACAATAGGATTAGGATTCGGAGCACAATAAAACAACATGGACGGCCGTGACGCTGCGTGCGTGTCAACAAGTGTATATATATATAGACGGATTAGGACTTTAAATAATTAGTACTTTCCGTTGAGGAAGCAAGGAATTAAAGTGCATACGATCAAGGGGAATCCTTTTAATCGTGGCTTCCTTCCAATGCACATCCATACGATCAAGGGGAATCCTTTTAATCATGTCCTACTTCCAATGCAGTATATACAAAGAATAATTACTGATGGCTCCAATGATCTACGTACGTTTTGAAATACAAACTATTTGTTTCCTTACCGCAAATATATAGAGCCGGTTTATAGACTTATACTGGAGTCATATATTCGGTTCTTGTGGTGCTCGCCGGTTGACCTTCACTTGTCCACAATTGAGGTGAACCACACCTTTTCTGTTCCAAATCTCCATGGTTTCGATGTAAAAAATTAGCCAGGCTGAGATTAGCAAATTCACGAAATTTCAAAAATTCGAAGAATTTTTTACAACATATCTTCCTGATTCAAAGTCTGGTGCTTAAATTTTATTTAGCGAAACTAAACGAAGTGGAATGTAATCGAAATCTTGTTCTAACATGCCATTGTGTATGCCGTCGACTAATGTACCAGAACCTTATCTCACTCGGAAATCGTGAAACTTGTGAAGTTGACATCATCCTGGACGCTTATGTGTTGTTACGGACTGGCCATCGGCCACCACGATCTCCAGCGAAATAGAAGTGGCGGTGACGGAAGAACTTACCATTGATGCTAGCGCGTTGGTGATAGATGGCGCCACTTTAAGCGGCAAGACGTTAAGAGGGGCCATGGGTAGGGGTGGGCATAAAAAACCGAGAACCGAACACCGAACCAAATTAACCGGAACCGACACCGAATTAACCGAATTATAATTAACCGAGACTAATTTCGGTGCGTAAATTTGAAATTTCGGTTTTGGTCGTCAGTTATTTAACTGAAAAGACCGAAGAAACTGAACAGACTGAACAGAGAGCAAAACGCTTCCGTCGAGCGGTGACTCTTGTGTTGTAGTGAGGTGATAGGCGTGACCCTATCTCTCAGAGCAGAAACAAGCCCGCCCGATGAAAGCAAATAGTGGCAGGGCGGTAGAGACCGCAAGAACACTAGATATCGGTTGGAATCCAACGGTGGAGAAAGACATTGCGGAGTTAGAGGAAGTCATGATAGGATACGTGAGAGAACAACGAAGCAGAGATTGCACATGTTTCAGAAACAATGACCGTCGAATACCATATATATTGTACGCAAACGAGACTCACCACGTGTATTGATGTCATTTATATTAAGTATGAGAGTACATGTGTGTTGTCATAATGAAAACTAAAAACTAGATTAAAACTTGCAGATGTGACAGAGATGCCCCAAGAGACAAGGTAAAACCTATTAATTAGCAAACACACACGAAGAGTACATGCCTACAATGACAACTAAGTTTGTACACTAAAACCGCCACCGTGTAGAGTGGGTGACAGGAAGCACAAGACCACAGTTCATTCTCTCACGATTGTCTCCTCTGTCTCTATCCAAGGAGGGGTTTCTATTTTGCACATCAGCCCTACCACTAGCTGCTGATGCACAGCCAATGGCGCCCTCGGGTGTGAGGAGAACTCATGCATGCCAACTTGATCAACATAATGTGAATTATATAACACAAAAATTGCACCACTAGAAAATATAACATTTAAATTTCCGAATGGTAGTCAAATTTACGACCTAGGGATGTGCGTATGACTTATAAACCGGGAAGGAGGGAGTAGCTTATTGGCGTTGTTTGCTTATCAAAGACCGATATTTTAGAGCTGTCTACAATAACACCTCATTCATCTCTACTCATCTTCTACGACTTAAACAACAAAAGTGGTTATTGTTGGAGGCGTATGCATTTTTCCTCGGGCCTTATTTGCCATAACGTGTGTGCACGTAGACTAGCTACCAACTTAGTCCCTAAAACATGCCGTTGTCTTATGCCCAGCCTAAGAGAGGACATGTATTTGCTCAAACGACGATTTTTCACATTATGTGCGAGTGTGTTTGTTTCCATGCATTGATTTTACGGAAAATGCATTTTGCTCCCGGGCACCACTACTCCCTCAAATTAAAAAAGATTGAAAATCATATTTGTGAGTTTTAAAAAATTCTAAAATAATATGGATATAGTCACTGATATATCCCAAGAACGTGTAAATTTTCAATTCAAGATACTTTATATTTTGGCTTCAACAAAAATAACAAATCTAATCAAACTTAGACATTTGAAAAAAATGCATACTTAGATCTATATTTTTGTGTAGCTCATAATACAACTTATTTGAAGTTGATATTTTGCACTTTAGAGGGATATAACATTGGCTATACGTGAAAAAACATTCAGAATTTTTTGAAACTTATAAATATAATTTTCAAATTTTTTAACATGAGGGAGCAATGGTGCCTGGGAGCAAAGAGTCTCCTCGCTTGATTTTAGCCCATTTGTATCCGTGACTTTTCAAGGGTTGGCCCAGGAAAAATGCAATCTGAACCACGCCGTGGAGCCCGTTTGATTGTCTGGTTTATTATTTTTATTTTTTTCATGCTCAGGGTTTGGTAGCCTGCTTAATGACTACAGGCTGAGTACTTACAAAAAGTTGGTGATTAGTTAGATGATTGTGCTGTGTTACGGTCATTAAAATGGTGATCTCACTGATGCGCGTCCGTTTTCTGTAGTGTTTTTAGTTGCTTTATTACTAACTAGAAGTAGAGATTTCTATATTTTATTGTGCTAGCACACAGTCTTATTTTTATGTACGCGGGAAGTTAAATATTGAAGTGTAATTCCACATGGTATTTTTACCAAGTATGGTAACCCTCCAGTCCAAAAAAATTGTCGCAGGTTATACATAAGTTTGGTACGTCGTAGGCAGTTTTCTCCCGACACATTTTCCAGACCGGCTAGAGTATGAAATATGCTAATTAATTAGGATTACTTAATAACTTTCTTGTGGGAAGACAATTCGCTGGAATATGCTGATTATGATCACTTAATATACCTTCCGAGAGTAACCCACTTGGGTCCCGAATAGGCGTGGGTTATGCACGCGTGTACCTTTGTCAGCCCTGATGTTAAATCTATATTTCTTATAAAGCAAAACCCCACTAAGTGCATTAATTTTTTTCCTATCTCAACATGCAAGCTATCCACATCATACATCTTTTTAGTCAATCAATTGTCCATGTCATCCCCCACTAATATTTATTAATTTAGTATATTGTACCTGCAATCTATCCACGTCATCTTTTTTTTAGCCGTACGTCCACGTCACCATTATTTTTCGTCAAATACACAACAATTCCACACCAATTAAATATATGCAGAATCTTGAGAACTGCTAACAAATGGCCTACACAGAAATAACAAGTGGTAAAAAATTATATTTCAATATAAAATTCGTCAAAATCTATCTTCTTTGCTTCTCTTAAACGGTACAACTTATTTGACCACAAATTTAGCAGATCAATATAAATTTTGTAGTACAACATGTTGGTATCTGTTTTCAAACTTTCGGTACACCAAAAACTAAGAGATTGAGGGTGTACCTCTACTTAGAAAAACTCATCTCACTAGTCACTACGCATGGTCATGGAATAGAATGTGCTGGGGTACACCCAGAGCGCCGGTAGGAAACGGTACCAGTCTCTTTTAAAAATAAGCTGGTCAGCGGATTGATCCTGAATGGCGTTGGGCTTGTTGCCCAGCCAGTGTACATCCCAGTGCTTAGACTGAGAGTAATCGGCGCAGTACAAGGAGTTGCTTCTTCCTCCCCATTGTTCCGGATTCATGCAAGAAAAAGGCGGGCCCCTCCCGTCAGTTGACACAAAGAGCGCCCAGTTGTCCAGGCTCAACATCTTCACCCATGTTGCAGGCTCGGTTGACATGTCGAGGCGGTGAAGCATGGTTAATTCTCCTAACTGGATACATGAGGGGTGATGAGAAACCATGAGAAGCATGTCTCCACAGACCACTAGCAATGGTTTCAAATACGAGCTCTGCTTCACTTGACCACACCATTCGACTTTTATTTTCTGAAGGTCAAGTTGTGGTGCCAACTGCACTCTATAAATATTCTGATGATTATCCATGGCAATAAACTGACCATTGAATCCAACAATCTGATCTACTCGTGCATCAGGAAGGTGAATCCCAGACCAAGAATGACTTCTAGCCGACCAGTCGAACAAGAAGGACTTAGTACTGACAAGGAGGTGTGAGTTGGATGATGCAAGAGGAGCTGTTAGAGTACCACTGTAGTACATCTCGTTCTCACAGTAGTCGTCCAATGGGAGGCGTGGAAGTGAAACCTTGGCACCATTGAACGCGTCAACAACAAAACAATATCGATGGTAGCAGCAGATCAGTTGACCGAAAGAAGAGCCGACAAAATGCATCTCCCGCAGATTTTCTTGAAGAAACATGCCACCACGAATGGTGTTTCCAGTGGCTAGATCTACGACTTTGCATAGCTTGCGAACACCATTGTTAGAAGCACGAAAAGGATCCATGCGACGAAGACCGGGTTGGACAAGGAGAGGCGGGCATACAGTGGAGAAGGTAGATTTCAGTGGGTATGAGCATAAAGCAGCATGCCAAGAGTGGCAGGTAGCATCAAAGGCTAAAAGGTCGAGGAAGGAGCACAACCGAGCAATGATAGAATGTAGCAAGCCATCTGGGAGGTCCGCCCAATCTTGGAGTGTAGCCGCGGTAGGGGGTGTCGAGAGAGAGGTGGCAAGTAGTTTGCTGGGCATTTGCATGATGACAAACTCTCTGCACATATAACAAATTAAACGCATACGAGTTAGAAAGATGAGCAGGTCGACGAACTTACGGTAAAACATAGGAGACATTTTTTACGGGAAACCTAGGAGACTTCTACTATGTTAAGCTTCTCTATCTGAGGCGAGATGCAACTAATTCAGCAGATTTGTATTCCAAGAAGCTATTAGCGTGGATAATGATGTAATTCCTAGACTTCTGGTGCATACTATCAAGTGAGAGTGTAACTCTTCTTCCTCGTTAATAAAACATGAAATACCATTCAGAAGAAAACAGTGTGTTATAACCATGGATAAGCATACATATCTTTGTTCAAAATATGGGATTATATTGAATTGATTTTGGGTGTGTTCGTCTTCCACTTTATTTCTAGATTCGGGATAAAAGTTCCAAAATTTATTAGGCATATATGATCAAGTCGCTACTGCCGTTTCCCTTGGAAAATTCAGTCAAGAAAAAGCAACAAGTGCGCAGTTCTCGACAACAAATTCCCCAGCCTACCCGTGCAAGTGCCAATTAATCAATCCAGTCTAGTGCTGTAATTATTTTTGCCCCTATTCTAGCTAAAAAAAATCTTACACGGATCTTACACAAAAATCTAACATTATCGATAAGCGCTATTAGGGGCTTGATGGCTATCCCCACAAGGGTAATTCCCGGCTAGTTTCTCTGATGTTAGGTCCGATTTGAGAGGCATATAAGTGCTAACGAAAGATACATCTGAGATGAAGCTAGGGTTTCATGAGAAGGAGAGCAGAGAGCGCAGACCTTGTAGAAGCTAGGCTACGTGAGGGCGATGGAGATCGGTGATGAAGGCGTAGCGCTGGCTGGCTTGCCGTCGCCGGCGTCTTCTCCGGCGGCGTCGCACGTCCGATGGCTTCCCCGGGAAGGAAGAAGCCTATGACCTTCCCCGTTAAACCGTCCTTGGGCTTTGTTCTGATTAAATTAGATTTGGGATTTATGGGCTGGCTTTCACTTGGAACGAACATTGAAAGCACTCCCTTTGAGTTTGAGTAGTACAAAACATGAAGGTGTACTATAATTTGATCGCATCTGCTAGCAACAGCTAGCTTGATAAGAAAGTTAAGGTCCGTTTGGAAGCACCGTATTTTTTAGGGTCTCTCTATGTCTCAGCTGACTGTCTCAGTCAGGTGACATCATCACGTTTTGTGGGCTTGAATTGGGTCCAGCAACCCACGTTTCTTTGTTCAGCTGTATGTGTTCGTTCGGCATACATTACCAACTGGCGGGCCATGTGACCATCACCATTCGTACCCGTCTGTGGCCGTTGGGCACCTGTGTACTCGATGCAATGGGCCTGCAACGGAAAAGGCTTAAAGCCGACATGCGTGGGCCTCAATGATAACCAACGTTGCTAGTTTCTTAAAAAAACAATGTTGCTAGTAGACTAATAATGTTGGCGTTAAGCCATTCTTTAACACCTACTACTACTCGACTGTCAGAACAAAACCTACTACGTACTACTCTACTAGTTGTATGTCCTATCTATATATTTTTATCTCTTTAGAGTTGGACAGGAGAACTGAAGGTGCAGATAAAATACCAACAATATACTTTATTTATTATAATATTTTTTATTCATAAATACAATAGACATTGAAACTATGCCCACTTCTCGTCGATATTAGTATGGGCTTAAAGTGGAATAATATGAGAAATGGATATAAAACTCAGTTTCAACTGCAGTTGCAACTGGCTCGGGAGAAAACCCAATTTCAACTACAGTTTCAACTCCAGTTGCAACTAGCTTGGGAAAAGAAAAACTCAGTTTCAACTGGAGTTGCAACTGAATCGGGAGAAAAAAACTCAATTTCAACTCAAGTTGCAACTTGCTCAGGAAAAAAAACTCAGTTTCAACTGCAGTTGCATCTGGCTACAGAAGACAAAAAACAAAAAACACAACAACAAAATGAAATAAAAAATCACTAAGAAAAATAATAGAAAATAATCTATTAAAATGAGAAGAATTGCAAATGGTTCTGAATAAAACTCAGTTTCAACTGCGGTTGCAACTGGCTCGGGAGATAAAACTCAGTTTCAACTGCAGTTTCAACTGGCTCGGGAGAAAACCCAATTTCAACTACAGTTTCAACTCCAGTTGCAACTAGCTTGGGAAAGAAGAACTTAGTTTCAACTGGAGTTGCAACTGAATCGGGAGAAAAAAAACTCAATTTCAACTCCAGTTGCAACTTGCTCAGGAAAAAAAACTCAGTTTCAACTGCAGTTGCAACTGGCTACAAAAGACAAAAAACAAAAAACACAACAACAAAATGAAATAAAAAATCACTAAGAAAAATAATAGAAAATAAATTATTAAAATGAGAAGAATTGCAAATGGTTCTGAATAAAACTCAGTTTCAACTGCGGTCGCAACTAGATCGGGAGATAAAACTCAGTTTCAACTCCAGTTGCAACTAGCTCGGGAAAGAAAGAACTCAGTTTCAACTGGAGTTGCAACTGGATCGGGAGAAAAAAACTCAATTTCAACTCCAGTTGCAACTTGCTGAAGGAAAAAAAAAAACTCAGTTTCAACTGCAGTTGCAACTGGCTACAAAAGACAAAAAACAAAAAACACAACAACAAAATGAATTAAAAAATCACTAAGAAAAAATAATAGAAAATAATCTATTAAAATGAGAAGAATTGCAAATGGTTATGAATAAAACTCAGTTTCAACTGCGGTTGCAACTGGCTCGCGAGATAAAACTCAGTTTCAACTGCAGTTGCAACTTGATCGGGAGAAAAAACCAAATTTCAAGTGCAGTTTCAACTCCAGTTGCAACTAGCTTGGGAAAGAAGAACTCAGTTTCAACTGGAGTTGCAACTGAATCGGGAGAAAAAAACTCAATTTCAACTCCAGTTGCAACTTGCTCAGGAAAAAAAAAACTCAGTTTCAACTGCAGTTACAACTGGCTACAAAAGACAAAAAACAAAAAACACAACAACAAAATGAAATAAAAAATCACTAAGAAAAATAATAGAAAATAAATTATTAAAATGAGAAGAATTGCAAATGGTTCTGAATAAAACTCAGTTTCAACTGCGGTCGCAACTAGATCGGGAGATAAAACTCAGTTTCAACTGCAGTTGCAACTGGCTCGGGAGAAAACCCAATTTCAACTACAGTTTCAACTCCAGTTGCAACTAGCTCGGGAAAGAAAGAACTCAGTTTCAACTGGAGTTGCAACTGGATCGGGAGAAAAAAACTCAATTTCAACTCCAGTTGCAACTTGCTCAAGGAAAAAAAAACTCAGTTTCAACTGCAGTTGCAACTGGCTACAAAAGACAAAAAACAAAAAACACAACAACAAAATGAAATAAAAAATCACTAAGAAAAAATAATAGAAAATAATCTATTAAAATGAGAAGAATTACAAATGGTTATGAATAAAACTTAGTTTCAACTGCGGTTGCAACTGGCTCGGGAGATAAAACTCAGTTTCAACTGCAGTTGCAACTCGATCGGGAGAAAAAACCAAATTTCAAGTGCAGTTTCAACTCCAGTTGCAACTAGTTCGGGAAAAAAAACTAGTTCGAGAAAAAGACCCAGTTGCAAGCGCAGTTGCAGTTGACCCCCTCTCGAGAAAAAAACTCAATTGCAAAACGAATTGAAACTGGCCATATATCGAGAAAAAACTCAGTTGCAAGCGCGGTTGCAGCTGCCTTCCAAAAAACAAAAATAATTAATAAAAAAATAACAAAACAATAATAAAAACCCAATTGCAAGCGCAGTTGCGGCTGTCATGTCTCGAGAAAACCTATCTCGAGAAAAGACCCAGTTGCAGCTGACCCCCTCTCGAGAAAAAAATCAATTGCAAACGCCCATATATCGGCAAAAAAGTCAGTTGGAAGCGCGGTTGCAACTGCCTAATAGTTTGGGGGTAGCTAATCAACTCCAAGAAAAAAGAGCTACTAGTGCTTTAGTTTGAAACGAATACAAACGCATTCAAATTGAGTAGCTAAATTCTTCATCTAATCAAACTAGTTACTCGGTTTCTTTTGCCTAATTTATGTGCAATCAATCACCCAAATCAAGCTGACACGAAAAAGAATTTCGTACAAAACAAAATAAAAGTAAAAGTCTACACTTCTAAAATACAAAGTAAAAGTCTACACTTCTAAAATACAAAGTAAAAGTCTACACTTCTAAAAAATCAAACCGTTGCCCCCCAACAAAACTACAACAAAACAACTGGCGCATTAGACAAAGAAAGAAGTAAAACTAGTTTTTTTCTTAATCGAATCGTACAAAAACTAGTGCGGATACTAAAGAAAAAACATCATAAAATTATCCAGCCCCACCAAAAAAAACGCACTAATTTTTAGACACAAACGACAAAGTCCACACTTCTGAAAAAAACAAAAAAGCGACCTGAAAAACTCCACACTAACAATTTTAACGCAAAAACAAAAAAAAAAGAATAGCGTCACCCAGCCAAATGTATAGAAAAACTAAAAAAAAACGTATAGAAAAAAACAAGGACCGAAACTGGGCAGCCCAGCCAAATGACCGCACTGATTTTGATTTTTTAATCGTTAGCAAAAAAAAACGAACCCACCCCAAGACCCGTAGTGCTCTAGCCCAAAGCCCAGTATTTCAATTCGCACCTAAAACACAAAGACAAACAAGTCCAACAATAGAAACAACTACACAAACGGGCCAAATCCACCACACGCACGAATCACAAAGCAGAAACAGATCGAACGGCCAAGGACATGACTGAGACGTAAGATTCGTCTCAGTCGACTGAGACATAGCAAAACAGTATTTTTTAAGTACTAGATGACCGGTTGAGCCCCTGACGCAGGTGCCCAAAGCAAGATTGTAATGTAGCCTTATGTTTTATATATTTTATGTATATTGTTGTCTATGTTTGAAATTCTTGCGGCTTTGAAAGCAATGAAAAATAAATGTATGCCGGTGAAAATTAATCATTTCATTGACGTTCATTGAGATCGATTTTATACTGATAGTAATCTGAAAATGGCGGTTGTATGTCTGAAACATCAATAAAGTAAAAGTGGAATTAAACTGGTGAATGCACACAAACACTATAATTCATACTAATTACAAACTAAATTTGGAATAGTGAATGGATCTAAAATATTTCTTGCAATCACAAGAAGCATTATCTTGAAGAAGCCGACACCACGGTATAGAGGCTAACTTCAGAATGAACAATGTTCCCTCATTGCAAACTATACCCATTAAAACATGGTACATATAGGTAGGCATGTTCCCTGATGATATATCTGTGGCGCTATTTTAGACTTGTCGTGCTACAAATCCAAGATTATATTAGCAGCCATTTTCTCAAATAGCTCAAGTGTCATATTAATCCTTTCAGATTGGCCACCTTGACCAACAGAACAGTTATTAGCCGCCAGATCAGAGATTTGGCGAGAGAAGGAAACCACCTTCTTAGCAGCAAGAAGCAGCTTCTTTTTCAAATTATCTTTATCTGCTTGCACTGCCATTAGTGGTAGCAGGGATAAACAAAAGATTTAGCAGTATATATGCAGAGGAAATAAAGATGTAGCAGTATATAAGATCAAGGATTATATCACACAAACAAATACATGCACACTGGTGAATGCACCCAATAAAAATGTAAAGAGCGAGCGAGATCATTGTGGTTTCTCGGAATCTTGAGCCCATCAAATAAACAAAGCACGCGAGATCAACTTTCAAGCTCACTCGATACTGAATCAAACTGGTAACTACGGTCTGCATGGAAAAGAAAAGGCATCCATATACAGAAGGAACACATGCTGAGACGCGAATTAATCTTCTAAGAACTCGACTAATAATTGACTAACAAAGTAACAAGTACAGTACAATTCATATAGAGTAGAAAACTTTAGACGATCGCCGCCTGGGTCTTGCATCTGCGGTCGTTGACGGCGAGGCTCTGGCTGGCTTGGCTAGTTGTGATTCATGTCTTTGATTCCGTAGAAAATGACGACGCCGATCGCTAAGATGGAGGCTAGATACATGACGATCATGCAGATTTTTCGAGGAGTTCGTTGCTCTTCCGGGAAAACGTTGCAGGCCATGGTGGAGTTGGTTTCATGATGTCTGATTGATTCTCGATCGATCGGTCGGGTATCTCCTGTATGATCCATCACAGATTAACGGTGCGTAGCAAGGAAACTATAAATGCATGGATTAATGTGGACCTATATATTAGGGCAGGAATTAATTACCTTCCGTTGAATAAGCAATGAATTGTAGCGCACGCAGATCTCCTACCATGCAATGCACATCAATTCCTTTTAATCATGACATCTTTCTAATGCCGGTAACAAACTTATGCCAGATCATATACTACGGCTATCCATTTCCTTTTTTCCATTTTCATTTCGATTTAAATTTTCGATATAAAAATATACAATCTTGCTATTGTACAAGGCAAGAAAGTAGAGAGTAATATATTCTTGGAGAAATCCACGTGCAGGCGCCTCATGCATATCCACATAGTGCGGCTGCAACTCGCTAGAAATTTGTCCCTATCGGAGAGAGCACATACATGTATGAAGAAATTTGTAAACTCATAATTGTCGGATCAATTTCTAGTGTGAAAAAATTCAATAATTTATCTTCCGAATCATTAATTCGATTAGCGACATGTTTACACAACTGAGTTTATATCAAACCAGGGGTTTAAAATTAGATCTCATGTTGTTATGTTTCGACGAATTTTTTCCCGTCGTAACAATTATAAGATTACATTAACATTGTTAGCAGATTAGCAGTAAACAATTGGCACAATAATTGTTTCATGAATTATTATTTGTTCTTGTGCATATCTCAGAGATTTCCACAATTAGAGAGCAGCTTTGAAAAATTGTTTATACAACTAAGAAATGATTATTTAACGAAAAATAGTATGCTCCAATACTGCATCGTTTTATGATCCAAGAAATTACATTATTAATGGCAATATTCTCACTTGTTGAACGAAACAATATGTTTTGGTGTGAGAATATCTTGAATGTTAACTACTTGCCCCAATTGTCATTCTTATCGAGATGAAAACGATTCCATTAGTGCTAAATAGTATGGACTGGTCGTGGTACACAATCCACTATTTCTAAACTATGCAAGGTTAACCATATCTGAATGTTACACTCACAAATGCTCTATTGTTACAACTTATAACACGCTACCCTTATTCTTGTTCGGAACACAATCTATGACAATTGTAGATGCCCTATTTTTTAAAATATAGTTACACATCCAACCTTATATACTTTTTTAAAAATGTATCAGGAGTAGAATTGGACCCAACATGGTAATAATATGTATGGAGCCCAAGATATGGTGCAATAATGCCCAATTGTCATTCTTATCGGCATTATTGCACCGTATTCGGTCTGTATCTCTTCCGACAATATTTGTTTCATAATTGTTTTTGGCGTTTCTATATTCGTTTCGGCTTCCGCATAAAAATGTAAACAAATGTGGCACCACTAAGTTCCATCCTTACCCGCTTTGTTTTCATCCCTAAATAAACCTATATGTATGGAATTTGGCAACCTTAAGTAAAGAAGAGAATCTCCACCATCACCCCTGATAGCTCTCCCCATCGGCCCTATGGGGGGCGGAGGCAAAACTGGCCCCTAGAGGCACCCCTTATGGGTACAGACGTTCGTCAATACTGTCTGTGGACCGCTTGGTCCGCTGCCAAATTTTGGGTCTGGCTATCATGTCAGACCGGCCCACATGTCACCCATTCTAGCACGCGGTCGTTCCGTTGAGATTTTTTCTATTACTTCCCATCATGTAGTGATCTACCAGGAGGATTTTCTGTAGCTGACCGCCCAAGTGTTTTTTTTGTTATGGGCTACCGCAAATAGTTTTTTCTATGGCAAATGAGATCCTCAAAGCGGATCGAGTGGACCCCCCATCCTCAAGGGATCTGTTGGGATGATTTTCTATTACTAAGGTGTTTCCATGTTTTTTCATCGGTCACAAAACTAAATTCCATCGAAGATCCAATGTGTGAATGTTTTAGAAACAAAAAGAAAAGAGAATCCAGAACTTGTCTGCTCCATTTGGGTGCCGCTGGGGTAGCTAGCCTTATAGGTCCATACGCTCCCTTAGCAGAAAATATTTGCGGTGTGTTAGACACATTAACGGGGCGCCGGTGGAGATGCTCTAATCCTTTTGTAAAAATTTAACCACATATATGGATACAAGTATGTCTACGACATTATTTAGATACAAGTACCATCTTACATATAAACCTATCGATTTCACACAGTTTTCATGTTTTTTCCCTTAACCATGTTATGTCAACGGTTAAACAACATACCATGAAACCGTTGCTCCACACTTGTAGAGTCCTAGTACCTCATCGAAGAAAAGTTTGTTTCTCAACGCCACCCTAGGTTGTAACTAGCTGCCCAATTTATTGGAACAACCTACTCAAAGTCTTGGTGTGTGATCTACACGTGAGATGCGGTAGCAATTGCCCCGGCCACGTGGGTACTCCCATCACCGGATTCTTTGCTACGTGATATAACTGATATTTTGAACTTTTGTACTTCTCTGATCTATATTAATTCTCGCTGAATCAGATGTATTTAACACTAAAATATGTCTAGATAAATTCGATTCAACGACAGTTAATATGGATCACATGAAGGAGTGTCTTAAATAGCACGTACGTATGTGATCTCTTTGTACAGGGACTTGAACCGAAACCAACACGAAGTTGGTCACAACATGAATCGGTGCATGTCTTTCGCTTCAATTTCCCGCGGACAAGGATAGCAGCCCATAGCTCCCATTTTATTAAACCTTTCCGGGAAACTGACATGTTTCCTAACCTTGGATTGTTCCAACGGGTAGGCTGATGACAGCACTGTCATATTGGGATCTTGTAGGATTGCTTCCTAATCATAACTCCATTGACCACACCTCGCCTCTCTCCCATAGTATTATGCTTAGAATGCAAGGCAGCATGCAGATCTTACCATGGATGCACATGTCCATTTCTTTAGTCGCCCACAAGCTTAACTCTTGCATGCTTGCTTGGAATGTGATCTTTGAAAACGAACAATTCAACTAACCCTAGATACTCCAGCTACACATCTTACTTTCCCAATTGGAATCTAGGAGTGACATGAGTCAATGGTCATTCCTTCAGTTGTTAAATAAAGGCACATACGTAGTTGCGACTCAAGTCTAGACTTTTCAATTGGTGAAGAGAGGAAAAGAAGAGGAAGCATGATATTTTACATAAGTAGTTGTGTGCGACTGAAGTATAGAATTTTCTATTGATGAAGAGAGGAAAAAGGAGTGGAAGCATGAGGCAAAAAATATTGTGCCAAAAAATACAATTACTACATGGTTGGGAGAAGTGAATTGGTTGGATCTCAACTGATTGAGCCCACAAGGATCATTCAGCCCATATTTCATTTTCTTGCCAAGGATAAATTGCCTTGATCAAATGTACAATCGCGTGGCACACGTGATAAGCTACCTCAAACAAACAAACAAAAAGCCTTGATCAAATGTACAACTTGTTCTGTACTATAACACTGTAAGGCCCATATCCATTGTTGTCGTTGTTGCGTCGCTGCTATCTGTCGGTTCATGTCAAGATTCTGCATTCACATATAGTAGCAGACAAGTGATGACAACGATCACTGCTGAGCTGAGGTCAAACTTACTATTTAAGTTTGGCACTGTCTGACTTGTTTGAACAAATCTGTTTGACCAGAAGGAGCTGACAGTAGCATTTATTGGACAGAATAGTCAAAGAAAAACCTTTAAAAAATAGTCAATGAAACAAGGATACCTGAGAAAATCTTGCCAAAGAATAGTCCATGAACCACGGATACCTCAGTAAATTTTTGCAAAGGTTCAAATATTTTGTACAAAATTCACATCAAGTCACTAACCATGTTTTTTACTGATCAATGTAGAGTTTACTTTGATCTTTCCATCACAAAAAAATTCAAAGTCATATGATCCGTGCAACTAAACTGACATTATTTCTCTGGAAAAAATGATCAGCTGCTGCTCGAGGAGAAGTACCTAAGCTCAGAACAGCGCTTGGTGCTGGAGCGGTACCGGACCAAGGCGGAATTCTACGTGTGTTCCAACATGAACAAGAACCCGGGCGGCGCCGCCCGTAACGCGCCGCGCACCCCGCCGGCCTCATCATATAGGAATGGAATTTCAAGAAAAAGAAATAAAACATTGCAACGAGGATTGACTTTGCATTGACCAGAAAAAAAAAGGGATTCGACTTTGCATTGACCATCAACAGAAAACGACCCGTAGGCCGCAGTGCAGTTTCTCTCTGCATCGCCGCGAAATTTCCCCAGAATCACCACACGGCCGCACCGCACAGTGCGGTCTTTGGCGAAATGCCGATTCCATGGTCGGTCGCGCTTCCGTGCGCGTGCGTGCAGGGGTCGACTCTGGCCGCCGCGTCGGCGCGCGCGCAAGGTGTTCGGCGTAATGACCTCGTCGCTTGCACACATCTGTGCAGTGCAGAGCGTGCCGACATGCCAAGTGAGACCGGCCGGGGTCAAGGGGAGTAGACTGACTCCACTCTTTGGATGCCTGCTGCCGTCCAATGGCTGAGTGGTTGGTGGCGTCTTGAGTCTCTTGACGCGGGCGGCCTCACCCATGAACTCGTACATCCGACGTTGCCGCCGGGGAGGATGTAGGGATTGCGCGTGAAGACCTCACCTCAGAGTCTCCGAAGGCGGCGCCGGCCGTGCTGTCTTGTCCTGGCCAGGTACGTGGTCGCCGTGCATCTGTGGGGCTCAAAATCTGAAATTGTTGGCAGTATGGTAATTGTGAAAGTTGATAGCTAGTGGCAGAACAAAGGAGAAGCAGCCACGATCTAATGTCAAGAGAGGAATCATAGTGTGAATTGCAAAAGTTGGAAGAATGTGCTAGCTGTACCGTTTCCATTGGTGGAACGTACTCAGTTATCATGACAAAAAGAAAAAGGAAAAAATTCTGTTGCATTGACTTGCTTGACTAGAACAGTAATAAGCATGTACAAGTAGTATTTGTTAGCCCCATGTACATATAAATGCCATAGTTCTATTGCTTAGTGCACTGACTTGCTTCACTGCTTCACCCCTTGGCTAGAAGGCTCTAGTTTTGCTCACAAGATCGAACAAGAATCATGAATCTACGTCTTGCAGTTCTATTCTTCATCTTTCAGTTTATCCATGGCCAGCCTGATCATCTAGGTGCGTTGCCCTTCATTCTTATTTCTTACTGCTCTTTCTGTTCAGAAAACACGCTATTAGAAGCACCTGGAATGATCAGAAGTACCATCCAAAGAATTATTTTCATGCTGGTGATGCACCCATTTATGATGCATCGATTGTATTTTGTTGATGGAAATCTTTTTCACTATGTTGGTGATAGAAATATTTTTGACTAGTATTTTGTTTCCAGGTTTCATAAGCATCGATTGTGGTATCCCGGTGAACACTACCTACCAAGATCCCATTACGAATATAACATATGTATCAGACTATGGTTTCATCGCCCCAGGAGAAAACCGCAACATCTCCTCAGATTACATAAATCAATCACTGGAGAAACGCCATGTCAATGTCCGTTTCTTTCCACATGGCGCAAGGAATTGCTACACCCTGAGGTCCTTGGTGACAGGAAACAGGTACCTTATTCGTGCCTCCTTTTACTATGGAAACTATGATGGCCTCGATAAACCTCCCGTCTTTGATCTTTACCTGGGAGCAAACTACTGGCATGAAGTTAATTCTGGTGGTGCAAGATCAGTTAATTTGATGGACATCATAGTTTTGTCACCTACGGATTACCTGCAAGTTTGTTTGGTAAACAAAGGGAGTGGAACTCCGTTTATATCTGGGTTGGATTTAAGGTCACTGAAAACCACTCTTTACCCAGAGGTAAATGCAAGCCAATCGCTTGTGCTGATTAATTCTAATCGATTCCACATGGGCCCCGCAGATAATACAAGCATCAGGTTAGTTTTCGACTTAAAATTCTTGATCAAATTTTACTTTGAAAATATGTGTTATCTCTATCTTGATCGATAGAAGTAAATTTTTAGTGGCTGAGCATCTTGATGACTAAATGAGAAAGACCGTAACTGCTGCTCTTAAACTCATATTGTATTTACTTTCGGCAAAGAGATGGTTGCTTTGACTCTAATAAATTCAATGAACTATAACACTACATAAACAGATGTATTTCACGTGTCGAAACAGGTACCCCTCGATCCCCATGACCGCATCTGGTCGACGTATGGCGCAATTCCGAACGGTAGAGAGATATCTACAACATCTGTCATTAAAAATAACCTCAGCGGTATCTACGATGTGCCATCATCTGTTATCCAAAATGCAGTAACTGTTAATGGCTCAAGAATTGATTTCTCATGGGATCCATCTGATCCATCGGTGGACATAAGCTCCAACTACTTCTTTGTTTTCTACTTTGCTGAGCTGCAGAATGTAACCAGCAATGCGGTCCGGCAGTTTGATATCATTATCAGTAACAAGACATGGAACACACAACCTTATACGCCAACATTCCTATTTGCCAGTTATTTGTCCGGCATTGTACATGGGATGGAAAATTATAGTGTCTCACTTGTTGCTACAAAAAATGCAAAGCTGCCTCCTATCCTCAATGCCATGGAGATGTACTTGGTGAAACCAATAACTGAGGTTGCAACTGATCCGGGAGATGGTATGAATTCACTGATGCAGTATTAGTACGACATAGGGTACAAAATAAGCTAGTTACAAAGTTAAGGGGCTTGTCTACTTTCAATAGAAAAAAGTCCACTTCCAGTTACAAACTTGTGGACACATCGTATCCACGTCAGCCAAAACCACTTGTGGAGCTACCTGAGGTTGAAAATTTATGGTTTCAACAATTTGTGGTTGCAATTCAAACGGTTCTACAATATAAACGTTGAAAATTAAATTTTGCCAAGTTCAGGGTTGCCAAGTAGACCTCCTCTTTGCAATATGAAATGTATTGAACTGATAGTTTCCCAGCTGTTTTTTTCGCATTTGAGGTGTATTAGTATCTTAAAGCTTGCCTGCTTACCTGTTTGCTGTGTATTGGCTTAACCATCTCATTGTCCTTGTAAACCAGCTAAAGCCATGATGGCCATCCAAGAAAATTTTGGTGTGAAAAAGAACTGGATGGGTGATCCATGTACTCCAAAAGCTTTCATATGGAGAGGATTAACCTGCTCATATCCTCCAGCAGATCCCTCTGAAATAACAGCAATGTAAGTTTTCCAACTATGTTTGAATGAATTAAAGTTAATCAGGTGTTAACTTGTTTGAGTATTTTGATATTTGGACTTTTTGACAAGAGAAGCTAACTGTTCTGGATTACTTTTTGTGGCAGAAACCTATCTTCCTTTGGGTTAGTTGGTTCCATCTCTACGAATTTTAGAGACCTCAAAGCACTCCAGTATCTGTAGGTTTATGACTTCTCATCATCATTCGCTTGAAATATTAATGTGGCGCTGCTTGTTGTTTCTTTTGATACTACTAGCAAAATGGTCCACGTGGCTCTTTTCCCCATCCTCTTTATGTTTTTGTTATCCAGAAATTGATGTACTTGTATTAAAAATATGTAATTCACAATATCTGATGCTGCTTCCAGGGATTTGTCACACAACAACTTGTCTGGCCCTATTCCTGATTTTCTTGGGCAACTTTCATTACTGATGTTTCTGTAAGTCTTATTACTTTGTTGGGTCTGGACAGAAAATGTTTATGGTAATGGTATACAATGCCTTTTCTTCATAGGGATCTGTCCAGCAATTATCTCAGTGGACCAATTCCTGACAGCCTTCTACAAAAATCCCAAAATGGGTCCCTATCACTAAGGTTTGTTATATGGAGTATATTACTAAAAGATAAAAGTGCACGGGAACTAAATTCCATAGATTTTTTTGGAACTAAAACACCCACACTAATATATAAATACTCAACGTGTTTGGAGGATGTCATTAATACTTTAAAATTTGTAATTTATATTACAATAGCTACTTAATGTTTTATGCTATGCTATTTGGGCCTTCTGTTCTTGAACAACTTTGTAGTAAGGTATAGTACTTTGGGTTAACATCAGTAAACAAAATTTATATGATGATGGTTGATTTTTTCAAGGAAGGCATGGAATAATGTTATATATTAGTTCACTGTGTTGCATTTTATCGGTAGTTTCATTTCTTATAGAGCATTAGTTATGAAAGTACCTTTGAAATAGTGTCAGTATTACATTTTACTAGTTGATTATCATTTCCGATTGGTCAGAATATTTGTATAGAATTACTGGTTCCTTACAGCATCTATAGTTGGACATCTCTCTTCATTTATAATACCATCAAAGCACATCTTTAATGCGAAATTATGTGCATTTTGATATTGTCAGGCTTGGCGATAATGCAAATCTTTGTGGCAATAGTACTGCCTGCATATCAGGCCCAAAGAAAGTTACAGGGACATTTCTTGCGGCAATAATCATACCAATACTTGCCACTATTGCATTATTTATTATCTTATTTCTTCTGATGCGCAAAGTGGTCAAACGAAAAGGTAAACAACCAAATGGAAATAATAGTTTCTGTTCAGTTATTACGTAAACTTGTATTTTTTTCCCTTTTGTTATACAAAAAGAAAATTCTGCCTTTAACTACTTTACGCATGTATTCAGCTAGGAAAAAGGCTACTGATCATGAAGATGAATCAGTGTTACTTGAGAACCGAGAATTCTCTTACAGAGAACTGAAGCATATTACGGATAACTTTAGGCAAGAGATTGGCAAGGGCGGGTTTGGACCTGTCTATCTTGGCTACTTGGAGAATGGAAACTCAGTAGCTGTGAAAGTGCGTTCTGAGTCATCTTCACAAGGGGGTAAAGAGTTTCTAGCTGAGGTAAAATGAAAAAACAATTTGAAGTTCTGTGTTTTGCAACTCAAATAATCTTTTGTTTTCCTTTCATCTGTCTTTACCCCCAATTTATTTTTTGTAGGAGTCTCTTTACAAATTCTTAAGAATAATCACTTCTTAAAAAAATCGTTGTGGTTTTGTAGATAAAACTCTATTCACTGAACATTCCTGTTGTATGTTTTGCCTAAATCAACTGAAAAATAGGTCTGCACGTTGTACTACAGGCTCAGCACTTGACAAGGATTCATCACAAGAACTTAGTTTCCCTGATTGGCTACTGCAAGGACCGAAATCATTTGGCCCTTGTACGAGTACATGCCCGAAGGGGACCTACAAGATAAACTTAGAGGTTGTTCATCTCATCCATTCAAATATGCGTTCCTATATCATCCAATCGAGGTTCCTAGGCGCCCTATAGATTGGTTGTGCCGTATATCCTGAAATTCAGATTACAGAGGAATGCTACATTTTCTCAAAGGATAATGAGTAGACTATAAATCGACTGTGTTTACCAATTGAAGTCCTTGATAAACTTACTATGTTTAATTTCTGTTGACATGTGAAGCCACTTCTACTAGTAGACCACTCACTTGGGAGCAACGTCTTCAGATCGCCCTTGATACTGCTCAAGGTTAGGACTTAGCAGCCACTTACTATGTCCTGAGATTTCCTTTACGCGTGCAACTATTTTAGTATTTAGTATTTTCTCTATGACAGGTCTTGAGTATCTGCACATCGCGTGTACACCAGCATTGATTCACAGAGATGTGAAGAGCAGGAACATTCTCCTAGCGACTAATCTTGTGGCTAAGATTGCTGATTTTGGCTTGACCAAGGCTTTCCGTGACTCGAAAACACACATAACCACTTTGCCAGCTGGTACTATTGGCTACTTAGATCCCGAGTACGTCATGCACAACATTTATTCTCCTAATATGCTCCACTAGCTTCTTTGACATTTCATACAGTGGCATTGTTTTGTCAGAATTGAGGATCTCCGTGTCTACCGATTGTTCAGGTACTATCGCAGTTGTCACATTAGCGAGAAGAGCGACGTGTACAGCTTTGGTGTCGTCCTCCTGGAGCTCATCACAGGACATCCTCCGGTCATACTGATAAGCGACAGCGAGAGAATCCACGTCGGTGATTTCGTGCAGCAGAGCCTCGACCACGGCACCATGGAGAACATTGCGGATACAAAGATGGGAGGGGACTATGATATCAACTCTGTCTGGAAAGCTGTTGACCTTGCACTGCATTGCAAGCGAGATGTCTCCCGGGAGCGTCCGACGATGGCGGAGGTGGTGGCGCGGCTTAAGGAGTGCTTGGTGCTCGAGAAGCGCCATGATAGGAGAAGAATCCTGGGTTCGAATGGTGATGGTTTGACCTGTCCTGGAGAGGCAAGTGCACTTTGGGTAGAAGAAGAACAAGGTGTGGAGATACAGGCGATTGTTGATGGTCCTGCAATGAGATAATAGGTTAGAGCACTCCTCTCTGATAAACCTTTGTTTTGTCTCTCTTAGTGAAGTTCTCAAATTCTGTCAATGCTTAGATGAAGTCTAACCATTGAGAGCGAAATATATGGTGATAACAGAGAATTGTTTCCATCAAATCGATAAATCTTTTCCATGATGACAGAGAATTGTTTGTTTCAAACTACCCGAAACAATGTTACCGTGTTTTGTTTCAAATGCACACTAGTAGGAAACTAGCTATAGGTGGATCCACATTCTGTGGCACACCATTTTGGCGGTGCGCCACAGAACTTTATCAGTGGCGCATCCCAGGTGGTGCGCCACAGATGTCTGTGGCGCATGGCTTGACGGTGCTCCATTGAAAATGCCATTTCTGTGGCGCATGCCGATCTGTGCGCCACAGAAATGTCATGGGCCCCACCACCCACGTTCGGATCTGACACTCCGGTGCCTTTTCTGTGGCGCACGGGTTTGGATGCGCCACAGAAATCAACATTTCTGTGGCGCATCTTTCTCCATGCGCCACAGAAACATGGTAAGCCCCTCCCCCAATGATTGGGGGGGGGGGGGGGGGACTTTCTGTGGCGCGTGGGACTGGATGCACCACAGAAAGGAGCATTTCTGTGGCGCATGCAGACCCATGCGCCACAGAAAGCAACATTTCTGTGGCGCATTCTAGTGCATGCGTCACAGATATAGTTATCCAGATCTACAAAAAGGTGGCATCCCCTACCTACCACCCCCATTGTGACCTTCTCCCTCCTCCCACCAAGCTCGTCTTCCTCCTCCCTCCCATCCCATTTTGCCCATACTTTTCTCCATTTCTTGTAGTTAAACCTACTTTGTTTGATAGATAATTGGTGAGGGCTTGGGGAGCCTCCATATATACTCTCCTTCTCTCCCAATACATCTCTTTTCTCCACTATTTTCTCTCTCCAACACCACACTCTCTCTCATCGATCATGGCCACGTCTCGGTAACGAATCTACTAGGTGAGTATTGTTGGATGGACATGCATATGCATGTTTTGTGTGGCTGGCGGTGTACATGTATGGATGTTTGTTGTAGGTGAAGCGCTTGTCCCGCGTGGGCGGTTTGCACGATGGCAAGACGATGTTTATACATGAAGCTGGTGTGGTGTGCATGAATATTTGCATGTTGTTGCTTTTTGTAGTTGCTTCGTCGGCGTGGTGCATGGATGTTTGCCGAAATTTTGATTTATTTCCATTTCGGTAAATTTTTGCACCACCCATATGTCCTACTTTTAGGAGAAGTCATGCCGAATTTTTCCGTCG
Organism: Poa pratensis; assembly: GCA_947311845.1. Lineage (NCBI taxonomy): Eukaryota > Viridiplantae > Streptophyta > Magnoliopsida > Poales > Poaceae > Poa > Poa pratensis. Next base: position 2,834,580 of record CAMZMU010000016.1, read on the forward strand.
AACATGCATGTGTGTGTATGTGTGTGCATGTTGCGGTTCTAATTAACGTACTCTCGTTTTTCGGTTCTGCTCTATGTATACCGCGTAGGCAACCATGGCCGTCAACATGAGCTCCAGTCGAATCAGTAGATACAAGGAAGAAGCGAAGGCGGAAATAATTCGGTGCAACAGGCGCCAGATAAGATGTCCGTGTCGAAAATGCAAACTCGTGAGCTGGATCGACCCTGATTCCGGACAATTGGAGAATCACCTGCTCAGGCGCGGTTTCATGCTAGGCTTCAACCAGGCGCCGACAGCAGCAAATGGTGCGCATGAAGACGAGGGTGGGCGAGAAGACGAAGAGTCTCCCGGAATAATAATGGGTGTTCTCGATGAGCCTCTCGAGGGCTACGCCCAAAAGGGAGGTCCCTTCGAAAAGAAGGGGGAATCTCTCACAAATGACAAGAAACACCGGTTCAGGCATGGGACCGAGTTCCATTGCATCAAGCAGCAGCCTGGCAGCGTGAAGGAGGCCTTCTACGTCCTCCATCATATTAAAGGGTTGGTCCGGGATGCAGAGAAAATGAGGATGCCATCTAGTCTCTCAGAATGGACCAAATGTGCGGGGATATCACTGATTCTGAGCTTATAGAAGACTTCCATCACATCCAGATGCAGTTATCGCAAATCATCGTCGAAGATGTCAACACAAAAGGGGGGCCCTTCCACATCGCTAGAGGTAAGACGATGTATTATAAAAGAAAGACTTGCCTCACTCGCAAAAAGTGCTTCTTTATTTTCTTTATTATAGACTTGTCCACTTAGATGAATAAATCATACTCTATTTATATTATTAACCAATATATATCCCAATCCATCTGCAGGGTTGTGCCAGAGGGAAATCGAAGAACGCCTAAAGGCTCAGCAGGACACCAGGACGTGGACGACGAAGGAGATGTATAAACCGTTCCCGGCGCCGCTCAAGAAGAAGACTCCATGATCGTGCTCCCGCTATTGCTCACCATCAGCGCTGATTTATTCTATTTGATTCTAGTTTAGGCGGTGAACTTCATTTATAACGTGTGACATGATCGATGAACTTTTGTATAGACTTGTGTAAAAATTTGGAACTTTTCACTATATGTATATATCTCGGGCTCTAAGTAATGTGATGACATAGTAATATGTCTGTTTTCGTATACCGTGTTAAATATATTATTGTTTCTATTATATCTGTATAAATCATGTATATATACATGTATTTTTTGTAATATACCTGTATTTATACAGTAGGCAGTAACAAATCGAAAATACCTGTAATGTATTCTGTGGCGCATGTTTTTTTTTTCTGCGACGCATTTAATTCTGTGGCGCATGGATGAGTGATGCGCCACTGAAAATATTTCTGTGGCGCATTGGGCTGGGTGCGCCACAGAAACTTGGTCACAGAAATATAATTTAGTGGCGTGATATCTATGTCGCACCCACCATGCGCCACAGAAAAGCAAAATGGGTGCGCCACAGATACCCATTTTCCTGCTAGTGGCAGCAATAGTTTGTATCCATCAAATCTTGAATCGTATACGAACGAGGATGACTACTGGTCCAAAGTATAACCAAAAGAACAACATATGCTAACTACACATCATGATAGCTTTCTAAACTAGTTGTCTGATAACTCTTTAATAGGACATGACATGTATGGAAAAGACTTGTATACGTCGCCACGATATTCCGTGGGTAAGCATCCCAAGTCTTCAATCTTGGAGCTATCAAAGTGATATACTATTACTCTTTTGGAGGATATGTGGAAGAAGACGACCTCTTTGTTTGGATGGAACCCTATTAGAGAAATGGTATATCTACGGGCGATATATCCATGATCAAGTGGGTTATAGTAGTCAAAACTCCAATCAAATTCCTCTCTCGTTGGTGCTCTGCTCATGTCATCGTGATCATCCTTACCATGTTGAGTTCCAAGGCCCATCATCGTATTTCCACGGGAAGTCGGCCAGAAAAGGCTTAAGATCGACGTCATGCTTCAAATCCCACTTCATGTGACCGCTTGATTCATCGAGGAACCACACCCGAAGGCCGTAGCCATCATATCCATACCTTAATCCATTATATCCATAAGTTAATGTACAATATATTCCTTTCTCTGATTTTCTGACATAATGGTAATCATAAGATCTCACATGACCACCTGTTGGCAGCTTAACTACTTGGTACTTACAATTCCCCAAGGTTATCCTGCAGAAATAAAGCGAATATGTAACACGCTACTATTAGCATCACCTCAAACCCGGAACAAAGTTAATCTAGTGTTGCATTAAGGTTAGCCAAATACCTCATAAGAAAATCATGCTGGTGCACGTAAAGTGCTCCCCGCCAGTATTCTGCATAGTGGTGATCGGGTGTGGATACGTCAAACATATGGCCAATGTCCCCCGCGGCCTCCCCTTCTCGAATGAATGGTTTCTCCTCCCACCACTTCGTCCTCGACGAGAAGACATGAATAACAAATGTCGACGGTGGCCATTCTCGTTCATATATGTCCCAATTAGCAATGTGATGGCAATCGGGCCAGGCATAAGGGGGAACATACTTGATTGAAAAGACTTTATAGTCCGGCGATACAGTAGGGTCGAACACAAGGTATTGATCATGATACTTCATGCAAGGGTTTACGGATTTATCGACGTCTTCCAAGCCCGGCGTGCACATGGGCGGCGGAGAAGGCAAGGATGCCCATTGTCGCGTGGTGGGGTTGAGCACTCTTACCTCTTTGCTGCCAAGCAGGAGGAGACCATTGCAGTAATGAATGATCGTCAGGCTGTTGACGTCGTTGGTATCCAAGTAGTCAAAGGGAGCAATTTTTGCCGATGAGATGGGCGAGAAAAATTTGGGGAGGTCTGTGCCATGACCGCCGCTGATGTAGGTGAAGATGCCTGATAATGAGAGAGGAATGAGGTCCGCACGCAGCAGGCCGCAGGCGTCAACGACGCCGCGTCATGCCTTGCAGACGCAACGAGATGCCGCGAGGCGGTGCGGCGACTCGAGGTGGCTGAGGACCTCTGCATCGCTTAAACAGGGGTATGCTCCACAGTAGTCGTTGTTCCCCTGATCTAACAAATCTTCTTTTCAAGATTATTAATGGCTGCAACTACTTAATCAACGACACTCGCAGATGTCATCAGGTTCTCTGAATACACGGGGGTACAACACAAATTGTACAACTTCCCCAAATCCTTAAAAAGTGCAGCTGCACTATTTGGACAAAACGAGCTGTGACTGCATGGTCGACAACGAGCGGCATCGAACCAGTGAAGCAGGTGCGGGGGGCAATGCTAAGAAGTTTACCCGTTGAGGGAGAAATATGGTGATGAAATGGGATCAACGATGTACTCCCTCCGTTCCATTTTAATTGACTTACATATATCTAGATATGGATGTACCTAACACTAAAAGGTGTCTAGATGCATACATATTTAGATATATGTGAGTCAATTAAAATGGAACGGAGGGAGTATTTGATAGGTGTAACTCAAACACGGCACTTCTTAATTTTTTACCACACATTACTGGACTAGTTGTGAAGCGCTTCCGGTACTCGTGGAGCAAAGTTTTGTCTGGCGGAAATATTTAATTCAGACTGAGAAAAATACTCAACATTTTAGAAAAAAATTATTTCAGCTAACTAATATGTAAATGACTTCTAATTTGGTTCCATATCATGCTTTGATATAACGAAATTTTAATTTCCAACAATGGTGCTGAAATTTGCCGCTAGTACAAACGATGTTTGTGAAAATCAATGCAGCCGTTGTTCTGCTTGCTTCCAGTGTGCAGCAAGAGTTTGTTTTCATGCATGATAACGGAGAATTGTTTGTTTCAAACTACCAGAAACAATTTTACTGCCTCCATTCACTAATATAAAAAGTTGTGGCAAGCTAAATCTAGGTTGCCAAAACTCCCTATATTAGTGAACGGAGGGAGTACCGTTGTTTTGTTTTGAATGCAGCAAGTGTTTGTTTCCATCAAAACGTGATGAACTGTATGAACACATGACATGGCATGACTTGAACGAGGATGACTGCTAGTATAACCAAAGGAACAACATGTGCTAACTACACATCATGATAGCCTTTCTAAACTAGTTGTCTGATAACTCTCCAGTCCGGCATGGCATGTATGGAAAAGATTTGTATATGTATTCTGTTGGTAAGAACCCCCTGTCTTCAATCCTGGAGCTATCGAACTGATATGCCACTACTCTTTTGGACGGTGTGTGGAAGAAGATGACCTCTTTGTTTGGATGGAACCCGAGTAGAGAAATAGCATATCTACGAGGGATATATCCAGGATCGTCTGGGTCTGGGCTATAGTAGTCAAAACTCCAATCAAACTCCTCTCCCGTTGGTGCTCTGCCCATGTCATCGCCATCAACGTTACCATGTTGTAAGTTCCAGGGCCTATCATTGTATTTCCATGGGAAGTCGGCCAGCAGAGGCTTAAGGTTGACATCATGCTTCAAATCCCACTTCATGTGACCACTTGATTCGTCAAGGAACCAAACTCGAAGTCCGTAGCCATCATATCCATAGCGTAATCCATCATATCCGTAAAGTAATGTACAATATATTCCTTTCTTCGATTTTCCGACATAATGGTTATCATCGTGTCCTCTAACATGAAGACCTGTTGGCAGCTCAATGACTTGGTACTTACGGTTTTCTAAGGTTATCCTGCAGAAATAAAGTGAATATATAACATGATACTATTAGCATCACATCAAACCCAGAATAAAATTAATGTAGTGTTTCATTAAGGTGCCAGTTAGGTAAATACCTCATAAGAAAATCATGTTGGTGCACGTAAAGTGCACCCCGCCAGTATTCTGAGCAGGGACAGGGTGCACGTAAGATCTCAAACATATGGCCAATGGTCCCTGCGGCCTCCCTTCTCGAATGAATGGCTTCTTCTCCCACTGCTTTGTCCTCGACGAGAAGACATGGATGACGAATGTCGATGGTGGCCATTCGCGTGCATGTATTTCCCAATTAGCCAAGTGAATGCAATCAGGCCAGGGAGAATAAGGAACGCGCTTGATTGAAAAGACTTCGTAGTCCGGTGATACAGTGGGGTCGAAGACGGGATATTGTTCATGATAATTCATGCAATAGTTTACCATGGATATATCGACATCTTCAAAGCCCGGTGTGCACATGGCCGGAGGAGAAGGCAAGCACGCCCACTGTCGCGTGGCGGGATTAAGCACCCTTATCTCTTTGTAGCCAAGCAAGAGGAGGCCATTGCACTGTTGCATGATCATCCGGCAGTTAACCTCATGGGTGTCCAAGTAGTCGAAGGGAACGATTTTTGTGGATGAGATAAGCGAGAAGTATTTGGGGGCGTCCGTGCTGTACATGTGAGTGAAGATGCCAGCCAGTGAGAGAGGAAGGCGGTCCGCACGCAGCACGCCGCATGCGTCAACGACGTCGCGCCATGACTTGCAGACGCAACGAGATGCGGCAACCCGGCGGGGCGACTCGAGGCGGCGGAGGACCTCCGCGAGCACGTCGGGGGGTAGCAGCCGCGTCAGATCCTCCATTGACGATGTCGATCGGCGGCTTTGACCGCTTTGGCAAAGACGGATGCGTTTTGTGTAAATTGCAACAGTACGGGCTGCTGAATCGCACGCCTCGTCCGTCTCATATTCTCATATCATATATATAGTACAGGGATATATCGATTCATCAGTTCAGATTACAATCTGGTTACGTGAATACCTACCATGTACAGGAGATATCCTACCATCTGTATGATTCTTGACGTGAACGCCAAGATGAGCTGCAGCTTGTACACAAATCCAAACGGCCGGATACGGCCGGCGGACACGTATACTCCAACACGCCCCTGCAGTCTGAACCAGGGAGAGAAGCAACGTGAAGACTTCCGCAAAAAAAAAAAAAAAAAAGAAGCTACGTGAAGACTGTTCTGAAATTCATGAAACAATGCAGTCGGCAATCCCTTGGTGAAAATATCCGCAAACTGGGAGGATGAGGGCACGTGAAGAACACGAACTACACCAAGGGCGACCTTCTCGCGGACGAAGTGAATGTCTAACTCGATATGCTTCGTGCGACGATGCTGAACTACTCATCTTGTTTATGATTTATTCTCCTTGCTGCAAGATTTCTAATTTTTGGGACAATTTCGCTCATTTTCGTTAATAATTCGCTCAGTTTTCGTTCAAGAATTCAAATTTTGGATTGTGCTTTTCGTCCGGAATTTTCCGAAAAATTTCAGAAAAGCCGGATTTCGACCATTCCGTTTAGGGGCGGAAAATTTTGCAAACCGAAATCCAAAACCTTGGTTCCATCCCGTCAACGACGTGTGGCGCATGGTCACGAGATACTATGACGCCCACCTCGCAGGGACCGATCAGCGCGTCGGCATACAGATACGGGTCTTCACACAGAATAAGCCGTTGCAGAACGTCCTAGACGACCAGGTCCTCTCGTGCGTTCGCAGGGAGAAGCTGCTTCTCCCATTCATGGAGATGAACAATGCGTCTGTGCTGGTCACCTCTCTGAGTTCATGGTACTACGAGGGGATCAAGGCCGAGTACGGCGGCGGCGTCAGGGTACATCAGCCGAGCCACGAGGGGCGACAAAAGATGGAGGACGCCTCGCAGGACAGAGCGGTGTTGAGCGAGATGTACCTTCTCAGCCCCTGCGACGTGCTTATGACCACCAGATTCTCCACCTTCGGCTACGTCGCGCAGGGCTCGGCAGGATACGGCCATGGATCATGCCTGCCACGCCCTTCTGGTCGACCGAAACGGGGGAGGTGCCGGACCCGCCGTGCATGCGAGCAATGTCCGTCGAACCCTGCTTCCACTCGCCATCCTACTATGACTGTGCGGCCAAAAAGGACGTGGACGTGGGGAAGGTTGTGCCGTACATCCGACGTTGTGAGGATGTAAGCGGGGGGATTAAGATTGTCAACGAAAGCAGTAACTTAATATCATCATACGAAATTATATGTAATTAGCATGGTGGCCCTCGCAAATGCGAGGGCGTTTTTCTAGTTGGTTTTCTATATTTGTTGCTCTATTTACTTCGTAGGTCTACAGACCAGGCTGAGCTTATTTGTCATTTATTTTCGATAATAGGCTGGCCAATATTGTTAAACGTCTGAATCCTGTTTGTTAAGTACTCTCTCCGTTCAAATTTAATTAACTTACTATCTACCACATGTGGATGTATCTATACATGTAACATGTCTATATACATCCACATGTGATGTATAGCAAGTCAATTAAATTGGAACGGAGGGAGTAGAAAACACGTGATATTAATTATACCAGCACACAAAATTTAATTTCCTACGTCAAAACATTTTTTTTAAATCAAACGCTATTTAGATTAGTAGCTCAAGAAAAATGTAAATATTTATTATTATGGTACTATACATTCTATGAATAAGCAATGTAGGACACGATGATGTATTTCGACACTCATATGCTTTTAGTTCCATTTGCTGATATAATGCATAAGATGCGAAACTTTTCATTGGTACAAACTTTGTCGCATCTATGTGTATTGTAGTACATATTAAATCGGAAAGTGTTTTTGTCTCCCGAGTTCCAGTGCTCCCTCCGTTTAATAAATTTCAAAAGTCATATGTGTGAGTTTTAAATATTCTAAAAAAAAGGATGTAGCCAATGATATATCCGACAAACGTGCAAAATTTTATTTTGAAATACTTGATATCATGGGATACACAAAAATAAAATAAATCTGATAAAAAGTTAGAGATTTGACAATGCATACTTAGATCCACACTTTTGTCATTTTTGTGTAGGTCGGAATATAAAGTATTTTAAGTTAATATTTTGCAAATTCGTGGGACATACTATTGGCTACACCTGTTTTTCTAAAATAAAAAATTGTTGATACTTAGAATTATGATTCTTGAATTTTTAAATTGGAAGGAGCACTGGAGCTCGAGGTCCAAGAATCTTCACTCTTATTAATTCGATCAATTCCACAGGGTTAATGCTTCACGAAATGTATTTTGTACTCTTAAAGTGTGTAAGCTCTCTTGTCACTTTAGGTATCATCCATCCCTAGAAAACATTATTTTGAAATTGTTTTTGCTATGATACTTTAGTCACTTTGGATATCAACAATGTTTGGAACATTATTTTGGAAGCTAATGTACGTAGAGATACTATTGTCACTTTAGATATTTTTTGTACAACTACACATACAAAATGATATTGTAGAAATTAATTTATGTTGTAATGCTACTAAGCAAAGAAGATCGCACATGTTTTAATATTTGTATAACCATTTAGCTTAGAGCCAAATACCCAGCTCATGGAGATCTAAACGTGGAGGCACACAAAGCTCCGGACTGGTGAAAATAATATGTAGATTTCAAGTGTGATAGATACATCACTGATATGTAGCATCCAACAATTGTGTAGTGTAGGCTAGAAATAGCGCATGAGATGGAATGAAGGACTCTTGGATTTGCGAATGTTTCTATATGAATTCTACCCACGCATGCATGCAGCCATCCGACTGCTTGCACATGTGCTCGATTCGATTAGTGTCGCCGTTATAGTCTTTATCCTCCATATGACGATGATGCCCAGCGGTGGCGACGACAGTTGTGTAGTGTAGGCTAGAAACAACGAATGAGATGGAATGAAGTACTCTTGGATCATGGCGTCCGGCGCTGAATGGCTGGCCGCGCTGGTTGACGAACCTGTGAGTCGAGGGGTAGATGTTTTTTATTTGTATAAGGCTGAGGATATGAGACTTTTTGGAAAAAGTAACGATGGAGTTGTGTACACGTGAATTACTGTATTAAATTTGTACTCGTATATCACTATGTCATGGTACATTATTTGGGGCACTTCGTAGAGGCACTTTTATAAAGTGCCTGGAAAAATTATTTTTGGGGGCACTTTTTAAATAATGCCTGCAAAATTCGATTTTTAGGCGCACATTTCGAAAATGTCTGGAATAATCCTATTTTTAGAGGCAAATTCTGAAAGTGCCTGCAATAATCTGATTTTTTAAGGCACTAAACCAAAGTGCCGGCAAAAATCGGTTGAAAATCTACGGACACTTTGCGTTCCTCGGCAAAAAAAAGTACTACAGTAGTAACCGACTAGCGCTCCATCCTGTCTTGGTACCGTCCCCACTCGCCCGCCGCCCCGCCGCGCTCCTCTCCTCTCCTCCATCCCCACTCGCCATCTCTCTACTTCCCCCGCGGCTTCCCATCCGCCGACCCCTCTCGCCGGCGGGCTGCTGGTTGGCGTGAGTTCCTCGTCATCGACGAGATGGTCGGCGTCGTACATGGCCACGCCCCGACACCCGCTCGTCCGCGGCCAAATCTCTGACCGACCGCCCTTATGTTGCGCTGCCACATCCTGCCGCAATGCGGCTCGGCCCCTCTCGACTGCCCCTCGCGGCTGCCTCGGTGCCCTGAGCGCGACCGCGGGGGATCGTTGCGTCTACGTCGGCGGAGCAGGTCGCTGCGACGGTGACGACCACAGATGGTACGGAGGATGGGAGGAGGGGAGCGACGGGACCTGGCGGAGCGGCTGCGGATGAGGAGCCTCCTGGAGGACGGGTTGTAGAGCTTCGCCGTCCGCTCCTACGAGGTGGGCATCAGCGAGACCGCCACCGCCGAGACCATGGCCGACCTCCTCCAGGTATGGACACTCCTCCCGAATTCTCCAGGCTATCCGAGATCCGTCGCTGGCTTGGGGTTTGGATCTGAATTTGGGATGCTTCAGACTCGCAGCAGATTCAGAGCTCTCTGCTATGCCGCGATTAGAATTCGCCGAGAGGAATTTCCTAGCTATCAAGCATGTGCTGCTGCCCTTTGCATACGTTGACCTTGCGCTTTAACAAGTTACTTGAGCTAGTCTTATGCTAGTCAGTGCTGCTTCTGTTTTATGATGTTGGATCAGCATGGGTGTTATGAAATTGATGTGCTCCCATGGCCATAGGCCTGCAGAATTTTGCTCCCCTCGTGCATGCAGTGCATCATAAATTTCACCAATTGTGCCTTCCATGGAATCCTATGCTTGAAGCTCTGATAAGGAATGACAGTCGTGTTGTAGACCAGCTCCGATAAGTTATCATTGTGCAGATTAGCGTTCACTGAGGAAAACAATGGTAGTCTGAATAAGATCCTTATTCTTACATATCCTCCACTGCACTCAAGGCACGGGCTAGTGGTTAGTTTCCCCCTAATTGTTATGCTTTGCACTTCAGCTTCTGTAATGTTGACATACCTTAATTTGTGGATTATATGGTCAGAGATCACAATCCCCTGTGAATTTAGGTTGTCGGTGCAGATAATGGGCTGAAAAGAGTGTTGATAATGGGCAGAAAAGAGTGTTGAATTCTAGTTGTTTTAAATTAAATGAGACTTATACATCTTATTGGATTAACAATTTGATCTTATTGAAGTATAGTATAGTGAGCATAATGTATATGTTTGTAATACAAGAGGAAGTAGAGTATATTATATGGCTTCAACAGGACCGCATTATTGTTCCTCTAGCATGAACCTACCTCCTCTGAGGGTTATCATCTATAAGAATCAGAAATACCGATCTTGCATTCTAAATAGCTGGTCATTGCTGTGTGCAGGTCAAACCTGTATATCTGGAAAATGTCATGCCAAAGTGTGCTTACATGCTGCTCTATGCAAGGTGAGCACCAGCATTCCTTTTTTCTGACCAGGCACGAGCAATTTTGTGTGTGTTTATTCCTGTCCAGGATGGCTCAGGACCCAGCATATGCGAAGAAGGCCAAGTGACTTCCTTCGTTTGTTATATCATGTACAAGGCAACAGTTCAAGCTGATCCGTTGTGTTATGAGGTGAGAATAATAATCTGATTCCATAAAGATAAGATAGGACCGCGATGCAAGACTGGAGCAGGAGCTCTCGCGAACCCGCGGCCGCGTCCCACCGTCCCGCGCCGGCGTTGGCCGCTCCGGCCCCGCCGTCCACCAACACCCGCGTCCCCGCAGCACGCCGGAGTCAGCTGCCGCCCCCGCCGGCCCGCATCCCCGCGGGCTTCGTCCCCCAGGTTTTCAATCCCGCATCCCTCTCCGCAGATCTGGATCGAGCGCCACCGTCTCCGACGCGGGCGGGCTCGGGCGGCGAGCCGGAGGAGGTCCCGGAGACGCCCACCTTCCTGCTGAGGCCCAGGTCCCGGCCGCTGCCAACTGGGCACGCCGATGGGGATGGAAGTCGAGGAAGCGGGGAGGCCTTCACTGTGCCGGCTCCTTCTTCAATTCCGCCGCCGGAACTCGAGGAGGCGGGGCAGGGGAGGTGGCAGGTCGTCCAATACCGGCGCCCGCGACGCCCGGCCTTCTCCCCACCACGGCCAGCCATCAATGCTGCCCGCCCACCACCGCCGGCCTGGCTTAATGGCCGGTGCTTCCACTGCCTCTACAAAGGGCGCCCGGGTCACAGAGCTTCGGAGTGCAGGGACCCGGTCAAGTGTCGCAGCTGCTTCAGGTCCGGCCACCGCGCCCGCTCCTGCACCCACCCGCCCGAGCCGCCTCCGAGCCCCGGAACTGCTACTCCGGGCCCCCGCGCGTGGCGCCCTGTAGCTGCTCGACCTCCTCCGCCTGCTCCACCGGCGGCCGCTGCTCATCGACAAGCCCGTCCTCGCTCGCCGCCACCACCTCCACCCGCCCTTGCTCGTCGACAAGGCCAGGTCGCCCGTCCTCGCTCGCCTCCCACGCCAACCGCCGCTTCTCATCGCCGAGTTCGTCGAGGTCGGGCTGCCATGGCCGGAGGTGCTGTTGTTGCTGATAGGCCGGCTGAGGACTTCGTCGTCGTCCACTCCACCACCGAGATGGGGGCGGAAGCCACTGCCCTGCTCACTTGTGGCGCCTATGCCTGGTTCGACCGGCCGCCGGCGCGTGACGAGAAGCCGGCGTTGCTCAGGGCGTTGGCGACCACGTTCGGAGCGGTGCCGGACGACATCACCATTACAGAACACTACCCCGAGCCCTTCCTGGTGCGGTTCACCCACCCGCACCACCGCGACGCGGCTATTGCACGCCATGACTTCCCCTTCGGTACTCTCCGGGTGCAAGTGAGGCCTTGGAGGCTGGAAGACAACGCTGAGCAGATCAACCTGCAGCATCACGTCCGGCTCTGCATCGAGAACCTCCCCCTCTACGCCTGGAACGAACTGGTGGCGCAGCAGGTGATCGGGCGGGCGTGTTCGCTGGACTACATCGAGCCAAGATGCAAGACGAAGGAGTACACAAAGGCGCTGTGCCTTTGGGCCTGGACAGAGAACCCCTCCTTCGTCCAGCGCGTCCGCTGGGTCACCCTCCCTGGCCCCAATGCCGCTCCGGGTGTGCGGGAACGAGGTCGCCGGGGGCTGCAGCGCAGGTGCATCATCCACCTCGACATCGACGAGGACCTCACCGGGCCCGTTGACGAGCCACCTCCGGCACCGGCAAGGTTCACCTGGCGTTTTGGACATATCGACGGTGACCGCTCCATCCGTGACAGGACGGAGAGGGTCAATGATGGCGACATCGAGCGCAGGGACCGGGGTCGTGACAGAGATGATGAAGAAGATGACCGTGATAGGCGCGGCCACAGGAACCCAAGAGCTTGGGGTGCGCCCTCCCGCCGCAGCCGCTCCCGCAATGGCCGGGGTCGTGATGGTGACCGCCGGGAGCGTGATCGCTCCGGAAGTAGGCGTAGGAACAGAGACGGTGGGCGGCAGCACGCGCCCGCCTCGCACGGTGCTGAGATGGCTGCTCCGGCCGACGAGTTGATGGCTGCTGCGCCGCGCCCCCACGGGAGGCCGTGGGCTCGCTCTGCTTCCCCGGCACCGCGCGCTGCTGAGATGACAACTCCGGGAGCGAAGCATGCTGCTCTGCATCCCCGTGGAAGGACTGGGGCTCGCTCGGCTTCCCCGGCCCTCTGCATGCGCCGCTCCGCGACGGTGATGTTGCCTCATGCGCCCCCGGCTTCGCCCACCTCGGTGTGCCCGACTTCGCCCTTCTCCGTGATGGACTCGGCGCCGTTCTTCCTCCTCTCGGGCGGCTCCCTTGCCGCGCCCTTGAGGGTGGAGCTGTCCCAGCAAGCTACTCACAGCGCGGAGACTAGGCGCCTGTTGGAGTTCCTGGCGCCGGACGCGCTCACCCCGCCGCGCCCTCCGGGTTTTGACTCCTCGCCGTCACCTACACAGGACACCGCCATCGACTCAAGAAGGAACGCTGCTCCCAGCCAAGGTGTGGCTACAGCCGGGACCCTTGCCGCGCTCTTCACTGCGTGCAAGGACCACCTGCTGTCCCCGCCTCTCTCCACTCCGCCGCCGCGGCGGCCAGCAAACCGAAGGAAGACGATGGCTGGCGTGACCATTGACAAGACGGGAGGCTTCTCTCTGCGCCGCACCAGCAACCGCATGAAGGAGAAGCGCAAGGCCAAGCCGGTGGCAAAGGCGGCTGAGCTTGCTGTTTGCCGCGGTCTTGGCATCGTTCAAGACGGCGAGGAGGTGACTGAAGCTGCTTTAGAAGCGTTTGCCCACACTTTCGATGGGGAGGTGTCCGGCATGGCGATGGCCGCGCTGCGGGTCATCTTCAAGGTGGCTACACCCGAAGATGACGCCCTGGAGGAGGCGCTGCTCAGCCATGGAGGTGCCGCTGGGCTCGACCTGCAGGACCTGGACGCCGACGCGGCTACTGCCTCCACCGATGCCTAGTCCGCTTTGGTTTTTGACGCTGCTGCTGGGTCTTCCTAGTTTTCCGATGTTGCAGTACCATTTGCAGTACCAGTTCAGTTTTCAGTTTAGTTTTGAAGGATGGGTTGGAGCGGCGGGTTGCTGTACCAGATTGCTCAACTTGCTCAACTGGAGCCTGTTCCAGCAATCGTGTATGCTGGCCATGTGTTACTGTTTCATTGCCGCTATTTCTACTGTTTGGCGCCTATGCCTGGTGATGTCAATGAATTCCGCTTTGTCCATGATGGGTTGTTTTTGTGTCCAATGTTAGATCTTCTCCCTAATATTTTGGACTGGAACGTGAGGGGTTTGAACGACACGAACAGGCAAGATGCAGTCCACGAAACCGTTGCCTCTTCCACGTGTCATATTGTTTGCCTGCAAGAGACTAAGCTGGGACCGGTGTCACCCTACGACGCCTGCTACATTGGTGGAAATCGCCTCAAAAGCTTTGCCGAAAAACCTGCGACGGGTACGAGAGGCGGGATCCTAATGTTGTGGGATGATTCTCTTGTGCAACTCACTAACTTCGTCACTACGGAGTTTACGCTTTCCGCCACAGTCCACATCATCAACGCTGACGAAGAGGGTGACTTCATGATCACCACCGTCTATGGTCCTACGGCGTCAAACCGCAAAGATGACTTTTTTAATGAGCTCACCAATCTCAAGCCCCCGGCTGGCGTCCGATGGTTGGTGCTTGGTGATTTCAACCAAATTAGACGTGCCCAAGACAAGAACAACCGCAACATAAACCGGGGTCGCATCATCCGTTTCCGCAATGCCCTGCAATCTTGTGAGCTTAAGGAAGTTCATCTTCAAAACCGCCGGTTCACTTGGAGTAATGAGAGGGCAGATCCCACTTTGTCCAAGCTTGATGCTTTTTACTGCAACTCCGAATGGGACGTTCGCTTCGACACCCATGTCCTTCACGCCTTGTCATCCTCTCTTTCGGATCACTGCCCGCTCCTGCTTGCCGATGACCGGGGCCCCCGTAGACCTCGAACTTTCAAGTTCGAGAACTTTTGGTCACGCCTCCCCGGTTTTTATGATGTGGTGCAAAAGGCGTGGAGCGAGACCTCTACCCACACTGAGCCATGCCACATCCTCCATCACAAGTTGCGCGTCACGGGTTTGAGGCTTTCAAGATGGAGCCGTGGCATGTTCTCCAACTCCAAAGTCTTGGTGCATGCCGCTCTGCTTGTCATTCTTCAGTTCGACTTGGCACAAGAAAATAGGGTGCTCTCGGCGGCTGAGAGGGATCTAAGGGCCAGGCTCAAGAGGAAAGTTGTGGCCTTGGCGGTCGTGGAGAGAGCCAGGAAAAAACAGAGTGCAAGGATCGCAAATATCAGAGAAGGAGATGCCAACACAAAATTCTTTCATATGAGGGTTAATTCGAGGAGGAGAAAAAACCACATACATCGCCTCAAGTTCAACAATGGTTGGGTGACGGACCATGGTGCCAAACAGGGGTTGGTCCACAACCATTTCAACTCCATCATGGGACATGGGCAAGCTAGGACACAAGATTTTAATTGGGAGGGGCTTCACTTTGAGGATCAGGACCTTCGCTCCCTTGGAGATCCCTTCACCGAGGAGGAGGTGAAAAATGCGATTAATCAAATGCCAAGTGACAAGGCCCCAGGCCCCGATGGTTTTACCGGGGCCTTCTTCAAGAAATGCTGGGACATCATCAAGGTGGACGTTATGCGGGTGATCAACCTCTTTGGCAATCTTCACTCGGATAATTTTCATTGGCTAAACTCCGCCAATATTGTTCTCTTGCCGAAGAAGGAGGGTGCGGAGGAGGTCTCCGACTACAGGCCTATTAGCCTCATCCACGCTATTGCAAAGATCATCTCCAAAATGCTGGCTCTTCGTCTTGGGCCCCTCATGAACGACCTTGTCTCCAACGCCCAAAGTGCCTTCATTAAGAAAAGAAGCATCCATGACAATTTCCTCTACGTCAGGAACCTCGCTAGGCGCTTCCATAAAGGGAAGACCCCAGCGCTACTCTTCAAGCTCGACATTCGCAAGGCGTTTGACTCGGTCCGCTGGGAATACATTTTGGATCTCCTCCAACGCCGCGGTTTCCCCCCTAGATTCCGGAACTGGATTGCCGCCTTGCTCTCCACGGCATCCTCGCGTGTGCTGCTTAATGGTGTTGCCGGCCCCCCCATTTCGCATGGCCGTGGCCTTAGGCAAGGAGACCCGTTGTCTCCACTTCTCTTTGTCCTGGCGATTGATCCCCTCACACAAATCTTGGAAAATGCAACTAGAGAAGGACTTCTTCACAAGCTGCGGGGTAGAGGCACCATTTTGAGGACTTCCCTTTACGCGGATGATGCGGCGGTCTTTGTGGCGCCTATCAAGGAGGACATTCAGAATTTCGCGTCCATTCTCCATGCTTTTGGAGAGGTTACGGGTTTTTGCACCAACTTCGACAAGAGTTCCGTGGTTCCAATAAGGTGTGCTGCTGTCGACCTTGACGACATCCTTGAGGGCTTACCGGCAAAGAGAGCCACCTTCCCTTTGCGCTACCTTGGGCTGCCGTTGTCCGTGTGGCGCCTCAAGCGAGTGGACTTCCAGCACCTTGAGGATAAGTGTGCGGGTAAGTTGCCCACTTGGAATGGCAGATATGTCGCGACGGCCGGCCGGGCTGCTCTTGTCAAGTCCGTCATTGCGTCCCAAGCAATCTACTACTTGACGCCTCTCATCGTTCCTCCGGGCACCATGGAGTTTCTCAACAAAATCCAACGCGCTTTCTTGTGGTCGGCAAAAGACAAGACCACCGGCGCTAAATGTAAAGTCAATTGGGAGTTGGTTTGCCGCCCTAAGGAGCAAGGTGGGCTTGGAATCCTTCACCTGGGAAAGTTTGCTTCCGCCTTGCGCCTGCGTTGGCCTTGGCTTGAGTGGAAGGACCCCGGAAAAATTTGGGTGGGTCTTGGCAACCCTTGCACAAGCGAGGACATGGATCTTTTCTACGCTGCAACAACCATCTCCGTTGGTAATGGGCTCAAAACTCCCTTTTGGCATGCGCCTTGGTTGGGGGGGAGGAAACCAAAAGATATTGCGCCCCTCATTTTCGAGCGCTCGAGCATGAAAAACTGTTCCGTCGGAAAGGCTTTGCTCGACGATAGTTGGGTGGGCAAGGTGCGCCTTGACGAAGGCTTCACCACGGAGCACTTCTCGCAGTTTGTGGAGCTTTGGAGCCTTACCACAAATGTCCACTTAAACCAAGATGTTGGTGATGAAATCCGTTGGAAACTCACTGAAAACGGGGAGTTTTCGACCAAATCTGCTTACAAGATGCAATTCATGGGAACCATCACCTCCTACATGCACAAGTCGGTTTGGAGGCCATGGGCGCCGCCCAAGACGAAATTCTTTGCCTGGCTTGCAAACCAAAACAGAGTCTGGACGGCCGATCGCCTCGCCAAGAGAGGGTGGCCAAACTGTGGTCTCTGTCCCTTCTGCAAGCAAACACAGGAGTCTCTTGTTCACCTCCTCGTGCATTGTCGCTTCACAAGAAGAATTTGGGATCTTACTAAAGGTTGGCTAGGTCTCCACAACATCAACACTGGAGATTGGCTTGACCTCAGTTTTCCGGAGTGGTGGATCCGGATGACCAACGCTGCTCCACACCGCAAGGCCATCGCTTCTCTCACCTTACTAGTCACGTGGGAGGTGTGGAATGAGCGTAACGCTAGGGTGTTCCAGAATAAGAGCGTTTCGTCGTTAGTCTTATTAGACAGAGTTAAAAATGAGGCTCGCTTGTGGGTCCTCGCGGGTGCCAAATGTTTGGGCAATTTGTTACCGCGTGAGTAGTTGGGTTGTGTTTCCCGGTCACAAACTTGCTTTCTTGCAATCTTCTCCTTAATTAATATACGGGGCAAAGCTTTTGCCCCTCGTTTCTAAAATAAAGATAAGATATTCTGATGCTTGTCAAATTTGTTGCTTAAATAAAGTGTCCCTTGCAATCAATATTGCATAACAAAAATACCTGTAGCCTAATTTTATTTGAATGCCAAATTCTATATCTATCTGTACACACCATGAACCTGAATTGTAACCACTTTATGGGTTTGTTAGTCTTTCATGCCAACTGCATCCTTGGAGGATAAATTTGTTGATTATCATATGTCTACTCTACTGTCATCACTTGACTAATTTATAGATGAACAAAATTTATCTGCAATTTCCTCTTTAGTTCTTTATTGAAACTAAAGTATCCTGATATACTTTATTTGAGATCCGTACAGTTTTGGGATTGCTCGCACTACAAGCACACTTCATCCTGCACCTTGCAATGTTGGAGAAGACATTTGGATAGCAGTTCTCGCATTCTGCTAGATGACACTCACTTTGCAGTTCAATCAATTTCTGTCTGTAGTGCAACTTCTTTAGTGCAACTTCTGTACTGTTACACAATTTGTCTGAAATATGGCATCAATTTGTGAAGAAAGAATATGATTGTTTGCCTGATTGTAATATAAATTGGTTCCCTGATTATAATACGAATTGGTATTTGCAAATAGAGCCGGTAATGATTTAAGGGAATTATTATATAAACTGCGTGGAATGATTTTCTAAGGCATTATTGCATAATGCCTATAATTATTTTTAGAGGCATTGTTGCAAAGTGCCTCCAATTATTATATAAGGCACTTTTTATACTGCCTCAAAAAACCCATTTTTCGAGGCACGATCAAAAGTGCCTCAAAAGATTTATTTTTTGAGGCACTATTTAGAAGTGCCTTAATCGATCTTTCCCTACCCCATTTGATACGGCAGTTTTTATAATGCCTCGTATGATTTTCTAAGGCAGTTTAGGTATTTATTAAGGCACTTTTTTGTGCCTTTAAAAATAAGCTGTGATGTAGTGTATGAGAGGGATTTAGATGTTTTCCGGCCGGCCGATCAGATCACACAAAGAAGTTTTAGATTTCTTACGTGAGAGGGACTCAGCTAGTTTCGGCTGGCCTTTAACGTGTGATCAGATTTCAAAACTACAGCTGATCTAAAATACAGTTTGGATTTTCGTTTAGGTGATGACTCGTGGTTCGGCCCGGGAACATTGGACTTGATCCCACACGATTTGTCTTTTGAGGGAACGTGGTGTGATTTAGTAATACGTGTTGGAAAAAACTTTTTGTACCCGACTAATGTTTTACGTAACTTTTCAATCTTTTAATCTCAACCATGATAATCAGTATCGACGGATTATATATTTCTAACCTATGTGGATTAACGTGGTGTCTCGAAAAACTCCCTCATTTTGCTTTTAGTATATAATAGATATTTTAGCGGTCTGATTATGTTTATCTAAAAAATATTTCGAAGCATGTTACGTGAAAAATTACAAGTGAGCATATAGTTTGCACTATATATTTCAAATACGCACTCCCACATTTAATATACCACATACATGAACCAACTATACCTCTTTTTCAATTTTCATATATTTCAATGATTTAGATAACAGTAAGAGTTCTTCTTAATTGAGAATCAAGATTTATCGAAAATGAGTATTAAACATATGGTGTGGAAAATATCGATGAAAAACAATATGTCGGCCCACATGGCAAAAATCAACGGTCATGGCAGAGTGCTCAGCTTGGCATACTAGAGCGGATGCGGCTTTTTTGTTATTTTTTAGCAAAGAAAATTAAAGTTGACCTATATGACGTGGATTCGACAAAATACGATATATTTGCTTGCACCGAGTAATAAATGTTCAAAATCAGTTTGGGGATGAAAAGAAAGCCTGGAGATCATTGTGGTTTCTCGGAATCATGAGCCCATCAAACAAACAAAGCACGCGAGATCAGCTTTCAAGCTCACTCGATACTGAATCAAACTACTCCCTCTGTTCCAAATTAATTGACCTACATTTGTCCACATGTGAATGTATCTAGACATGTTACAAGTATATATACATCCACATTTAGACAAATAGAAGTCAATTAATTTGGAACGGAGGGAGTAGTAAGTGCGGTCTACATGGAAAATAAAAGGCATCCATATACAGAGGGAACTAGAAGGATAGGGCGCGCGTTGCCGCGCCTACTTCGAAAGATCACATTTAATTAGTGCATGTTGTATACTGGGAAATGTTTCTAGTTTTTTTACCAAATTGAGATGTGTAAATATGTTTTCAGGTTCGTATAATTTATTAGCATTTGTTTTTGTGATGCTTGTGATCAGATATGTTTTGAAAAAATCACAATTTAGAATACATGTAAATTTAAATTCTTTTAGCGTTTACCAAATGATTAGGGTTGGAAGTCATACAATTTTTTTGAACACTCAAACTTGTAATTTGACGTGGAATGGTCAAATGTGGGTTCGAAATTTGTTTGGCATATTTATAAATACCCTGTGTTTGAAATAATTTGTGTTTAGAAAATCCCAAATATGTTTTCAGGTTCGTATAATTTATTTGCATTTGTTTCTGTGATGTTTGTGATCAGATATGTTTTGAAAAAAATCACAATTTAGAATACATGTAAATTTAAATTCTTTTAGCGTTTACCAAATGATTAGGGTTGGAAGTCATACAATTGTTTTTAACACTCAAACTTGTAATTTGATGTGGAATGGTCAAATGTGGGTTCGAAATTTGTTTGGCATATTTATAAATACCCTGTGTTTGAAATAATTTGTGTTTAGAAAATCCCAAAAGGTTTACAAATCAGAAAATAGGAAAAGCAAAAAAAAAACGTCGCAGAAGCCAGCCAGGCCGGCCCGCGTGGCGGCCCAACTGGCCAGCCCAGGCCCGCTGGGCGCCGCGACGACGGGGGCGGAGCCGCGGCGGCGGCGTGGAGCTCGCCGGCTGACATGGGAATGCCTGTCGGGTACCCTACCATAAGGGTACCTGGTGCACGTATCGACTAGGCCTAATTGGCAGAGCCTACATGAAGCCCATGAAGGGAAGCCCACGAAGATGGAGTATCCTCCAAGATTGACAAAGACATAGGTCGGTTTAGGCTTACCATATTTGTAATTCGAGTCGGTTACGAACACCCGAGACCCAGCCTATTATTTAAGGGCTGGGAGGGCCATCGAACCAGACACGTACTTTCAGATCCACCACAAACCCTAGCGAGATCAGCATCTCGCCGGGACCTTTGTAACCTCCATATTCGCAAAAGCAATAACAGACAGGCAGGACGTAGGGGTGTTACCTCCACACGAGGGCCCTGAACCTGGGTAAAATCTTTGCCCCGCTTGTCAACCGACGCAACTTCCAACGCTACCACGTTCTCTCCCCCATATTCACAACCCAGGGACCTCGACTATGGGTCTTGATGAGTCTACCCCTCGTCAAGTGGCGCCGTCTGTGGGAAAGAATAGCGCTGGACTCGAAGTTTCGCCGGTTCCATCGGCAAACGGCAATTCGCCGATCTCATCAGCAAACGGCAACTCGCCGATCTCAACCGCAAACGGCAACTCGCCGATAGAATCTGCACACGGCAACTCGCCAGATGTATCGGCAGACAGCAACTCGCTGATCCAGGCAACACACGGCGATTCGCCGATCCAGTCGAAAAGCGGCAGCTTGCCCGCTTCACCTGCAAAAAGCACATCAGCTCCTCAGATGAACTTCAATCCGCACTCTCCGAATCTTCAAGAGACGTTCTCCGGTCTTGAGTCAGGTTTGGATTTACAAGTTGGAGCGTTCAATTTTTTCGTAAACAATCTTGGCACGCAGGACTTGACAGATCAGCAACAACCCGCGCGAGGCGCACCCGAGGCACCGTCGACTGAGTTCGCCCATCATCAATTCCTGAAGTCTGCTCACCAGCAACAACCATGTCGACTGGCGAGATCGACAGTTCATGATGACGGAACTCAAGGCGAGGAGCTGAGTCAGCATACCGCACAAGCAACGTCGACTTCGACGTCCCACTCGATGACACTTCGATTGCGGGATCTCCCTCGACGACTTTTACGAGCCTGCGAATCATATCGACAGCAACGTCGACTCAGATCTTCACCAACTCCAACCTCGACTCAGAAATCCATACTGGCTTCGCCAACACCGAGATGAGCATAAGCTATGATCACATCGAGAACGAGATGCGCCTAGAGGATCTACTCGATGAGCATAATGGCTCTGACATGAGCCTAGATGACGATGTCGAATCCATGACTGGAATCGACAATGCATACACGTGCCCCCGGGTCACGCCCCATCAGGTCTATGTGGCCTTCTCCGCAGAATCATCTGCAGCCGCAGCTGCACGCAGACCTACGCAATACCCATGCACGGTAACCATGCCGGATGGGGTCACAACCTTGACGATCACGGAGGAGATGGCAGTCAAAGCAGATAAAGTCATCAAGGAGTGCACAATGATGCCGGCAAACTCGACTCCGGAGGAGATGCTAACTTACCAGTATTTCAACTGGCAGGAATCCCTTCGATTGAAGAACTACAGGGCGACACTCGAAGAACGCCGAAGGCAGGCTAGCCTTTCGAGTCAACGAGAAAGAGCTGTCCCTCGGATCCACAAGGCAACCAACCCCAAGGCCAAGGTCGAGGCTCGAGAGCCTCCCAGAGCATGAAAGAGCACAAATCACTCGCAACCTGTCATTTATGACAGAGGATACTGATGGAATTCCAGTACCCAAAACAGCTGCGGGTGCATTATTCTCTGTGGGCGCTTATCTGAAGGCACTGCAACCCCCTGCAGACGATCCCGCTGCTGCCCTGCATCGCCAACAACTCAAATCATTAGCCCTAGCAGCAAAGGCTCTACAGCCAGCAGATAAAACTCCAGCAAAAGGTCGAGATCGCGACATAATCGAATCACGACACTCAGAGCATAATCGTAGTGGTCGCAGCCACCGTTCGGATGGAGGAGAGAGAAGCTCGCGCCGGCACAGGTCCAGCAGAAGCAGATCCCGGAGGTCATACAGTAGCGATTCATACTCTGAACGTGAACCAGAGCCATGCGGAGCGTTATGCTTCAGTCGACGTATTCGCGAGACGCGATTCCCAAAGGGTTCAAGCTTACAGGAGAACAACCCAAGTACAACGGTCGCCAGGAACCTTCCGGGTGGCTAGAGGATTACAGACTCGCCGTCGCGTGTCAGCGCGGCACGAACATCACGGCAATGCAGTACATACGACTTATGCTCGAAGGCACAGCCCGCGACTGGCTCAAGGCGCTCCCTCCATCATCATACGACTCGTGGGACGATTTCCGCCGAGATTTCATCAAAAACTTCGAGCCTCTTTGTGAGCGTCCGAAGACATTCGAAGAGCTAAGGTCGTGCAAACAACGGTCAGATGAGTCACTAAGGTCATACATACGAAGGTGGACCGAAATACGCAATTCGGTTGGCCCAATCTCAGAAGATAGGGCCATGGACGCCTTCACAGAAGGTTTAGCCCGGAAGGACTTCAGGGAGGCACTTGGTCGCGAAAAGCCAAGCTCTTTATCTCAACTCATAAAGATCGCGACTGAGTGGGCAGACGGAGAGGATTCTGTGCGCAGATCCCGCTCTTCTCCACCACGCGATAACCACGACAGCGGCAGTCGAAGCCGCAGAGACTCATACAGAGATGATCGCAGGCGTAAACGGTCCAAACGTCCTTATGACGACGATAGACCAGAATTCATGGCAGCTGGCTACACGCAATCCCGTGATGATCAAGACAGAAGCAACCGGCGCTCGGATGATCGACGGGACAGTCGAGATCGGGATCAGCGGAGCGACAAAAGGCAAGAGTGGCGCAAACGCGGTGACGCAAAACCTGAGCGGTCATTCGAAGACAAGATGGACGACTGGTGCAGATTCCACCTCTTTAAGGGGCACGATGGAAGGCTGATCTCTAATCATACCCTAAGGAACTGCAGGGAATTCGACCAAATGGCGACTGACTACATGATGCGACTCAAAAGGCACGGCCCTGCACCCACTCAGCCCACGCCTGCACCGGTGCCTCAGCAAAACACGATGCCTGCTCTCATGGCGCCACCGCAGCCGCCACCACAACAACCACAACAGCCTGCTTCAGGTGCAAATATCGCGGTGCCATACATCCCGTGTATCGGGTAGAAGACGACCAATATCCACAGCCCGCGGGCAGATGTACATGATACAAAAAGGTCGCCCCTCCAACAGGCAGCAAAAGCTCATCACTCGACAGGTAAACATGGCTGTCATGGCACCCCTGCCGTACCGGAATTCCTGAAGGGATCAGAGACCACCATAAGCTTCAGTCGGGAGGATCATCCCCCAGCTGTAGCCCGACCAGGGCACGCTGCTCTGGTACTCGACGCACAAATTGGTGGCTACGCCATGACCAAAGTCTTCATGGACGGAGGCAGCGGCATAAACATAATCTTCGCGGACACGCTTCGCAAGATGAACAGGTCAGTCGAAAACCTCCCTAAATCATCAAATACTTTCCACGGTATCGTTCCAGGCAAAGCAATCAGCCCAGAAGGCACCATACAACTCGACGTTACGTTTGGGGACAAGAGCCACTTCAGGACGGAGTCGGTTGAGTTCGAGGTCGTCGACTGGAAATCACAATATCATGCTATTCTTGGGCGCCCGACGTTCGCTCGATTCATGGCGGTACCGCACTACGCGTACCTCATGCTGAAGATGCCAGGACCCAAGGGAATCATCACAGTCAAGGGTAACTTTCAAAGGTCCGATGCTTGCGACCGTGAGTTCAGCAAAATCTCCGAAACATTTGGCATGGAGCAGACACTCGAAGAACTTTCGATCTCCAATGACCGCACACTCCTCCCGGAGCATAAAAAATTGGCAGTCGACAGATCCTTCAACGCTACAAATGACACAAGGACCCATCAGGTACACCCGACCGATCCGTCCAAAACAGTCAATGTCTCTTCGAGTCTGCCTATCGCATAGGAAAGCGCGCTCGTCGAATTCCTCCGTGAGAACTGGGATATATTCGCATGGTGTCCAGCAGACATGCCAGGTATTCCCAGGGAATTCGCCGAGCACTCTCTCCAATTATTTCCAGATGCAAAACCAGTCAAGCAAACGATGCGTCGCATCTCCGGAGCAAAGCGAACCGCAGTCGAATCTGAAGTCGACCGGTTACTCGCAGCAGGATTCATCAGAGAAATTAAGAAATCACAATGGGTTGCTAACCCCGTACTTGTGGAGAAGAAGCATACAGACATCCTTCGGATGTGTGTGGATTTTACGGCATTGAACAAGTGCTGCCCAAAGGATCACTTCCCTCTACCTCGCATCGACCAGATCGTCGACTCCACCGCCGGATGTGCACGACTGTCCTTTCTGGATGCCTACTCAGGCTACCACCAGATAAGGATGAAGCAAGAAGATGAAGAAAAAACGGCGTTCATAACCCCACTCGGGGTCTACTGCTACACAACTATGCCCTTCGGGCTCAAGAACGCTGGTGCAACATACCAGCGCATGATGCAAGACTGCCTCAAAAAGCAAATTGGACGCAACGTCCAAGTCTATGTGATGACATTGTCATTACCACAAGGAAGAGCATACGTTACTCGACGACTTGAGGGAGACATTCGACAACCTCAAGCGCTTTCATATCAAGCTTAATCCCAAGAAGTGCACGTTCGGCGTCCCAGCCGGGCAACTCTTGGGTTACCTAGTTTCTGCCCGTGGAATCGAAGCAGATCCAGAGAAGATACAGGCCATCCTTACAATGCAAAGGCCTTCGAAACTCCATGATGTGCAGAAGCTGGCCGGTCGAGTGGCAGCGCTCAGTCGATTCATCAGCAAACTTGGCGAAAAGGCGCTACCATTCTATCGACTGATGAAGAAGCGGACAAGTTCGAGTGGACACCAGAAGCCGAAGCAGCCTTCACAGATCTCAAGCGGATCCTCACAAGCCCTCCAATCCTCGTCGCACCTAAGGAACGGGAGCCACTATACCTGTATGTCTCGGCTACAAACAGGGTGGTGAGCACCGTCTGGTAGTCGAACGCATGGAGGAGGGGCACTCGCAAAGCATACAACGTCCTGTCTACTACCTGAGCGAAGTTCTCTCTATATCAAAGCAGCGGTACCCGCACTACAGAAGCTGGCCTATGCCGTGTTCATGTCCTCAAGGAAGTTGACGCACTACTTCACAGAGCACCCGATCACCGTGATAAGTAATTCAGCAATTGGTGATATTCTAACAAACCCCAATGCAACGGGCCGAGTAGCAAAATGGCTCATCGAGCTGGCTCCAAGGGACATCAAGTACGAGCACCCGAAGGCTATCAAGGCACAAGTCCTACCCGACTTCACAACCGAGTGGATCGAGGCCCAGCTGCCTGGAGCTCCAGATGTGTCCAACTCCTGGACCATGTATTTCGACGGGTCGAAGAAAAATGAAGGCGCAGGCGCAGGCGTAGTCCTCATATCACCAAAAGGCGACAAGCTGCGCTATGTCTGCAGATGGGATTCAAACTACCCTCCAACAACGAAGCTGAGTACGAAGCCTTGATCCATGGCATGAAGATGGCAAAAGCACTTGGGTGCACTCGATTGATGATCTACGGTGACTCGAATTTGTGGTGCAGCAAACAATGAAGGCTTGACGACGCAATCGCAGACAACATGATCGCTTATCGCGACCTGTACAATACATTGGAGGGCAGCTTCGATGGCTGCGAGTTAAGGCACATAGGACGAGAAAGCAACGAAGAGGCAGACATGCTAGCCAACCTCGGTTCGACTGGTGCACAAGTTCCACCTGGTGTTTTCCTCGAGCGCATTGAGCACAGGTCCATCAAGGAAAAACGGACTCTTCCTCCATCGACTACGCCAAAAACAAAGCACCTAGCACAGAGGACCCTCCAGTCGAGGTGCTCCTCATCGAGCCAACTTGGACTCAGCCTTTTCTGGCTTACATACTCCGCGGCGAGCTACCAGATGACATAACCGAGTCCCGGCGCGTGACTCGAAGATCCAAGGCATACACCGTCATCAACGGCGAGTTATACAAACGAAGCATATCAGGTATGTTCCAAAGATGCATTGCATTCGAAGATGGTCAGGCCATACTTCGAGATATTCATGCAGGTACCTGCGGGCATCACGCCAGCAGTCGATCACTCGTAGCCAAAGCCTTTCGAGCGGGGTTTTACTGGCCTACAGCACTCAAGGACGCGGAGGACATAGTCAAAAGGTGCGTCGGCTGCCAGAAATTCGCAACAAAGCCGCACGCACCCGCATCGGCGTTGAAGACCATACCGCTGCCTGGCCTTTCGCCCAATGGGGCTCGATATGGTTGGGCCACTCAAAAAATCGTCGCATGGCGGGCATACTCACCTACTGGTGGCAGTCGACAAATTCACAAAGTGGATCGAGGCGGTCCCCATTACAAGTTCGACTGCCACTACTGCAGTCAACTTCATAAAGAGCATCATCTACCGCTTTGGTGTCCCAAACAGTATTATCACTGATAATGGCACCAACTTCACGGCTGAGGAGTTCAAAACTTTCTGCAAAGAGCAAGACATTACGCTCAATTACGCTCAGTGGCACATCCACAATCCAATGGCCAAGTCGAAAAGGCCAACGGGTTGGTGACTAGTGGAATCAAAAAGCGTCTCCTGGTGCCACTCAAAAGAGCTGCGGGTGCTTGGGTCGAAGAATTACCATCTGTGTTATGGAGCCTACGCACAACTCCTAACACTTCAACGCAGTTCACCCCATTCTTCATGGTCTATGGTGCAGAGGCAATACTGCCATCAGACGTGCGATTCAACGCACCACGAGTTGAAGCATACAACGAAGACGACGCTGAGGAAGCACTCGAAGACGCAGTCGACTTGCTTGATGAAGCGCGAGACATTGCCTTGGCACGCACAGCTGTCTACCAGCAAGATCTTCGCAACTATCACAGTCGTCGACTACGCACCAGGTCTTTTGAAGTTGGTGACCTAGTTCTTCGACTGAAGCAAAAGAAGGTGCACAAGCTCGCCTCCCCATGGGAAGGCCCTTTCATCATCACTGAGGTCCTTGGTGGAGGAGCATATCGATTGAAGCACGCGAAGACAGGCGAACTTTCTCATAATCCTTGGAACGTTGCGCATCTGCGCCGTTTCTATGCATAATGTGCTCACAATCGTACAATGTAATAGGCGATATGTCGGATGGCTGCAGGTTTCAGACGCGCTCTTTTCCTTACCAGGGTACCTAAGGGGGCTGGAAGGTTTTTAATGAGGCGGCCTGCAGTCTAACATTCATAAGTGGAATATAATCAATGTTCCTCCTATTTCCCTTTGTCTACTCGCATAATTCATAACTTAAACGCACTCGAGGTACTCGGGGCTGCGTTGCCAGACATATGAGCTCTCGCTCTTGCAAAAACATAATACCTTAGCCGCACCCGAGCACTCGGGGGCTGCATTTCAAGGATCCAACATAACGCAAAAG
This sequence comes from Poa pratensis, assembly GCA_947311845.1. NCBI lineage: Eukaryota > Viridiplantae > Streptophyta > Magnoliopsida > Poales > Poaceae > Poa > Poa pratensis. The sequence goes on from CAMZMU010000016.1 coordinate 2,862,772, forward strand.
CTTTGCAGTCGCACTCGAATACTCGGGGGCTGCATAGTAATTGTTTTTACAACTAACACATATACTTCATAAACCCCACTCGATTGACTCGGGGGCTGGGCAAATACAAACATGATCAATTCATGAACAAAGAGTTACAATTTACACTCGGGGGCTGCCCCCTGTTCAAAAACTCGCATACTACTCTAATCCTCAGGCTCGTCCTTTATAGGCAGCTCGGAACCACAAAGCTGTTCGCGAGTGCACTCGATTAGTGTCTCCGCAGCCCGGCGCGTATCATCCAGATCTCCTTGTTCGAGCAGCTCTCCGGCTTCAGGTGATCGCAACACCAATCTTGGTTTTCGACTGCGCATAAACGCCATTGCCGCGTTGGCTCCAGTCACAAGTCTCTGAGTCAGCAACTCTCGAATAGGAGTTGTCTGACGGAAGAGATTAGCAAAGCACGGATTCCTTGTGGCTGCGGCCCCGCAGGAAAGAGAGTCTCGTTCAGGCGAATAAACGCCATCCTGCATAACTCAAGCAATTCTGCACTTCGCCAGGCGCGATCCTTCAAGGTGGCAAGAATGCGAGCATGATACCTGTCATTCCAGAAGTGCTGCCTCCCAGTCGTGGGGTTGTCAGTCGCGTTATCCAAACGCTCCTCCACGCGAGCCTTCTCCGTCTCGAAGTTATCAACAAAGCCTGCGAAACAGGCATATCGGTCAAAAAAGTTCAGACTACGCCAAAAAGGTTTGTCAACAGATTAAGACTCGAACTCACACTCGAGTTGTCTGTTTACAAGATCCATTTCTCCAAGAACATAACGCTCGCGTTGGGTGGCCAGCGCGGGCATCGTCCTCAGTCGAGTCAACTCCGCCTGGGTGTTCTTCAGCTTCTGCTCCATCTCTACATGCTTGGCCTTCATAAACTCAATCAGCCTTGCGTCGTTCGCCACCTGACTTTGTGTTCGGGTGATGGCGGGAGCTTGAGAAGAACCAGGGGCAGCGGCAGTTTCTCGCGACTGTTCTCAGAGCATAAGCACAAACACAAAGTTTGTGTCAGAAGAAAAATACTCAAACAATAAAGCATACAGCTCTTCGAGTGAAAAACACAATAGCAAAAGATTATTTTGCATAAACCAGGATAACGCCAAACAAAGCGCATACTCGCGCAGTTCAGGAGATGTCATTACAAGGTATGAAAAATAAAAAGGGCTCAGCTACTCTAAGCCTGGAGGTTGATCTCTTCTGCAGACGAGCGGCAGTCTCGGCTGCCCGACGCTCCATGGTGTTCATAAAAACTTCAGCCAATCGCGTCGCGGCTGCGCTCACCCCCTTCAACGATACGGGCTTCCCATCTGGCCTCCTCGGGAACTCAGATAGTGCGCCCTCGTAGTCACAGGCTACGCCATGACCCATAAGAAGCTTGAGGGTGGACTCGGATCCGCGTACCGTGTTGGCGCGAGCGAAGTTCGCCAGGGTGGAGGTCCCGGGTCCAAAAAGGTCGGCGAAGCCATCTGCAGTCGAAGGCACCACGCCGGTCGGGAACACCACCCCATACACAGCACCAAGCGTGCTCGTCGACTTCACAAGTGCGTCTTTCGCTTGGTCGCACATGGCATTTAAACTGCCCACGGCCTGTTCCAGCGAAAAGTCGTCACTCGCCATATCTGTCGAGGCTGGGGCGCCAACAGCTTCTGCACAATACAAAGAATAACAAAAATCATTTCATGACACTCGACGCTATCCCACCAAAAACGCAAAGGAGTACTTACCTCCCATGGCCTGAGAAAGTGCTGCGAGCTGGTCAGCATAGCCTCGCTCGCGCGCAGCGGCTGAGTCGATGGCCGCAGCCAGTTCCTTCTTCGACTCTTCGCGCTGGGCAGCGAGTGCATCGCCCAGCTCCTTCTTCTCGCCTGATTCAGCAAATCATACACATACTCGATAGAGTTATGTACCGCACAACGAGCTTCAGTACACAAAAGCAAAAAGAGAACTTACGACAGAGCCGCTCTAGCTCGGCGCGCATGGTGTCCCTCTCCTGCTCCATCTGGACATACGCCTTGGCAGAACCAGCCAAGTTGTGGTAGAAGGGCTGCGGGAACACGAACTCAGCAAAATTTCAAAACTCTCATCGACCTAGAACTACACAGGTCAGGCCAAAAACACTTACGTGGTTCATCCATGGCTCCGAAGCCGTGACTGATGTCCCAATCTCTGGAGCTGTCACCTTGGCCGTTTCAGAGGCTTTACCCGCGGTCGTCGGCTGGGCAACCTCGTGCGCAGATGGGGCAACAGTGGCCTGCTCCAGGATCGGCACATTCTCGACTGAAGGAGTTGCAGCCTGATAATTATCAGCGCTGCGAGTGACGCAAACAAGGAGAAGTAAATCAGCATAAAAGTGCAACAAGCGCAACTTCTCAAAAATCATATTCAAAAGACCACATACCTGTGCTCCTCGTCCTCCTCATCTTCAGAGTCGCCAAAGATTGGGCCCCCAAAAGCCGGGGTGCCACTCGACTGAAGTAGATGAGTAGAGCTTGTCGAGCACATGCGCAAAGGAGCGGCTTGGTGAACAGGTGGTGAACCTGCATCCTCCTCATCCTCCAAACCCTGCCCCTCTGCGGGTGTACTCATAGCAGAAGGCGCTTTCTTGGCCAGTCGACGTCGCTTCGGCGGCGCAACATCGACTTCCTGGTCGTCGGTGGCCTTGTCCTCAGACTGGACCTCTTCTGCTGCTTCCTCGTCAACTTCATCTGCGTGCGAGGTGGTGGCGGAAGGGATAGGCGACTCGACCTTTTTCGGGTCCACCACCTGCACCTGAGTCTCTTCAGTCTCACCATTTTCTGGCAGAGGGGGAAGAGAGGTGGCAGTCGAAAGGCCCTGCATCACATGCAAAAAACTCAGAGTCAGAAACAAGAATCGACAAATGCATAGCACACAAGCGGTAATTCCTCAAAAGTGCAAAAACGCATCAAAAAGCATACATACCTCAGGCACAGGGTTCTCCAACCCATACGGCTCAATGGGGCAGTCGACATCACATCTGTCTCCAGTCGACAAGTTGGTGATGTGTCGTACTTGCCCTAGCAGCTCGTTCCTTGACAGCTCCTCTGGGTTCATTCGGGTGACGTCATCCGCACCTTCATACTCCCACATCGGGTGAGCACGAGCACGGATGGGCCATACCCGTCTCTTCACAAAGGTAGCAATCAGGTGGATGCCTGTCATCCTGTCCAGCATCTCGCCGATTCGAGTCAGCAAAGGAGCTACTTCCTCCATTTCCTCGACTGAGAGCTGGTGATCCCACGCCTTGGTCTTGGCAAAAGCGGTGGTCGAGTAAGCGGCGACTCCGTCTTGTTCGGCGCTGACGTAGAACCACCCTTTCCTCCAGCCTTGGGCGGAGTCGACTGTCTTCAGCCGGAAGTATCGTGTATCGCTGCGCACCTGGATGCCGCAGCCGCCCACAGGGTAGGTGCGACCACCTCCTCTGTTGGGTCGCACCATGAAAATAGTCTTCCACAGCGCCCAGCTAGGCGCGACGCCGAGGAAGCACTCGCATAGCGTGATAAAGCACGCAATATGCATAATACCATTAGGGGTGAGATCATGGATCTGCACCCCATAGGCAAAAAGCAGCCCGCGCACGAAGTCGTGGAGGGGAAGAGAGAAACCCCTGGTAACAAACTCCGCGAAACAACGCGCTCGTTCGCGCGAGGTTCGGGGCATACCTCCTTGGACGGCGGCGCGCGGACGGCGAGCTGCTCCGCGGGTGGCAGGTATCCCTGCTCGCGGAGCTTGATCAGATGGGCGTCCTTCACAGTGGACTTCGCCCAATCGCCGCTGTTCTTCTTCAGGGCGGCGGCGGCAGATGAACTTGCGGCGATCTTCTTGCCCTTGGCCGCGTCAGTCGCGGCGGCGGTGGTGGCACCACGCTTGGAGCCTCCTTTCGCCATTGCTATGGTGGGGAGCGGAGCGCAAAAACGCTTGAGCACAGAGGCAATGGAGATGGGCGCGAGGAAGGAGATGAGGCAAGGGGCGGCGCAGCGAGCAAATGGCAAGTAAAAAACTTGCCAGCGCCGTCCCTACTATTTACCACAGATCGCAAAACGATCATAGCCGTCAAAACAAATCCAAACGCTCCGCGCGAAATCTAACCGTACACGTGGCGGCCGCGGAGGGCAACCGTCGCCGGCCACTCCGCCCACTACGCACGGGAATCCAGGAACTCATTATCACGTCCCGTGAAAATCGCGCCAGAACGGTCAAATCCCGTCCACGCGGCGTCATCCATGGTCAGCTCTGCAAAAACGGGCCCACAAAACAGGGTCACGTCCTATCAAACATAACCAAGCACGCCACCGCTTGTCAGAAGTGGCAGTCGCAAATTGCGTCATTGCTGAAGTCATTCATATTGCACAACTGGCATACAAGTCACTCGATGATATCTTCGGGTGGTTTCTCACAAAACTATCGAGTGGTTCCCTAGCAAAGGTCACAGATCCCAGTCGATAAACTTTCGACTGGTCCATCATACTCCCATCGGGAGTGTATCAAAAAATTTTATTAACTAAAATATGCAAGGTAAGGATTTTTGAGATTATCCTCCATTGCAAGCAATAAAGCACAATCTCGGGGCTACTCCCATCGGGAGCGCTGTCGCGCACCCGATAGAATTATAGCAAAGTATCAGTCGACGAATCATTCGACTCGGTTCATAAGCATAATCATACTCAAAATATTCTCGAGTTGATCCGACGATCCTCGGATGCTGCATGCGTAGTGCAAAGGTAAGACCCGCCGATCCGTCGAGCTGGGCTAAGGACCGCTCCGGCAGCGTTATCCTTAAATGTTCCGTGTCAGCAGACATGATGAATAAATCCCCGACGGACGCGTTGGGTTGATTCAAAACTATACTGCAGTTCGATTCTGTAAGACCTCTACGGCCGTTTCGAGTCTGTCCAGTTTGTTCCAGATTCGTGTCCGGGGACTCGAGTCTGATTGAAAGCTAGTATGGTTTTGCCACAAATGGTAGTTAACCGGTCTCGATCCGTCGAGTGTGCCGGGCCTGCTAAGCTAATATCCCTTGACTATCATAAGCCAAAAATTCATAGTCGATAAAATACTCGACATAGCCAACATGTGCTGTTTTATACAGACATTTCAGAATCATACAACACAGGTACAAAAAAGCATAACGTGCATAATGTATGAGTCCATGCCCGACTCTTCGAATCAGACAAGTACTCGGGGGCTACTGACATGGGAATGCCTATCGGGTACCCTACCATGAGGGTACCTGGTGCACGTATCGACTAGGCCCAATTGGCAGAGCCTACATGAAGCCCATGAAGGGAGGCCCACGAAGATGGAGTATCCTCCAAGATTGACAAAGACATAGGTCGGTTTAGGCTTACCATATTTGTAATTCGAGTCGGTTACGAACACCCGAGACCCAGCCTATTATTTAAGGGCTGGGAGGGCCATCGAACCAGACCACGTACTTTCAGATCCACCACAAACCCTAGCGAGATCAGCATCTCGCCGGGACCTTTGTAACCTCCATATTCGCAAAAGCAATAACAGACAGGCAGGACGTAGGGGTGTTACCTCCACACGAGGGCCCTGAACCTGGGTAAAATCTTTGCCCCGCTTGTCAACCGACGCAACTTCCAACGCTACCACGTTCTCTCCCCCATATTCATAACCCAGGGACCTCGACTATGGGTCTTGATGAGTCTACCCCTCGTCACCGGCGGCGCCCCGCCGCGTTCTGGGACGCGCGCGTGGGCGCGTCCGATGAGCATCGACGCGGAGAGTCCAGGGGTGGCGGCGCCGCCCTGTTTTGGTCGGCGTGGCACCGCCGGAGGCGCGCGAATCGCGGCGTCCGCGCCGCCGCGTCGGCGCCGCCGGCGTTTTTTCCGTCGTCACGCGAGAGAGGGAGGAGAAGGGGGGCTGCGTGGTCGTTTTACGAAAACGACCCCCATATTTCCCGTATTTGCGAATAGGGACGAAGCAGCGAGAAAGCGTGGATTGCGGGTTAATTTCGAGTCTTGAGAAGCGCAGGGATGTTTTTGCAAAGTAGCCATGGGGACCGTCGGATTGAGAATGGACGGCGCGGAACGAAAGCGGGGAAGCAGATAGCAAAAGGACAAAAAAATGGGTCACTGATTTGCGGGCCCAAACCCCAAATCAACCACAGGGCTGCTATCCCAGCAGGATTGTATTAGGTAGAGATACATCCTGAGACGCGAATTAACCTTCTAAGAACTCAGACTAATAATTGACTAACAAGTACAATTCATAGTAGAAAACTTTAAGACGATCGCCGCCTGGGTCTTGCATCTACGGCCGTTGACGGCGAGGCTACTTGCGACGCATGTCTTTGATTCCGTAGAAAAGGACGACGCCGATAGCTAAGATGGTGGCTAGACACACGACGATCCTGATGCAGATTTTTCGAGGAGTTCCTTGCTCGAGAACGTTGCAGGCCATGGTCGGTTTGGTTTCATGATGTCTAGTTGATTCTCGATCGATCGGCCGGGTATCTCCTACATATAGCTGCCATCACGGTGCGTAGCAAGGAAAGTATATATATTAGGGCTGAGATTAATTACCTTCCGTTGAATAAGCAAGGAATTGAAGCGCACGCCAGATCTCTTACCATGCAATGCACATCAATTCCATCAAGGGAAATCCTTTTTATCATGGCATGTTTCAAACAACAACAAACACTTACTCAATGATGACTCACACGGTTTAAATTTCCAAAGAACATATTTGTTTCCATACCACAATATAGATGCTGTGCCAGTTACAAACTTATGCCCAGTCATACGGCTACTGATTTACGTTTTCATTTTTATATCGATATATAATTTTACTGTAAAATATATTTAATCTTGAAACAATACAGGGCGACAAAGTAGATATATTCTTGGAGGAATCTACGCGGAGTCACCGCATGCATATCCTCCTACTGCGGCTGGAATTTGCAAGCAAATTTTGCCTATAGGAGAGAGCACATACATGTATGTAAAAATCTGTCAACTCATAGGTGACATACTCTGATTAATTTCTAAATACGAAAATCCACAAATGATATATCTCATGAACCGATTAGCGGTTTGTTTACACTGCTGAGTTTGTCTTGACTAGGGTTCAAAACAAAATTCTATGTTGTTATGTCTCGAGAGTTGGTTAATTGATATACAGGTAACTGAAACAGTTGCTAGAACAACTAATCCCGCTAGCCAAAAAAGAGAGAGAGAACGAGTGTCTAAAGAGGCCCAAAATGCAATGGCACAAACGGGCAAATAGCTCCTATGCGACGTCGGGAAATTGGACCGAAAGCAACGTCTTTGGCTGAAATGGCTCTCGTGCGACGCATCTCGTGGTTTAAATGGCTATTGTGCGACAGTAGGGCTTAACCGCATGCGCAAGGGACAGGTTAGGGATTGGAATTATGTGGGCCTGGTGGGACCCTCAACTTATCCACATCAGCATAGGGCCCACATGAGCACCTCTGAGCGCAGGACCCACCTCTTGTCCACCTCACCAGCTGGTAGAAAACAGAGCCATCTCGCCCCCGTGCCAGAGCCATCCCCGCGAGCTTTCCGACCGTTGCATCCTCTCGCCCCCCCCACTTCTTCTCCGGCAACAACGCGTAGCAACGCCGGCGGTAGAGGTATATCGTCGAGCTTCGCTTCCGTCTCCCAGTGTCAATGGCCGTGCTACGGTCCAGTGCCGCTGGGAAGTTGCCCTGATTGCCCACGGACGGCGCCCCCGAAGCGGCGGGTCACCACGAGCGACAAGAATAGCAACGCGGGCGCGAGTATGTGAAATGCGAGAGCAAACCAGAGTTGGGGAAGGTGTGCAATGTTCAGTTCAGTAGAATAAAAAAAATGGACAACGACTAGGAGAAAAGGTCAGGCCCAAGTAAAACCTAGCTAGGCCCAATGTTAAAATAAGTGTTCTCTCGGCAAAAAAAAACATGCACACTCTAGGCCCCATTTGCAAAAAAAACCAACATTCAAATTTGAACCAAAATTGAACCAAACTGGTATGCACTTGTTTCATCTAACTTGGTCATCAAGCCGAGCCTTTTTGCTAAGTCATGAAAAAATTGTGTTTCAAATGAGCTCCAAAGGTAGGGTAAACGGCCCCATTTCTAAGCAACAATTTTTTTCACCTTGTCTAAATCAACAAAATAAATTTCGTAGAATTGTGTTCTATCTATATAGTGTCATTCCGACAAATAAAACTTTACATTCAAACTTGAATTCAAAATTGAACCAAAATTCAAATTTGAACCAACATTCAAACTTTACATGGTATTTTTGCTAGGCTTGGATGATTTCAAACTAGTATGCACTTCTTTCATCTAACTTGGTCATCAAACTGAGCCTTTTTGCTAAGTCATGAAAAAATTGTGTTTCAAATGAGCTCCAAAGGTAGGGTAAACGGCCCCATTTCTAAGCAACAATTTTTTCACCTTGTCTAAATCAGCCAAATAAATTTCCTAGACTTGTGTTCCATATATATAGTGTCATTCCGACAAATAAACTTTACATTCAAACTTGAATTCAAAATTGAACCAAAATTCAAATTTGAACCATCATTCAAACTTTACATGGTATTTTGCTAGGCTTGGATGATTTCAAACTAGTATGCACTTGTTTCATCTAAGTTGGTCATCAAACCGAGCCTTTTTGCAAAGTCATGAAAAAATTGTGTTTCAAATGAGCTCCAAAGGTAGGGTAAATGGCCCCATTTCTAAGCAACAATTTTTTTCACCTTGTCTAAATCAGCCAAATAAATTTCCTAGACATATATTCTATCTATAGTCACTGAAACCCTCCTCTCTCCCTTGAAATGCATATTACTCTGTTTAACATATTACATTTGAGTGAACACATTTTCATGCAAATGTATGTAAAGCATATCTATATTTTTTTTATCGTTACTATATGACATAAGGAGACTATGTGCGAAGGTTTCATATTTTTTTGATTTTTTCTAAATTAGTTGTGCTCATTTGAAAGTGTTCTAGGTCTCTCACTTGATTTGACCCTTTTTCGTAAAAATGCATGTAAACCGCATTATTATTTTTTGTTACTATACGATATAACAAGACTATGTGCGCAAGTTCCATATTTTTTTGAATTTTTTGAATTAGTTATGCTAAACCCTAATTTGGTCAACCCACACAAAACCCGTTGACCCAGCCGAAACCCCGCGTAACCCTAGCGCATAACCCTGGCCGTCCGATCATGCCTTCTAGAAGGAAACCCCCCGATCCGCGCCACTCTCTTTTTGCGCTCTGATTGGCTGGTATGTTTTTTTTTGGCTGGAGAGTTTTATTAATTTCAAACACGCATAGGCCACGGCCCAACCAACTAAGGTGGGCCTCTTGTCGTTGGGCCTTGCCTTATCTAATGCCACGGCCCATCCAGTGGTTTTTTTCTTTTTCGACCGGCTCCCGTTCCCCTTCTTATCCACGGAAACATGTCGTACCCTAGCTATTTTCCCCACTCACTTGCCGCTCCCACACTCGCTGCCACTCCCACTTGCTCGCCGCGGGCGACCAAATCCACCTACGCCTACAGATCAAGGCCTGCCGAGCGCCGATGTTTAGGGGGGGGGGGGGGGTTCAAGGGCAGGCCGCGGTGGACATTCCGGCGGTGGAAACCGGTCCGATGAGGAGAGGAAGGGGAAGAAGCGGCGGGTTCCCGCTGACCCCGCTCGGGCGCAACGGGTTGCTTCCGACGGCGGTCGGAAGCGCGGCGTGCACAGGTACAGCAACTACGGCATCACGCCGCCGCCGCCTGCGTTCGACCGCCGCGAGGTGGAGGAGTACGACTGCCGCGTGGAGTTTGCGGCTGAGCTCCTCCGGCGCGGGGAGCACCTCCATAGCGGCACAGCTGCCGCCGCCGAAGAGGGAGGAGGAGGTGCAGCCGGACCGCCCACCGTGCCGCGGCCTCCTACACGGCGTGGAGGGATCACCGAGGAGGTGACCCAGCGCAGCAAGCAGCAGCAGGAGTTCGAGTCGCGCCGTTAGATGGAGGAGGAGCTCGATGAACTCCGCCTCCAGAGCGCGCTCGAAGCATCCCTCCACTCTGTCATCGAGGTCAGCTCGGACTTCGACTCCGACTGAGCGGCGCCACCACCTCGCCGCCGCCGCACCCCTGGGGCTCCGGTCTTAGCCCAATTTTGGATCCTAGATTAGGGGTAGGAACAACGGTTCGACGTCCCCCTATGTAATTAGTTTGAAAAACTCCGTGTGGCTTTTGATCCGATGAGCCACTGACGAACTCGACGAACTACTCCGTCTATAATATGTAATTCAGTTCCGTTCATGTTTAACTCGACGAACTACTCGATGAAAAACTCCGTATGGGCGCTCGTTTAGTATTATCATCATTACATGTTTGCCTGAAGCGGAGCTCGACATCTCTCGCACTGCGTCGCCAAAGAAGAAGAAGACAGGGCAGCCCGGGAGGATGTGGGCGCAGGGGAGGAGGATATAACGGTCGTCGCTGTTGTGTGGGTCCCATGTCATATAAGCTTACGTGGATAAGTTGTGGGTCCCACCCGGCTCCCCAGAATCCTAACAGATTGCGCTTAAGGGCCATGTCAGGCCTAGGCTATTTGTGCTAACAGAGATGTCGCAGCAGGGCTATTTCGTCGAACGATGTCGTTGTCCATCAATTTGCAAGGAAAGACGTCACATAGGAGCTATTTGCCCGGCACAAACAGCCCAAGTCGCAACTCGCAAGGGCGCGGAAACGCGAAGCCAGCCAGGCACCGCACCAGCGAGCCGGAGAAGAGGAGACAAGCGAGGATCCCAGGTCGGGCCTCATAGACGTGGATTTCGCCGCTCGCGGGGATGATCAAAATTAACGTTGATGCCGCTGTTATTAAGAACACTGGAAGGGGAACCGTCGCAGCGATCGCTCGATCAGAGGCGGGCTTGTTTTTGGGTGCGTCAGCCGTGGAACTCTGGGGACGGACTGAGGCAGAGACGTTGGAAGTAATGGCGTGCAGGGAGGCGATATCGCTAGCAAAGGATATCGGTGCCCGCCGTGTGCGAGTGGCGAGTGACTGCATGAATCCGGTTAAGAGCATAGAAGAGGGCAGCATGGGGGTTTATGCCCAGATTGTCCGAAAGATTCAGGAAGCCAAGATCCAGTTTGAAGCGCTAACTTTCTTCCATGAACGGCAGAGCTCGAACAAGGAGGCTCATAACCTGGCCCGGAGCGTCGTCTCGGGGGCTCAGGGTCGTCAGGTTTGGTTCATAAACCCGCCCGAGGGGCTCTGTATCCCGATGCTAGTTGATATGTAATTTAGGCGTAGAATTTTCAAAGAACAAAACAAAAAGGCAGGCGCCGCACAGTACGACCATGCGGCGTCGCCAGGTAGTCCACTCCTTTTTTACGTGGATGGTTTTTGTTTGTTTGTTGTGCATAGACGGGATTATGGGCCGTGTAGACCATGCAGAGAGGACAGTATGAGCCTTGTGTTCTGGGTACTACTCCCTCCGTTCCAATTTAATTGACTTGCTATGCTTCAACTAACCTACTCCCTTCGTAGGCTAGTTTACAAGTAGTGCAAGTTGTTGCAAATAAGGCCCGACGAAAAATCCAGGTGCCTCCAATGATAATTGCTTTTGTTATTTGAGTTGCAGCTGATGACTCCGACCGAGATGAGCGTGGTATTATTTCAGACGACTCTAAAAATATCCGTCCGTGATAACCAAACACCGCCAAAAAGCTAGAGTGCAAAAGGTGAGACGAGGACAAACTACTGGTAGACACTACATACACTCTAGAATTACCTAGTTAGTTGTATGCGAACTGGATATATAGTCTTCTACGACAGAAACGAAAACACTCAATCAAATCCTATAAAAAAGGATGTGTATGCATTTAGGGGCATAAATTTATTTTTGGATTAAAGAGATAGTATTGGGTTTCCTTGATTTATGGTCAATACAGTAAGTTTCATCTTAAACATTCTAAACTAAATTGAAATCAAACTTTTTGCAAAAAGGCAAGGTTCCAACTTGGAACTGGAAAAGTAAATGTAAAGCGGTATGATAAATTTTACCTTCGCACATGCTTACAGTCCAAATGTCTTGAATATCAGTTTTCAGCATGGTAACTAAAACTTGTATTGATAAAACAACATTCATTTAACTTCAAACTCGGTTACTATAAAATAAAAAAGTTTAGTATAAATAGATGTACCAAATAGATGAAATGTATTTACCTTGCCCTAGGCCCACGTGTAAATGGCGCCCTGCGGTGGGAGGAGAGCTCATGCATGCATATGTTGCCCGTTGAGTAAAACAAGGCAGTGTACTAGTAGTGGATAAAAGTTTGCTACCACACTGGAGTACCACTGTTTGCCCATTGAGTAAAACAAGGTAACACTAGAGACCTTTCCTTAGGTTTACTGTTCACGTTTTCTGCGGACCGCTGCTACCGTGAAGAGTACTGCGCAGTGGCAGCTAGCTGTAGGCAGCAGAGCGGGCCTACCGTCAGTTCAGAGGGTGGTGGTGAGCAAGAGCACTACCACTCTAGCAGCTCTTGTCGAGAAGGATCAGGGCAGAAGAAGCCAACATAGAGAGAGGGAGAAGGTGTGGGGCACGAGAAATTCGTCCACGAAGCGGCAACAGAGAGAGCTACTCCGACAACGGCGCTGGGCCCTCCGATGGTGACGCCGCCACTACAACTGGAAGTGGGGCCGCATCGATGGGGTGGAGTCCATCTATCCCTCAACCTCCACAGCATCTGGTGAGACAACCAATGTCCCCGACATCTCTGCCATGCAGACCGGACCGGCCAAGCTGTGGATGGGGCCCCACCGCCCAGCCAATGCAGGTCACGAGCTCCCCTACCTCGCCTGTTGAGCCGACCTGATCAGCCAACCAGATCTCAACACGGGCACGCTTACTCCTGCCAAAGGCGCGGGCCCGTCTGAGGTTTCCTGCCCAAGCGGCAGGAGAGAGATCAGCTCTGATCGGCGTTCTACTCGCCCCACCCAGCGAATGCAAGCTACTTGACACCCAGAGGGAGACATAACTTCCTGATTCTCTTCTCGCGTATCTCCTGTTCCTACTCGTCGCAGCTAGCTAGCTAGTAGCTCGTCGGCTCGTATGTACAACGCTCTGATCGGAGCAAACTCCCATCGGCTCAGTCCATGACTTTGACCCAACGCTCTGTACGTTGCGTCATCCTGCCTCTTCGGTAACCAAAGCAAAGCAAGCTAGCAGAATAATGGCAAACTCCGGTAGCTACTACGTTCGGTCATCTCCCTCTGGGTCTCATATGTATAGCTCAAAGCTCATCAGATCAGTGCACAGTGGGTGTTGCGTTTGGGGTTTGGCTTGCATGAGATGGCGCTGGCAGGCAGTGGCAGCAGAGAGACACGGACGTACGGGCTTGTTGGATGGATCGATACAATTTCCCAACCCAAGAGATAGATGTAAGAACTCGACTAATAATTGACTAACAAGTACAATTCAGACAGAGTAGAAAACTATAGACGATCGCCGTCTGGGTCTTGCATCTGCGGGCGAGGTCGTTGCTGGCGAGGCTGGCTGGCTGGCTTTGATTCCGTAGAAAAAGACGACGCCGATCGCTAAGATGGAGGCTAGATACACGACGATCATGCAGATGTTTCGAGGAGTTCCATGCTCTTCCGGGAGAACGTTGCAGGCCGACAGGCCGTGGTCGATTTGGTTTCATCATGTCTGATTGATTCTCGATCGATCGGTCGGGTATCTTCTAATATCACGGTGCGTAGCAAGGTAATTATAAATACACGGATGAATTGACCTATATATTAGGGCTAAAATTAATTACCTTCCGTTGAGTAAGCAATCTCTACTATAAAAGAATGGACTGTCCTGTCTTCTGCCGTCGTCCGTCGTACGTCGCCGTCGTTTTGCAATTTAGTCCCTCAGGAAGTATGAAACCAACCCGCAGTCCTACTTTAATGTTAGCCTACCACTTTTACATTCTTCCACCCTGACCCCCTCCTCGTCTATCCCCTGAGCGGCGGCGACCACCGGCAGAAAGACGGAAACACTCGCGAAGTCCCCGCTCCTCGCTCGTACCTCGCGGCTCGCCCGCCGCCGCTCACCCCGCAGCTTAGAGACCCCTCCCTCATCCTCTCCAGCAACCGACGCCGCCGATAGTTCATCCCCCGCCCTTGCCACTGTCCCACCTCCGCCGGCCCGCCCAGATGGGCCTTCCGATCCTAGATCCCGCCTGCCTACCCTGACGCTCATCCTCTGATCACCTACGCTGTGTTGTCCAGCCATCAAGCAGTGGCGTCCGTGTATCCAGCCAATAGCCATCACGAGGTAATTGATTTCGTCCTCTTGTAGTTTTGATTTTCGATTTTTCTTTCCCACTTTACATCGATTCGATCTGTTGCCGTGCTGGGCGGCCATGGCAAGTTGCTGATCATCATGGGGTTTTCTCTGTGTGTGTAGGACGGAGTACTACCACAGGGTCAACACATTCTCATCGGAAGGGCGCCAGCTCGACTACGCTATTGAGGCTATCAAGGTGAGATTCATTTTTCCTTTTCTTTTTGGATCATATGTCCGAATTATCGAAAGCTAAGGCTATATGGTGTTCCGTTGGGGGTTAGATTTGTGGGGTTTGGGAGCTGCCAGTGCTTTGCTCGTAAATCAGAGCCAGCCGGAGGTTCGGTATTTAGGATGTAACTGTGGATCTCTTGGGTTTGGAGGATCCTCCTGCTAAGATTTCAGTTAGGCTTGACAGTGGTTGGGTTGAAGACTAAGGATGGTGTTAGTCATTATCTCTCTTCAATGGGTACAGAATATTTTATAGCAACCTAGAGTGAAGCATATTACACATATTTCTATCTTTAGGTAATGTACGCTTTTAAAAATTCAGCTCACACAGTCACACTCGCAAATGTAGTTATTAGTATATCTGTATATAGTGCTCAATTAAAACATGAATCCTGAAATAATGTGTACGATTTGAATCTAATACTCAAATCACTGAATCCATAAGATGTCGACTCTATTGTAGCAAGATTATGCATAGACATGTTTCTAAAGTCTTTACTCTGTAATCATGAAGCACCTAATGAAAATACATATGTTTTCTATTAGGCCTAAGATAATGGAAGCTGGAGATGGAGGAACCGCACATGGAGGAGCATGGCTGGCTGGCAGCCCATGTCCAAGGGTAAGGAAGAGCATCAATGGGGAGGTCATGCCACTGAGACGGAGATTTTGAGCAACGGTGGTGGACACTGGGTCTGCTTGGTTGTGCCCTGGTATGTTGTGATTTTTGAAGCAAATATTCCAAGCATTGACAGCTTTTTAATTAGTTTAGACACTATACTGCCAGTGAGGGCCAATAACAAATGCTAAGTTGATAATTCTACCGTGTAACTAAATGTAAATATTACTATGTATGACTCAAAAAAAAAATCTGAGAAAAGTTTCTTGTAGGTCAAAAATAATCCTAACTATTAGATACAAATATTTCTTACTGTGCTTTCTTGTCATGTATGGCTCAGCTATGCTAATGCAATACCAATGCAGAAATACCATTAGGAAGATCTTCGTTGATTGCATGCAGCTGATCAGTTTATTGAATAATGGATTTTTTGCTTGAGGAAGTTATTGGGAATAGTATTTGGTAAACTGGGTCGTAATCGGGTTGCTATGAAACTTTAAATCAGATGTGTGAAGTGTGACTGTACTTGTGTACTCCCATTTCCCTAGAACAATGCCTCCCTACCGCCCATCCTCCCCTTACTATATGCTTCTTCTCTGCCTCCTTCCTGCAGTTGTTGATGATTCTCAAAGCAGAATTTGAACTTTATTTCTACTTTACTTTGCATACCAGGTTTCGTGGCTGCCACAGGAAGCAAGAAGAAAAGCAGACATGAAAGAGACACAAAACGTCCTGGCTGATAAGTGTTGCATAGGTGTTGACCCCTCCTTTTTTTATTGCCCCAGGAACCAACTGGAAAGTTGCCGCAGGATAATCTGATGTTTTTGAGCCAAGTTTGGTTATTGCGTCGCTAATCACCTCAAGGATGTTTTTAGATAGTTTTCTTTTGATCCTGCCACGTATGATGTTCTTAGTGTTCTACCAGCTACATCCATTGTTGATACGCACGTGTGCTAGGTTTTGCAATTGTAGAATCAAATAAGGTGTGCTTGATTCATATAAAAAAGTATGCTCATCCTAATAAATATAATACTATGCTCAAAAGCGTAAGCGTACGAGTCAGCTCTCCCAGAATAGAATACTATGCTAATCAGAATGAAAATAGATTTTGAACCATTTCAACTCTGAAAATATATGTGTTTTTGTTGTACTCAGTTTTACCAAATAAAAGACTACCTTTTTTCTTCACTTGTATGGTTAATACAAATAATTTTCAATGACTCAGTTATGGCTGATGACATAGAACACCTAAGATGATCTATGTGCTTTTTAGGAAAATAGGTTAGCAATCTATATTCTCTGTATTTCACATGGTAGTTGGTTAAAGATTTGTATTCATCTGAAAATGATATATTTGCTTCATATGAGAAAAGTGATTGCAGAAAATGTCTCTTTGCATCCTTCAATATGTTTTGTCTTAATAATAGTCAGTTAGCTATTTCTTTTGATCACTATTTTTTAAGTCGTCAACAATCTCATCGGTTGCGCGTGTGCAGACTTAATTTGCAATGGTAGGTTTAGGAGTTATTTTGTGCCCTTCACCTGCGCAGCTTGTAAAGGTGGAACGGAATATTGTTAATATATTATACAGCTGAAGATTAGTTCATCCTTGGCGGTCAGAATAACAGTATACTCTCATATATGTGGTCATACTATTCTTTTTTTGTAAGTGATTCCTCATTAGATCCTTACCAGCATGGATGAACCTACAAATGAATTTTCTATAGGACAATCACATGATAAGAATCTGCTATATGTTGGGAGATTTATGAAGAATGGTGCTGCAACATGCTAAATGTAATTCAGAGAATAGTCTATTGCACCACGGTTCATGTTCTGAATGAGAAATTCTCATTCTAAAGGATGAAATCAATTCGGAAGCACTCAATGTACTTTGGATCCATTGGGCAGTAACATTACAAGTTTTACAGCAAGCTCAACCTCAATCGTGACTAGCTAAGTACAGCGGCACTGATGGAGCGTTAACTGTTGCTGATGGTGGTGGTTCAGAGCTGGCTGAGCCTTACAGCTCGTGGTGTTCATGACCGTTTTGTTGGGATAACATCTGATTATCTCTACCAAGTGCAAGAACAGCGACCTTGGCCATCACCGTGGTATGTAAGATGCTTCAAGCATTTGCAATCAAAGTTATCTTGTGTAATTGATTTCAGAATAGATTATTGTTCCTTGTGTAATTCGTGTATGTTCGAGTGAATGTGAAACTTTTAGTGATTAAATTTACCTACCCGTTAGTCAAACCTAGCCATGTCTCCTGAAGTAAGTGATGATTTATATGAGAGCTTGATTTTAAATTTTAACATTTGGCGTGCTGAGAAAACGCATGTTTTCATACAATGTTCTGTAACTGAAATTCTTTTTAGTCTTGCTTTTAAAATGATATAGCAGAAGATGTAATAAGGCTCAATCACAGGAAATCTTCATACCGAGCATTACCTGAATAAGATGAGCCTCCGATATGCATTTCTTTAAGCCATCAATGCTATTCATTGGGTAATCGATACCAAATATAAGAGCCTACCTCCCTAATAGTATTTTCTCCATGGACAGGTATGTTGCTCCCTCGGGCTACTTCTCGAAACACTTTTTAAACTATTTACTTGTTGCACTTATAAAGGATGATAACATTATTTTTGTTGGGTCTTTTACCAAGAGTAGTGTGTACAAGGATGTACTCCCCACATCGTAGATATGTTACATAGCTTGAAAGAAGATATCTTTTGTAATTTGTGCATGTTTGGTAAAAAGTTATGTATTTTATTTATGTAAAATATAATATAATATGTATAACAAGTTTGATTCTCGTGTTTCCATTTTGTTCGCCGTCGCTCTTCAATGGGTATTTCGTTGCGACGCACGGGAACCTTACCAATCATGAATTGAAACATAAAGTGCTTTATGTTCGTTAATATTGATGTTGAACAAATAGAATACGTATTCCCGTAGCAGCGCACGGGCATTCAACTAGTGAATTGTAGCGCACGCTGATCTCCTACCATGCAATGCACATCAATTCCATCAAGGGAAATCCTTTTAATCATGGCATTTTTCAAATGCAGTAGTTTTTACACACAAAAAAACTCTATGATGACTCACACGATTGACATTTCGAAAGAACATATTTGTTTCCATACCACTATATATATGCGGTGCCGGCTACAAACTCATGCCAGATCATACGGCTATCCATTTCCCTTTTTCCATTTTCATATTGATATATATATTTTCGGTATAAAAATATTTAATCTTGATATCGTACAAGGCGAGAGAGTAGAGAGTAATATATTCTTGGAGATATCCACGAGGAGGCGCGGCGCCTCATCCATATCCGCCTAGTGCGGCTACAACTCGCTAGAAATTTGTCCCTGTGGGAGAGAGCACATAAATGTATGAAGAAATTTGTCAACTCATAATTTTTGGATTAATTTCTAAGTATGAAAATTTTCAATAATGTATCTTATGGACCGTTAATTCGATTAGCGATATGTTTACACAACTGAATTTATATCAAACAAGGGGTTCAAAATTAGATCCCATATTGTTATGTTTCGATGAATTTTTTCCGTCACCACAATTATAAGATTACTTTAACATTGTTAGCAGATTAGCAGTAAACAATTGTCACAAGAATTGTTTGATAAATTATTATTTGTTCTTGTGGATATCTCATAGATTTGCACAATTAGAGAGCAGCTTTGAAAAATTGTATATACAACTAAGAAATGATTATTTAACAAAAATAGTATCCTGCGATACTGCATCATTTTATCATCCAATAAATTACATTATTAATGGCAATATTCTCACTGGTTGAGTGAACCAATATGTTTTGGTGTGCGAATATCTTGAATGTTAACTGCTTGCCACAAGTGTCATTCTTATCGAGATGAAAACGATTCCATTAGTGCTAAATAGTATGGACTGGTCATCATACCTAATCCACTATTTCTAAACTTTTTAAGGTTAGCCATATGGAAATGTTACTCTCACAAATGATCTATTGTTACAACTTATAACATGCCACCAATTATTCTTGTTCGGGACACAACATATGAAAATTGTCGATACCATTTAAAAAAAATTATAGTTACACATCCAACCTTGTATGCTTTAAAAAAATGTATCAAGAATATGGACCCAACATGATACCGAATTTTAAAGATAATAATATGTATGGAGCAGGAAAATATCTTTAGCTATCATATATCATCTTAATTTTGACACTGAATGTCGAAGTAATTGCATAACCAATTTTGTTTGGTCTAAATCATATCCCGGAAGTAAAAGTATTATGTGTGCCAAACATCAAGAATGTTAGCTTCTGGATTTCCTCTACTAAACCTAAGGACGAAAACGGAACGGAAACTTCTGACTTTCTGTGGAAAACAAAAACAGAATTAAAACTATGAAAATGGAAACATAAACATAATTTTGTGTAACATAAATGGAAATGGAAACTTTTAAACGCAAACGGAAACGGAACAACGTATTCCGGCGGAACAATCATGGGAATGGAAATTATGTTTCTGGTAATACGGAACATTTCGGGGTTTTATTTTGCATCGTGGTGCTTTTCGAATCCAACGGACCCAGTAATATGAGTGGAACATTTAGCCACAACCCAACATCCGGATAAAAAGAAAAGCATCTCAAGCAACCAGGTTTAGGCCTTGTGTACTTGAATATCATCTCCCTCTCCATTTGTTCCTCCTACTTCACCATTTCAGTGTTCACTATGGTTAGGAATGAGAGTATTTATTTTTAATGTTGCCAAAGATGATAAATTATGCAGACTATATGATATAATCTTCATATCTCCTTATATTTTGTTTAATCTTAGAAAGTAGACAATTTCGTTGCTTTGCTTGCGCTTTTCGGCACTGTTGCGCCATATTCGGTTTGTATCTCTTTTGACAATATTTGTTGTGTATTTGTTTTTGGCGTTTCTATATTCGTTTCCGTTTCCGCAAAAAAATGAAACCAAAGGTGGCACCACTCAGTTTTGTCCATATCCACATCGTTTTCATCCCTAACTAAACCTATATGTATGGAATTTAGCAACCTTAAGTGAAGAAGAGAATCTCCACCATCAACCAGGATAACTCTCCCGAACGGTCCTATGGGGGCCCGGACGCAAAACCGGCCCCTACAGGCGCCCCTTATGGGTACGGACGTTCAGAAAATTGTATGTGAACCCCATGTCGGCTGCCAAATTTTGGGGCCGGCTATCATGTCAGACCGGCCCACATGTCACCCATTCTAGCACGCGGTCATTCGTTGGGAGATTTTTTTCAATTACTTCCCATCATGTAGTGATCTACTGGGAGGATTTTCTCCTGTTTTGTTATGGGCTACGGTAAATAATTTTTTATATGGCAAAATAAGATCTAGTAAGTGGATCGAGTGGGCCCCCCATCCTCAAGGGATTCGTTTGGATGATTTTCTATTACAATGCGTTTCCATGTTTTTTTCATCTGTCACAAAAGTAAATTCCATCGAAGATCCAATGTATGAATGTTTTAGAAACTAAATGAAAGACAATCCAGAACTTGTCTGCTCCAGTTGAGTGCCGCTGGGTACTCACGTCGCTGGATTTTTTCCTGTGTGGTATAGCTGATTTCTTGAACTTTTGTACTTCTTGAGATCCATATTAATTCTCACCGAATCGGATGCATTTAATAGGGATCGCCGGAAAGTATCTTGAAACCGCAGCCAAAACGAATTTGGTCACCACGTGAATTGGTGCATGTCTTTCACTTGAATTTCCATCGGACAAGGATAGCTGCCCACCGGCGACAGTGCTTTGCGTGGATAGTCACATGCGTATTGCAAGCGATGGGATAATCCTCGGCTTGATGTAGTAGATCGATATCGATGGGATGTGCCGTCGCGGTTGTTGTCGATGATGAAATTGATCATGCCGGAACAGATCTTCCACCAGGATACACGTTTCCTAATTACTGTTGGCTATTGGCCATCATCTCTACACTCGATGATGTTACTATCTCTTGTCCATTTTTAATACGATTTGGCCATGCAATAAATTTTGACGGAACTTCTGTCTACATACTAAACGAATACGCAAACAGTAGTACGAGTAATGCATATCGTATTGGTTTCTTATTCCCGCTGTTCATGAGCACATCCACTCATTATATGACAACTCATTTGTTCGGGCAGTGCGAATGGCACTCATCCATTTTTAGATAACAGTAACCCCCAGCGCAGCAGTAACAATTACGGGCGCACCACCACTCTTCGCTTCTATCGTAGCATATTCCATTTTCAAGCGCATCCTTGTTTCCCATGTCATTCAATTCTCGGCCTGCTGGTCAAGAAAATATTAGAAAGATGAAACCATTGACATACATATCTACATACATCCATATGGCCATAGAATTATAAATACTCAATGGCGACTTGATTGTTTAGGATGTGTTTGTACCAATATATAGTTTTCAAAGGTAGAAGGAAAAAACCATGTTTTCAAAGGTAGAACGTGCATGCATTGTGAATGCACTGGAACAGGATTGAAGTACTAATAATTCGATTGTTTTCACACTTACATTGCCCGTGACTAGCAAAGCATCCGAGAAGAAGAAGCAGAAGTAGACCGAGTGCATCAAAGTGCTTCCCCATGCGGCAATGTTTTGTCCTCTTGAGAAGATTTGTGTTCTCTTTGGATTGCAATGCTTGCTCGATTCATACATTCTTAATTATATATAGAGGAGAAGAGCACGGTATAAGTGCTATTACCAAGATTAGTCACAATCAGGCTGTTCATGGACACATATTTCCTCATTAATTCATAGCGATTCACTTCCCATTTTGTGGGTGATTTGCCAAAATAATTCCGTCTATTGAAGGACTACCATTTAATTCGTGGCATAATAGACCCAGGGTGATTACAAATAAGGTTTTATCTTTATTTAAATATTGAATAGAAATAAATTACATCATTAATGCCATTTCTTATTGGTTGAGTGAAACAATTTGTATTGGTGTGAATATAATGAATGTTAGGTGCTTGCCCCAGGTGTCATTTCTATCGAGGTGAAACACGATTCCAAAAGTGCTATATTGTGTGGATTGGTCATGGTAGCTATCCACTATTTCTGGACTTATTAACCATATTTGAATGTTACTCTCACAAGTGCTTATTTGGCACTACTTAAAAATGCGATTCCCTATTTTGTCCCTAGAAACGTTTTCTTCCCTACTTGGCACCGGATAGAAATTGTGTTCCCTATGTGACACTTCAGATCGTTGGTTTGTAGTCGCCTACCAAGTGGTCTTGCCAGCTGGTTGTACCGTCAATTGTTAACTTTTATAACCAAGGGATGCTGGTTTCAATTTTCAGTTGGAGGTTTGGTCAGAGTGTTATTTTTTTTGGGTAATATATGTCTCAAGGGATAAAAATAAGTGCAAACATATGACGAACACCACGCTCTCACACCATGACATAAGCGCACCAATTGGCCATTTTATGCAGGAAAAGTCCATTTTAAACCCTGAACTCGTAGAGGTCGGGCGATTTGAACCCCGAAGTCAAAATCCCGGTCGTTTGTACCCTGAACTCAGCAATCCCGGTCTAAAATGAACCTTGGACATGTTTGTTAGAGAAAAAAATAAAATTATAAAATTGTTACTGTCACTGACAACATTGGCCTACATGTCATATTCATCTTCTTCCCTAATCTACTGTTTTTTTGGAGGCTGGCCGCCGCAACGTCACCGTGCGCAAGAGGTGCCGCCTGTCAGCCCATGGGCAGTGAACGCGGCGCGAGGCGCAAGGGCACGGCACGCGGCCGACGAGGTGCAGACGACCTGGCTGGCGAGCGCGGCCCGGCGCTGCTCCGCCCAGCACGCCGCATCCGGACCCCTCCTCTCCCGCTCTCCAACCGAAAACCATGCCGCTCCTCCGCCGCCTGATCCTGCTCGCCGCATCCTTCCTCCGGCTGTCGCTGCCGGCCGGCGCGGCCTGCTCGCCCAAGACCTGCGGTGGCCTGAATTTATCCAGCGCACCGATCACTCCGGAGCTGGCAGGGGTAGGACCGGCAACGCGGCCCAGCAGAGCGCGACGGAGACGCTGTACTGGAGCGCGGCGAGCTGCTCGCGCATCCGTGCGGCGCGCGTGGCTTAGCAGCGCGGCGAGCTCGGCGGCGGTCCGCTCTCGCATCCGTGCAGCACACGTGGCCTCGAGCCTCGCCAACAGCGCGGCGAGCTCGGCGGCTGCCGGTCGGCTCCGCGACCGCGGCGAGCTAGGCGGGGACCTTCGGGCTGCCGGGAGCCTCACTGGCGACCAGCTGCCTCGGTGGATTTTAGAAGTAGGGAGATGAATTGGGGATGGAGATGCATATGTCATGTGGGCCTAACCAGTCAGTGAGACAATGGATATTCCCGGCCGAGATTTTTTGTTTCCCGGTGTGCCAAACAGCTATAGGTTTCATTTTAGACCGGGATTGCTAAGTTCAGGGTACAAACGACCGGAATTTCGACTTCAGGGTTCAAATCGCCCAACCTCTACGAGTTCATGGTTTAAAATGGACTTTTTCCTTTTATGCACGCACTTATAAATATTTAAGACTATGTAGGTCAACTTAAGGCTGGCAAGACATATATAATAGCTCCACCTGTAACCATGGATACGTTCAGTACCCATATATCGAAACAGTGGGCGGCGGTTGTAAGTAACCATGGATATTTAAGGTTATCACTGGCTGCTTTTGTTGGCAATCTTAATCCCCCAGCTCACATCCTCACAACGTTGGATGTACGGCAGAACCTTGCCCACGTCCACGTCCTTGCTCGCCGCGCAGTCATAGTAGGACGGCGAGTGGAAGCAGGGCTCGACGGACATGGCCCGCACGCACGGCGGGTCCGGCACCTGCCCCGTTTCGTTTGCCCAGAAGGGCGTGGCGGGCATGATCCATGGCCGTATCCCGCCGAGCCCCAGCGCGACGTAGCCGAAGGTGGAGAATCCGGTGGTGATGAGCACGTCGCAGGTGCTGAGCAGGTACATCTCGCTCAACGCCGCTCTGTCCTGCGAGGCGTCCCCCATCTTCTGTCGCCCCTCGTGGCTCGGCTGATGTACCCTGACGCTGACGCCGGCGCCGCCGCCGTACTCGGCCTTCATCCTCTCGTAGTACCACGAGCTCAGCGAGGTGACCAGCACTGACGCGTTGTTCATCTGTAGCAGCTTCTCCCTCGAGACGCACGAGAGGACCTGGTCTAGGACGTGCTGCAACGCCTGCCTCTCTGTGAACACCCGGATCTGTATGCCGACGCGCTGCCCGGCGCCGGCGAGGTGGGCGTCGTGGTATCTCGTGACCGCGTGCCACACGTCGTTCACCGGGTGGAACAGGTACCGCCCGATATGGTGGAACGCAGCGTCCTTCTCCGGGAACATCCGCCCCAGCTCGTGCTGGAAACTAGGGACCAGAAATAGCCCGGGGACGAGGTAGCTGTCCGTCCTCATCAGCAGCCACGGCGCGCGGTGTAGGAGTTGCTGCTGCGCGTCGCAGAAGAAGAGCTTGTCGTGAAAGCCGTAGCCGCCTTCTAGGTGCAGGTAGACGTACGGTGGCCGGCGTGCTCCATCCAAGTCTGACCACGACGCATTCCCTACGGACAGCACGTCGGTCTTGAGCATGTTGCCGAGGCTCTCCTTGGAGCTGATGTTGTAGTCCTCGAAGTGGCTAAGCGGGAAGCCACTACGGCCCGAGGAAGGGAGCAGCCACGTGGTCTCCGGGAAGGGCTCGCAGAAAAGGGCGCCCACGTCGTGCTCGACGAGGATGGCGCGCTCGGTGAGCACGGCGTAGAGGAAGGCCGACGCGGTGGACAACATCCGGTTGCCGAGGCCTCGATAGCTGATGGGGACCAGGTAGCGGCAGTCTTCCGAGTCGGCTGCAACGGCGCCATTGCCAGACTTGAGCTGCCGGGCCGCTGCCCTGTACGGGGCCGTGCGGGGGCCGCACCGCTTCTGGAGGGCTTCGTGCTTTCGGAGCTTGGCGAGCAAGTAGGGGGACGGTTTATGCGACGATCGGTGCTCTTGCTTGTTCTTCTTATTATCGTGGTAGCTGGCGAACTCGTACCGGCTCCGGCATGAGCGCGAGCCGAATTCCGCGATGAGCAGGCCGTCCAGGAGCTGGTCGTTGGTGAGGTTGGACGGAGGTACATCTAGAGATAATGAGACATTTCATTAGCAAGTTCATATTCCAAATTTACCAAATTTGATTTGGTCCTCCGCCTTGCTAATTTGTGACTTAGGTGCATAAATGCACTTGACGGAACCGAAGAGTCAAAAAAGACAACAAATCAAGCAATTCGACGTTCAACCATGGCGCGTGGTACTCTACCTTGCAACCAGCGCCAGCTGCTGGGTACCGTCAGCGAGCCGTCCCTGGCAGCGGAGAGCACGACGACTGCGAGCACGGTCGCCGCAACGACGCAGACGGCCGGCAAAGCCCTCCTCGCGCGGCATCTAATCCGCTGCCATTCTCTTACGGTCTCCAGCCCCGACTGCGAGGACGGTGGCTCCGGGCTGCTTCGCTTGACGTCCATGCTCGCCATGGCGCAGTGTTTCGGAGCTCAGCTCGCACCGCGGCAGCTATGGTTCTTAGACATCTCCTAGGTAGCAGTGTATGAGTTAACTTTTTTATTGGCAATTTTCAGTCAAACTTGGCAACTGGTTGCGGAACCATGTGACACCACTGACGGACCCAGGGTCGGAGCTCGAGAACTTGTCATCCTGATCCACCAATTTAACATAGAATAATATTTTTTATGGAAAATGCAGTGATTAAAAGTTAGGAGTAAGAGGACGGCAAGGTCCACTGATAAGGATTCAAATTTCAAACTTCAATTTTTAACTCATATTTTTATGAACGATGAAAAGTAAGAGGACGGCAAGGTCAATTAATTGATCCATCATTTTCTTCTCATCTCCACGTTGATATTACATAATGGTAATGTTTTATTATTTTCTGTTACTAGATATTTTTCTTCTAGAATCATGCTGAATCCCCTCTTTGCAATAGAATTAGTTAGATGCATCATTTTTTCTTAGGGGCGTGCTTTCTTATACTCCGTGACGTGTCGGTTGTTGAGCCACCGGCGTTAAGTTGCTAGAGTGGCGCAGAGGTTGAACATGCCCACGCCCATAGAGTGGGGTTGTTGACCACCTATGACGTCAATGCCCCGTGTATAGTGGGGAGAAAAAAGGTTAAATCTGAAGAATATCATGGTAGGGTTATTTCGTGTTGAATGTGGGTTAAAGGATAATTTTGTCGTTGAGAACCTGCCTGTGTTAGGATGGTTAGGAGCATGGTTGTACCCCAGCCCAACAAAGTTTAAACCCTAGGTTTGACGCTGCTATTTCTCATTTATGCGGAATCGATCAATATATCAAAGTTCACCTCCTCAGCCTCCCCTCAAACTGGCCACGTCACCCGCTTTGTCTGAGCCGTCCAATCGGCGGAACGGACGGCCCAGATTGAGCCACGCCGCCCCAACACTGTTCCAGCTACATAGATGCGTTTCAGCAGTGCCTGCGCGCTTCCGCGCCGTTGATCGCGCATCTGACGGCCAGCGGACGGTCGCCGTGTCGTTTTTACGAAAAGCGTCTCCAGTTTACTGAAAAATGTGGAGCCGTCCCAGGTTTTACACGCAAAAGGGCTCAAATGTAAATTATGGAAACCACAGGGACTTCCGTGCAAAAAACTCGATACACCCCCCCCTTTCTCCTTCCTCCCGTGCGCGAGCGCACCGTCGCCGCCGCCGTCGCGGCGCGCCGCCCCTCCGCTCCTCCCCGTCTAAATCGACGGCCACGGCGAGGTGCGGCGTCCGCACCTCCACCTCCTCGCCGCGGATCCGGTCCCGCGCCGTCGCCCCCACTCCAGAATCGGCGCCGCCGCGGCCGGCGTCCTCCGCCGCGTCCGCACGACGCCGGCGGCGTGATACGTCCAAAACGTATCTACTTTCCCGAACACTTTTGCTATTGTTTTGCCTCTAATTTGTGTATTTTGGATACAACTAACACGGACTAACGCTGTTTTCAGCAGAATTGCCCTGGTGTCTTATTTTTGTGCAGAAAATCAACTTTCGGGAAAATCCGTGGAAACGATCGCAAACTTCCTATTTTTCCAGAAGACCCACGGAGCCAGAAGGCCAGACGGAGGTGGGCCACGAGGGGCCCACCCTATATGGCGGCGCGGCAGGGCCATGGCCGCGCCGGCCTATGGTGTGGCTGCCTCGGCCAGCCCCCGACGCTCCCCTCTGGACTACTTAATCACTTCGACCTAAAAACGCCAGGGGGTTCGACCACTTTTCCAGAAGACATCCAGAACTCCGCCGCCATCGAAAACCCTATTTCGGGGATCAGAAACTCCGTTCTGGCACCTGCCGGGACGGGGAATTGGAGGAGATCATCGCCATCATCGCCACCGACGCCTCTCCATCGACCATCCATGTTTCCCCCATCCATGTGTGAGTAAATCCCCACTGTAGGCTGAAGGGGATGGTAGGGATTGGATGAGATTGTTCATGTAATAGCTATAAGATTGTTAGGGCATAGTGCCTAGTATCCGTTGTTGGTACTTTTATGATATTGTTGCAACTTGTTATGCTTAATGCTTGTCACTTAGGGCCCGAGTGCCATGATTTCAGATCTGAACATGTTATTGATTCATGATGATATTCATTGTTTTATGATCTTACCTGCAAGTTGTATACACATATTGCTGTCCGGAACCAATGGCCCCAAAGTGACAGAAATTGGGACAACCGGAGGGAAAGGCTGTGATATGAGGATCACATGTGTTCACGGAGTGTTAATGCTTTGCTCCGGTACTCTATTAAAAGGAGTACCTTAATTACCAGTAGTTTCCCTAGAGGCCCGGCTGCCACCGGCTGGTAGGACAAAAGATGTTGTGCAAGTTTCTCATTGCGAGCACGTACGACTAAATACGGAACACATGCCTATGGTTATTTAGTACTTGGATACTGTTTTATTATTATCTGCAAATGCCTTGTCTTGATTATTACATGAATTATCCTATCCATGCAGCGCCCGTTCATCCATCCCTATGCCTACAGTATTTTAATCCTGCTGTTTACTATAATCACTACTGCTGTCTTTATTACACTGCTGCTGATATTTCACTACTGCTACTGCTATAAAACTGTTGCTACTGATAAACTATTGCGAGCAAGTCTGTTTCCAGGTGCAGCTGAATTGACAACTCCGCTGTTAAGGCTTACAAATATTCTTTGGCTCCCCTTGTGTCGAATCAATAAATTGGGTTTTACTTCCCTCGAAGACTGTTGCGATCCCCTATACTTGTGGGTCATCAAGACTATTTTCTGGCGCCGTTGCCGGGGAGCATAGCTTTATTTGCAAGTTCACCTGAATTGATATTGTTCGCTGCAAATCCTCCATCATGGGTAAACCTCGCGATGCTAAAGTCGCCATATTGCCATCCACTACAAGAAAAGGTACAACTCTGAGTACCTCTGCTGCTCTTGATTCACCATCTGTGATAAGTCAACTTGTTTCACCACCACAAGCTTCACGTGTTGGTACTTCTGCTGAATCTGAAAATTCCTCTGATAATTTTGATGATGCTTCTACTGTGCTTGATGAGAATGGTTCATTAGGTCCTTTTCTAGATGCTACAATTGCTAGGTCTAGACAAATTGAAAATGCTGAAAATCCTAATGAAAATGCTGTTACACCTGTTAATTCACCTGAGTCTGTTGAACACTCTAGTGATGATCCTGATGAAGAATATGTGGAGCTTGATGATGATTTTATTGAAAAATGTAATGCTACTACTAGTGCAAGTGACATTAAAAAGCTTCTTGCACAACATGCTGTTAGATACAAACTGTCTCCTGATCCTAAATTTGCCACATCTCCTATAAACATTAAGGATAAGGATTATGATTTCTCTCTTGATTTATCTCATATATCTATTGTTGAGAAAGCACCTTTTTGTGGTACTGAAAAAGAGAGTGCTGTAGAGCACTTTAATGAGCTTTCTACTTTGAGTAGCTTGTTTTCTGATGATATCAAGATGCGTACTTATTTTGTTGCTAAAATTTTCCTTTCTCATTAAAGGATGATGCTAAAACTTGGTATAACAATTTGCCTCCTGATTCTATTGATAGTCCAAAGTGTTTGCTTGATGTTTTCTTTCGAAAATATTTTCCTGCTAGTGCTCAACATATTGCTTTGCAGAAAATTTATAGTTTTGATCAGGAAGATGGAGAGAAATTGCCTGAAGCTTGGGCTAGGTTTTGCTCTCTTATTAGAGCTCGGCCTGGACATGATTTGGAAAAGCATGATTTACTTGATATATTTTATAGTGGACTAACCGTTGAGTCTAGGGCATACCTGGATAGTTGTGCTGGTTGTGTTTTCAGGAAAAGAACTCCAGACGAAGCTGAAGAATTAATGGCTAGAATAAGCCAAAATCATGATGATTGGACTACACCGAACCAACTCCAGCACCAATATTGAAGAAGAGGGGTATTATTGAATTGAATGATGAAGATATGAGGGAAGCCAAGAAATCTCTTAAAGAGAAGGGTATTAAATCTGAAGATGTGAAGAATCTACCACCCATAGAAGATTTATGTAAGATAATTCCTCCTTCATCCACAATTGAGGTACATTCTCTTCAACGCTTTGATAGAGGAGATATTCCTTATTCAAAACCTCCTGATCAATGTCTAGATGAATTTGATAATTATGTTGTTAAGCAAGATAACTTTAATATGAGAGTAGAGAATCATTTAATGGAAAATTCTCAAGCTATTAGTAAATTGCATGATATTGTGGAGAGAACCTCCAATGATGTTAAGATGCTTGTTAAACATTTTCATATGGTTCAAACTCAAATTGATCAACTCACTAAAGTGCAAAATGACTTGTTAAAAAATACTTCCAAAGAGAAACATGTTTATGAAGTAACAACTAGAGGTGGTGTTTCTACTCAGGATCCTCTATATCCTGAGGGGCATCCCAAAAGAGTTGAACAAGACTCTCAACGAACTAAAGAAACTAGTGCTCCTTCTAAGAAAAAGAAGAAGAAACATAAAACTGTTGTAGAATCTTCTGAACCTGTTAATGATCCTAATAGTATTTCTATTTCTGATGCTGAAACTGAAAGTGGTAATGAACATGATAAAGATAATGATAAGAGTGATGTTTCTGATAAAGAAGAAGTTGAAGATGAACCTGAAAAGCATGCTAAGAACAAAAAGTACACTAAAGAAGATTTCATTGCTAAGAAACATGGTAATGAAAGAGAACCTTGGGTTCAAAAGCAAATGCCTTTTCCTGTTAAGAAACTCAAATCAAAGGAAGAAGAACACTATAATAAATTTTGTGATTGGATGAAACCTTTGTTCTTGCAAATCCCTTTGACTGATGCTATTAAATTGCCTCCTTATTCAAAGTATATGAAAGATATTGTTTCTAACAAAAGGAAAATTCCTAATGAGGAGATTTCCACTATGCTTGCTAATTACTCTTTCAATGGCAAGGTTCCTAAGAAGCTTGGAGATCCAGGTATACCAACCATTCCTTGTTCCATCAAGAATAATTATGTCAGAACTGCTCTATGTGATTTGGGAGCAGGAGTTAGTGTTATGCCTTTTTCTCTTTACAAGAGACTTTATTTAGATAAATTGATACCAACTGATATATCTTTGCAAATGGCTGATAAATCTACTGCTGTTCCTGTTGGCATATGTGAGGATGTTCCTGTTCAAGTTGCTAATAATTGCTTGATATTAACTGATTTTGTTGTGTTGGAAATGCCTGAAGATGATAATATGTCTATTATTCTTGGAAGACCTTTTCTTAACACTGCAGGGGCTGTTATTGATTGCAATAAAGGAAAATTACTTTCAATGTTGATGACAAGGAACATACTGTTTATTTTCCCAAGAAGATTGATAAAGTATATGGAGTTAATACAATTTCTAATTTGAAAACCATCAAGGTGGGAAGTATTGATTGCCCTTTATATGAGCCTAAAGAAGGATATCAAAATATTATGATTGGATCCATATCAATACAATATAAGGTAACATGATTGATTTGAGGTTTATTTCTTCTCATGTCATATAAAATTATTTGGTGGCAAGACTTGATCAACCTTGTTAACAAGTATATTTTAAATGCATGGAGGAGCTAAACAACATTTCTTTCTCCACACTTGTTTTACTTACTGTAGTACTATTTGTTTTGCAAGAGGGTTTAGTTTTGTAAATTCTTAAAAACCTTTTTTCTGCCCTGAAATAATTGTTTTAACACCCAGAAAATTTGCTTTTTGAAAGTTTTCAAAAATTTACAAAAATTATACCACTGGTCCTATTTTTCAAAATGCAACCTGGGAGTGCCTGGGGCTGACCAGTGGGGCACCCCAGGGCTGCACACCATGTGCGGCGCGGCCAGCATGGGGGCGCGCCGCCCTGTGGTGTGGGCCCCACCTGGCCCCCCACTCACTCATCCACCTACCACTCCACTCTCTTCCACGGGAAAACACACCACCATTGCTCAAACCCGAGTTTCTTGCTGTTCTTGCTCGTGATTTTCGATCTCCTTGCTCAGCCCATCTTTGTTGCTGAGATTTGGGGCATTTATTCTCCGGTATGTGACTCCTCCGATTATCCAAGTAGAATTTTGTTTAGTTGAGTATATCTTGAGTATTTTGCTGCTGTAGGTGACATGTTAAGTGAGTTTGCATGCTTGTTCTAAGTTGTAAAAATTAGTTTTGATGCATGTTTAGCACTCTACCAAGTTCCTATAGTAGTTCCCCTCATTTTTATGTCTCAAAATCAACTTTTATAATGATTGTTGAAAAATTTCAGAAAAGGAAAATGCATAACCACACCTTTGGAGAAGTGTTCGAGAGGGATACGCCAAGAGTGGCAAGGCCTTCAAGGGCAGCTACTCGAGTTAGGCGATCCTATGATGAAGATGTCATTGCACCTAGCTTTGAAGAAGGAGAGGACAATGGGATTCCTAATGCTTCATCCTTTCCATGCACTGACTTTTTGCATAATGCAGGGCTGCTTGATGACTTCTTGTTTCTCATTAATAGGGCAGGCTTGTCTACCTATATGGAGGATGAGAGTGATCAATTTTATATGCTAACTAAAACCTTTGTTGAAAGCTTTAAATTTTGCAATGCACCTTACACACCAACGGTTAAATTTAGAATTTATAATATGCCTATTACTATGAAATTAAGTGAATTTGGTGCTGCATTGGACATTGCCCCTGTAGGTACAGCAAAGAAGATCGATGACCGCCCCAAGGCTTTGATGGAGCTCTATCGAGAAGTTACCAACGATGATGACCGCACCATTCAGCGTGGCAAGATAAGAAACATTCAGCTCCCTGCCATTAGATATTTTACCTACTATCTTACTACTAGCATTCTTGGTAGAGAGAACACTAGCAACATTTCTAGTTATCACCTTGCTTTTCTGGCTGCTGCACTTAATGGTAATACATCTTATAATCTAGTTGCTCTCATTGCTCGTCGTTTAGCCAATAAAGGACCTATTTATGGAGGAATTATTGCTTCACGCGTTGTTGCATATCTAGGTCTTTCTGTTGATCCTAGTGATGAGAAATTAATTCCTGTTAAGCTTGATGTTGCTGCTATGAAGGGCCACCAATTTGTCACAACTGACTCTACTTTGGAAAATATTGTCTATAGAATGTTGTTTATTGACGGGGATGAGAGGGAAATCCCTTTGCCACAGGCCGATTTGTTCAGTATTCGCAGGAGGCCGTGGTCGCGCACCAAGGAGGAGGTGGATGAGCAGCTGAGGATACTTAGCTTTCACCAGCAGCACGACTCCGAGGACGCCGAGCCCTCTGGAGGGTACACCGTCACGTATCCTGGAGCGTCCTCCAGCTACCAGGGAGAGGATCCTCCTTCGTCGTATTACGGAGGCGCCACCTCATGGGCGCCATGGGATTGATCTCCACTTAGGCCAAAAGCCTAAGCTTGGGGGGAGGTACACCGACATCACACTCATTTACATATCATATCATGTTGGTACTTTGTATATCCATGTTTCGATTTTCTTTCTTTCCTTCTCTTTCTTTTTGTTTCTTGTTGTTTATTCCTGCCTTCCAAAACACAAAAAGACCAAAAATATTTCTGTTGTTTCTCTCTATTTATCTATTTAGTATTTAGTATTAGTTTGCTTAGCTTTTAATTCGGTTTGCTATTCAAAAATCCAAAAAGATTTTGCTTTGTTTGCTTGTTTTCTTTCGTTCTTGTTTCAAATTCGAAAACACCAAAAATATTTGTTGTTCTTCTTCGGTTTTGTAAAGTTGATTAAGGAGTTCAGCGGTCTCCGGTGGTTGGAGCTTGGTTTTCATTTCATATTATTCAAGCCACACAAGTGAAAGGCAATAATGACGATCTACGACAACTCGACTGTGGTGAGAGGCTGGTATGAACTCTATTTGTTTTCATTTTTGTACTTATACTCATCCATGTGAGCATGCTTAATTGGTTCATGTGAGGTATATGCCATTTAATGAAAGTCTAGTGGTTCATGCTCTCTTATGATTAGCTCCAATTTATTAATAATGAGTAGCATGTCATAATTATTTGCTTGTATTGTTTTATTCATAGATAGGTATGACATTGTGGTATCCTCCTCTGAATAATTCATTTGAATTGACTTGGCACATGCTCACGCATGCATATGACTGAAAAACAAAAAGTCAATTATGCCTTGATGATTTACTTTGCTTCAGAGTTCTTGTATCACTTTTATGCCTACGTTAATTTTATTCTGTCGCAAGCATGATTATGACGGTTACTGCTCTCTTGATTGTCGCTTCCCGGTCTATTGCTAGCCTTCACTTGTACTGAGCGGGAATGCTGCTCGTGCTTCCAAAACCCTGAAAACCAAGTTATTCCAATGTGTCCACCATAAATACCTATGCATGGCATTTCAAACCATTCAAGTAAATTTTCATGTGCTACCTTTAAAACCTTCAAAGTACTTCTCAATTTGTGTCAATGTTTTATAGCTCATGAGGAAGTATGTGGTGTTTTATCTTTCAACCTTGTCATTTACTCCTGACAGACTTTCACCAATGGACTAGTGGCATATACATCCGCTTATCCAATAATTTTGCAAAAAGAGCTGGCAAATGGGGTGCCCAGTCCCAATTAATTACAACTTCAACCGCTTAATTCTCTTCACATTTTTGCCCTGATCCAATCAGTCAAGCAATGATACCAGTTTTTAACTGCATGTGTAAACAAAAGAGAAAAGGGATGATCTACCCTTGGGTAGAAATAACGTCCTTTATGGGAGCCGCTCTTGAAAGTCTGGTTGACAAGGTAGTTGGAGTGCCCACTACCATTCGTTGACAACAACAAACACCTCTCAAAACAATTTTACTTCTGTTTTAAAAATGAAAAGCTCTAGCACATGTTAATCCCTGCTTCCCTCTGCGAAGGGTCAATCTTTTACTTTTATGTTGAGTCACCATCCTTTTTCTTTGAGCACCTTCTTGAGAGCATAATTGTCATTCTTAGTGTAATATGTTTGTCCCGAATATGATTAACTGTGGTATAACCTTGATGCTTTTATCTTTGATAATCTTTACTTCTAGTCTTCCCATGAACTTCAGAGGTGCCTGGGCATTTATGTTTTGCTGTACAAATTCGGGCAAGCGAGATACCACTTTATCATATCTTTTTATGAGCATTACAATCCTGCTGATAGATATGTTTCATGTTGCTATTATTAGTTTGTTGGTATCTTTTTCATGATTGACATAACTATTAGATGACCTTATTTGCATGTATCTTATTATGAATTGCTTAAGTATTTGTCCATATAATGAGAATATTTACATCATATGAGCAAATGTGTTCGTTAAAGTTCTTTTATCGCACTCAGTTGTTAACTGAATTGCTTGAGGACAAGCAATAAGCTAAGCTTGGGGGGAGTTGATACGTCCAAAACGTATCTACTTTCCCGAACACTTTTGCTATTGTTTTGCCTCTAATTTGTGTATTTTGGATACAACTAACACGGACTAACGCTGTTTTCAGCAGAATTGCCCTGGTGTCTTATTTTTGTGCAGAAAATCAACTTTCGGGAAAATCCGTGGAAACGATCGCAAACTTCCTATTTTTCCAGAAGACCCACGGAGCCAGAAGGCCAGACGGAGGTGGGCCACGAGGGGCCCACCCTATATGGCGGCGCGGCAGGGCCATGGCCGCGCCGGCCTATGGTGTGGCTGCCTCGGCCAGCCCCCGACGCTCCCCTCTGGACTACTTAATCACTTCGACCTAAAAACGCCAGGGGGTTCGACCACTTTTCCAGAAGACATCCAGAACTCCGCCGCCATCGAAAACCCTATTTCGGGGATCAGAAACTCCGTTCTGGCACCTTGCCGGGACGGGGAATTGGAGGAGATCATCGCCATCATCGCCACCGACGCCTCTCCATCGACCATCCATGTTTCCCCCATCCATGTGTGAGTAAATCCCCACTGTAGGCTGAAGGGGATGGTAGGGATTGGATGAGATTGTTCATGTAATAGCTATAATATTGTTAGGGCATAGTGCCTAGTATCCGTTGTTGGTACTTTTATGATATTGTTGCAACTTGTTATGCTTAATGCTTGTCACTTAGGGCCCGAGTGCCATGATTTCAGATCTGAACATGTTATTGATTCATGATGATATTCATTGTTTTATGATCTTACCTGCAAGTTGTATACACATATTGCTGTCCGGAACCAATGGCCCCAAAGTGACAGAAATTGGGACAACCGGAGGGAAAGGCTGTGATATGAGGATCACATGTGTTCACGGAGTGTTAATGCTTTGCTCCGGTACTCTATTAAAAGGAGTACCTTAATTACCAGTAGTTTCCCTAGAGGCCCGGCTGCCACCGGCTGGTAGGACAAAAGATGTTGTGCAAGTTTCTCATTGCGAGCACGTACGACTAAATACGGAACACATGCCTATGGTTATTTAGTACTTGGATACTGTTTTATTATTATCTGCAAATGCCTTGTCTTGATTATTACATGAATTATCCTATCCATGCAGCGACCGTTCATCCATCCCTATGCCTACAGTATTTTAACCCTGCTGTTTACTATAATCACTACTGCTGTCTTTATTACACTGCTGCTGATATTTCACTACTGCTACTGCTATAAAACTGTTGCTACTGATAAACTATTGCGAGCAAGTCTGTTTCCAGGTGCAGCTGAATTGACAACTCCGCTGTTAAGGCTTACAAATATTCTTTGGCTCCCCTTGTGTCGAATCAATAAATTGGGTTTTACTTCCCTCGAAGACTGTTGCGATCCCCTATACTTGTGGGTCATCACGGCGCTCCGGCGACCCATAGGGGGCGGCGCCGCCACCAACGGGCTCCGCGCGTCGAGGCGCGTCGGGCGCGCCCCCGCGCGCGTCCTGGGACGCGCGGACGCGTCGCCGGCGCCGCCGTGCTCCGCCGTGGCCGCAGGTTGCGGATGACGTCAGCACGACGTCATCCGCGGCCCCACTTGTCAGTTTTTTTTTTAAAAATGTTTAAATTTGCAAAACCAATTACTGAATATAAAAAAATATCAAAATAATCAGAAAAATACATACTATCTATTTACGGTAAAATACAAATATTTCCAAATAATTTAATTTGGTTAATATTTAGAGATAATCTAAATGCATTTATCCAAAAAAAAAAGGTGGGTCCTACTGACTTATACAGATAACCAAAAAAATAAAAAATGTTTCAAATTAGAAAAAAAAACTTTAAATCTATCCACCGAGGTAAAAAATGAAAAAAATTATCAAAAAAAGAAAAAAACTCAGAACAAAATGCTTATGACACAAAATAAAATTCCATTCTCACATATCAAATTGCTAAAAATTTGGAAATGTATTTTGTAAAAAAACATTGAAATTCAAACTTCATATTTGCTTTCTTCCGATTTTTTTGCTTCTTTTTCCGTTTGCAATAAAACATCATTGCAACAATGGATTCGAAGAGAAGAAAAGCAAATGCAGAACATTTTAGTTTACAAAACAATTATATTGTACATATATTAAACAAATAAAACAACTGTACTAAAAAAAGAAATGGTAAACATTTAGAAATAATCACAGTAAACTCCCTTCGATTATGCTGTCAAATAAGAAAATTAGTGCCAAAATAAAACTATATTTGACCATTCAAATTTAGCTAAAATATTTAAAGTCCACTTAACTTAAATCTCTATAACTATGTAGTCCAAATTTTAAAAAAATACTTAATTAGAAAAACATTTGGAAGGAATATAAATTCATGCCCTCTAATTAAGGACTAAATTTAAATTGAAATGAACAAATACTAATTTAGTAC
Source organism: Poa pratensis (assembly GCA_947311845.1). NCBI lineage: Eukaryota > Viridiplantae > Streptophyta > Magnoliopsida > Poales > Poaceae > Poa > Poa pratensis. Next base: position 2,900,414 of record CAMZMU010000016.1, read on the forward strand.
ATTTGCTCTGATTGTTAAATAAAATTAAATACTTAAATATATTACACCAATAAGAATAAGTTGATACTCAAATATATTATGACTGAATTCTCTACAATTATGCAATTTAGTTCAACAAATGCTTAAATTTACCTTACCTCCCACAAATTATGTAAATGAATTTCAATAATGCTTAATTAGATACACTGTAGAAGAAACATAAATTAATTTCCTTCAAAAAATAGCTTAAACTTAATAAATGTTAATACAATTTTAAACCCTAAAATTCCTTTGCATTCCAAAATATTTCAAATCTTAACGCTTATTAAATATCGACATTTTCAAATTCAAAATAAACCAAACACGCGCGGCAAATAATAAAGCTTAATTAGATACACAGTAGAGGAAACATAAATTAATTTACTCTAAAAATAGCTTAAATTTAATAAATGTTAATACAATTTTTAACCCTAAAATTTCTTTGCGTTCGAAAGTATTACAAATTTTCACAACTATTAAATATCGACATTTCAAATTCAAATTATTGCGTTCCAAAGTATTTCAAATTTTCACAACTATTAAATATCGACATTTCAAAATCAAATCAATTTATATAAAAACACAACCCCATGCTCCAACGTTCCGATTCAAGATTCGAATTTACATACTTCAAAATTTTAAAACGACTTCCAAACCACTTTTTAAAAAGGAACTTTTTCAAATTTTAATTTTACCACACGGGCGCGGCGGTGTCGCCGCGCGAATTTTCCTAGTATTTTTCAATGAGAGGCGTCGTTCCCGTCAATATCGAGGCGCCCGTGGTGACCAAGAAATTGAGCAATGTAACAGGTCCATGTTCAAATGCAACTCTAATTGTAAGCTCAAGCACGTACAGGTCCAGGTTCAAATGCAACAAACAGGTGCAGGCCTGAACAACGCAGCCAAGAAATTGAGCGATGTAAAAAACTAAAAATGCAGAATCTTGAGTACTCCTAACAAGTCCTGAACAATAATAAAATGTCATCGTAAACAACTCTTACATGCAGGTTCAAGAAAGTCAGAACGCAAAACTAACTACAGGAGGTTTAGTACTCCGGAAAAGTCGTCAGACAGCAGCATGACACATACAACCTCATCGACTAGATATTTTCTTTTCATACGAAGTCACAACAAAAAACAAATCTACAAAAAAAGGATGTGTGTAGTAAAAGATTATACTATGTCACACAAAAGTGTTCTGAGAGAAAACTAATCGTATGTGACCTACACATAAATAATAAGTGGTAACAAATATATTTTAATATAAATTCAGCAAAATCTATCCTCTTTTCTCTTAAATGGCACAATTATTTAACCACAAATTTAACAGATCAATATAATTTTTGTAGTACAAGATGTATGTATCAGTTTTCCAACTTTCGGTACACCAAAAATTTCTAAAAGAGTGAGGGCGTAGGTGTACCCCTACTTAGAAAAACTCATCTCACTACTCATGGTCATGGAATAGAATGTGCTGGGGTACTCCCAGAGTACCACTTTGCCGCCGACCTCAAGAGGACTGACTTAAAAATAGTTTTGAGAAGAGGCTATATGTATACTATTATTAAAAGAGCAAACATGTTACAGATACATTAAATTTAATCCGTTCAATATCTGATCAACGATCAAGACCGTTCAATAGTCTGACAACTCAACACACCTAAACCCTAAATTCAGATCAAAACTTCATAAATCATGGAGAAAAGAAATGTTATACGTGGATGCCAATACCAGCTTTCTTATCTCTAACAATGGGAATGAATGGAAGTTTAAAATGAGTTTCAAGATCTTTCGGCAGTGACAGTAATCAAGTCTCATTGGATTTTACAGAAATATTAAAAATATCAAATATAATATTCACAGTATTGTGATAATTTGTTCACAATATGAAAAAAAAAGATGTATTGCTTGTTTTTAGAGTGTAAACAAGGTAATTTTTATATGGATATTAGCGTAGGATCGATGGTTCTCGACACTTAAACTTAAAATTCTCAGTCGGCGGAGAATTAGTGAAGACTGAGTTTAAATAGGTCAAAACTTTGTCCCAATGAGGAACAAGTCGGTGCCATATGCTCGGGAGACATGATGTATTCAGGTAAATATTTATTTTTGATTAATTATTTCCTCTTATAGTAGTAACACACTTTCAAATATAAAGTCGTGCTTTCTGTTTTCTTGTCCATGACGAGATGGAAAATGTATAACTGATCTCTAGTACATTTAAGACAAATAGTTTATTTTTTCACGGCAGGTGGATCGGATCTGCAGGCGGCGGATCTAGAGTTTGGCAGCATTGGACCCCTTTCCTCTTCTTCTTCTCTCGGTGCGGCTCAATCCGATAGGCTCTCGTGTGGATATGGATTTGAGTATAATGAATGGTACATATTTTAAAAATATAAAATATTTTTTTATAGGATTTGTTATTTTTTTGTGGCCTAGACATAAAAAGAATAGCATTTTAGTTTTACATACTTGTAGGATCATAGGGGTCGGAACTGGTAGCGGATAATTCAAATTATTCGTATTCGTCAAATTGAAAATGGAGGTGGTAAATAAATATGTGAATCCAAATGAGATAGAAATGGAAGTGGTAAATATCCGGATTCATTTGATACAAATACAAAACAAACGTGGTATTAAATTTTGAAACAAACATGGATATGTAAATGGATATATCTGTACACGAATAAAATTATATATTTCAATTAACCACCCTAAAAGAGTGAGAAAGTGATCAAATATATTACATGTGCTTTAACGTTAAACTATTGTGTATTATATACCTATATTTATTACTTGTACCATTCTATAGTTGACTCATTATAAGACACAAGTCCATTATTTACTATATTCGTTTCTATTCCGAATTGAGAAAAACATTCGGTCCACATTCGTATTCGAGTAACATCTGCTCCTCCAACAACATTTGTATTTGTATTGGTATTCATTTTAAAAATATGAAAACGGATGTGGGAAAGGCACTATCCGATCTGCATCCACCCCGAAAGATACATCATTGATTACATCCATGTGACACCCCTGACGGACTATCATTATGTGTGCCAAACCCAGGGGCGGAGCTCGAGAACTTGTCATCCTGATCCACCAATTTAACATAAATATTTTTTCTGGAAAATGTAGTGACTAAAAATTAGCAGTAAGAGGACGGCATGGTCCACTGATATGGATTCAAATTTCAAACTTCTATTTTTAACTCAAGTTTTATTAACACTGAAAAGTAAGAGGACGGCAAGGTCAATTAATTGATCCATCATTTTCTTTTCATCTCCACGTTGATATTACATAATGGTAATGTTTTATTATTTTTCTGTTACTAGATATTTGTTCTTCTAGAATCATGCTGAATCCCCTCCTTGCAATAGAATTATTTAAATGCATCATTTTTTCTTAGGGTCGTGCTTTCTTATACTCCGTGACATGTCGGGCGTTGAGCCACCGGCGTTAAGTTGCTAGAGTGGCGTTGAGTTTGAACATGCCCACGCCATAGAGTGGGGGTGTTGACCACCTATGAGGTCAATGCCCCGAGTATAGTGTGGAGAAAAAAGGTTAAATCTGGAGAAGATCATGATAGGTTTATTTCGTGTTGAATGTGGGGTTAAAGGATAATTTTGTCTTTGAGAATCTGCCTGTGGTAGGATGGTTAGGAGGGTGGTTGTACCCCCAGCCCATCAGAGTTCAAACCCCAGGTTTAACGCTGGTGTTTCTCATTTAGGCGGAATATTCTTTAGTGGGAGGCGACGTTCCTGTCAATATCGACAATCTCTACCTATTCCGCTGGCTCAGTCTCTCGGAGGTGCTTATAGGGGTAGGGTGTGCGTGCGTGCGTTCATAGAGGTGAGTGTATGCGCGTGTACGTGAGGGTCTATGCTGTACTGTGTTTGGCAAGAAAAAAGATATTTTTGTCGTTTTTTCACACCAACAACACCCACTAGGGGTTCCATTCGTAACCCACAAATTTCTGCACTGTTGCGGCTAGCTACCTTCCTACTTTCCCAAATCGTTGTATTTTTGCAAGAGGAAAGCTCAAGCACAGGTCCAGGTTCAAATGCAGCAAAAAGGTGCAGGACTGAACAACGCAGCCAAGAAATTAAGCGATGTAAAAAACTAAAAATGCAGAATCTTGTGTACTCCTAACAAGTCCTGAACAATAATATAATGTCATCGTAAACAACTCTTACTGCAGGTTCAAGAAAGTCAGAACGCAAAACTAACTACAGGAGGTTTAGTACTCCGGAAAAGTCGTCAGACAGCAGCATGACACATACAACCTCATCGACTAGATATTTTCTTTTCATACGAAGTCACAACAAAAAACAAATCTACAAAAAAAGGATGTGTGTAGTAAAAGATTATACTATGTCACACAAAAGTGTTCTGAGAGAAAACTAATCGTATGTGACCTACACATAAATAATAAGTGGTAACAAATATATTTTAATATAAATTCAGCAAAATCTATCCTCTTTTCTCTTAAATGGCACAATTATTTAACCACAAATTTAACAGATCAATATAATTTTTGTAGTACAAGATGTATGTATCAGTTTTCCAACTTTCGGTACACCAAAAATTTCTAAAAGAGTGAGGGCGTAGGTGTACCCCTACTTAGAAAAACTCATCTCACTACTCATGGTCATGGAATAGAATGTGCTGGGGTACTCCCAGAGTACCACTTTGCCGCCGACCTCAAGAGGACTGACTTAAAAATAGTTTTGAGAAGAGGCTATATGTATACTATTATTAAAAGAGCAAACATGTTACAGATACATTAAATTTAATCCGTTCAATATCTGATCAACGATCCAGATCGTTCAATTGTCTGACAACTCAACACACCTAAACCCTAAATTCAGATCAAAACTTCATAAATCATGGAGGAAAGAAAATTTATACGTGGATCCAATGCCAGCTTTCTTATCTATAACAATGGGAATGAATGGAAGTTTAAAATGAGTTTCTAGATCTGCGCAGTGGAAGTAACCAAGTCTCATTGGATTTTACAGAAAAATTAAAGATATCAAATATAATATTCAAAGTATTGTGATAATTTGTTCACAAAATGAAATAAAACGTATTGCTTGTTTCACGAGTGAAAACAATGTAATTTTTACACGGATATTAGCGCAAGATCGGCGGTTCTCGACACTTAAACTTAGCAATTCTCAGTCGATGGAGAATTAGTGAAGACTGAGTTTAAAATAGGTCAAAACTTTGTCGCAATGAGGAACAAGTCGATGCCATATGCTCGGGAGACCAGATGTATTTAGGTAAATATTTATTTTTGATTGATTATTTCCTCTTATAGTAGTAACACACTTTCAAATATAAAATCATGCTTTCTTTCTTGTGCATGACGAGATGGGAAATGTATAACTGATCTCTAGTACATTTAAAACAAATAGTTTACTTTTTAACGGCAACAGGTGGATCGGATCTACAGGCGGCGGATCTAGAGTGTGGCAGCATTGGACCCCTTTCCTCTTCTTCTTCTCTCGGTGTGGCTCGTTCCGATAGGCTCTCGTGTGGATATGGATTTGAGTATAATGAATGGTACATATTTAAAAAACTATAAAATAATTTTGTATAAGATTTTTTATTTTTGTGTGGCCTAGATTTAAAAAGAATAGCATTTTAGTTTTACATACTTGTAAGATCATAGGGGTGGGAACTGGTAGCGGATAATTAAAATTATTCGACATTGTAGTCGACAAATTGAAAATGGAAGTGGTAAATAAATATCTGAATCCGAATGAGATAGAAATGGAAATGGTAAATATCCAGATTCATTTGATACAAATACAAAACAAACATGGTATTAAATTTTGAAACAAACATGGATATGTAAATGGATATATCTGTACACAAATAAAATTATGTTAGATAATTCGGGTAATTCTAACTTCATATGTCAATTAACCAACCTAAAAGAGTAAGAAAGTGGTCAAATATGTTTCATGTGCTTTAACTTTAAACTATTGTGTATTATATAGCAATATTTATTACTTGTACCATTCTATAGTTGACTCATTATAAGACACAAGTCCATTATTTTACTATATTTGTTTCTATTCCGAATTGAGAAAACATCCGGTCCACATTCGTATTCGAGTAACATTCGCTCCTACAACAACATTTGTATTTGCATTTGTATTCGTTTTAAAAATATGAAAACGGATGTGGGAAAGGCACTATCCGATCCGCATCCACCCCGAGAGATACATCATTGACTACATCCAATATTTTTTTAGTATTTTTAACTTATAAATATGATTTTGGATTTAAAAAAATAAATTGTCACTGGAACTCAGGAGCAATTTCTTTTTTGATATGTACTTCCCTACTTCACAAGTTCATGTGCATGATAAGTATTTTACGTTGTTTTCTTTTGGAAAAAGTCATATGACATGTGGGCCAATGTTGTCAGCGACACTAACAATTTTTTAATTATATTTTATTCTCCAATAAACATGTCTAAGGTTCATTTTAGACCGTGATTGCTAAGTTCAGAGTACAAACGACAGGGATGTGGACTTCAGGGTTCAAACCACCCAAGTTCAGGTTTAAAATGGACTTTTTCCTTTCTTCTTTTTTCACACGATTTGTTAACTCGGTGATACTGATACCACGGTGGAGTAAAAGTTGTTTTGGGCTTGAACGATCCACATGCATGGTAAGTATCATGAAATAGTAAATCGTGATGTCACACTATTGCACTTACGCAGCAACTAATCAAATCGAATCAGATCCCTATCATAAGTGTTCCAAATGAATTAGTATCCAAAATGCCCCTGCAAGGAATGGCTGATTTAAGTCAATATAACTAGCCCATAGGACAAGTAAATTGTACCATAAAAGTCCTCCTAATGTGTACATGCAGCACGTATACATCACGTGATTTACAAGCAAATGAACTGAAACAGGATCAGTAATGCATACTATTGCATTGGTTTCTTATTTCCCATTGTTCATGATCACATCCACTCATTATTCTTACTCGGTTCCCAATAGTGACCACTCATCTGTTTGGACAGTGCGAATGGCACTCATGCATTGTTACATAGCAATAACCTCCCTGGCAACAGTAACAATTACGGGCGCACCACCACTCGTTGGTTCTGTCGTAGCATATCCCATCTTCAAGCGCACCCTTGTTTTCCATGTCATTCATTCCTCGGCCTGTTGGTCAAGAAAAATATTAGAAAGATGAAACCGTTGGCATACATACATATCTACATACATCCATATGGCCATGGATTTTATATGCATTCATTGGTGTTTGATAGTTTATGTTTTTGTACCTATATATATATATATATATATATAGCTGTCAGCTATTTTACAACCGGTTGTAGATTAAGGATCTACAACCGAATCTGTACTGCCTTTCTGTTCTAGGTGTACTGCTCATATGATCGGGAAGTTCAGGTGTTTTTTTCTATTTATCGGTGATTGCGGGTTCGATTAATGTGTTTTTGAAGACATGTACAGATAAATTAAAGTCGAACAATTGCCAAACAACTGTAGATCGATCCGCTCCTCGTGGGCGCGAGCCCCAGCTCCTGCCCAGTGCCCACCTTCTTCCCCGCCGACCGCGGGCGCGCGAGCCCCAGCTCCTGCCCACCTTCTTCCCCGTCGGGCGCGGCGCACGAGCCCCAAGTTCGGCCCACCTTCTTCCCTTTTGCGCGCTCGCGCGAGCAGTGTGGCGCTTCTTCCACGAGCCGGAGAACCAGAGCCGTCTCCTCCACGCCCCAACACCGACCTCCGGCACCGCAACTCCCACGCTGCCAGCGAGTCACCTCGCTATGCTCTGCCGACGAGAACGCACCTGCGCCGTGCGCTCCCGCAGTCACTCCCATGACATTTCCGCCGCCGAACCTCGAGATTCGGCGTCACACCGGGCCCTCTGCACCGCAACATCTAGATCGACCCGAGCATCCAGCTGCTGGCTCCGTGGAGAGAGCTCCAGCCTGCTCATCAGAGAGAGCCACCGGAGACCGAGGTCGCTATTTGACGGGAGCGACCCCGGCTTCGCTGCGAGCAGCTTCTATCTGAGCGAGGGGTTAACCCGCTCGGTGTTGGAAGGGAGCGACCCCGTCAGGTGAGGCTCTCGTACGCGCGCTTCGCTTCGTCGCCGGCTGCCAGATTTCTCCTGTTATTTTTTCCCCATTCCGGATTCCAGGCAGCACCACGGACAGGAGACACGACAGTCAACAGCAGCATCCCTGTCCTCTACTGTCCGTGGACGCATAGCTGAGCAGTGAGCACGCGAAGCACGTCGGTGCGCCGGCGAAGCTGCTGCTGTGCTGCTATGGTTCACTTTTTTTTAATGGAGAAGTTGTGGTTCAGTTGCTAGCTACGATACCAAGGCAAAGAAAAAGGATAGAGAGGTTGTGGTTAAAACAGGGAATGCAGCTGTGAGGAAGTACAGTTACCTCATATTTGCAGCACAAGCATTATGTTGTTGCAGTACACGTGCAATTTCTTTTCCCAACTGGTAAACAAAGCTTGAGAATGCAGTTCCAAAAGATACTCTATGTGCTCTGCTCCTGCTGTTCTTTCTGGCTGGAGCGTGTCCGCCGCTGCTGCTCTCTCTCTCGTCCGTAGCTGATGCTGCTCTTCTCTCTCTTCCACATGTTGTTGCTGATGCCTCTCTATATTTCTCTGTTGAGCATGGTCTGCTTATGAATTAATGAATTGATCCTAAAATGTGGAAATTGATTTATCCGTAGAGTTTAGTACTCTACAATTTTCAATTTTGACACAGAGAAACCTGGGCGCCGTTAAGTTTGCTGTATGTGATTTGCCGCCGTCTTAGTACAGTATTTCTATGATTTTCAATTTCTTTGCGCCGGACGAACGATCTGACGCCGCTTCCTCTTCCTTCACACGTAGAAGCAGTTTGTGCTGCGATTTGGGAATTCTGGAATCGATTTGGTTGTATTTACCGGCTGTGTGTATACGCCTGTGAGGCAGGGATGGATTTATTCCACGAAATTTTCTTTTCCGAAGTCTACATATTGTGCTTTGGGCACACATATTGGGATGTCGGCAGTACAATATTGCTTCTGGTTGATGGGACGTGAAACAGTTTAGCTGCAATTATTTTGACCAAAATCAAACTGAAATGCGTGTAATTCTTAGCGGTACCGAGAGCACTAAATCAACTAATGTCCGTCCGTTTTGTGTTTGACTCGTTTCGGCAGTCCAGATAGTTAAAAAAACATGTGCACATGTGTATGAACGGAAGTGCACTCGTTTCTTTTTAGATATAAGAAGCACAGTTCCTTTATTAGATATAAGCAAGAAGTAAAATTGTTCTGTCATGGTGAAATGCACGTTTTAAAAACTGGTGCAAACGTATGTATACCCAAAAGTTCGTTTTAAAAATGAATAAAAATATATGTATAGTAGAATTGTGAGTATTATTCACTAAAACAGGTTCATATCGTATTTGTACTTCCCGAAACTGTGGTTTGTACTTCCCATATTAGTATTGCGAGTATTATTGAAAACATGTTCATAAAAAAGATGAAGTTAGGGAAAATCTACTAAAAACGAAAATAAAAACAAAATATATGTATATCAGTATTGCAAGTATTATTCACTAAAACATGTTCATACCATACTTGTACTTCCCCAAAGTGAGATTTGTACTTCCCAGATCATTTATGTGTACTTCTAGTTGGGATATTTACTGTTTCATTAAACCTCCCGGTGGTATGTGAAATTCACTAACACAATACCTGGACTGCCCTGTAAACATACTTGAACTTCTTAGTTGATGCGTGTGTACTGCTGACGGGGTATTTTCGCGATTGGTGTTCAGTAATTCAGCGATAACTTTCTCATACGCTGTCTTTCACGTGTATGACCACTCAAAATGTTCTATTGGAGAAGAAGCATCTATTAAACTTACCGGTAAAATCGGTAACGAAAATCTAAAAAATCGTGGGTTTTTTTTGGGTCGAAGTTCGGTCAAACATCTTTGCCCGTTTGATAAATTATTTGGCAAACCATCCGACATCGGAATTGAGTCTGTGGCTATCTACTAACAAATGTAAAATAAATAAAAATATATGTATAGTAGAATTGCGTGTATTATTCACTAAAACATGTTCATATCAAATTTGTACTTCCCGCACATGTGGTTTGTACTTCCCCAGATAATTTATGTGCACTTCTAGTCAGGATTTTCTATTTCTTTCGTATACGTCTCAATGGGATGTTAACTTCACAACCCGAAGTTTGTGAACTTCCTGATAAAACCATCTGTACTTACCCGTGTGGACCGTGCACGAGAATATTATGCTTGGTTTCTGCCCCACAAAAATAGAGTAACTGAACTTCTCTCTACACATAGCTGAACTTCTCTATTTATGCGTGTGTACTGCCGACGGAATTTTCGTGAGGAGTGTTTACTGAAACAGCAAAAAAAATCTCACACGGTGTCCGTTTCAACTCTATGACCACTCAAAATGATCGGGCCAAGAAAACACATCTATTAAATTTAATGAAAATCTCAAAAATCGATTTCTAAGTAGGTTTTTTCCACGATCAAAATTTTGTCAAACCATTTTTACATGTTTAATAAATTATTTGGCCATCCATCCGATGTCCGAATTTAGTGATTCTTATTGTGTTGGAAAGATGAAGTTAGTAGCTATCTAAGAAAAAATAGAGTACGCAAACTTCTCTCGACACATAGCTGAAATTCTCGATTAATTCATGTGTACTGCCGGCGTAGTTTTCGTAATTATTGTTTACTAAAACAGCGATAACTTTCTCATACTGTGTCCGTTTACTAAAACAGCAATAACTAAATAGTGTGCACTGTCCCATGTTAATTTGCATACTTCCTCAGATGAAAGGTATGAACTCCCCGTCGTTACCAAAGTGTACATCCAGTAGAATTTCTTTATACTCAACATCAATTATACTGCCTTGCCCAACATATGTACTGCCCTACCAGACGTGGGTACCCTGTTTTCGACTTCAGAAACTAACTATATGCACTTCGTAAACTAACTGCTTCTATCACCATCCATGTTTTACTAGGATCTGCTTGAATATCGATTTGCCGGTCGACTTTTAGAACATAAAATAGACTTTCGATCGGTGAACTGTCTTTGGGCAAAGCTTGTACTTCCGATTGATGAACAGTTGTACTGCTGATTAAAAATAAAGGGACAACAGAGCTGCTCCTGTAGAAATGCCAAGATTGATTAGATCATTTAGAAAATGGTGTACTGCTACGACAACCAGTATTTACAGCCACGGTAACCAATGTGTACTGAACAAATTCGATCAAGAAAAAGAAGAACAGGAACCACAGGAGGCCTCGGAGCTTACAGGGCGAAATACACACACGCGACTTGGATCCTTTACGGCTGCATTCTTCAATCCCAGCATTTGATACTTTCAGGTCGATGCCACATAGCGAACTTTGCACATGGCATTATTTTGCACTGCTTCGGAGAAACGAATGTACTTCCTGTGAATATAAAATTGTACTGTACTACTTGTAGAGACATCATAATGTAACAAAGAGGTGAGAAAGAGAAGAACAATATTCACAAATGCCGATTGCCCGACTAGCTCATCTACATTTTATTCTTCTTCCGATCATGAAGTTCCAAGAACAAATCTAGCAAGAAAATTCTGAACTTTAAGTTTCAGAACCACAAGAAAAATGATGAACCAAATATTTTAGCAGCTCGGGAAGCATCAGGTGTCATACAAACTGAAAAATAAAAATCCTAAAACAACACACGATGTTTTGCTGCTGTTGCATGGTAAAAACTGCTGCTGCCGCTGCTTGCACGAACGTGAGCTGCCGGAGCAAGCACCAGCATGCCTTTCTCGGTCGTCGGCGACAGTGAATGTTCGATACAGAAATAGAGAAAATGGGAGACAAAGAGCGGAGGGAATATGATGTTCAAGCTCCTACTAGAGTTGTACTTCTCGAATTTGACCACTGCGCTCCCTAATTGATCCATTTGTACTGCTCACAATTAACGTATTCTGATTTTTCTAAGTACAGTGCTCACAATAGACTGCAATAGCTGCTGCTGCGCGTACTTTCTTTTTTCCGATCTGAACTGCAAAACAAGTGCAGTGTCATGCTTCAGTAATAAAACAAATGCACTGTCGTGCTGAACTGCTCTGCAGCTCTAAGAGAGAAATACGAGAGAGGAAACTGAACAGAGAGGAGGAGAGGGATACCGGCACTGCCTTGCCGACCGCAGCCACACCTGGATTCCTTCTCCGTCTCATCAGCACCGAGCAGAAAACTTCAATGGCTACCACCGAGCAGGCGCGCAGGATCGACACAGCGGAAATCCTTCTGTGCATAGAAACAAAAACGAGCAGTACATGCTCAAATTCTCCAGCGGGAAGTAATTGATGCCGGCGAGTAGCTCGGAGTGGTGGGAGATGCGGCGCGGTCAAGGCTCGTGGGGGACGCGGGACCATGCCAGCGGCAGAGAAATCTGGGCGGCCCATGGGGGCTGCCGGAGGCGAAGAAGCCAGGGCGGCGCGAGGCCTGGCGTCTGCGCGAGGGCCCTGCCGGCGGCGGAGAAGCCGGGGCAGCGCGAGGGCCCGCAGACGACGGCGAATCCGGGGCGGCGCGGGGGCACTGCCGGCGGCAGAGAAGCCGGGGCGGCGAGGAGTGGCCCGCAGGAGGCGGAGAAGCCGGGCGGCACGCGGGGAAGATGCAGGCGGCGAGCTGGGGCGTGGGGAAAAGCTGCAGGGATGGTGGGTGGCGGCGGCGTTCCGGCTCGCAACTCCCGCCGGCGGTGGGGCGGCAGCGCCGGTGGCCGACGGCGACGCGGGCTCCTTCGCGCCGGCGTACGCCGGCGCTCACTCGCCCGAGTCGGCAGGGAAGAAGGTGGTTATGATGGGCTTGATGGCTTTTCTAACGTGCATCGCTCCCCTATAGGGCCGGCCGGTTGTAGATTGTTAATCTACAACCGGTTGTACAATATACTTGTCCTATATATATATATATATATATATATATATAGGGTGGGACTATTCTACAACCCCTCTTAAGAGATTGTAGAATAATTATTCTACAACCAACCATTGTTTATTACACCAACCGTTAAAACGAACCGCACCCGAGAAAACTACCACCGATCGCACCCAACCCAATCCCACCTACCTAACCTCACGCTGGCCTGCTCCTCCCCTACCGCCACCCACCTCCGGCCGACCTGCCGGCGCGCCGCCCAGGCGAGCCGCCCCTGCTCCTCCCCTACTGCCACCCGCCTCTGTCCGACCTGCCGGCGCGCCGCCCCGCCATCCGAGCTCCTCTCGGCTGAGCCGTCCTGCTCCTTCCCTACCGCCACACGCCGCCTATCAGCGCGCCGCCAGGCGAGCCGCCGCGCCATCCGAGCTCCTCTCGGACGAGCTGTCCCTGCTCCTCCCCTACCGCCACCCGCCTCCTGCCGGAACGCCGCCCCGGCGAGCCGCCCCTGCTCGACTCCCGGATGCGCCGCCGTAGATTTCCCGGCGAGCCGGCCATGGACTCCCGGGTGAGCCGCCGTGGACTTCACAGAGAGCCGGCCATGGACTCCAGTCACCCATCTCCAGAAGATGCTCCTGCAGCCGTTGACATTTTTTTGCAGTTTAGATCTTCGGTTGATGGAGTTCTTACTTCCTATGGTAGGAAGTTAACTTCGTCAGTTAAGACTCGCCGCCGGAGTCCACAGGCTTCACAAGCCCAGCCCTGCCGCCTGAGTCCACTGACTCTCGGCCTCCGTCGTTCCCCTCCATCTCTGAAGCTCTCTCTCTCTCTCTGAATCGTTGTGAACTGAGCGCCTGCCCTCTGAATATATCTGAACTTCACCTGTGCGTTCTTTGATTTTCACATGATGCAGCCATCTCGTCGGCCGGCTTCAGCGCGAGAGGAGCACTGGGCCGTTTATGCAGCGAAGGTAGTTCAGAGAAGTTCAGATAAATGCATGTATTTGTGGGGATAAGTAAAGCTCAGAATTTATTTTGCATAGTTCACCAGCGCGTGAGCACACACGGACCTTCAGCTGATGCGTCTCTCCCTTTGCCTTTGTTTTCTTTCAGCTGTTGCCAACATCAAACAACGCTGGCGTGGCCAGAGCACGCAGCTGAGCTAGAGTCTCACGTCTGAACTTTGGGACGAATTTGATTGAAATCCCTGTGTCCATGAACCACTCACCCTGCCGATCATCTCCAACATTATGCACTCTCAAGCGACACACCTCCTCTGTCTCCAACATTATGACACACCTTCTCTGTCCCATGGTTACAGCGTCCATTAGTAGCTCTGAAACTCTCAAGAGAAAAGCTATGAATCTCACAGTCCAGCAAACGTGGACTACAACTTTTGCTGCTGTGAAACTCCCAGATGATTAGCTCTGAACCTCACAGTGGTTAAAAGCAAAGTTCAGTCTTCATTTTTAGGGAGTTATTTTCGTCAGCGAAGCAAAGTTCACAACTTTAAACAGTTCGGAGTTCACAGCTTCAATTTTCTGCAGTTTGCTTATGCGACGAACGAAGTTCAGAGAAAATGATGCACAGCCCGAAAGTTCATTTGTGAAATTACTGTGAAGTTCATTCATTTTTCAAATTTCTGTGAAGTTCCAAAAAATTCATTTGTAAAATTTTTCTGAAGTTCACTTGAAAAAACCCCGAAGTTTACTTACGTGAAGTTCCGAAGTTCACACTGGACGGGCGAAGTTCAGGAAAAAAAATGTCAGCCAAAAAATTCATTTGTAAATTTTTTGTGAAGTTCACTTGAAAAAACCCGAAGTTCACTTACGTGAAGTTCCCGAAGTTCACACTGGACGGGCGAAGTTCAGGAAAAAAATTGTCAGCCAAAAAAATCATTTGTAAAAAATTTCTGAAGTTCACTTGAAAAAACCCGAAGTTCACTTACGGGAAGTTTCGAAGTTCACATCGGACGAGCGAAGTTCAGGAAAAAATATGATCAGCCGAGAAATTCATTCTCTGAAATTTTTGTGAAGTTCACTTAAAAAAAACCCGAAGTTAACATAAGTGTTTTGCCGAAGTTCACAAGGGGTTGTAGAATAGTTATTCTACAAGTGGTTGTAGAATAGCTGGAATGGGTATATATATATATATATATATATATATATGTTTGGAAGGCAGAAGAAAAAACAAACGTGCTTGTGGGACTCAAAGTACTAAAGTAGAACATATATTGTGAATGCATTAGGAGAGAATTCAGATACTAATTAAGAGTCGACGATGGTTTTCGTACACTTACATTGCCCGGGACTCGCAAAGCATCCGACAAGAAGAAGCAAAAGTAGAGCGAGTGCATCAAAGTGCTTCCCCATGCAGGCAATGCTTTGTGCTCTTACAAAAAATTGTGTTCTATTCGAATGCAATGCTTGCTCGATTCATGCATTCTTAATAATATATGTAGAGGAGAAGAGAACGGTACAAGTGGTATTACCTAGACTTAGTCATAGCCAGGCTGGTTATGGACATATCTTTCCTCATTAATTCATAGTGATTCAGGTCATTCCATTTTGGAGGTAATTTTGCGAAAAATATTCCCTCTATTAAAGGACTCCATTTAATTCGTGGCGTAATATACGCGTGGTGATTGCCCTCATACGGAAATAAAGTCCGGTTTAATTTAAATATTGAATGGAAACAAATTGCATCATCAATGGCAATATTATTACTGGTTGAGTGAAACAATATGTTTTGGTGCAAATATCTTGAATATTAACTTCTCGCCCCAAGTGTCCTTTTTATCGAAGTGCAAAATGATTCCAAAAGTGCTAAATATTGTGGATTATCATGGTACCTAATCCACTATTTCTGAACTTTTTAATGCTAACCATATCTCATTGTTAATCTCGCAAATGCTCTTTTGTTACTTCTTATAACATTTTGAAATTCGTCACCCTTTATTTTTGTTCGAAAATCAACATATAAGAAGTGTAGAAGAGTGCCCTATAGGAATAGCATCTGAAGACATATTCTGAAGCTTAAAATGGTGGGCATTTCCTGTCAACAACCTTTGCCATCTCCGAGACTCCGACTCTAGCTGCAGCTACTAAATTAATGACACCGAACGTTCAGCCCCACCTACAGCTATTAAATGGATGATTTCGGCAGACATGACATGATCATTTTCCAAGAAGCCATGGTGATTCGGTTTGTATTTTAAGATAATGTGTTGCGTTAGCGGAGCTACGGCATGGCCAACCTGGGCCATGGCCCGCCCAAAAAATTAGGTTAGGAATAATTATGCCTATGGATCGACAGCCTAACCAGTAATACTACCATAGAACATATCCTTGAATTTATGCGCTCCCTTTTAACCTGGCCCGCCCAATTTTGTGTTTAAGCTCCGCCACTGTGTTGATCATTGGCATAGAGATAGTAAATGTGCCGATCATCATCATGTGGTGTATTGGTCGATGTATGTAGCGCCAGGACACAAGTAATGTTTCTGTCAAAAAAAAAAAGGACACAAAACGTTTGGATGATATCGACACCCAGACATGAAGGTTTATTCAAGGAATACATCTACCGTTCAAAAGAAATAAAGGAACACTATCTACATATCTCGTTTCAAAAGCAGTAAAATGAATAGTACATACCACATCTCCGGCAAGAAACAATTTGCATGAGGATAAGTGCGGCACATTGTATCAGATTTCCGGTGTTCCATTAATCCTTAATCGGAATTCATTACTACTAATTGATGAAATTACTGTTGGTCAATATCAATGGGGATGTAGCTCAAATGGTAGAGCGCTTATATACGCATGTTAAGAGGAAGGGGGATCGATACCTCCCATCTCCAGTTGCTTTTTTTTTGACGACTTTCTTTCCTGCATAAAATACTTTTTTAGAATTGCAGAAAATTACCGGGAAAAAAGAAGTGGAAAACTCTGCCGCGACGCTACATGGGCCTGCCTACTGGATCATCAAGTGCGCTGTAAAAGGCTGCTAGGCGGAGACGTACTTCCTTATCTCCGTCTTCGCCGTTCCTTTTGCGCAAACTCAGTCTATTGCGCATTCTGCACCCAAGAGCTGCTACGACGGCGGCGATGGTGTGGCTGCAGTACGCGGCGACCCGGAGGCAGCGCGCCGCCACGGCGTGCCTCTTCCTCACCGGCGCCGCGCTCATCGCCGTCGCCGCGCGCCTCTCCTACGCCAACATCGAGCCCCAGCGCGCCAAGGCCGCCGAGCGACGCAAGGTCCTCGAGGCCTTCATCGCCCGCAAGCGCGCCGCCGTCGCCGGAGGAGACTCCACTCCCCCTCAGCCTCCGCCTCCGCAAAGCCCTAGTTAAGAAAACCCCGATCGGGGTAGAAATTTCTGTACCAAAGGGGTTGATTCAGATTGCTCCCTGTTCTTTCTTTCAGCTCAAACTGGGGGACGCCACTTCGTTGTACTTGTATATTAGGAACTCAGATTATTTTGCTAACTCGATGGCAATGATGGACTGAGATTGCTGTCTTCTTGTTCTCCGGATATACTTGGTATCTACATTTTGTCATTTCTCATCCGTATTCATTTGTTCCTTCGGTTAAATAACTTTGTTCATCCAACAATGCAAGTATGTATGTATGTATGTAAATCTTCTTCAGTGTAACCTATCGGAAGTACTTGTGTTCAGTTGGGAGGCTTATGCTTAGACATTGAATATAATCAGATCTAATGGGTGTTAGTACCAAGGGAATTCGTGACAGACAGAGTAAACTAGTTATTTTTTGAGATACAGAGTAAACTAGTTAGTCCACCGGAATTCCTGGGCATCCTCCAGTAAGGATCTATTTTTTCTTTTTAACATTTTTCTTGTTTGTTGAGTCACCATACTTTGGTTTGGAGAAATACTGTCACCGTCCTGTGCTGGTATGTTGTCACTGCTCCATTGAACAACTGAGAAGCCTATCTGGTTACATACTCCGTATATGAGATAGGGTAACAAGAAACGTATAAACATTTACGTTTCTGTTTCCTCTCTTTTTTCTCTCTAGAGTATGCCAAATTGGCATACCTTATTCTTATAGAAGAGAGCAACAAATATACAAGACTCTGAATCAGCTGCAAACAACTGTTTCAGAGAACACCTTACACCACTCCGAACTCACACCTACTCTCTCGCGGCATCGGCTACACCTACACTTGTTCATGCTTTCTCCCAAAGCAAGTACTCCTCTCTCACCTTCTCTATTACAAGTAACGGACTCAATTGTGCATTAAGATTGCCGAACACCCTTGCGTTCCGTTGTTTCCACAAACACCAGGCAGTCAAGATAACATGTGTATCGAAGCGCCTTCTGTCCTGTTTCCTCACCTGAATTCTCGCGTGTGTCCACCAGTCTTGGAAGCAGTTGGTGTTTTGAGGCTCGGCAAGTTCTGTTTCCTCTCTTATTGCGCATCAGTGCATCTGCCCATGTAAGCGTACTTAAATCACGACATTAGTTTTCACCCTGCTTGTCCTTTACATATAGTTTCATGAGAGTCAGCACTGGTGAATGAAAGATTATTTAAGTGGTATTCTTCAGGCATCTCGATGTTTTTTCCAATTTGGTTAGAAATTAAGAATCGGTGTCATGTGTGAGCTATGTAAGTGGGCCTTACTGTACTGTAGTCATACGCGCAGGCATTGTTGGTGCTTTTGAATTGAGGAAATCTAGTTGATTTTCCTTTCATGCATCCAGCAATCTAGATTTTTTCTTCCAGTTTCTTCATGCTCCTCTTTTTTGTGTGAGAATACAGGTTTCTGATGCAGAGGATGCATTATTCATAGTTGGAGATGCCAGAAATCAAGTTTCCAACTTGTTGAGGTACGAAAATTTTGTTGCACATATTAGCTATGTCATGATAAAAAAACATAGTATTCTATTGTCGGTAACTTAGCATACATACACTACCAGAAAAACACATTTTACTTACGGCCAAAAACTAACAGGAAAATAGGTATTACCGTCAAGAAAATAAAACCTGACGGCTGAACGTCAGCCAAAAGCCCTCAGGTTAACGGTGTCGCTAAAATTGTATTTGGGTGGCAGGTAACCGTCAAGAAAATACAACCTGACAGTTTCGACCGTCAGTTTAACTCCTTTGCATGTGAGAAGCAATAGCGCACATGAAAAGTAAACCTGACGTCATCATGTTACCAACCTGTCACAAACATAAACAGTCACAACATAACACTGAGAATTTCATTCTAATTGTCATGATGACACCGGCCAGCCGTCACAAACATAAACCTGACGGCATTATGTGTCAGGATTTTTTTTTATACTGATGGGTACCCTCCATATTTTCTGGTAGTGATAGTGATTAACCAGGAAAGTTTTCTTTTTACCTTCTTATGGTGAGGAAAGCAATCTGCCATGGAGTTAGCTATAATTCTATACTATTTCTGTTATACCTTTTCCACACATGTGCTATTGTACATGTAATTCTAAGAGGTAATTGCACCACTCATACATAAACATGTCCGGTGAGTGCAGTTTGATACAAGAACTTGCAGAACGATTTTTTGGTACACAAACTTGTTAAGGATGTGCAAAACTCATACAAAACGAATCAAAAGCGACACCTGGACATCTTTTCCACGCTGGCAAGGGCGTTGGTAGTTTTGCGAAGAGAGGCCCCTTTTCTTTGATGTTATTACGATATCGTCCTCACGGTCAGACGGACAAATAACCCTCGCGTTGACCACTTGCTCGTTGTGCTCCACTTGCTGATGGGGACGCGGCTCAGGCGCAGCGGGAGCAAGCTAATCATTCGTAGGGACATGGATTTCAAGGTTGTTTATTTGATGGCGCTTCAGAGATGCACACTCGACGGATTCCGAGCTCGCGCGAGAGCGACCAGCTCCTCCTCTGAGCCAATGTCAGAGGTGTTGAAGGCCACGAAGTACAAAGGAGAAGCGAGGATAGTTTTTGAGTTTGTTTCCATGCAGGAGTTGATGAACTTGTTGCAGCAAGCTCGATAGTTCCCTGCTCCTCTCGTTGGTCTGCCACTTTCATGGACTCTAGGAGTCCAAGGGCTCACCTTCCAGGTTGCAGCTGCCAGAAGGACAAGGTGGTGGAGGAGAAGAAGAAGTAGGTTGGTAGTAGTTTGCATGCGGTGGAGACGGAGGTTTAAGAAAATTGGAAGAGAACGGGGCACAAGTCGCGAAACTGCAGGACCTTTCTGTTTTGCTAGGTTTTGTAGGGGGCTCTTTGGAAAACTGCTAGCGTCCAGCCAGCGTGGAAAAGATGTCAATGTGTCGCGATCCGATTCATTTTGTATGAGTTTTGCACATCCTTGACAAGTTTGTGTACCAAAAAATCATGTTTCACAAGTTCTTGTATGAAACTGCACCCACCGGACAAGTTTATGTATGAGTGGTACAATTACCTCTAATTCTAATCTGCCAATGGTTAAACAAAATATCTTGAAACTATATTTCCCACGAAATCCTTTATTTTAGTTCCTGCATATTTGAAGTTCACAACCTAGTAGTAGCTCATCTAAATGAAAATCTTTTCCCCAACAACCACAGGTTGTAATTTATGGCTCAATTCCTTGGAACAACCAACTCAAATCTTTCATGTATGCTATATTTGCACAGGTCTGGCGAGGTTATCTGCAAGAGCCGGAAGGAAGAGTTGTGGTTGTATCCATGACAATAGTTGAAGGATAATTATATGTGGGGATTTTTCTCCCTCAATATTGCCACACTGGTAGCAATGCCACATATCCCAGTTCCACAGAATCTAGACTTACACTTAACACTTGTCCAGCTTATTCAGGTAACACAATGTCGTGTGCTAGTAGTGTTTCAGTTTTTGTAACTTTGCAGTATATGATAGGTTACATTCAGCTGTGTGCATCTATTTTCTTTGAGATGATTCAGCGTCTGGATAAGGGCATGTACAAGCGCGCGCTCACTGAAGAGATTATCGACTCTATGCATGCCGGCGGCAACCTTCAGCAAGATCATCGAGTGGTACCATGCTGGAAGATCTCTCCTTCGTCAGCTTGCCCATGGACCCCGTGAGCCGGGGTGACTTAGTCTGTTTTAGGATAGCTTCCCCTCTAAACTAGATGGTTTCAACTACTGTTTCGCTTAGATTATTTTTATTTGCGTCCTCGCCTCCCTGGTTATTCATGTTTACTTCTTTTGAGTTTTGATTCTTTCTTCTTTTATATGAATGAAGCTTTGACTGCTTTCGTCAAAAGTAATTACATCTTGCTTTGCACTTCTCGTATTATAAATTTCAAATATATCCATCATTTTGCACCACAGTAAAATTGAAAATATAAGCATGTACTTATTTGTACTGAATTTGTTTACCTATTCATAACTATCTAGATGTTAACATATGTTGTTTGCACTGGTACGTTATGCTACCTATTACATAGAAAACTATCTTTTAGAATCTGCACTTTTTAATTTTTCAGATCCACGGTTTTGTCAATTTTGACAGCTTAAAATACTGATTTTTTTTCGATTTGGATTTTTGAACACTATTAGAATACAACATCATCTACATCTACGATTTTGTTCAGAATTTTCTGAAACTTTAAGATGTCGTTTTCAAATTTTGAAAATTCCGGGCTCCATGTAGCGCGGGATCTAAAAAACCACTCTCTGTTTGTACGCATATATATAGTTTTGAAGGCAGAAAAAACATGCTTGTGGGACTCATAGTACGTACTAAAGTAGAACATATATTGTGAATGCATTGGAAAAGAATTGAAATACTAATTAAGAGTCGATGGTTTTCGTACTTACATTGCCCGGGACTAGCAAAGCATCCGACAAGAAGAAGCAAAAGTAGAGCGAGTGCATCAAAGTGCTTCCCATGCTGCTTCCCCATGCAGGCAATGCTTTGTGCTCTTACAAAAAATTATGTTCTATTGGAATGCAATGCTTGCTCGATTCATACATTCTTAATATAGGTAGAGGAGAAGAGCACGATAAGTGGTATTACCTAGACTTAGTCATAGCCGTTATGGACATATCTTTCTTCATTAACTCATAGTGATTCTGTTCTTTCGGTGATAATTTCCTTTCCTTTTTTCTAGATTAAATAGTTTCCTTTACTAGTGGATGCTAAGGGCATGTACAATGAGGTGACGTCAGCCTTCTCTAAGCATTGACACGTAGGATATTTGTCTACTTGGCGGAGAGAGAACGAAGAAAGAGGAGGATGCCTTCCCTTAGCTAAGAGATGATCTCTTACGAAATAAGAGAAGGCTAGTTTCACCATTGTACCATTTGTCTTCTCTTAGAAATACAATTTCCTACTAAAATATAATTAATTCTCATTAATTGCTAGGAATGACAATAAGAGATAATGCATTGTGCAACTTATAATTTTGTCTTCTCTATATGATGTGGATGACTAAGAAAAGGCGTGTCTTCTCTACCATTGTACATGCCCTAACAGATTCACCATGGAGGCTGCAAAAACTACCAAAATTCACACGACACGTGTCATTACATGGCAACAGAGTAATTACTGTGTTTGCATGGACGGAAATACATCCCAAGAATTATGCTCGTTTCCTCTCAAGGTTGTATCGCTAGTCAAAAGAGGCCGGGGTAGAAGGGTCAAAATTAACATGCGCTAATTTTTGTGCCAAATTGCTTAGGCGCCTTGTATATTGAGACGGAGGGAGTATATAAAAAAAGGACACGGGAAATGTTGTTGTCAAAAGAAAAGGACGGGAAACGTTTGGATCATATTGACACCCGGATATGAAGGTTGATTCAAGGAATACTATCTACAATTAAAAAAAGGGAATACTATCTACATATCCTTTTTCAAAAAAATTAGGAGTAATATGAATAATACTCTGTATTAATATCCACAGACTGATACTAGATAACCTGCAAGAAACAATGTGCACGAAGATAAGTGCGTCACATTGTATTAGATTACTGGTGTTTGATTAATCCTTAATCGGAACTCATTACTACTAATTGTTGGAATTAATTACTCTACTGTATATCAACGGGGATGTGTGCGACAATGACGCACTAGGTAGCGAGGACGACACCAGGTGAGCGTCTGTTCAGAATGAGAACTTTCCATTGTGTTGTTTGTCAGGTGAATGTTGATTCAACTGGAATGTCTTCAGCGAAGACTTCGACACGGGTGCGCCGCATTCCCCTGCTCGGGATCGCACACCATCTCCGAGCGTCGCGGGGATGGAGGTGACCCCCCGGATGCGTCCACCTTGGCGACAACCACAATAAAATTGAAAATATAAGCATGTACTTATTTATACTGAATTAGTTTACCTATTCATAACTATCTAGATGTCATATGTTGTTTTCACTGGTACGTTATGCTAGCTATTACATAGAAAACTATCTTTTAGAGGTATAACTACCATCAATAATACCTCCAAAGCTCATATATATATTACAAGTTTGTCGCATTGTTTTCATATTTATCACAGCAATCAAATTTTTAGTTCTACTGAAACAGTACTTTATTGCACAATTTGGTTTGGAATGTTTAATAATGAACTTTTTCAGCCTCGGCTTTCACCATAAATATAAGTAAACGGACATTTTCACACTATCCACAAGTTTACTTTCATATATTATGATGTGTTTGTATATATCTCTTTTTCACGCCATTGCTAAGTATCAGCGGAACTTGGTAGAGTGATTTTAGATTATTTGAATCTTGCAAAATAACTTGGAATGAATTGTAGACTTACTTATCATGAAGTTTAGGTACTTCCGGTGTGTATGAGGTGTGTATAAATAGTATCAGCTCATTCATTTTAGAAATGCCCTCCAATTTGCGAAGAATCTACCTCCAACTGCTACTATCTATGTACCTACCCCAAGTCGTTTCTCTCTCTGTCTCTCTCTGAGACAAGTAGCGTCTAAGTTTCTATCTTTTTTGTAGTGGAAATCGTTGTGTCAATGATGATAAAATATGCTAACAATATTGTAAAGTTCTATTGTACAAAAAATGTTATAACCATATTTGTTGCACAGTTGCACACTGTAAAAACAAGACCGGCATCAAGCTCGGGCTCAAGAAGAAAATCGCCCTTAAGAAAAGAATCTATGATTTCATAATCTTGATCGCCAACATGTTGACCATGAACCCGCTGGCGAAGGCGGCGCATGACATGTATTGTGCCGCCATCTTGCCAGAACTGGGGCTTGACACTTCCGGTGTGTGTGAGGTGTCTATAAAACTATCACACATGCTTATTTCCTGCCAAGCGTAGCAAAGAACTGCACACGATTTATAAGAACTGTACACGATTTATTTGGACACAATAGACACAATTCCGTGTAAAAAAATCATGCACGATATGTACCACACGAGTTTGACATGAATTGAAGACTTCCACGCAGATTTAAATTGATAACCGTAAGCGATAGCAAAGGTGTCTT